>JAVMKO010000021.1:6335284-6935284 GCA_032164245.1 Sternotherus odoratus | reverse complement strand
TGGGTTAAACCAGCCTTTGGAGAGCGCTCTAGGGAAAGCGCTCCAGTCTGTCCACACTGTCAGCTGCAAGCGCTCTGGCGTGGCCACATTTGCGGCACTTGCAATGGCATTGGGAGCAGCGCATTATGGGCAGCTATCCCAGTGTTCAAGTGTGTGTATGTGGAGGGAGAGAGAGAGGGTTTTTGGAGTGCTGAGAGTGTCAGCATGCTATCTTGTAAGTTCAGACCTCTCTGCCACCTTGCTTCTCACTCACTCACTGGGTAAATGTTTTCTTTGTTTGCTTTGCCCCGTTGTCACTGTCTGAAATGGAGCTTTGAACAGGCACTTCTGCATTCCTCCAGCCGAGTTCAAAACAAAGGGAAAAGAGGCCACTTGACTTAAGGAGCTCAGGGGGGCATTTCTGGAGGTCAATCAGAGCGCAGTAACGTTACTACCCGTTTACACTGGAGCTGCAGCGTCTCACCCAATACGCAACAGCTGTTAATCCTCTTGCAAGGTGGAGTACCAGGAGCGCTGCAGCCAGGGAGTCAGAGCACTCTACGGGCCTTGCCAGTGTGGACGGGTAGTAAGGTAGAGCACTCTGGAAGGCTTTATTGCAGTATAAAGTGCCTGTGTAGCCAAGCCCTATTAGCATCAGTGTGCTACAGACACCTCCCCTCTGCGGAGTCCAGGGCTCAGAGTGCTCTTCAAAGAGATTCCATCTGTGGGATGCTGTGGGCAGGAGGAGTGATCTTTAATATCACTGCAGGTGACAGGAGCAGGGTGAATGCCAAACTTCCCAGATGCTGGCCAGCAATAGACCTAACACATCAGGACAGCAGGGTCTGAGATCGTAAACAGCAGCTTCAGACTCTAGGACCCTGCAGGGTGGGCATGTCCCAGAGATCAGGCTCCCGATGGAGCCCAGAAGTCTACAAAGCAACGAAACAGCCCATACCCTGCAAGCAAGCCCATGTTGGCTGATATGGGCCAGCCATGGGTTTTCCTTTGCTGTGCAGACATATCCTAAGCATCTTTAGGTGTGAAGAGATACCTACCTATTTACTTCCCTTACTGCAGGTGCTGAGAACTACTGCCTCCAAAGTGCATTGACAACGACAAATACCCCAACCCTAGTAACCCGACTTTGTAAAGACTAAGTCTTTCCTCAGGTGGATTTAGGAAGGAGTCTGGTGAACCGGTTAGTTGACACTTGTGTCCCACTTATGTGGCCCTTCCCCTTGATTCACTGTATCCTGGGGTATTGCATTGCAGTTTCCTGGTTTGCATCTGCATGATGAACTGATGCTGATATAGGCAAGTTCCATAGGTCTTCAACTGAAACAAATGCTGCATCAGCCCCTATATTCGCTACTCGGTGCATGCAAGGGGAACATCACCCTGTGCCGCGGCCTAGGCATCAGTCCCACTTTTACCCATGCCTAGACCTTGTTCAACTCTCACAGGAGGGAATTTCATCCCACATTTTAATTTGCAAGAACGATAGCAGGGAGAATTCAGCCCCTTCTCATACCAGCTTTCAAAGAATGAGAGAGAGCAAAAGCAGAGGGGGAAGGTTAGCTTCCCGGGAATGAGGGTTTAGAGACTGGCAGGCAGGGAAGCAGAGGGATTTGCTATGCCAGGATGTGGAGGCATTGAAACGCCTTTTCTGCTTGACCTAACAGGGCCAGGGCAGTCATCTGAGACATACTTTGCCTCAGTCTTGCCAAATGTTAATACTGGTGCTTGATGGGCTTATTTAAAGAGTCTCAGTGAGCTGCCCAGGAGAGGTTTGGAATTCAAGGGCTCTTTCCCAGATGAGTGCTTTCTGCTACTACTGCTCCGAGCCAGCTGCCAGCACTACCCGCTCCTGTCAACAGAGGGCCTCCTATCCCAGGCTCACTGCACAGAAATGGGGAACTTGGTTTATAATCTCCACCAGCCTTCTTGGGAGGTGCTGACTCACATGATCCTTATCCATGGAGAAGACAGAGGTCAGATAGCCCAGTGGTTAGGGAACTAGTCTGAGACTCATTGATTTATGGAGTTCAAGGACAGCAGCTCATCTAGTCTGGCCTCCTGTATAGCACAGGCCGTTATACTTCACCCTTACCTCTGCACTGAGCCCAATGATATCTTCCAGGCAGGCATCCAGTCTTGCTATAAAGACAGTAAGAGAAGGAGAATGCACCATTTCCCTGGGCGTTGGTTCCAATGGTTAATGACCCCCACTGTTAACAATTGGTGTCTTATTTTTAATTTGAGTTTGTCTGACTTGAGCTTCCAGACACTGGTTCTTCTTATCACTTTCTTTGTTAAAGAACCCTTAAAACCTGGTATTTCCCCCAGGAAGGCAGTTATACACTATAATCAAGTCACCTTTCTATCTTCTTTTTGATGAATTAACAGATCACGTTCTTTGATCTCTCAGTGGAAAGCATTTTCACCAGCCGTGGAATAAAGCTTGTGGCTCATTTCTGTACCCTCTCCAATTTTTCAACCTCCTTTTTAAGACATAACAGTCTCCCCAATGCCGTGGCCAGAGGTAAAACCACCTCCCTACTCCTACACACCACTCCCCTGTTTATGCATCCAAGGATCACATTAGCTCTTCTTTCTCCAGCATCACACTGGGAACTCAAGTTGACTTTACTTTGTCCACTATGACCCCTAATCCTCTCCAGAATCTCTGCTTTCCAGGATCAGCTCCCCAGTCCATAGGCATGGCCGACATGCCTCTTCCTCAATACCAAACTTGGCGTTTGGCTCTATTCAAATACATTTTGTCTGACTCGTTCCAGCTTACCAAGTGATCTAGATCACCCTCTTTGACTACCCTGCCCTCTTCATTATTTATCACTCTGTCAATCTTTGCATCATCCATAAATGTTGCCAGTGATGATTTTATAGAATCATAGAAATGTAGGATGGAAAGGGACTTCAATAGGTCACCCAGGCCAATCCCCTGCACTAAGGCAGGACTAAGTGCTAACACCTGACAGGTGTTTCTCTAAGCTGTTCTTTAAAACCTCCAGTGATGGACATTCCACGACCTCTCTAGGTAGTTTGTTCCACTGCTTGCATCCAACGAAGTGGGTATTAGCCCACGAAAGCTTATGCTTCTATACTTTATAGTTAGTCTTTAAGGTGCCACAGGACTCTTTGTTACCTCTGCTATTCCAGACTAACACGGCTACCTCTCTGATTCTTTACAGTTACAGTTACCTTTACAGTTACAAAGCTTTTCCTAATGTCTAATCTAAATCTCCCTTGCTGCAATTTAAGCCCCTCGTTTCTTGTCCTGTCCTCAGTGGGTAAGGAGAACAATTTATCACCCTCCTCTTTATCACAGCCTTTTACGTACTTGAAGACTGTTATCATGTCCTCCCTCATTTTTCTCTTCTCCAGACTAAACAAACCAATTTTTTTCAATCTTTCATCATAGGTCATGTTTCTAGACCTTTGATCATTTCAGTTGCTCTCCTCTGGACTTTCTCCAATTTGTCCACGTCTTTCCCAAAGCATGGTGCCCAGAACTGGACACAGGTATTCCCGTTGAGGCCTTATTAGAGCAGAGCAGAAAAATCACTTCTTGTTTCTTGCTTACAGTACTCCTTCTAATACAGCCCAGAATGTTTGCTGCTTTTTCAAGCAACAGCGCTACACTGTTGACTCATATTTAGCTTGTGATCCACTATGACTCCAGATCCCTTTCTATTTACTTCTAGATCATTTGATGAAGATATTGACCAGCATCATGCCTCATGCTGGTCCCTGTGGACCCCACAGCCCCACCCCCATTTGATGATATGCAAGAGGTCTGGATTCAAGGTCCAGCTTTCTTGGTGACCTTGGATACATCACTAAGTGCCATATTTTCAAAGGTATTTATGTGCCCAAAGATGCAGACAGGCACTTAGCAGGATTTTCTAAAGCAGCTAAGCAGGGTTGGCACCTAACTCCCATTGGTTGCAGTGCTATGTCCAGCTGTGGTGACATAGGTCAGTGCTGGCACTCAGTGTATATACCTCTCAACAACTCCTAAACAAGAGAAAAATAGCAGAGGTAACAAAGTCCTGTGGCACCTTAAAGACTAACTCTAAAGTTTTGAAGCATGAGCTTTCGTGGGCTAATACCCACTTCGTCGGATGCAAGCACATTTGCTCCCAACACCAGTAAGATTGGTATTGCCTGATTCACAATGTGCGCACACACATACTCTGGCTTCAATGGGACTTAGGCATCTAACTGACTTAGGTGCTTTTGACAATCCCACTGATGCCTTTCTGCATCCTTAAGCACCCAAATACCTTTGAAAATCTGGTTCTCAGTCTCCCTGTGTCGACGTCCCTGCCTGTAAAAGGGGGATAATCCTTACCTCCCAGGGGCGTTGTGAAGACCAACCATTCCGGACTGTGCGACACTCAGATAGTCAGATAATTAGGGTCTATATAAGTACCAAAGACACACAAAGTCTGCACTGGAATCTGTGCTCGTTGGAGCAGGGACCCCATCTGGGCTCATTTGGCACTGTATGCAGAATGGATGACAGTGATAACTGCTAGTGTGGACGTATCCCTGAGAATTACCTATACCTCAGAAGGCCATGTTTGGATGAGAATAACCCAGGATATTGGCCTACCTTTCTGCCTAGCTCTCTGTGTACTGGTTACAAGACAGGCAGAGAAAATAGACCAAGGAAAGGGAACTGGGTCTCCTCATGCTGGAAACTCCGCAGGAAAACCTGATCTGTTGATTTAGCCCCATAAATGGCTCTACCAACAATAAACACAAATCTAACATAAACAATGCCAAGGAAGTCAGGTCATTCCAGCTTCTTGTGGAGCCCAAGCACACAGCTCAGGGATGTGTTTGTGTATAGCAAGGGCAGGAGGCTGTTCCTATACAAGCAATATACATACCCACTGCCACACGCCCTCTCATTCACACACTCACACTGCCTCACACCCACACACTCTCATTCACACTCACACTGCTCACATACCCACGCTCACTGCCACACCCTCTCATTCACACACTCACCCTGCCTCGTACGCCCACTGCCACACCCTCTCTCACTCACACACTCACCCTGCCTGGTACACCCACTGCCACACCCTCTCTCATTCACACACACACACCCTGCCTCACACAACGGCACATTCACAAGTGTACACATACACACTGGCATGTTCTCGTAGGCTCAGTCTATTCACCAGTGGTGAGGAGGATTTCCCCTCCACCTGACCTGCATGGTGAGGTTTGAGGCGCAGCACTGGACTCCCAGCCCCCAGGTCTGTGTAGGAGCTTCCCCCCCTCCCCCCCCCCCCCCCCCGCGGGGCTTCGCTCTGCAGCCTGGCTGCGGTCTCCTCTAGAGGTGCCAGATGGATGACACCTGCTCAGGCCAAGAGCTGGATGGACTGGGGGAGGGAGATGGGGTGTCTGGTGGAGAGCAGTAACCAGCAATCCACTCTCCATAGGACTAACCACAATGCAGGGCTGGTTCATGAACCATGGGAAGGTATTAGATGTGGGTACTGCTCAGGCTGTGCCCTAGTGCTGGAGGGGAGGAGGAGCAGGCCGGCTAATGACCTTGCCCAGCTTGTTAACCTTCCTCTCTCCCCACCACATGCTTGTCTGCCCAACTCCCCTTTTTTAATTAAAATGCAGGTTTGTTTAACGATTAACAGCAGGTCGGAAGGGGCTGATTTCCAGTGCAGTCTCCAGCTCTGGAGCGGCAGAAAACTGCCCCAGCGTCACTGAAGCCATTGGCAGACCCAGGCCAGGACAGTCAGGGCCTCCTGTGTCTTGGGATAGCTCCTCCTGCCTGGCTCAGCAGGTTTGGGGAGGTTCCTGCTGCCCAGTCTGTGCCCGGAATGAGGTCCTAGCCAGCGCTCCTGTCCAGAAACAGGCACAGCAGTCTCCAGCTAAATTCATGTCATGCTGATTACAAGTTACTCCCCTCCCCCATCTTGACCCTCCCAGGCCGAGGGTTAATGTCCTGGCACAGTCCAGGGGAGACAGGCAGAACTAGACCAATGGCTGGAAGCTGAAGCCAGACAAAGTGACAGTGGAAATAAGACACCAGTTTCTAGCAGTGGGGCGCTTCACCAATGGAGCACCCTCCCGCAGGAAGTGATGGGTTCTCCGTCCCTTGAGGTCCCAAGTGTCACGGGGTGCCCAGGGCGAGGGTCTGGAACTTGCTCCCTATGAAACCAGTCAGGACTCCGAGGGAAAACGTCCTCTCTCCGTACACAGCCTGTCTCCAAGGCTAGGAGCTTTATAGGTCCCCGTTTACACCTTCCTGGGTCTGACCTCAGAGCATTCAGCACCTTCTGCCCCTCCGTGTGCTTCCCCCAGCGAGCCCGCCCGGGTAAAGTCCTGGGGTAGCCCGTGGATTCTCTACCCCACTCCAGAGTCAGATGTGACTCTCAGACAGCCAGTAAAACAGAGGTTTATTCAATGACCGGTACCTGGTCTAACACAGACCATACAGCGAGCGTGAGCCCTCAGCTGGATCCATTTTGGGGGCCAGAGAGCTAGCTAGCCCCTCTCCCTTCCCTGCCTGACTCCAGCTAGCTTCAGGCTGACTTCCTCATCCGCCCTTCCCCTGCATTCCTTTCTCTTTGTCTCCTTCCCGGCAGGAGGTCAGCTGACCTCTCTCCAACAGGTTCAGAGGTGGAGGGAAGGGCCAGGGCGTTGCCTGCTTGCTTATACTCTCTCTGCTTTGCATCAAGAAATGTATAAGGGAAACTGAGGCACCCACCCAGTATTCCTACTCCATCACACCAAGTCCGTGTGACTTTCTGGAAGATGCTTCAGCCAGGCCCCATTTACTGGGTGCAATGCCAGGGGAATGTGGTGAAGGTCTCTGGCCTGTGGTATATAGGGGCTCAGACTAATAGATCACAAGCTCTATAAATCCATGGCGAGAGCAGAAAGTCATCTTGCAAGTATGTTAAGTCATCTTTACTTCATGACAGGTTTAAGATTAGCAGCCATTTTAGTCCTGGCCAGTGCAGCCCTCATATGCCGGGGTGACTATCTGGGCCTGGTGAGTGTATGAAGGGGATGCAAAGGTGCCATCATTTGGTAAGAGGCTGTGTTACATTTCTCCTGGGCTTCTCCTCACAGGACATGGACACAGTTACCACTTGAGAACTGTTTAGTGCTGTGGACTCAGTTGTTAGGTCTACCTCCTGTTCCTAGCCAACTGGGGTCTACAGCACAAAACCACCATGACCCGCCCCCTGCCCCCTTGCTGGGCAGTGACAGCAGAGAGGCCATGGAATGACTGAGTGTGGAAGCCAGACTAGAGGTGAGCCCTCCGGAGTCGGGTGGAGGCACATTAGCCGTGCTTGGGAAGTTGCATTGTCACAGCCCAGGCTGGAGACATTATGTAGGTCAGTGGTTTGCAGACCCCGGGGGGGTCCATAGACTACGTCGAAGATTTCCAAAGGGCTCCACACCTCCAACTGGAATTTGTTAGGGGTCTTCGTGTCAAGAAAGGCTGAAAACCCTGGTGTAGGTGAATGGACGCCGCCAAGCTGCCAGGCTTCTAATGCGGCTCATCTCCCTCGTGCCAACGTCACAGCAAGCAACTGGTGAGTGGCATCATGGGCCAGAGCCAGATAAAGCCCCATTGTGTTGTCAGGAGCCGGTGGAAGTCGCAGGCCGGCACAAAGCCTTGCAGAGGTCCCAGCACTGGGGTAGCTGCACCTGTGGGTGAGTGAGCATCGCTCCCTCCCCTCCTTTGGATCAGCTCACGCTAGCACCGGGCAACCAGCGGGGGTTGTGCAGGGGCTCGGCTGCTCCCCTGTGATCCCGTCGTTGCTCTCGGAGTCACTTACTGGGTGAGAGGAGCTTTGTCCCAATAGCTGGAGCATCCTCCCCAAGCCTCCGTCCCCCTTTCCCCATAGCAGGAAGGAGGCAAGCGCTGACACAAGGCAGGCGGTGGCTGAGCCTACAGGGGCCTTGAGGCCATACCCCAGCTCCGGGACTCCCAGGGGCTGGCTCTGGAGTGGGTTAGGAAGACAGAAAATAAGCACTCCTTCCCCTCCCCCGAACAGCGCCACCCACATCTGCACAGACCCGGGCAGCAGGCAGGCCTCTGACTGGCACCTAAGAGCAGCGCACATTTCGAACTGCCCCATGGAGCCTGTGGCTGGAGCTGAGCCGTGCAGTGAGCTGGAAAGGCAAGAGTTAACTCTGAGGATGGAATAAGCATCTGGGACTCGGCCAAGAGGCTGCCAAGCCTCTATAGATTTTGGAGTAGTAACTCTTCGGGTTGAGAGTGAAAAGGGGACAGCTAATGAGGCTCATGAGATCTGTTAATACTTAACCTACCGCAACACCTCCCGGCCCTGCCAATAAATCAAAGAGAGGGGCTGCTGCTTTGCTCTAGCGGCACATGGCCCTGCCATTGAGGGGCCAGTCCCAGGATGTGCCCACTGAGGCCTTCTGGGCTTTCACCTAGATTTTCCCTTTCCCCCTCTGTGCTTTTCTTCTCAAAAAGCCAGTTCAAAGGCCTGCTGGAGCCTGGCGCTGCCAGAACCCAGACATCCCCCCTGCTGTTGGCATGACGTTCTTCAGAGAAGGCTGGAAAATGCCAAGTCCGAGAGCTCCTGAGCTAAACTCCCGAAAGGTCATGTGCCTGTGAACATTCATCCAGCGGGCCAGAGGTGGGGGCTGCGGGACGCCGGAACAGCTTGACACTCTGATTTTTAAAAACCTCTCTAGGAAAATCTAGCTTCAGCTTAATCAGCACTGATTAGCCTCTGCTGCTAGGCCACCAAGAGGCTATTGTCCACGTCTGTGGGTGTGCGGGGAGCCTGATTTTTCAGACTGATTTTTGTAGGGGCAATTAGGTAGTTAGAGGGCTACATGCATATGCTTAATCTCACAGTTAATTTTGCATGCAGAAACTCTGACCCAAAATTACAGAGTATTGAAAGACCACAAAGTCCAGGCCCTCCTGATAGTGCGGGGTAATAACAGTCATATTAATAAAGGGTGCTGGCCACACATAGCTTCGTGTGTGTGTGTGTGTGTGTGTGTGTGTGCGTGTGTGTGTAAGAGAGAAAGAGACATTGCTAAGAAAGTGTAAAACTAGTCACAACCCTCCGACTTTTCATGTGTCATTATGAAGTAAAAAAATGAGCTAAGTTTGTGAAATGACGTATGCTTTTTTAGGGCTAACTGAAAGGCAAAGTCAAGAATTTGTGTCTCATTTTGGATGCATTCCATGATATCTGTACTTTATTAAATGCATAAGTGGAAATGCTCGGGATATCACAAAGGTGAGACACACCACAAGTGATGGTTAGAGACTTATATTTGTGTACTGGCCCCAGTCCCATGACATGGGTCATTGCTACAAATGGTTAATACCCCAGTCAGCAGACATGGGGATAGACATTCACTAATTCTCGGGGCAACTATTACATCCTCCCTCTTTTTTTTCCTTTAGAAAATCAAATGCAAACAAAGCATCTTAGCTAAAACTAACAACCACAACCCCTCCATACACACACAAATGTCCAGGCTGGAGGCCAGGGCTGCTGACCTGAAATCCCCTACAGAGGAGAGGATTATTTTGCCTTTTCTGGGGCATTGGTCTGTCCTTCAGTAGCTTTTGGATCACACAGACACTTGTTTGCAAAGCAGCGCCCGTCTGGTTGCTGAGATGGAACTGTTCTCTGGAAGCCAGGCCGCTCCTGGTGTTCTCCATTGTCAGTAACTCTTTGTGTGTACACACATAGGTGTGGATACGTGTGCATGTGTATGTGTGTGTGTATGATACCTCTGTTGGGTCATGGGCCTGTCAATAACATGCTGGCTGTTCCCAAAAATCAGTGAGCCTGTCTCCTCCTCGGTTTGTTAAGATACCTTCTGTTTCTCAGGTGGTCCTGCCCTTCAGGTTGGCTAGGATGGAGTGAGTGGCATAGGTGGGTCCCCTGGTGTGGATAAGAGAGCTGGTTTCCCTGGTGTCAGTGGCATAACGCTTCCCTCAGTATAGTGCCAGTCACTTCCTGTTTGGAATTGAACTTGCACTGGGGATAGTCGACTGGCATTCCCACTATGGTATTCCTTCTCTTCTAGTCTACCGGCGTACGGTACTTGTGCAACTCCTTTGGAGGTAATTGCCTTTGGCCAAAGAAGCTTGTCACATATTGACACCAAGGTTTTGGTCCTTCTGCCTATGACGCCCCGAACCAGTGATGCTATAATAAAGCTCTGTGAGGTCTGTTGTGATTGGAACTGGTGCAAAATTGGTAAGTATGTTTTGGGGTGAAAAAAAGAGACAAAATCCCAGGGGAAGTGAGGAACAAGGAGAAGGGAAGGGGAGGAAATAAAAAAAACTCTCTTGTCAAAATTCTCAATTTTTTTCTTTGCATTTTTTGTCCCCAAAAAATGTTGGAAAAAATGCCCATTTATAAAAGATGCCATTGGAGCCACGGGGTGACAGGAAATAGTTCTGAATGGCAAATTTCTCCCCGCTCTCACTGAAACATTCCAACAATCCTAAGAATGGACTCCTTGCATCCCCCTATGGTTGATTTGCCTTTTGTACTGAGGTTGGTACTGTCCATAGTCAGGGCATGAGACTGAACTGATACATCAACGAGAACTGCTGACATGAACGGCTCAGGAAATGCAGGTGATTATCCGTTCTCAACTCATCCAGAAACCAATGGTGAACAAACAAGGATGTCCGATGTGTGATCTGTTTAGAATGGATGTGTTATCTGTCAGCTCCATTTCAAAAGAATTGGAGTCCACTAATAAGAAGCAATCTTCCCCATTTAAATCTGACAGGTCTGCACTAACCTTGGATCAAGGATGCTCAAGAATCTCCGGGTTCTTTTGCATTCTGTTTGCTCCATTGATTTCAGATTTCACGCTTGGAAACTTTATCTTGGAGATCTGCATTCCTGTCTGACCAGAGTAGGGCATCTCAAATTCTGCTCTTATGCTTTTCAGGACCCAGGTAGGCCCTGTGGATTACATGTAGCAGCTCCAAATTCACAATGGCACAATGGTCTGTCATCTCTATAGTCCCAATAAATTTCCATGTTCGGAGGTGCCTAGGCTTTTTCTGTTGCCCTTTGCAGCTAGAATCGGTGGCATTTTGTTGGGTTTTTTGTTCTTCTGCAATTATCATGTTTGGTTTAGGAAATGGGTGGTATGTAAGTCATCTTTACTTCATGACAGGTTTAAGATTAGCAGCCGTGTTAGTCTGTACAGTAAACCCTCGATTTAACGGACTTCTGATGCAACGGACAAAATTTCTGAGCAAGTCTGATGCATCTGAAATCCACTTCTCGCGAGCTGGCTGCCGGCTCCCGGCTGCCGCCCGGGTCACGGCAGCGGGCGGGCTGGCTGCCGGCTCCCGGCTGCCGCCCAGGTCCAGGCAACGGGCGGGCTGGCTGGCTGCCGGCTCCTGCCCGGCTCCCGGCTCCCGGCTCCCGGCTGCGGGTGGGCTGCCATCTCCCGCCCGAGTCCCACAAGCGGGCGGGCGGGCTGGCTGCCGGGTCCCGCCTGGCTCCCGCCTGCAGGCGGGCTGCCGGCTCCCGCACGAGCCCCGCAAGCGGGCGGGCTGGCTGACGGTTCCCGGCTTCCGCCCGGGTCCCAGCAACGGGCGGGCTGCTGCTCCGACAACTCGTTTTTTTTTTTATTAAATAACGGACTTTTTGATTTAACGGACACCCTCTCGCCCGAATTAGTCTATTAAATGGAGGTTTTACTGTATCTGTAAATAAAACAAGGTATACTTGTGGCACCTTAGAGACTAACCAGTTTATTTCAGCTATAGTCCACTTCATCGGATGCATAGAATGGAACACACAGAAGTAAGATGCATTTATATACACAGAAAGCAAAAAAAAATTGTAAATTAGCAGTGAAAATTTAGTGGATCTGTGTCTGACAGTTGACAAGAACCTGTGAAAGAGACTTAACTAGGAAAATGCATGCAATTCATGTCATGAATCAGGCCCTCCAAATCAGGAGATTGGGTTAAAAATCATGCAATTTTCAATCTCATTAATGAATAATTTGCAGTTCTTTTTATTTGTCTTTTGAATGCTTCATGGTCACATTCTCAAGCTTTTCTCCCGTGACTCACCCTGGCGCTGCCCATGATTTCAGAGACAGGGGGAGAGGAGAGGAGAAAGCACCTGGTCTGATGGGATGGTGTCTGAGCCTGTTATGAGCCTTGCTATTTCCATGAGATTTTATAGCTATGGCAAGTCAATGAGCAAAATAAAACAAACAATCAGCCAGCCCACTTAACTGCCGCTTCCTCCATCAGCATCTATTTGGTTTTATTCAGGCTGACATCATTCAGGGAGAGTAAAAGACTTTGGGAGCCTAAAGCCAAAGGGAGACCACACAGTATGTGCTGGCTGAGCTGGGAGATCTCTTCTCCTTGATTATAGCTGACACTAGTCAAGGGGAGCCAGGGACTCATTTTTTGTGTGTGTGTGCGTGTGTGTTGCATTCCAGCTATGGAAATCTCCCCTCCCTCACCTCTTACTACACTGGCCACTTGGGACACCTCGCCAGCCCCACTGCACTGATTTTTCCAATGATCCTAAAGGGTGAGAAAAACACCTCAACAAAACTGTTTGGGGACAGCCTCCTTTGTTTGGGAGTCAGTACAGCTGGAGCACAGATTTAGAATTGAGGAGACCAGAGTTCAAATCTCAACTCTACCAGTGGACTGCTAGGCAAGTCACTGCACCTTTCTGTGCCTCAGTTTCCCCATCAGTACAAGCTATTATTGGTACATATGAACTTGATTTAAAAATAGCAAGAGAACTATTAGTGGCACATATGAACTCAATTTAAAAACTAGCTTACTGACAGTTCTCAGAATTTAGTTGATAAAGGAAAGTCATCAGCTGGATCAGTTCTCAGTCCGTTGCTATTCAGGTCTTTATAACCGAGTGACCATGAGCTGCCAGTGTGATGCTGTGACCAAAAGGCTAACAATCCCTGGATGTATAAAGAGCAGAAGACCATGGAGGAGTAAGGAGGTGGGGTTACCTGTGTTTATGGCATTGGTGTGACCGTCACTAGATACTGTGTCTACTTCTGGTGTCCACACTTCAAAAAGGCTGTTGAAAAATTAAAATGAGTTCAGAAAAAAGCTACAAAAACAATTTGAGGTCTGGAAAAATCTGTCTTACAGGGAGAGCCTGAACAAGCTCATTCTATTTTCCTTATCATATGAAAGTTAAGAGGGGACTTGATCACAGGCTGCTACATAGTGAGGCGGTATTATTCTGAGAATAGAGGGCTTTTAAATCTATCAGACAAAAAATAACAGTGTCAATAACTGGAAGCTGAAGTTAGAAAAACTCATCATGGAA
Organism: Sternotherus odoratus; assembly: GCA_032164245.1. Lineage (NCBI taxonomy): Eukaryota > Metazoa > Chordata > Testudines > Kinosternidae > Sternotherus > Sternotherus odoratus. The sequence goes on along the minus strand of JAVMKO010000021.1, from coordinate 6,921,929 downwards.
ATAATACACAGCTTTTAAACAGTGAGCGTAATTAAGCACCAAAGCACATGGATTCTCCTGCATTCAAAGTTTTTAAATCGAGACCTTCCAAAAGATCTGCTGTAGCTCGAGTACAAGTTACCGTGTTTCCCCGAAAATAAGACAGTGTCTTATATTAATTTTTGCTCCCAAAATTACATTACATTATATTATAGCGAGAGGCAAAACTGGAAGTACGTCTTATTTTCGGGGGATGTCTTACTTTCGGGGAAACAGGGTATTGAATTCAATAGTGTTACTTATGTTCCTTCGTTGCTGGATTTAGTGGGTAGAATTCTCGGGTTTGTGTCATTCAGGAGGCCAGACGAGATGCTCATGCTGGTCCCTTCTAGCCTTAAAATCTGCAGGCCTGATTCTCTGTTGCCCTGCCCCTTGTATGTCATTTACACAAGTGCAAAGTAAGTGCAAAATGGTACCAGCTCAGAATGGTAGTGTTCGTCACCCATTTTCATTATAAATGATGACCCTGTGACAGTGATGACAATTTCCTGCACTATCTTGGACAAACCTTATTGAATTAGGTTTCATTATTTTAGGAGTTCATTGTACTTAAAGTGTAAATAGTTATGTATTATTGTGGGATTGTCTGGAATGTCTAGGAGGAAGACAGGATGAATGCACAGTATGGTGAGCTCCAAAGGACTATGTTGAACAACGTAGCAGATGTGAATGGTTTTTTTGGGACAATCTATGTGAAATGGAATTCCCAATAAATATTTGAGGGGGGGGGAGAGATTGCAAATGCTCACATATGGCTCAGCCTTTGAAGCTTCACCCTGTCTGCTTATCACCGTTACAAAAACAACCAGGAGTCTAGTGGCACCTTAAAGACTAACAGGTTTATTTGAGCATAAGCTTTCATGGATAAAATACCCATTTCTTCAGATGCATGGAGTGAAAAGTACAGATACAGGCATAAATATATATTGGCACATGAAGAGAAGGGAGTTACCTTACAAGTGGAGAACTAATGTTGAAGGCCAATTTATTGAGGGTGGATGTGGTCCATTCCCAATAATTGATGAGGAGGTGTGAATATCAAGAGAGGGGAAATTGCTTTTGTAGTGAGCCAGCCACTCCCAGTCCCTATTCAAGCCCAAATTGATGGTGTTAAGTTTGCATGATCCATAAACCTGGAAATCCTGGACGCCCTGTCATCTCAGGCATGGGAGATGAAGTGGGGGTTTTTACCCACAAAAGCTTATGCCCAAATAAATCTGTTAGCCTTTAAGGTACCACCGGACTCCTTGTTGTTTTTGTGGCTACCCCTCTCATAGTTGGCACCTGTTGCAAGAAGACAGTTGAGTAACAACTGTACAAAGGAATAACTGACTCACTCATGAATGTTTTTGTTCTGAGCAAAAGAAGTGATGCACTGGTAACCACAGGAAAACCCCGGAGTAGGATATAAAAGACAGCTCACTGGCCAGGGTGCATTTATTTGCATGCATTATTGTTTTTAATGTATTTTCTCTGTATTGCTTTTACCTTAAGAAGTAATGCGCTTGCTTAGAAAGAGCTGGGTGGTAACTTGTAAGCGTGCCAATTACACTGTTCACCCTCTCTGCAGAGAAAAGTAAAACAGGCCTACTAGGGCAGCCTGACTGTGCTGGAAAGGTCACAGTAGGGGCAGGATGCTGTGCGGTCTGGAAACACCTTGGCCAGGAGGGAGAGAGATGCAGTTCTCTGTTCACAAGAGGAGCCTAGGATGGGTGCTGTGCTGGAGCCCAGAGGGGGAATATAGCTGCAGTTGCCCTGAGCTGTGACAGACACAGGGTACGTGCAGTGGAGAAGGAGACCTTATGAATCTATAGCACAGCACACATTAGTTCTTTGTCCTTTGCAAATACTTGTAAGAGGCCAAGACATGCAACAGAGATGAGACCTAGCGGACATGGAGATAAAGTTGAGATTTGTGATCTATCTGGGCCTCTTTGAGCCAAACTCCTCCCCATTTCTAGGGAAGAGCAGAGAGTGTGTGTGAAGGTGCAGTCACCTCTGGAGTGCCTCCAAGTGGTGGGGTGTGATACCACAGTACTTTTCTCACCCTGGTGCCCCTTGCAGGCTGTTGGCTGTCCTGGGCAGGGCTGAGGGCCATAGCCCTCCAGTCAAGTCCAAAGTCTGAATGAGCCCCCTCCAGAGTCCAATAAATACACAGGGCCTGGCTACACTTGACATTTCAAAGCGCTGCTGCCGGAATGCTCCTGTGGTAGCGCTTTGAAGTGTGAGTGTGGCCGCGCGTGACCTCTGAGCGCTCCTGGTAATCCACCTCCACGAGGGGATTAGGCCTTGGTTACACTACAGGATTATAGCGCGTTTGGTTATAACGCGTCCCATATACAGCAATAGGTATTGCGCAAGAGCGTGTGCACACTTAGACCCGCCAGCGCTAGAGCATGGCCACATTTGCAGCTCTTCAGGCGGCATTAGGAGCAGCGCAATAGCGCAGGTATCCCACAGAGCACCTCTTCCCAATCTGGTGCAATGCCTTGTGGGAAGGGAGGTGTCACTTGCGGCCATTTTGCTTCCTGTTCCAACTCCCCGTGATGCTTTGTGTCATATCCCAGAAATCCCTGTGTTTCTGTCCGCCTCAGGCACCATCTTTCAACGGTTTCAGCAAGGCACGTGCACTCCGTCTTCCGTTTTCCTGTGCCGTAATGGATCGCGAACTGCTGAGGAGCATGCTGGCGAGTGTCGCCAGCACAACTCTCTGTGCAGTGGAGTTCATTCTTGACAGGGAAGGTGACAGTAGTGATGGGTCTGAAGAAGACGAGCTCGAGCCGAGGAACGCATTGGACACTAAATTGATCGTCGCTTTAACAGACATACTCACCACCGTGGAACGCCGCTTCTGGGCACGGGAAACAAGCACTGAATGGTGGGATCGCATCGTCATGCAAGTGTGGGATGATGAGCAGTGCCTGCAAAACTTTCGCATGAGAGAAGCCACTTTCATGGGACTGTGTGCTGAACTCGCGCCCCCCCCCCCCCTGCAGCGCAAGGACACCAGACTGAGAGCTGCCATCCCGGTGGAGAAGCGGGTGGCTATAGCACTCTGGAAGCTGGCCACCCCAGACAACTACCGATCGGTGGCCAACCACTTTGGGGTGGGAAAGTCGACCGTTGGAGTCGTGTTGATGCAAGTGTGCAGGGCCATTAATTGCCTCCTGCTACAAAAAATTGTGACTCTTGGTGACGTGCGTGACATTGTGGCTGGCTTTGAACGGATGGGTTTCCCTAACTGTGGAGGGGTGATCGATGGGACCCATACACTTATTCTGGCGCCCGACCACCTAGCAGACGAGTACATTAACCGAAAGGGGTACTTCTCCATGGTTCTTCAGGCGCTTGTGGATCACCGTGGGCGTTTTACTGACATTAATGCAGGCTGGTCGGGAAAGGTGCATGACGCACGCATCTTCCGCAACACCGGCCTGTTCAGGAAGCTGCAAGAAGGCACTTTTTTTCCAGACCAGAGGATCCCCGTGGGGGAAGTTAAAATGCCCATTGTGATTCTTGGCGACCCCGCCTACCCTCTAATGCCCTGGCTCATGAAACCCTACACGGGAAGCCTGGACAGCAGCCAGGAAAGGTTCAACTACAGGCTGAGCCGCTGTCGAATGACTGTGGAGTGTGCTTTTGGGCATCTCAAGGTGCGCTGGCGCTGTCTTTATAGGAAGCTAGACTTGGCAGAGGGAAGTATCCCCGCGGTTATTTCTGCGTGCTGTGCCCTACATAATCTCTGTGAGCGGAAGGGCGAAGGCTTCACTGTGGCATGGTCCTCGGAGGTACAACAGCTGGAGGCCACGTATGCAAAGCCAGAGAGCAGGGCTCTTAGAGGGGCCCAGCGTGAGGCTACAAGGAGCAGGGAAGCCTTGAGGGAGCATTTTGAGGCTGAAAGTGAGTTCTAATGGGAATTCCAGAGGGAGGGAGGGTGCATTCTGTTAGTAGGATAAGGCATTTAGATACATATGTGCACCAAATAAAGAAACCCATTTATTAAAAAGAATTCATTTATTGAACAGCTTTTTCAGAATTTGAAATAAAAGTTGAAAAAAAGTAAAATGTGTGAGGGAGGAGTTGGGGTGGGAAGAGGAGGGGGGTGCAATTGGGGTGGGAAGGGGTCACTCAGAGATTGGCGTATGTCCTGGCCTCATAACCTCCAATGCCCTCCGAGTTGCTGTGTTCCCCCAACCCCATTTGCGGACGGCGGTTATGCTTGTTATTAGGGGTTGAGTGCAGTGGATAAGGGTGCTGGGTCTGTGGGCTGGTTGGTGAAGACAGGGGGGCTGGAGGCAGCCATGGGTGGTAATAACCAGGCAGCTGTTGATAGTGGCCTGAAGGGGCCAGAGGGCCAGAAGGGGAAGTGTTAGGGGGCAACTGACAATGGGGGCGGTGAGCATGGTGCTGCTTCTCCTCCTAAACAGCAGCGATCCGCAGCAGAGTCTCTACTTGCAGCTGTAATATTGTGAACAGCTTGTCAGCGCGCTGCTCGCGAGCCGTCTCCCTCAACTGGATCTGTTCCTCCCTCCGCTTCCTCTCATTCTCCCTCCGCTTGCTCTCATTCTCCCGCCACTCCTGTCAACGCAATTCTCCACTGAAGCCTGTTGCATAACTTGTTTTAAAAGATCTTCCTTGCTCTTCTGTGGTTTCTTTCGAATCCTCCTCAGCTTCTCAGCTGGAGATAAGACTGACGGTGATGATGGGGTGTTCAAGGACGAAACTAGGGAAAGTTAGTGCAAAGTTAAAACAGAGGATTCCCTTGTTCACAACAGACAGCGGTAGGATTCCCACGCATTCCATGTTTCTCTGTCCCGTTTGCCTGTCCCACACAGCTATAGCACACAGACAGCAACGGAGCCCCTGCCATGGTGAGTTGTCTCACAGGATGCAGGGGCAATGATTGTTTCCCTGCCTTGCTGTCCTATCGCTTGGGGGGAGCGGAGGGCATTTGCGGGAACCATACTCTGAGCACTGTCCCAACATTCTCTGTGTAGGTGTTCGTGCTGGAAGATATCTGGCTGCTGTGGGTGACGGAGCAAGAAAGGGAGGGCATTCTAATGAGATGCGGCTTCCGCCCAGGGCCATATGCAGCTTGCCTCTGGGCAGCAATGCTCCCCCCACCCCTCGTAGAACAGTGGCGGGGACTAGTGACCGTGGCCGGGACAGGGGCCACGCTGGTTCTCCCGAGAAACCTGCACAGGCACATTGCAAGAGACCTTTGAAGAAATCACTGATGACGATTACTGTGATGTGATAGACTACATCAATGCACTATTCCACATGTAGACAAGCATGCGGCAAGCATCCCTTTCCACCCCGGCCAAGCTGCCTGCCTTCCCAATAGAAAAGTAGCTGTACCTGCACAATCCGCTGCTGCCGCCCTGCCCCCGCAACCGCCGGATGCTGTGGCTGGCTCTGGCTGTCCTCCGGGCTTGAGAAGAGTTCCTGGCTGCATGTGTCCTGTGACTCCTCCGTGCCCTGGGTTGCTGCCGCGTTCTCCTCCTCCTCCTCCTCCTCCTCCTCTCCATCCTGCTCCTCTCCGTCCTCCTCTTCTTCGGCATCCTCTCCCACCCCCCCTTCAATAATGGGCTGGGAAGAAGTGTCCTGGGTCGATGGAGTGCACATTGGATCACCACCAAGTATCGCGTCCAGCTCCTTGTAGAATTTGCAAGTCACAGGGGCTGCCCCAGAGCGGCTGTTTGCGTCCCGGGCTTTGCGATACGCAATCCTAAGCTCCTTTACTTTTGCCCGGCACTGCAGAGTGTCCCGGTCATGGCCTCTGTCCGTCATGGCCCGTAATATCAGGACATATGTATCGTAATTCCTGTGGCTAGACCGCAGCTGAGACTGGACAGCCTCTTCCCCCCAGCAACTGATGAGGTCCAGCACCTCGCTATTGTTCCACGGTGAACCTCGCTTATTGCGAGGAGGCATAGCACGTGGAGTCATGGCCAAGCAAAATGGTTACCTGAGGAGCACTCCATGCCTGGCTGGAGCAAACAGGAAGGGGATTTTCAAATTTCCCTGGGAATTTAAAGGGAGGGTCTGACGTGTGGTCACCTGAGGACGCGACAGAAGAGTTTGAAACTGATGAGCAGAGTGGCTTGAACAAGAATTATGGGCCAGGCTGGAGGCTAATTAACATGCAATGGGTGTCCACATTCGCGCCGTAGCGCTACAGCGGTAGTGCTACAGCCCTTATTCCCTGTGCAGAGGTGGATTACCACGAGCGCTATAAACTCGGATTTATAGCGCAATATGTGCCTTGCCAGTGTGGATGGGTAGAGAGTTATAGCGCTCCTGGAGGCTATATAGTGCTATAAAGTGGCAGTGTAACCAAGGCCTTAGTTCCCAGAGCTTGGAGCCTGTCCACACTAGCGCTTTAAAACACTCAGACTTGCTGTGCTCAGGGGGCTGATTTTTCAAGTTAGAGTGCCAAGCCAGCAAGTCAGAGTGCTGTAAAATGTCAGTGTGGCCAAGCCCACCGTCTGTTGCCTCTTGCTAGAGTATTCAGCCCTGGCTCTGGACCCTTTAAATTCAAACCCTTTGTTTGAATTCACCGTGCCCATGCTGGTGAAGACCCTGCAAGCAACAGGAGCAGGGTCCTGGGGCAAAAAGGTGGAGCAGGGGCAGGGCTTTGGAGGGAAGAGGCAGAGAAGGTGCCAGGGCCTCAGGGGAAGAGGTGAGGCAGGGGCAGGGTCTTGAGGGTCCGGTTACCAGCCATTAGAAAGATGGCAACCCTATTTGCAGGTCCCATGCCACCAGGCTCCTCTCTCTGGCACCCAGCTGTGTGAGGCCAGCCAGCCTTAAGCTAAGGCCAGGCAGCAACTTTTATCTGGGCTGCCTTGCTCTGATTGGCTGATGCTAGCCACTCTAGCCCTTGGAGGACTATGTCTCTGTGATTTCCAACTTTGAAAAGTCCTGTCTAGGCAAGCTTGGAGGACCCACCTTCGCTGCTCTTTACATTTCAGCTGCTTCTTTGGGTGGGGTGTAGTGTTCGAGAGGTGAGCACGGGACATGAGCGCATGTCTAGAACCAGTAACTCAGGCCTAGGTTCTTCCACAGAAGGCTGTGACTATCGGTCTGTGTCTCTGCAAACTGCCCTCCCTACAATATAAAACCAAACCCTGGTTACTGGGACTCACACATCCTTGTGCACAACTTCCCCAGTCACCGGCTGGCTTCGAAGGGGGATCAGATTGGGCAGATGCGGACAGAGCACCGGAACATGCTCCCCATTCACTGTTGTTTGTTTCAGACTTCCTCTTTTTTCTGGTTTCTTTCCTGTTATTTTTTTTCCCCTGCTGCCCTAATTTTTTTTTTCACCTATAATTTTCTCCATTGAGTTTAATTAAGCTCTCCCCAGGCTCACTCAATAGGCAGGCTTCCCTGGGTCTAATTAGACTCTCATCATAAGTAATCTACATGGAAAGCAAACATGTGTATGTGTGTGTGTGAGAGAGAGCGAGAGCGAGAGAGAGGGAGAGAGAGCAAGGAAGATTCAGAGAAAGCATGCAGGGAGCAGATGGGTGCATAAAACATTACAAATAATTTTGGTACAGATGTAAAAACATGGCAGCGCAAGACTCAGAGTTGGAATCTTCCCCCCTCTCTTTCTCTCCAGGTATCACCACATTCCCACAATCAAATCAATAGAGCAGATCAGAGTAAATCATCTCTGACTGGAAAAGCGGGAGCTGCTGCTAACAGAGATTCCCAGATGAGACGTAAGACGATTTCTCATGCTGATCCGTTTCTTCCCGTGGATTTACGGCCCAAGGTGTGCGCCGAAGGATGGAATTATCGCAGGCGGCTGCCCATGCTGAGTGCTGTCTGCTCAGGGCTGGGATGGAGAGTGTTTTATGAGCTGGGGATGAGGCATTTGGCACAGCTTTGGAGGCTGATTACACGCTCAGGCTGGCTGGGGGCCCCGAGGGACGCAGAACCCACAGCACAGCTCTCAGGCAAGGCCAGGCGCTTCCCAAAGGTTTTGCTGCAGCAGGAAAAAATTGCCCTAAGGGGAAAAGAAAGAGAGCTTTGAAATGGGCAGGTTTGAAACTAACTAGGGGAGTTAAAAATACCACCAGCGAACAGTGTCCTGCTGAGCCGGCTGCCGCCAAGGCGAGGGGCACAGCAGAGACGCAATGCTCTGGGCTCCCCGGGGGAACCACTTAAGCAGTGACCCCGGGACTCCCATGGGTTCAGAGGAGGGTGGGAGCACCATGGCGGTGTTGCAAAAACTGCTTCGTCCCTTTGCAGGCTTATCCCAATATTACCCTCAAAGGACAGGCATGACTCAGTAGGCTTCTGGAAACAGATTTATTGCTAGCAAAAAGGAGCCAAAAGTGGTTAACACCCTAAAACAACTGGCTCAACTCTATACATGGTTGAGGCCTTCTTATAGTCCAGTGTGGATAAGGGAGGGGGTTTCCAAAACATCTAGGCAAATGGAAAAAGCTTATGGGCTTGTTATAACCATTGTCTCGAATTAATCTATTCCGTTTACCTGTCTGAGGGTTTTTAATGGCAGGACATGCAGACATTATGGCTCTTACCTTTGTGAAAGACAATGGGGACAGGAAGGTGTGAGGCAAGGCAGGGGAATTTGAAATACATACATGAGAAAGGTCAGGAGTGCAGGACACAAGAGGCCAGAAAACCATATTACACTATATTTGTAATACTGTTACTTGTAAACTTGATTCTTCTAACAGCGGGGGCGGGGGATGTGTGTAAGAGTGGTGGGGAGAATGATGCCCACATGCGTTTGGCTCTCCCCAGTGGCCTTCACAGCCCCAGGCATGGGCTGCTGTAGCAAAGAGACCTGCAAGGAGAGGGAAGAAGCTGGTATGCTGGGGAGCCGTGCGCCTAGACAGAGGCGTTGTGGGCTGTGGAGTTTCCCTGAGCTACGGCTGCTGCTAGCAGGGAGCCTGCTGAAGGGGGATTGACACCTGACTCACAGGGAATGTCATGCTCGTTTTGTTCCCACTCATCACTTCAGTCTGTAAACCCCATAGATTGTGGCCCAGGCCTGCAGCAGGGGCTTTCTGGCTCACACCATGGGAGGGTGGGGGGACTGGAGGAAGGGCGGGCTGAGATACATCCACTAGAGCCAGGGTCTCAGATCCTGCTACAGGGTACAGCCCCTCAGCCTGTCACGTTGCATCCCTGGAATCCCATGCCGCTCACTGGGCCGGGCCCTTTCAGATGAGACCTGGATTAAAATAGCCCTGAGATTTGGGGGGGGGACTTGAAATTCAAAATCAGCCCTGAATGTTAGGGCTCGTCCTCATCTCTGATCCTTTCCCCTTCCCCACCGCTAGAAACATCCCTCACGATTGAGCAAGAGGTTGAATCCAAACCCAGTGTTTGCACCTGGGCCCTGTCTCTGAGGTCCAGAGCTCTCTGCACAGAAAGAGATCCCACGGCCCCTTTCCACAAGAGGAGATTTTGCTGGGATGTCTTTTCCCCTCCTACTGCTGCTTGGAACTCAGTGTGCGCAGTGGTTGGAAACCCTCTCCCCAGAGACAGCTGCATTCCCATGTGTGTCCCTGCTGAGTGAGATCCAGAGCACATTTCACAGTGAGCCTTTGGGATGAAAGACCTAGGCAGATTTTAGATCTTCTTGGTGAAAGTGAACTTGCCAGAAGCCAGGACTGGGCTAGCTTACTAGCACAGACACTCATGGACGCAGCTGGGCTGAGGAAACCGCGCTCTGATGTGGTTATTTAAATGTTTGGAACTTGGTTTGTGGGAAAAGTATGTGATGCTGGAGGAGCTTTTCTTCCTGTCCCCTTGGAAATGTGGCCTGACTCTTCCAATATCATTACTTTTATTAATGATTATTATTGTCATTTCTAGAACAGGGCAAATAATATGCAGCCCACAGTTCAATTGATGAATTTTGCCACTTTAACAGTTCCTGGATTTTCTGCAAGCAGATTGTGATTTTCTAGAATGCAATGTGGATTCTTTGGTGGCTTCTTGTGTTTCCAGTACTTCCATTCCTTCAATTGATATGCTCATCAGTTCAGTCACATGATCAGGCAGAAGGCGACTTCTTTCAGAACACAAAATTCTATTCAATGATGAAAAAGAACGCTCAGCTGTAGCTGTTGTGACTGAGAGGGTCAAGAAATGAATTCCTACTTCTTTCATCCCAGGGAACATAGCACGAAGATCGGGTCGAGCCAAGAGTGATGATAAAAAAGAAGTTGAAGTCAAATCTTCATTCATCCGTCTTATGATATTCCACTCTGTGTTCAAATTCTCTATTCTGTCCTGAGCACATGGCAGCCCCATTGCTGGTAGTGCCTCACTCCACTCAACTGCAGTGTGTATAGTGGAGACTAGGCATAGACTTTTCTCTGAGCAAAACTTGTACTCCACCATGTTTTCTAGAGAAGTTTGTAGCTCTATCAAATGCCCAAGCAGACATCTGTTGGGGTCCAATTGACAAGCATTTAACTCTTCTAAGCTGCAGCCGATGTGTCTTCTATAACTTGAACATCTAGAAATATATCTACTGGCCTACCACTGACATCAAGATAACATACACAATGACTTAATACTTGATGTCCATTGGAATCAATGCATTCATCAACCATGTATGCAATTTTTTTTGAACGTGGTGAGAGAGTTCTTCACTTTTTCAACTCTTGAGTCTTTCACTGTTGCACCACATACTTCTAGCCAGTCAGTTGAGTTTCTTGAAGAAAAATAATGAGCATTTACTGGTCGTGTTCGGAATCAGTGTCCAACTTCAGGATGAACAAGCGACAGTGCACTTAACATTGGCCTCCAGTTTGTAGTGTGTAATATCTTTTGCTTAAATAGAAAGTATGATGCCATAGCCATGTTTGTTCACATGAACTGTGTTGTGTTTCCAGCATTCCTAATAGCCTCATTAAGTACTTCTAAAATTGGCTTTCAAAGTGGGCTTATAAGGCTTTCTGCATGCATGACTGTTGATGCAGTCCAGAGCCCTGGTGTTTTGTTGCCTTTTCATGTGGTTTGTCAGCATTGGTTTTGCTGGTCGGTTTGATAAACCAAATTCCTCCAATTTTACAAATTATGACATTTGAAAGCTTTCCTTTTTCGTAAGCTTTTTTGCAAGACGTGCACCAGTAGCCATCTTTTGTAACTTCAATAAATGGGAACACTTTGAAGGACAAACATCAGAAACTCCCTTCAGATTTTGGAGACACTGTTTCTTCAGTAGGTAGTTGTATTTGTGCTTTGGGCTGGTTGGAAGTAGATACACCACTTGACCCTTCAGATGACATGTTGATATATTCTCGGTTCTTCATAGAATCATAGAATATCAGGGTTGGAAGGGACCTCAGGAGGTCATCTAGTCAACCCTCTGCTCAAAGCAGGACCAACCCCAACTAAATCATCCCAGCCAGGACTTTGTCATACATGACCTTAAAAACCTCTAAGGAAGGAGATTCCACTACCTCCCTAGGTAACCCATCCAAGTGCTTCACCACCCTCCAAGTGAAAAAGTTTTTCCTAATATCCAACCTAAACCTCCGTGACCTTATGGACATGATCTGGGAATGTATAGATCACTGTTGCAACCTAGGTCCTGTAGTGTCACCAAAACTTTTTGTAAAGGGGGTCATATAAGGTGTCTGAGATCAGGTTATGATTTGCTGGTTATGATTATGCTATCTGTATGCATGTATCATTTTTGTAGTTGAAGCTATGAGTATTGGCTCTATACTGTCTGTATCTCAAATTTGTGCTACGCATCTGGGTCATATCCCAGACAAATTGGTGTTAGCTCTTCTGAGCCTGCTGTTCAGCTGGTTTAGTTTGCCTTAGAGGTGGAAAAACCCCAGCCTTGGGCTGTAACTGCCCTGCTTGAAGCAATTCGTCCTGACTTGGCACTCTCAGTTGGTCCCCGCCAGAAACAGCACCGTTACAACCTCCCACACTGCAACTTGAGACCATTACTCCTTGTTCTGTCATCTGCTACCACTGAGAAAAGTCTAGACCCATCCCCTTTGGAACCCCCTTTCAGGTAGTTGAAGGCAGCTATCAAATCCCACCTCATTTTTCTCTTCTGCAGACTAAACAATCCCAGTTCCCTCAGCCTCTCCTCGTAAGTCATGTTCTCCAGCCCCCTAATCCTTTTTGTTGATCTCCGCTGGACTCTTTCCATTTTTTCCACATCTTTCTTGTAGTGTGGGGTCCAAAACTGGACACAGTACTCCAGATGAGGCCTCACCAATGCAAAATAGAGGGGAATGATCATGTCCCTAGATCTGCTGGAATTGCCCCTACTTATACAACCCAAAATGCCGTTAGCCTTCTTGGCAACAAGGGCACACTGTTGACTTATGTCCAGCTTGTCCACTGTAACCACTAGGTCCTTTTCTGCAGAACTTCTGCCTAGCCATTTGGTCCCTAGTCTGTAGCAGGACTGTGCGCTTGTCTTTGTTGAACCTCATCAGATTTCTTTTGGCCCAATCCTCTAATTTGTCTAGGTTCCTCTGTATCCTATCCCTACCCTCCAGAGTATCTACCACTGCTCCCAGCTTAGTGTCATCTGCAAACTTGCTGAGGGTGCAGTCCACACAATCCTCCAGATCATTACTGAAGATATTGAACAAAACTAGCTGCAGAACCGACCCTTGGGGCACTCCACTTGATACTGGCTGCCGGCTAGAGATGGAGCCTGTTCAACCTGTTGAGCCTGACGATCTAGCCAGATTTCTATCCATCTTATAGTTCATTGATCCAGCCCATACTTCTTTAACTTGCTGGCAAGAATACTGTGGGAGACCATATCAAAAGCTTTTGATGTTTTCTTCACCTTGGTTAGTTTTTAAGGCCTCTGAATGGAAAAATCGTTTCACTGTTTTTTGTCTTTTAATTTTCACTTTGACATGCAACATATATAAATTACATGAATAAATTAAATTTTTTGTTAGGATAATGTAAATTTAACATAAGTATAATGCAAAATATACCAAAACATGTAACAGGTCTAGATTTCTAAAAAATATATAATTTTAAAAAATGTATTTAATTTAAATGACTTTTAAAAAGTGAGTCATCAGGGGCTAAGAGGGAAGGTCCTCTCATAGATCAGTAACTGGTTAAAAGATGGGAAACAAAGGGTAGGAATAAATTATCAGTTTTCAGAATGGCGAGAGAGAAATTGAGGGGTCGATATTGGAACCATTACTGTTCAGCATATTGTGGCAGGGTGGGCCTGACCCAGCCTGCCGCCCCTTTAAGAGGGAGAAAAGCCCTCTGCAAACCTCCCTTGCAGGAAGGCTAATCAGCCACCTGGCTTGCAGGGCAATCAACAGGGATGAGTTGCACCTGGCAGCCTCCTGGGGGGGGGGGGGGGGGGGATAAAAGGCCTGCCAGGAAGCAAGCCCAGTGTGGTGGGGATGGTATGGAGGGTGGAGTGCTAGTCAGAGTGGTGTTTGTATTTGAGCTGAACTATATAGAGTTTGTAGAGCTGGAAACTGTAGAGCTACTCAGAGCTGTAAACTGTAGAGTTTGTTAGAGTTGTAAACTGAAAGGCTAAACTGTGTAAAACTGTATATATTGGTGGTGGGGCCTGCACTGTGGATTAAAGGGCACTGTTGGAGCAAAGAAGGGTTTCCTGCCTGTGTTCCTGAGAGGGGTGAGAGAGCGGTCTGTCACAATATTCATAAATGATCTGGAAAAATATTTAAACGGTGAGGTGGCAAAATTTGCAGATGATATAAAACTATTCAAGATAGTTAAGTCCAAAGCAAACGTGAAGAGTTAAAAAGGGATCTCACAAAACTGGGTGACTGAGCAACACATTGGCAGATGAAATTCAATGTTGATAAGTGCAAAGTAATGCACATTGGAAAACATAATCCCAGGTATACATACAAAGTGATGGGGTCTAAATTTGCTGTTAACATTCAAGAAAGATATCTTGGAGTCATTGTGGGTGGTTCTCTGAAAATATCCACTCAATGTGCAGCAGCAGTCAACAAAGCAAACCAAATATTGGGAATCATTAAGAAAGGGATAGATAATAAGACAGAAAATATCATATTGTCTCTATATAAATCCATGATATGTGCACACCTTGAATACTGTGTGCAGATCTGGTCACCCCATCCCCAAAAAGTTATATTGGAATTGGAAAAAATACAGAGATGGGCAACTAAAATGATTAGGGATCCAAAATAGGAGGAGAGATTAAAATAACTGGGAAATTTCAGTTTAGAAAAGAGATGACTAAGGGAGGATATGATAGATCTATAACCTCTTAACTGGTGTGAAGAAAGTGAATAAGGAAATGCAATTTAATCCTTCACATAACACAAGAACTAGCAGTCACCCAATGAAATTAATAGGCAGTAGGTTTTAAAAAAACAAAAGGAAGTATTTCTTCACACAACATAAAGTCAACCCATGGAACTCTTTGCCAGGGGATACTGTGAAGACCAAAACTATAACAGGATTTAAAAAACTAGATTAATTCCTGGAGAATAGGTCCATCAGCGGCTGTTAGCCGGGATGGGGAAGGATACAACACCATGCTCTGAGTGTCTCTAGCCTGTTTGCCAAAAGCTGGGAATGGACAAGAGGGGATGGATCACTTGATGGTTGCCCTGTTCTGTTCATTCCCTCTGAAGCACCTGGCCTTGACCACTTTTGGAAGACCGGATCCTGGGCTATATGGACCATTGGTCAGACCCAGTCTGGCCATTCTTATGTAAAAATTAATTATAATAATAAAAATGTTTAATACAAAAACTCCCCAACATAATGACCTCTCAAGATAGCAACGATGTGAGATAACAACCTTGGCAAATAATGCATTTTATCAATCTTGGCTTACTAGGAAACACATTTATATAAGTTTCCAGTCACAAATCTACAGTAGCATTCTGGAGTAAAGTCACTAAATTATATAGTCCAACAAACAAATGTTTATTTAACGTGCCCTTCTCTTCTCCCTCCACCTCACCCCACTCACTGGTGTTGTCCTTGGTCAGTGAGACTCGGAGTTTAGAGGTGCTTTCTCGTGAGTTCACCTCCCAGGTGAGGGGCAAGAAGGCACCTTGCTCGTTCCTCCAGCTGCTCACTGTTCATTCTGGCCACTGTTGTTTGTTGTGCCACTGTTCACTCCATCACTCTGTTGCAAATGTCCCTGCACCATCACCTTCTGCTGCAACCTGCCACTGTGACCCCTGCGAGTCCGTCTCTTGAGGTTCCACCAGCTCTCAGTGACTTCAGATGAGCTCTCAGTGGGGAATCTCACAGCTAGTTCAGACTGGGCCATCTCTTCCACAGACACTGTCCCACAGCAGGTCTAAGCACCTAGACCTGATTATCAGTAATATCAGCTGTAGTGGTCACTTAACAAAACAAAGCCCAGGAAAGCTCACAATCCCTAAGATCTGTTAGTCTATAAAGTGCTACAAGACTCTTTGTCGCTTTAACAAAACAAAAGACTCTCTATGAAGCCTAATCAGCTCTGTCTTTAAATAGTGGAGAGAGACCGGTAAAATAATTCTTGTGACTCAGGCAGACCATCAAGCAAACACCTGTCCCGGTCCTCTCTCTTGATGCCCATAATCAGTACAGGCTAAGTACAGTCCTACTGCCCTTTACTCATACAATAAGAACAACAGCATTTCATTACCCACCCACCTCTCCATACACACATTCAAGTGATTTGTAACCCAAGCCAAGCCAAAATCTATCACTTGGGTAACACAGCTCTGATTGCTGGATATCTAAGAAGATTAGGTGTGACTGTAAATACAATCTGGTCCTGAATCCTCTCTCTCCAGCCCCCAGCTCATCACTAGCTGTCAGGGAGAGCTCATTTAGACTTTGCTTACAAATCATAATTTAAAATTATTAGGTTGGCCAACATCACCGAAATGAATGCACTGACATTGTCATAAAAAACAACAGCTATATGAGGAAGCTAGTCTGTGTTCATACTTTTCAAATCTATTATATTTTTTCAGATACACGTATTTTATCCTACACAGTATACGCTTTTAAAGTGTGTATTACTGTTTCAATTTCAATTCAGATTTCAAAAAAATCACTAAATTGGCATGTAACTAGTTCACAAAATGGAGGGGCGGGGTGTAGAGGAATCCTTGGCCTGGAGTGAGGGCACAGTCTCTGATATTCAATATTTCAATGTTTGATTGGACACATGACTCACAGGCTGGGTCTTTGTTCCCTGTAATTCTTGGAATTCTTACTTGTATGTACTGCACCCTTCCCTAGGAGCCCATAGTGTTAGGTGCTATACAAACAGAGAATAAAGAGATGGTCCTTGCCCCCTAAAGTGAACAATCTAAGACAGGAAAAAACAAGTGGAGTACAGGAAGCCATGAGAAAATGCTGGTCACCAGCACAATGGGTAGTGGCCTCAGCTCACCATCTGTCTAAGCACTGTCAAAAATTGTGCTAAGGGGATGAATTCTCATGTTTACAAGATACCCCAGGAGCAGTTTGCCCCTAAGCAATGCTGGGAATAAATTTGTTCTCCAACAATCCTGGGAAGGTTCTGGTGTGAACCCTGGAGAATCCTGGGAAGGTTCCTGGTGTGAATGGCAGAGAATCCTGGGAAGGTTTTGGTGTGAACACACGAAGAATCCTGGGAAGGTTTTGGTGTGAACACATGGAGAATCCTGGGAAGGTTTTGGTGTGAATGGCAGAGAATCCTGGGAAGGTTCCTGGTGCAAACCCCCAGAGAATCCTGGGAATATTCTGGTGTGAACACATGGGAAATCCTGGGAAGGTTCCTGGTGCAAACCCCCAGAGAATCCTGGGAATATTCTGGTGTGAACACATGGGAAATCCTGGGAAGATTCCTGGTATGAACCCCGGAGAATCCTGGGAAGCTTCCTGGTGTGGACACATGGAGAATCTTGGGAAGGTCCCTGGTGTGGACACATGGAGAATCCTGGGAAGGTTCTGGCTTGAACACACAGTGAATCCCTGTTCACCAACATCTTCTGCAGAGTTTCCCCAGCTCTGAAGGTATCTCATGCCTCTCTAGCATCCTTCATGCCAAGGGGCTGCTAGGGGACTTCAAAAAGCATGGGCCAAGTTAGGAGCTTCTGTTGGGCAGCGGGAGATGAGAAGCCAGGACTCCCTCCAGCTGCATGCACCATGCAACATCTGGTCAAAGGTCACATCCCCTGCTCTTGGGCGAGAACAGATACAGTTCCCCCTGTGCCCCCCTGGGACTGCACATTTCACTAAAGGGGAGGGGAAGGGCAGAGAAGGGGCAGGGTACAGTAACCCCTGGAGAGGGTTGGTGCGCTGATGGCATACTCTTCCCCATGCCCCTGGCCCCCCACAGCCATTGAACCTCCTGAGCAGCTGACTGTGCGCAGAAGGGCTCCATTTGCCCAGACAACAATTTGTGCCTTATTTCCAATTTGACTTTGTCTCCATTCAGCTTCCTTTCTCTGCTACATCTGTTCACACCTGGTATTTTCTCCCCAGGAAGCTACCCACACACTGCAATCAAGTCACCTCTCAATCTTCTTTCTGATAAGCTAAACAGATGAGCCAAGTCTCTCACTGTCAGGCATTTTCTCCAGCCCTCAAATGGCATTTTTGGCTCTGCACCCTCTTGAATTTTTCAACATCCTTTTTAAAATGTGGACCCCAGAACTGGATGCTGTGTTCCAGTCAGTCTCAGCAACTCCATAGACAGAGCTGAAGTCACCTCCTGCTCCTACGCCTGCTCCCCTGTTCATACACCCAGGGATCACACTGCCCCTTTTTGTCACACCAGCACACTGGGAGCTCCAGTTCAGGTGTCTGTCCCTACATCCATTCCAGGATATATCCCCCATTTTGTAGGTTGGGCATGCGTGCCTTGCCCCTAGATAGATAACTTCATATTGGCTTATAATAAAACTTATTTTGTTTGAATGAGCTCAGGCTACCCAGCTATCTAGAACTGCCCTGTCTCCATCATTTACCTCTCTGCCAATCTTTGTGTCATCTGTAAATTTGATCAGCAGTGATTTTTTATTTGCTCCCAGATTGTTGCTGAAAATGCAGCATTCTCCCGATTATCCAAATAGCCTGGGGGACACGGATTTTGTTCAGATAATCGAGAAGAGAGGAGCCATTCAATCATTCATCACTGGGGGGGGGGCACCCCCATATCTGGGGATTTCTGCTCGTCCTCCTCACAGTTCTTGCCAGGGGTCTGTGCTCTGTCCCGTTCACTCAGGCCACAGCAGCAGGGCTCCCTGCACTCCCACAGGGCCCATTCAGCAGCCGGGTGGCATCTAGGGTGACCCCCTGTCCCAAATTGGGCCGGACAGTTCCAAAATGCAGAGTTCAAGTCCCGGTCCCAGGCTGAATGACTAGGGGACAGCATTTGTCCTAGATTCCCTGTGGTGCGGCTCCGCACCTACCTGAGGCTCAGGGGAAGTACCAGCCTCTTCTCGGTGGGCTCACCAGGAGATCCCACCCCCGATCAGCCTCTCCCCCCAAGGCCCTGCCCCAGGCCAGACGTCAGGGGCTGTTGTGGGGAGTCCCAGACCTTCCGCTTACACTGGGTGGTGCAGCAGAGGGGGGTGGTAACACTGGCCAGGGGCTGCTCTTGTATTTGCCGGAGCTCCCTACCGTGGCCTGGGCTCCTTGGGCAGCTCTTACTGTGACCTGGCTCTGGTTTCTGGCCTGGCCGGGTGCAGGGCCTCAGGGGAAAAGGAGGAACGGGGCGTGGAGGTTGGGAAGAAAAGGAGCAGCAGGGGAGGGGCCACTGAGGTAGGCGGAGCTCCTACGTGTCCCACTTTTGCCTTTTCAAAAGGTGATCGCCCTAGTGGCCTTCCCCAAGCTGGGAGTCCATCCTTCTCCTCGCAGTCATGGCTGGGGGTCCCTGCTCTATTATGCAAACTTCCGCAGGACCCAAATCCCAGCATGAGATTCCTGGGGAACAAGGAAGGGATTTGGATAATGCGGCGGTTTGGATAATAGGGTGGCAGATAAATGGGAGTATTCTGTATACTGAATAGTACTGGCCCTAGTGCTGATCCCTGTGGAACGCCACTGGAACACCCCATCCCAGGATGACTCCCCATAGACAATGACTTTTTAAGATCTGTTGATTAGCCAGTTCTTATTCAGTTTAATGCAGGGGTCTCAAACAAGCAGCCCACAGGCTGCATGCGACCTGCGGAGTTATTTCCTGCGGCCCACTATAGCTCCCCTCACCCCTGCTCCCTGCATTCGCCTCCCCGAGCACACCACATCCCGCTCCTCCACCTACCTCCCAGCACTTCCTGCCACCAAACGGCTGTTTGGCAGTGCTTAGGGCTTTCCGGGGGGGAGGAGTGGGGTTGCAGCAAACTCAGGGAAGGAGGTGGAGAAGAGGCGGGGCCGGGGATTTGGGGAAGGGGTTGGAATAGAGGCAGGGAGGGGATAAAATTGGGGTGGGGCCTTTGGAGAAGAGGTTGGAGTGGGGGTGGGGAAGAGGTGGGAAGAAGTGGGGCAGGGGCAGGGCCTCATGGAAGGGGTGGAATGGGGACAAGGCCAGGAGCAGCGGGAGGGGCTTTTGAATTTTGTATGAAAAGGTGTCAGTGATGCAGTTGGTGTGGTAACAGTTATAAAGGTTTAACTTTTTGAATCACGTCTAACATTACATAATTATTGTCTGGCCCCTTATTGTCTGACTCCCGCAAGCAACTGTGAAAATTTAAATAAATGAACATTGAAAAAAATGCTTAAAATGAACATCCATATTTTCCATCAAAATTATGAAAACAATAAAATTTGAATTCTGTCAAGTCTGTGAATAATGCTAATTTTTAATCAGAATGTCATGAGATACTAAACCAAATGCCTTACAAAGGACTAAATTTATCTATCAATCAAACTCCGAATCTCCTCAAAAAATGAAATCCGGTTTGTTTGATGATCAAAATCATATTGACTGGCACTAATTGTATTCCTATATTTTAATTCTTTATTAATTGAAACCCTATCAGCTTTTCCACTATTTTGTCCAGGATTTATGTTAGGCTAACGGACCTATAATTACTTGAGTTATCCCACTTGCCCTTAGTGAATAGTGGCACACCATTAACACTCTTCCACTGTTCTGGAATTTTTCCAGAATTCTAGGATTTATAAAAATGAACATCAGCAGGCCAGAGGTCTCTTTAGCCAACTCCTTTAGGACTCTTGGGTGCAAGTTATGTGATCCTGCTGATTTAAAAATATATTTATCCCTACTTGATGTTGTTTAACATCCTCCTTAGTTACCAATGGACCACTTCATCATCCTTATGTGCGTGTTTTTTTAAAGTACATCCTAAGTAGGAAGCCTGCCAATTATAGGCTGCTAAGCTGAAATTCTGTACTAGGTACATTGGTTGAAACAATAGTAAAGAACAAAATTATCAGACACATGGATGAACATGATATGCTGGGGAAGAATGAACATGACTTTTGTAAAGAGAAATCACGCCCCACCAATCTATTACAATTCTCTGAGGGAATCAACAAGCATATGGACAAGAGTGATCCAGTCAATATAATCTACCTGGACCTTCAGAAAGCCTT
Source organism: Sternotherus odoratus (assembly GCA_032164245.1). NCBI lineage: Eukaryota > Metazoa > Chordata > Testudines > Kinosternidae > Sternotherus > Sternotherus odoratus. The sequence continues at coordinate 6,901,319 of JAVMKO010000021.1, read as the reverse complement.
TGACAAGGTCCCTCACCAAAGGCTCTTAAGTAAAGTAAGCATTCATGGGACAAGAGGAAAGTTCCTCTCATGGGTCATGTTGGGATTTTGTGGTTCCCAATAAGTCAGAGGCCAGGCAGAATCAAGGGTTTTTGATATTTTATTCAATTCGATTCGATTCAATACAATGTGCACAGGGAGGGAGAGCCCCGGCTAGCAAGAAACAGCCAGTCTCGCCAACCAGAAGCCCCATCCCCTTCACTCCACATGGTGAGCTCTCTCCCCCTCGCCCTGGGTGGTGAGTGATTTCATGATGTTCCAGAATGTTCCTGTGACGGGGAAGGTAACTCTGGGATTTAACCCGACCCCAGTCGGGGGAGGTGAGGCTCTGCCTGTGTGCATCTGAACAAAGGCTGGGGGGAGTGGCCGGGGGGAGGGGGAAGGAGGCAGTTTGTCGGTGGAGGGGTTGGAGGAAGCATGTTGGGGACGAGGCGGGAGCCCTAATCCAGGGTCTCATCTCCCTGCCCCCCAGAAGGGCCTGACTAAGAAGTTTGTACTGAGAAGCTCTGAGTTGGATTGTGTTCCTGTCATCCTATATAATAATCGGCTAGGGAAGTGTGTGTGAAGCCGTCATGCGCAGTAGAGACGGCCCGGACGAACGGCATGCTGGGGGCTGTAGTTCGGAGGCACAAAATGGCCACCGCGCATGCCCGCCTGAGCGATGCTCACTCACACGGAGCTAGAACACCAAGGAGCAGTTATACATATAAAGTTAGCTGGGCTGTCAGGCGCATGACGAGGAGTTGAGGGGGAAGGGAGCTGAGCGGGGGGGGAGGGGGCTGGGCGAGGGGAGGGTCGTTGCAGGGGGAGGGAGCTGAGCGTGGGGGAGGGGGCTGGGCGAGGGGTGGGGTCGTTGCAGGAGAAAAAAAGGAGAAGAAAAGGATGTAGTCAACAGCTTCAGTGTTCACCCACCTCACATGTGAGAGACCTAGGTTCAAGTCTCTACTCTGCCTTGTTCAGACCCAGGGCTTGATTGTGGGTTCTCTACATCCCACCCGCATGCATGAACCACCAGACTACATTCAGTCTCATGGCCCTCTGAATTTTTAATTATATTTACAAAGTGGAACAGCTCCAATAGGAGAGATTGACAGAAAATTGGCTACTTTAGGCTCTCTCTCTCTCTGTCTCTCTCTTTCACTTTTCCACCAAAAGATTCAAAAGGTCTCACCTTTGTTCCACTGCAGAGCAAAAATTCCGAAACCGCCATGTTTTAGACAAAATAGAATTGTTGTATTCCAGCCAGTCCCAATAGCATAACACTGGAAACAGCAGTAACTGGCCATTAAAGGTGTGATATTAACAAGCATGGGGTAGGGTGTAAATGATATTAAAGCATAGGATGTAATACCAATGAGCCATGGCTAATGGGATTGATATGTGGATGGATGTCATGTTGCCACCCTGACCAGACTACTACATCGCTCCCTTTCGCGTCACACACATCTGTATGGCATCACATCCTTTAACATCACATCTGGAACTGGCAGACAAATGGGTGACTCTTCTCGTCATATTAGGAGCCTGGCTCCATTCAGCCACTTGGGAGCATTTAGTGTGTGCATGTGCATTGACAAGACCATGGAAGTGGCCTGGTTTATTCCATTGAAAACACCTAGTCAGTGTCAAATACTTGTTTGGGCCTTTGTCATATGGCAGAGAAGCACCAGCTTAGGTACAAGTGATCATGATTTCAGAGTGGAACTAAGGTGTCAATTTTTAACAGTGAGAGGAATTACTTACCAAGGATCTTGGGGGATTCTCTATCACTGACAATATTTAAATCAAGATTGGGTGTTTTTCTACAAGACTTACTCTAGGAATTTTCTGGGGGAAAGTTCTCTGGCCTGAGTTATATAGGAGGTCAGACTAGAAGATCATAATGGTCCCTTCTGGCCTTGGAATCTATGAACAGGGGAGTCAGGCTGCATGTTGCTAACTCAATGACAGATATTCCCTGGGCCAGGCAAAACCCCAAAAGTTGTTCAGCCCTGACTCTGTTTATAAAGCTTTGATCACTTAGCAAAGGTCCAGACACAAAACTATGTGAGTAGGGTGACCAATTTGTAAGCCAATTTGAACACGAACGCCCAATAATCCAGGGCTCGCCATTCCCAAATGATACTCTTTTAATGTTTCCATTTACTCAGAGATTGGCAAATAGTCAATCAAATGACAAAGCCATCAAATTGCAACACCCACCCAATCAAACGCACACTCTAATCGCATCACATTGTTGCAAAAAGTAGCAGGCGAGAAGCTCAAGGATATGATGCAATGCTAGGTTGTGCTCCCAGGGTGTGACGTTACATTCCCAGGTGTGACACTGGCAGAAATGCTGTTAACCCCAACCAACGAACGTTACAGGACTATATTGGGCAACAGCAAGACAGTTCCAGCAGGAATACAAGTTCAGGCTCTTTATGGGAATCTTTTTACAATGTAACATCACAGCAAATGCCTGAGATCACTAGGTCACCTGACACTTCGAACTTGCTGTGTGTGGGCAGAGGTGAATTGGGGTGAGATTTTCAGCAGCTCTCAGGTTGGCCTAACTCTGCCCTCACTGAAGTTGATGGTAAATCTCCTCCGACTCTGGTGGGAGCAGAGTAGGGCCAATGCTGAGTGTCTTACATGCATTTGCAGGCCTTCAACCGCTCTGTCACCGATACAGTTCCTAGTGAACCCCAGGCCTCATGCTGGGTTTCCCAGGCTTTTCTCTCAGGCAGTGATAAGTACAGATGGAAAATGGCTGACCTACCAAACAGACTGGTGGATGAAACCACCTTGGGTGCTCCCACTTCCTTAATCTCTTGCCCTGTCCCTCCAAGAACTTCTTTCCACCTCAGCCCTCTGGTGCAGTCCAGCAACGGCCTGCTGCAGCCTTGCACACAGAGTCCTAATAAATTACCCCTTGTCTATTTGTTTCAGATATTTAAATACATCTCAGGGTTCAGATCACAGCTTCTCAACAGCAGTTAAACAAGTAACACATTCATATTTTGTAAACTGTTTCTCACAGCTTGTTTATTTAGGGTTATAACTCGATTTGGGCTCCTTATGGAAGTGTGACTCATTGTTTAATGTGTCAGCTCATTAGCAATACTTGTTTTTGCCTTATATTTCTCTGCTAACACTAATTGCTGAGCCCACTGTGAGCTTCAGTTTCCAGTGGCACTGTATAAAATGCAGGAAGATAGATTAGTTATTAGATAAAAGCCAACAGAAATAAACAAACCCATGGACCTGCAGAGGAGGTTTTTTAGCTACAGTGATTTGATACGTGGTGTTCCCAGACTTGGTTAATTGATACTACCAGTTCCTGAGTTCTTCTGTCACCATCTGAGCAAGAACAAGTTAAGGAAAACAAGAAACAAAATACATGTCAGGCACTACCACTTCACTGCAACATAGATGCTCACTTGCAGGTAGCGAGTCTATGAAACAAAGAAAAGTATTGTCATGTCTCTGTCAAGAGGGAGCAGATCTCAGGGCCTTGCAGCTCAGTTTCCCATTGTAGGAGAAATCAGTGACAGGAATTCTGGGTATTTTCTAAGTGTAACTTATTTTGTTCCCATTATACCCATGATCCTGGAACAAGGTGGTCAAATGCCATGCAGGCAACTCCTTCTTCCAGGACTCTCAGCCAAAGCAATCCCTGGTACCCAAGGAGCAATGCTGCCTAAAGAACTAACTGTAGAATCACTTTAGAGAGATTAATGCAAAGGGCAAAAGTCTCATGCTGCTTGCAACTGCTCACCCCCCAAAGAATTAACATCACAAAATTTACAACAATATGAGCATTTCTTCAAAACCTGAAGGCAGCTTACATGCAAATAAGAACCCGTGAAGCTGGGTGCAATAGCACCCCCCCACCCCCCAGTGGTTCCCATCATAGGCAGGGTTAATGGCTCTGCCCTTCTGTCTCTAATCTGATATGTGTCACTTCTTATTGAAATCAATCTGCTTGGGGTGAAATGTATACAATGCACCAAACCAATAGCATAGAGCTTTGGCACTTATTTTAAATAATTATGTTTATTAATAAGTAGCTTTTGGAGGAAAGATAATATTGTGGCTAAAGCAGAGGATGAAGAGTCAATAGAGCTGTGTTTATACCCCGGGCTTTGCTGCTGACTTTCTTTATGATCTTTGACATCTCACTGGCCCTTGCTGGACCTCAGTTTCCCCATCTTTAAACCTGGGATAATAATACTTCCGTCCCAGGGATGTGGTGAAGCTAAGTTCACTAATGCTTGCACAGTGCTTTGAGGATAAGCACAAAGTGTTATCAGTTTCAATCATCAACTAATTAATCCATACATCTCTCCCCTCCTTTCTCCCTTGACTTAGGTTCCTGGCTCATGACCTGTGCTCAGACCACACCTTTCGTTGGGCTGAGTTTCACTAGTTTCATTGATGGCTAGGGATGGACAAGTTCATTTTTGCAATGTAGCTCCCACAGGTTCTAGGTCTGGAACAGAACTTGAAAGTCTTGTTGTTCATTTCCTCAGGGCTCTGGCAAAGCAGCAGTTCTCGTCTGCTGAAAATTTCATTGTTTATTTTATAACACTAAGTTGTCAGAGAAGATGGACAAGCCTTTTGGTATTTCTCTTTATCAGTGACTCTCAAACAGGAATCTTTGTCTGCATGGCCCGGGCTTGCATTTAGAAGAGGCCTGTTTTTGCTTTGCTAAGTTTTCATATAATTTTATTGCTTTCCATAAAGTAATTGCAACGCCAATAATGTAATGAAACCACTTTTTGAGAGAAAAGGGAGGATTAAAGGAGGGAAGGGAGGTCACTGACAAGGAGAAGTGATATTAGGGGAACAGATTCGATGTCTGGCTGGTAGAGGTTTCCTGGTTGGAGTAAAGAGGAAGATGGTGTTTGGGTATTGAGGGGATTTGATTAAACCACTCAGAAAAGGCTCAATGGACAGTATTGTGTCCCCCCGACTGTCCACCCCCAGGCAGCCTCTCCTCCCCCCTCCCCCAACTTCTGTTGCATCATCAATGTTCGCTCAAAAACCACAGGGAACTCTGTAAGGCCTAGGGCTAGAGCGGGGGAAGAGCCTGTGCTGACTGTTCTCTGAGCTGAGCAAACCACCATGCAGGGGGAAAGATAAACAGAAGCGACTGCCGGGGGAGACCCTGGTAGGGTCTGTAGATCGATGCTCCTGAGTATGCAAGGATCCTAACTCCTGGGCGACCACACTCTGCAGGTCAGATGCCTGTCCTCACTCCATGGTCTGACCGAGGAGGAGATCTGCAGGGCTCTGTCTTTGTCCGTGCCTGGGGAGAGCAGGGATTGCCCAGGATATTTTCCCACTCTTCCCTGGGCAGCTGGTACAAAGGAGGTGGCATCTTGCTAAATGCACGTGGCTGTGCTGGCAGCTGGGATGTTTGGTGCTAGACTCGACTAGTGATTGCCAGTCACAATGGGTCAGACGCTAGGGGATGGAGGGACAGTAAAATGTACCAGGAGTCTAGGCCTCGGGTCTGACGTTCCATTCACATCACACTGGCCGGGAAAGTGACCTGCTGGGACTTCGGCTGAACTCTTATGTTATTGGTTCAAGAATAGCAGCCGTGTTAGTCTGTGTCTGTAAAGAAAGCGAGGAATACTTGTAGCACCTTAGAGACTAACTAGTTTATTTCAGCATAAGCTTTCATGGGCTATAGCTCACTTCATTGGATGCAAGTGTCATTCCCAGCCTGGCAGACATACTCACACCAGCTCTGCTGAAGCTGCTGCCTATGTACAACCACCTGGGAGGTCCTAGGTACAGATGTGGGTGGCTAGCAGGGTTGATGCCTGTGCCACCACACCCACACTGCTCTCTTAGAGTCATAGAATCTCAGGGTTAGTAGGGACCTCTGGAGATCATCTAGTCCAACCCCCTGCTCACAGCAGGACCAATCCCTATTTTCACCCCAGATCCCTAAATGGTCCCCCTCAAGGATTGAACTCACAACCCTGGGTTTAGTAGGCCAATGCTCAACCACTGAGCTACCCCCACATGCCCCTTGCCCAGGCCTCTAGTCTGGTAGCTAACACAGAGGCCTAGCAAGTGTTTGTCTACCCGCACGGGGCATTACGTCTCCCAGCTGCCAGGCAGCCATACCCTTTGTTCCATGTCTGGACAGCGCTCGCACAAGGAAGTCCTGTCTGAGGCATTCCCCCAATACCAGCAGAACATGTCTGTCAAAGGACCGGTGCCTTCTGGATGTGAGCAGCACCTGGTGAGTGGAATTAACCACGGGAGCTGGGAGTAATGGCTTTCTGTCTCCTCTCTTCCACATTCCACTCAGGGGACCCCAGACCAGACACTTGTGATGCTCCCGCCTTTGGGTGCAGTGAAGTGTTTTCCATCAGTTTACTGAGCCACGGTTATCCCTGGTTTAATTCCATTCAACTGAGTGAAATTACACCTGGGAAAACCTGACCCACTACTCACATTTTCTGAGACGGGCCCCAGGCTAGGCATGCACCTTCCTGTGGCTAATAAAGCCAGGTGTAGACATGTCCAGGTAGATTGTGGTGGGGGTCACTTCTGAAATGTCCTGGTTTTGGCAGGAGGGCTCTGCCAGGGAGTGCTATGGACAGAGGGTCGACAGAAGTGAGGGTGAGACCCCCTTTGTATCTTAGGGACCGCTGTCCACTCTGCTGTCCTGGGCAACATGGCATAGGGAGGAGGTGAGCAGCCCTCAGCAGTGAATGAACAGGTTAAAGACTAGTTAGAAAAGCTGGACATGCACAAATCCCTGGGACCAGCTGCAAAACATCCGAGGTTGCTGAGGGAGTTGGCTAATGTGATTGCAGAGCCACTGGCCATTATCTTTGAAAACTCATGGCGATCAGGGAAGGTCCCAGACAATTGGAAAAAGGCTAATGTAGAGCCCACCTTTAAAAAAGAAAAGGAGGAGAATTTGGGGAACTACAGCCCGGTCAGCCGCACCTGGAAAAATCATGGAGCAGGTCCTCAAGGAAACCATTTTGAAACACCTGGAGGAGAGGAAGGTGATCAGGAACAGTCAACGTGGATTCACCAAGGGCAAGTCATGCCGGATTGCCTTCTATGATGAGATAACTGGCTCTGTGGATTTGGGGAAAGCAGTGGACATGTTATTCTTTGACTTTAGCAAATCTTTTGATATGGTCTCCCACAGTATTCTTGCCAGCAAGATAAAAAAGTATGGATTGGACGAATAAGGTACATTGGAAGAATAAAGTGGATAGAAAGCTGGCTAGATTGTCGGGCTCAATGGCTCCATATTTAGTTGGCAGCCGGTATCAAGCAGACTGCCCAAGGATGGTCCTGGGGCCTGTTTTGTTCAAAATCTTTATTAATGATCTGAATGATGGGATGGATTGCACCCTCAGCAAGTTTGCAGGGTGACACTAAGCTGCGGGGAGAGGTAGATATGATGGAGGGTGGGGATAGGGTCCAGAGTGATCTAGACAAATTGGAGGATTGGGCCAAAAGAAATCTGATGAGGTTCAACAAGGACAAATACAGAGACTTGCACTTAGGAAGGAAGAATCCCATGCACTGCTACAGGCTGGAGACTGACTGGCTAAGCAGCAGTTCTGCAGAAAAGGCCCTTGGGATAACAGTGGGCAAGGAGTTGGATATGAGTCAAGAGTGTGCCCTTGTTGCCAAAAAAGCCAACAGCATATTGGGCTGCATTAGTAGGAGCGTTGCCAGCAGATCGAGGGAAGTGATTATTCCCCTCTCTTCGGCACTGGTGAGGCCACATCTGGAGCATTGTGTCCATTTTTGGGGGGCCCACTACAGAAAGGATGTGGACAAATTGGAGAGAGTCCAGCAGAGGGCAATGAAAATGATTAGGTGGCTGCGGCACATGACTTACGAGGAGAGAGGCTGAGGGAACTGAGCTTGTTTAGTCTGCAGAAGAGAAGAGTGAGGGGGGATTTGATAGCAGTCTTCAACTACCTGAAGGGGGATTCCAAAGAGGATGGAGCTCAGCTGTTCTCAGTGGTGGCAGATGACAGAACAAGGAGCAATGGTCTCAAGTTGCAGAGGGGGAGGTTTAGGTTGGATATTAGGAAAAACTATTTCACTAGGAGGGTGGTGAAGCATTGAAATGGGTTACCTAGGGAGGCAGTGGAATCTCCTTCCTTAGAGGTTTTTAAGGTCAGGCTTGACAAAGCCCTGGCTGGGATGATTTAGGTGGAGATTGCTCCTGCTTTGAGCAGGGGGTTGGACTAGATACTTCCTGAGGTCCCTTCCAACTCTAATCTTCTATGATTCTTCTATGACTAATACAGCCACCATTATTTCAGTACCCCTGCCCCTCCCAATTCTTAATGCATTTATCCTCACAGGATGCAGTGCAGGACTGTTAACCCGACTGTACAGATGGGGAACCGGCAGGACTAAAGGAGAACAGAGATTTGCATCCCGATCTCCCACATTTCAAGCCATCACCCGGATTTCAGAGATACAAAGAAAAGCTCCTCAATAAATCAGCTAAAAATCAGTCCCTCCGTGACTCAAGTAATCTGTCCAAATTTGAGGCATCAGGTATTGCAGGGCTGCCTGCCTGGTATCTCTCCTCACCATTAAAAAATAAAATAACGTTTTTTAATAAGTGGGAAAAATTATCCACCAATCTCCCAGCCTGACATTTAAAATATATTCCATATGTGGGAGCTATTTTTTGTGGGGCCTACTCGGAGAATCATGTTCTCCTCTTGCTGGCTCTGCACTATCAAGTCACTCACAAGCACACTTTCCCCAAACTGTCGCTCCACTGACGCTAGAATCCAAGCCACATTAACTCTGGCTCTAGTCGAAATGCAGGGGGAGAAATAAAAAAAATAATCATCTTCCAGATGTAACAGGGCAGAAATGCATTTTCCAGCATCTAGGCGCGTTTTGCAAACAATGGAGATTAAAAAATAAATAAAAGCCATAAAAAAGTACTTGACAGTGTCCTTTTAAATTATATTTTTTTCTGAAAATATGCCATAAATCCCATGCACGAGTCATAAAAGCACCTGAAATGCTTTTAGAAAGATTTATGGGCCTCTTACTGCTATTCTCAATAAAGTGAATATGCTGCTTCCAAGATAATTTCTCATCAACCATATTTCAGATTCCTGAGCTCCCTTCAGTCATCCTACCCAAGAAATACTGTAGCGTCAGCCTGTCTGAATTACATCTACTTAGGAATAACAAGTGTGGCTGATTTATATGCGCTATCTGGGATCCTTCCCTCCTCGTCCAGGTTTCTGAATCCAATGCTTTTTAGATTTGATCAAATGCCAATGAATTATCCCCCTGACTTTCCCAGAGAACTTTGTCATCCAAAAATAATCTGATCATTACTCCAGAATGGCTCAGAAACTCTATTTCGGAGATCATCACTCTTGATATGGGGAAATAATGAGTTTCTAATACTCACCCAAGGAGTGTCATTTGTCAGCAAAAATTACACACGGTGGGCATGGGTGAGAACAGCTATTTGTCTCTCTTACTCAGCTCCTATTAAAGGAAAAGGAAAATGTCTTAACTAGAGCTGGTCAAACCACTGGTCCTAATCCTGCAAACATTTACACACTTGAGCAATTTTACCCAGATTAACAGTCCTGTGAAAGTCCTACTCATGGGAGTAAAGTTACTCATGTGCAGGAGGCTTGACTTTTAGCATAAATTTAGCCCCTATTTTGATTGGGTAACGGTTCTTGATTTCTGCAAATACATTTGCTCTTTTCAGGTATTTGCCAAATGGCCTGGACCGATAATTGTCAGGTTCTTGATGATTTAAGAAGTCTTCACTTTAATTATTCATTGATTACTGGTGCTGGGTGGTTGGTGAGCGGAGTCACATGGCTTTGTCATTACTCCTGAACTGGATCACAGATGCAAGTCAAACAAATACTAAATAGCAATGAGTGAGAAACGAATAGCACGTAGGGCTGTCACCTGTCCAGATTTTACCTGGATAGTCTGGTTTTGGCTTCCGTGTCCAGGTGCATTTAGGATTGCCAGGTTCACGTTTTTTGACTGGAAAGTCCAGTTACCACACAATGGGGGGAGGTGCCAGGTCATTAGCCCATGCCAGCATTTGCTCAGCCGGGACTGCCGCCTACCTATGGGCAGGCTGCTTGAGATGATCCAGTGAGCAATGTGGGGAGTGTGGGAGAAGAGAGAGTGATAGGAGCGGGGCCTTGGGGGAAGAGGTGGAGCAGGGGCGGGGCCTTGGAGGAAGAGGTGGAGCAGGGGCAGGGTTTTGGGGAAGAGGCAGAGCAGGGGTGGGGCCTTGGGGAAGGGGCAGGGCCTCATGGGGCAGGGCCTCATACATTCTTTGTGAAAAATGTTGATAATTTTTTGTCTTTTTATACTTTATTTTTTCTTTTTCCATTTTGCTTCTCATTACAATAGAATGACGGATGTTCATCATTGTTCTGGGGGGATGGAGAGGTTCTTTACATTTATATTTCCTACCTATTTTCTTCTTTTTCCTTTTGCTGCTCTGACCTTTTTCCTACTTTCAAAACATTTGTGCAAAGTTATTGAGTGACAAGAATGCGAGGGGGAAGAACCTGGACATCATTCAGATTTTATTTATCTATTTGCATTGATTCATTACATTCAGTGGCCAAAAAGGAAGGGGGAAAAAGGGGGATAAATGGAGAGAACTCCTGCCTAATGACCCCTCAAAATTCAAAATTTCAAACATTTTTGTTTTAATGAAAAATGCAAAAACATACAAAGCTTTTTGTGAACATTTCTGTTTGGAAAAGAGGCTATATTTTCTTGAAAAAAGATTTGAACAAAAACAGTTGATCAGAGCTACTAATGTACAGCAAATAACCTAACCCACCAATCAGAGTGAACCAGACTCAGAGCTTGTGTCTGGGTTAAAAGCTCAGGAATCAGTTCGTTAGCTATTCAGCCAGCTCTTATTCAAACCAACCTTCTTAAGCAGACTGTGCTATTAGGGGTAAAATCCGGACTTCATTGAACTCAACTGCAAGACTCCCAGTAACTTCAATGAGGTCATGATTTCCCTCCATGCACTTGTCTTCATTTACTAGAGGTCCCTGGTTAGCCTGTGTTTGAAAAAGCACCGGATGTTACTGAGGGATGGGGAGGGAAGAGATGACCATCCAGCCAATGATGGCTGAGTGAAGATGCCTAGGGACTGCCTGTCTAGCTGGGCTTGGTGTACATAGACACACCTCCTATTTACTTCCCTAAGCGTTGCCGAATCTGGTCGCATGTCCCTCATTGGGCTCCCAGGGTTATTCTATTACAACGGGGAAGCAATGGCTGATGTTTCCTTCCCACTCTTGGTTTCTGAGGGCTTGGGTCTGAGGGAGCTTCCCTGAGCCGAAAGGCAATGTCTGAATATTCCAACAGATTTTGCACAAAACAATTCATCTTCCATGTTTTGATTTTTCACAGGGCATTTTTAAGCAAACTGAACATTTTTGTTGCAAATTGTGATTTTGTTTTTTGAAAAGCCATACATTTGGGAATTTTGAATGTCAGGCTGTGAATTTAGGATTTATCCCTCCTGCTCCTCCCCCTACACTTTATCTCTCTTTTTTACTTTTCCCAACTTTAGATGGGGGGAGGGGCAAATACTGAGGGAAACTGAGATTTTTTTTGGAGGTATGAACGGCTTTTTCCCTCATTTTTTCAGACTCTCCCACACCTTTTTCAGTGGGAAAAAAAGAGAAGAGTAAAAAAATGGTATGGGAAACAAAAATTGAAAACCAAAGATTTTTGAGTTTCGAAAAAGAAAACCCAAACCCAAAAACTGCAATTCAAAATTAAATGTAAATTTTGGCCAAGTTGTGAAATTTCCTCTTTTAAAAACATAATTTTCACTGCAAATGACATTTGCCCACTTTAAAAAAAATATTTTTTTAACAAAACCCCTTTTTTTTGGCAGGAAAATCTTTTGTATGAAAAATGTCACCCAGCTCTAGTTAGCGGATGTGAGGACCTGAGTGAAAGCAGCTCCCAGCTGCACAGGTTCGAATTCGTGCAAGGCAGAGCTGCACTTACCAGAGATTGTTGCTGAGGACTGTGAGAGACTCGGGGACCTTCAACTCAGAGACCCCCACATTGCCTATCTCCCCCTCACATTTTGGATCTTTCCCTGAGCAAGAGGGGCACATTTGCTGCTTCATCACATCTCTGGCAGAATGGTTTCTCTTCCCATTACATTGTCACCCTCAGCAGACAGCACAGATGGAAGGAAACCACTATTCCAGCCTTTACAGACATCGGTTTGAGTACATCTGCCTATAAAAGCCTATTTTCTTGCACACAAGATGTATATTTAACACAAAGACTTTTTGTTTGAAATTCTGGTTTTCGGGTTTTTTTTTAAAGTGAGGGGTTATGAAAGAATTTGAATCAAAGTTTTGTCTAACCAGTTTTTGGAAATTTTCCATTTTTATTTCCCCCCCTTCTTCTTGGTAAGATTCTCCTTCCCCTCTCCCGCCCATCATTTTTGGTGGAAATTTTCAGAACGTTCAAAGGTTTTTGCAAAAAAATTCATTTGAAATGTCATCAAGAAATGAAAAATTTCCTTTGAAATGTCAGTGACAAGGCTTTTTAGTCACAAAGATCGCAACCAGCTGTAGTTTTGAGCTTTCTGGCCCAGCTGAGCATTTCCAGAATTCCCTGTCTCCATTATTGGCTCTTCTTGTGGATGCCACTCCCCATAAATAGGCTTTTCAGTGCCCCACATTTTCCCCTTTCCTTGTGCACACGGTGATTTAACTCTGTGTCTCTCAAACCCTCAGAGGCTACTAAGTATTTACTGCATTTCAGCTTGCAGCTCTTTCTGGGTTTTCTTTTACCCTCTTAGACCTTCCATAGGTGTCCCCTGTATCTTTCACAGAGCGATTCCCCGGCCAGCATGGAGATTACCAACCTCTCAGGATTAATTCAAAGCAATGTTTCCGTGATGTGGAGGGATGGACGAAATAGCCCTACAGGTCCCCAGGCATGGCACAGGTGTCTCTCACCCAGAGTTTCCAGAACAATGTCAGGGGCTAGGTGAGCTGGCCCCTGTGATGCTAGGGACTGGAACTGATGAGCAGTCTCAGGTCCTTTCCAATATAAATAACTAGCAAAAATACCCGGCATTGCTCGGGTCCATCGGGGGAGGGGGGAGAGAACTGAGCGAGTGCGGGGTCCGTTGGAGAGGGTGAGGGGGGAGAGAGCTGAGCGAGGGGGAGGGCGTTGGAGAAGGGGGGATTTAAAAATTTTTTGATTCTTACCTGAGGGGGGAGAGAGCTGAGTAGGTGTGGGGGCCATTGGAGGGAGGAGAGAGCTGAGTGAGTGGGGGGGGCGTTGGAGGGAGGAGGGGGGAGAGAGCTGAGCGAGTGCGGGGGCCATTGGAGGGGGGGAAGGGGGTGAGATTTTAAAAATTTTCGATTCTTACCTGAAGGGGGAGAGAGCTGAGCGAGTGGGGGGGCTGTTGGAGGGGGGAGAGGGGGGAGAGAGCTGAACGAGTGCGGGGTCCGTTGGAGGGGGGGTATTATTACATCATAACTATGTCACAGAGAACAGCAGGTGTTAACCTGCTGCCCAGCTGATGTGAGTGGGCTTTAAAGAATTTCACCCCTAGGGGGCGTCAGAGGTGAGATTTGAAAAAAATTCGATTCTTACCCTCATTAGGACCCTAAAGCCTATAACTGTACCAAATTTCAAGTCTCTAGCTCAAACGGTGTGGAAGGAGTAAGGGAACGTACATACACGCACGCATACACCATTTGACTTTTATATAGAGAGATTCAAAGAGCTGCCTGATTTCGTGGAGAAGCTTCCTGTTCAGAGCTCCATGCACAGAGCTGCACATCAGGCTGCAGAGGGTCTCAGTCTAGGGGGAGAAGAAGCGACACATGGGGCTGGTGCAAAAAGGGAAGAGGCTAGAGACAGGCCCGGTCCTGGGATGAGATCGGGGTAAATAGGCTGGACATGGCTCTGTTATGAAGTAGAATGCACCCATATTGCCTCTATATAAATCCATCAGACGCCCACATCTTGAACCCTCCCATCTCAAAAAAGAGATTGGAATTGGAAAAGGTTCAGAAAAAGGCAACAAAAATGATTAGGGATATGAAACAGTTGTCATATGAGGAGAGCTTAATAAGACTGGGACTTTTCAGCTTGGAAAAGACACAACTAAGGGGGGGGGGATGGGATGGATCTCTATACAATCATGACTGATGTGGAGAAAGTAAATAAGGAAGTGTTGTTATTTATTCCTTCTCATTACACAAGGACCAGGGAACACCCAATGAAATTAATAGACAGCAGGTTTAAAACAAATAAAAGGAAGTATTTCTGCACACAATGCAGAGTCAACCTGTGGAACTCCTTGACAGAGGATGTTGTGGAGGCCACGGGTGCTAGAACAATTTGTATAGTGGAGATCCTGAGACCCATAGAACCAAACGGTAAACGTTGTATATGATGGAAACCACCAATACCTATTGTGAAGGCCAAGACTTAACAGCTAGATAAATTCAGGGAGGATTGATCCATCAATGGCTATTAGCCAGGATGGACAGGGATGGTGTCCCTAGCCTCTGTTTGGCAGAGGCTGGGAGTGGGCAGCAGGGGATGGATCACTTGGTGATTACTTGTTCTGTTCATTCCCTCTGGGGCACCTGGCATTGGTGTTGTTTGAAGACAGGATACTGGGCTAAATGGTCCTTTGGTCTGACCCAGTCTGGTTGCTCGTATGTTCTGATGCCCGGGATGGCACTGGCCTACAGAGTAGCATAGACCAGCTATGGGGGCAGTGCAGGAGGGGAAGAGGTGGCAGGAGAGAGGAACCAGGTGGAGACAAGCCCGGGCCAATGGTAAGGTGGGAACAGGAATCACTGTGGAAGAGGAGCATGCTGGAGGCAAGACCCCCTGCAGAGGAGCCTGCAGGCACCCCCTGCTGCTAGCCAGACAGTCCTCACTGGGAAGCCTGAGAGAGGCATTACTTTGTAAATGACTTTGAGACCCTCATGTGGGAGGTGCTGGGAATGACAAAGGGCTGTTATCACTGCCTAGCACAAAGCCTTCTGGCTTTATTAGAAGTCTTGTTCTTTGCCATGCTGATGGGTTTCTGTGTTCACTGGCCAGTTCAAGAGGATTAACCCAGTCCTCCCTCAGCACTGAGATCTATCCTGATTCCACAGCTGGGAGACCAGAGACCTCCACGGATCAGTCCTATCCAAGTGTAAGGGGACTCTTGGCCCCTCACTAACACTAGCTCCCAGTCCCAAAAGGAAGGCGAAGGGTGGATGGGAAATCAGGACTCTGAGACTGACAGTCCCCAGGAACAACGAGAAGAGGCCAGGGCCCCAGGTCAGCCTGACTGTCAGAACAGACAGGGTAATGAGGAAATCAGGAGGCCAGGGGGGTCCCGCCCTCCAGGGAAGCTGGCGCTCCCTGGGTCAGAACAGGCTCGAGCTCAGGCAAGAGCAGGGGCCCGAGCTGAGCTGGGGAGCAGGGCCGGGCCAGCCGGAGGGGCCAGAAAAGCACCCCAGGGAGCTGGAGGCAGAGCAGCAGCAGCCATGCTGAGGCAGAGCAGTGAAGCTGGAGATGGGGCTGGGGCAGTCCAGAGCCGGGTGCGGTGAGCAGCTGGGGAGAGTGAGGGGGGCCCTGGGCAGTGAGCCCAGCACAGGGAGATGCCCCCAAACAAGAAGCCCTCCAGGCCAGACTTGCGGGCGGGATCGTAACCCCGGCAGGGCAGGGGCAATGTGGGGAAGAAGGGTCCTGTCCCTAGAGCCAGAGGGTACGTGGCTACCACCAGAGTGAGTGTCCAACCCGCAGCATCCCTGCAGCACAGCAGTCCCTGGGCAATGGCCTGGGCCGTGTGAGGAACAGACTGAACTGTCCTGACACCCCAGTGATGCTGGTTGTGACGTCCCTGTGCCGCAGAGCGGGGTGATGGGTTTTCCTTTCACCTTTCCCATTTTTCCTTATTTTTTAAATTGGTTGCTGTTTAATCAATTGTATTTGCTTTGAGCTGTATGCAATGATCAGGGAAGTGAGAGCACCCTGGAGTGGGGACACCCTAACCCCTGTTCTGAGTGACCACGACAAGTTTGGGGGTCGAGCCCCTCAGGAATCCAGGGCCCAGCCGTGTCGGGGTTACGAGGACTCTGCCAAACAGGAGCGTGGAAGGGGAGCCCTTGGGGTCAGGCAGGGTTCTGGGTAAAGGAAGTGGGAGCGAGGACTCAGATCCTTTCGCTAGCCCACTTCACCGGGGTCGTATATAAGCCAGGAAAGTGCCCCATTAGAGTGGGACCATTCCCCTGCTTATGTAAGCAGCACTGAAGAGAAGAATCACCCATCAGCCACTGCCAAAAAGCCCCCACATGCCTCCAGGCCAGCTTGACTGGTCCTGGTCTAGCATTCCAGCTAGCCCCGGAGCCCAGTCCAATGGCTGAAGATGCTCTGATCAGTCTGGGAGTGATTTTCTGACTGGCCACTACTGGATGCCTTTGGCCAGTGCTGCAGCTCTCCTGTAGTCGGAGGTACTGGGCTTATGCCTGACTGTCTCCTCCAGCATTCACATTCACACACAGAGAAATAATCAGCGAGTTGTATACACTGGAGAGAAAAGCCAGCATAAGAGATGAAAGCAGGGACAGTGCCCTTGCTTAGGGGAGATTGGAAGCTAACAGAGGATACAAATAATTACAATTAATTGCTTGTATGACAGGAACCATGGACTGACTGCAAAAATATCGCTGCACTCCTTTGAAAAGCAGGATCCACTGAGGAGAAAGCAAAGCAAGCACTGCCTTCCACCCCTTTCAACCCGTCTGCAGAAATGGTGGGGTTTGTTGGGAGTCACTTACCTGACTGCTCTGGAATAAGCTCCAGGGTCTAATATCTATTGATCTACCCATCTGTAACTCTAAGGGCAAACTCGGAGAGTGTGTCTCATTGTCAAGGTTTTAAAGGAGATTATTCAAGGTCCATGAGTAATCACAGTAAGAGTCGAACAGTCCCAGTTTGGAGCAGTGAGCAGCAGAGATAAGGTGGAAATCCTAGAGAAGGTTCAGAGAAGGATTTCACGTGTCAGTGTGTACAAGTGTTTGGGATTATGGGTGAGGGCATGTAAGAATACACACGTGTAAGGACTTGTGGTCGAGACAGTCTCCCTGCATTGTTCTTGTTCCTTCTTAGTCTATGATTATTTCTTTTCTAAAGCAGCCCCCACAGTGTGCCAGGCAATTACAGGCGTCAAATCTAATGAGGGTGAATCAGTCCTTGCTAGCCCCATGCTAACCAGTCATGGGGCCCACCAGTAGGGTAGCCAGACTGCCTGGTGTGGGGAGGTAGGCCCGATCCACCAGCCTCTGACAGAGCAATGTTGTGGCAGCTCTTTCTGGAGCTGGTTTTGCCAAGTGTTGCAGCATGGGGTGGTGGGGAACAGGGCCAGCTCCAGCCCCTGCCCCAAGCGGCACCCCCCCGCCCCCCCAAAAAAAACCCTCAACTCCTCAAGCTGCTGCTGAAACGCCGCCGCCGGGCAAAGCGGCGAAGCGGGTATGGCTGCCGAAATGCCACTGAAAGAAGTGGAGTGCCACCCCAGATACGGATGGCGCACTGCCCCCCAGTGTTCGCCACCCCAAGCACGTGACTGGGGCGCTGGTGCCTGGAGCCGGCCCTGATGGGGAAGATGATGTGTCTTCTCCACCTCCATGGTAAACAGGAGGATCCACTGCCCCTGAATGGGGCCATTCCATGACTGGGTGAATTCTGCCAGGAGCTATTCAGGCCCCTGGGTTGGGTGATGTTGGGTGGGATTCAGGCCAGTGGGCTGAGTGGGGTTGGGTGAGATTCATGCTGGTTGGTTGGGTGATGTTGGGCTCTGTCTCTCTGGGGTTTCCCTCGACACCAGCAGGGGCACACACCTGACCAGCAAAAGGATCCACAATAAACTAACCCTGGCTGGACCATCAGCTGCCATCCCCGGCTCTGTGCCAGGTCATGATTCACTCCCCACCCGCCTTCTGTGGGGCACCGGTGGTGGGGAACCTCCCTCCCTCCATCCCGGGGCCCCAGGTGGGGATTCCAGTACATAAAGCCACTGCTTGCTGTGACGGAGTAGGAATGCCTCAGTTTCCCCTATGCATTTCTTGTTGCAAAGTAGAGAGACAACATAAGCTGTCTTGGGGCCTTCCCCCTTCTCTGAAAGGCGTTGGCTGGAAGTGTTGAATAACAAAGAGGCCGGCTGAACCTGTTGGAGGGAGGTCAGGTGACCTGACCTGGCTGAGCCAGGGGGGAGGAGGGGCTGGAGAGAGGGAGTTGGAGTTTGGAGTCTGAAGGTAGCTGGAGTCAGGGAGGGAAGAGGCAGGGAGCTCCAGGCAAGCTGAGGGTTCACGCTCGCTGTATGCTCTGTGTTGGACCAGGTACCGGTCATCAAATAAACCTCTGTTTTACTGGCTGGCTGAGAGTCACGTCTGACTGTGAAGTGGGGTGCAGAATCCATGGGCTCCCCCAGGATCCCACCCGGGCGGGCTCGCTGGGGGAAGCGCACGGAGGGGCAGAAGGTCCTGAATGCTCCGAGGTCAGACCCAGGAAGGTTGAAGTGGGTACCCGTGAAGCTCCTAGCCTTGGAAACAGGCTGTGTACGGAGCGGGGACACTTCCCCCGAAGTCCTGTCTGGCTTCATAGGGAGCAAGTTCCAGACCCTCACCTGGGCACTCCGTGACACTTGCCCTGTGCTTTCTGCAAGTGTTGCCTCTGTGCTCGGGGCGCTTCCTTTAGCTGGGAAACAAGGCCCATGTCTCTGTCCAGGCCTTCTCCTTCCCTAGCCCTCAGCGCCTCTTTTCAGATACCTTCACCGCCTGCCAGCTCCCTCCTGGAGAAACCCGCCAGCAGTGACTGCTCTCCCCAGCCTGAGAAAGCAGCTGGCCTTTCTTCTCTCTTCCTCCCAGAGGCCTTGCTCTTGGCACTACAGCTCTTATGGCATCCTTCCAAATTGTGGTTCCTCGGGGCCTTGCTGCCTCAGCCAGGGCAGTGGAGCCCTGAGACCTGCTTTGAAGGGCCCAGAGACCCTGTAACATCACAAGCACTTACCCAGCAGAGTGGTACAGTGGGGATGTGCTGAGCTTGT
This sequence comes from Sternotherus odoratus, assembly GCA_032164245.1. Taxonomy (NCBI): domain Eukaryota; kingdom Metazoa; phylum Chordata; order Testudines; family Kinosternidae; genus Sternotherus; species Sternotherus odoratus. The sequence goes on along the minus strand of JAVMKO010000021.1, from coordinate 6,882,154 downwards.
AGCAGAGGGCGCCTGGATCTAAACCCTCCTCTGCTCTAGTTTGCATATGTCAGACTGGGTGATCTAATGGTCCCGTCTTGCCTTAACCTCTTGGAAATGTTGTTGTGAAAATCAGTGTCTGTCTGCAGAGAATTGTCCTAGGGAGAAAAGGGGCTAAATTCCTGGGCTAAGTCATTCACTGTGAATTGTTCGGGCTGGTGAAACTGGGGAAGAATTGCACTCAGTGATGGGTTGTCACACAAGTCCCCTCCTGATCAATGAAGAGTACAACCACTTCCTGCAGCAGGACAGAGATTTGCCCAGAGCCTCCTGTGTCTGCTGTGATCCTCTCTCAAAGAATAAGAGTCTGTGTCTCCACAGCCTCTGGAAGCCAATCAATGTTACTCGTTAGCTGCCATATGGGCCCCCAGGGTCTCCAGCCTATAATTCAGTGGGTTATGTGCATTAATTGTTATATTCAGAGCACCAAAGGGATGCCTGGCTCGGCATTCTTGTGGTTTATACTGGCGCCTTGTAGCACAATGTCCTTCAAGTCAGTTACTTGGGATAAAAGCTTAGGAAGAGAGGGTTTGCTGTGCTGGGTGAGATCACTGGCCAACAAGTCTGGTGTCCTGCTCCTGGCAATGGCTTGATCCTAGTCCTTTGTGATCCACTTGGCTAATTGTGCAGAGCGGCTTGCAGGAGAAATGGTCCCTGGTACCCTGAGGCATGAGATCTGACACCTATCTCAGATTATTGCGCAGAACTGCAGATGTTATTCAATGATCATAAAATTATCCAGCCCCCTTTAAATGCCAGCTACAAAGGTTCAATGCTGCTGGGTGATGACATGCTGTGTTAGCAAGTTGGACTTGTGTTTATTTGAAGTGCAAAGAGCTAATGAATGTCTTATGCAAGGAGACCATTCTAACCCTCCAAAGCTTGGATTTACCTACTGCAGTGTCACCAGTCCTCATGACTTTATCACAAGCCTCACATATCTGTTTTTTTTCTTGCAGGCTCAGCTTCTGGAGTCATGTGAATACATGAGACTCAACTTTCATTTAAAAAAAAATTTCTAGCCCTTGCGGTTGCAGAGAAAAGCTTGAAAATGGTCCAGGTGCACCCCAAAGGCTGAAAAAAGAGGGCAAATAAACACAACACAAAATGTATTGATTTTAAATAAAAAGTCTCAGAAGTTTTACCCTAATCTCATAATTTTGAACACTTGGGGGTGGCAGTACCGTTCATTTCTCCAGGGGAAGCAGATAACAACACTGAACTCTTGTGTTTGCAGCTCTCAAAGTGCTTAGCAAAGGAGACCATGTAGCCTATAGGACTAACCTGCTTGCTTGCATATCTCTATCTTTTCTTATAGGTTAAGTATTTGGTTTATTTTAATAGGTTTATAGATTTACATTAAAGTAAGTTTGGCTATAATGCAAGATACCTACTGGTCATATCCTGTATGTTAAGCTAAGGCAATGTTGGTGTATCTATATTAGGACCTTTTACCCAGAAAGCAAACTTGACCTATAGCTTGTTACTAAATAGATATGGACCCATGCATATGTCTAAGACCTTTTATCTAGACCAAAGACAATGGAGACTGGCATAGGGGGGGCTTCAATGTTGTACCCACAGACTTAACAGGTACACCACAAGGAAACCTAGGTGCATATGTACCTGTCATCAAGACGCACAAACATCCTGGCCTATGGGGTAAGTGAACCCCAACGTTTTGTGGGTGATGAATGAAATTTGGGCATAGGAGGAAGATTTCCGGCACTTGTGCCCTATAAAAGATCTAGAGCATTCCACTTCATTCTATCATTCTCACTTATTCTAGCTTACTCACACTCACTCTACCTATCTACGATGACTACTATTAGTAGGCTGAACTTGTTCTTCTTAAACTTTAAGTTTCATGGTAACTAGGCTAAGCTTGGTTTCCCTAAGTTTTATTCTTAGTTTGTTTTATCAGGTTTTGATTTTAAGTTAGTCAAGTAAAGTTTAAACCCTAAGTTCACTTTAATAGCTCTTAGCGTTAGTTTTTTTGTATACCTCACTCAAGAATTGAGAAACCTGAACTGCAAGACGGGTCCTGTGTCTCTTACCGCCAGGTTATCCAGGAAGGGTGTGAGTATATTAACCGAAGCTTTGTTGCATGTAATACTATATAATCAGATGTATCTTTTGAGTAGCAGTAATACAATTGTAACTTTCTAACTTGGGGTATTTTACCACTTACTTACTATTATTGATTTTAATAAAAAGTCTTTAATGCTAGAGTCTCAGTGTGAACTTCCTGTCATACCCTAGAGGGTCCTTTGTATATTCTGTGGAGCCTGATTCGGGACAAGAACTTTTATCTCCTGGTCAAACAGATTGGCGAGGCTAATTAATTATTATTAATATTACCAATTAATACAATAAAATACACTGATAAATTAATATTATCAGTACACCCTAAATTGGGCTACAATCAGTATCATTACCCTCATCTTACAAATGGAAACTAAGGCACAGAGAGGGAAACTGATTTTCCCAACATCACCCTGCAGCCCAACCAGGAAGCAAACCCAAGTCTCTTGCATCCCAGTCTAGCAGTAGGCCACACTGCCTTCCCTGGGGACAGCCCTTCTTTGGGGCCGAGATACAAGGGGTAGATCTTGGCCTTCAGGGAGCTGACAATAGTGTTCCCAGGGGGTAGGCTGCAAAGGTGGTTGGCAAGTTAGCTATGTGGACTGAAAACCAAATACACTTCCTGATCCTCCCCAAGCTTTCCCAGTCCAGGCTCATTATATGCTGGACACTGAGTCCTACAGAAGCTGTTTAATTTGTTTCTCTTTCTCCTCTGCTTTTCATGCTAGGGGCTGCCTGCCCTGGTTCCTGGTGGAACCAACTGTGAGTGCCAGATCAGGACGGATTGCTTCCAACAGGGCAACTACAGCCCAAAGTTGGGGTTTTTCCACTCTAAGGCAAACCAAACCAGCCAAACAGAAAAAACTGGTTTCGCCCTGTCCTGGGGACGAATGGTTTTGAAAACCAATACCCCAAATAAAGAAAACGGTTCTCCCCAATTCCAAAGAATCAGTCCCCGGACCCAGGTCATTATACAAATCAGATATTACCCACAAATCACACTGTTGCCAATCCTTTAGAATCTAAAAACTAAAGGTTTATTATACAAGGAAAAAGGTATAGGTGAGGGTTAGGAATGCTTAAAAGAAATCAATTACATGCAGTGATGGCAAATCTCTTGGTTCAGGCTTGCAGCAAAGGTAGAATAAACTGCAGGTTCAACTCAAAGTCTCTGGAATGCATCCCCTGCAGGGATGGGTCGTCAATCCTTTGGCCAGAGCATCCTTGTATAGGAAAGTCCTATCCAGAGGTAGAAGCAAGGTTGGAGACTGGAAACTGACGACAAAATGGAGGGAGTTTCTCCCAGGTTTTATAGACTTCCTCTTGTGGGTGAAGGCCCCCCCTCCTCCTTCTTATGCAGAGTCCAGTTGCAAAATGGAGGTTCAGAGCCACATGGTCCAATTACCAGACTCTCCAAGATTCAGTTTCTGACCAGGCCACATTCCTGGAGAAGCTCGGGTGTGGACGGGTGTCTACAAAGTTCATTGTGTAGCTGATGGTCCTTAATGGGCCATCAGTCAGGCCAGCGGAGTTAACAACAGCTTGTCTGAGATTTCACCCAGAAGCCAAGCATAAGTTTGACATATAGTCGTCATATAGCCCATATTCATAACTTTAGTTACAAAAAAGATACACACATACAGATAGATTAATCATAATTGGCAGACCATAACCTGGTCGTAGACACCTTATACGACCCCCTTTACATGATATTTGGTGCCACACAGGACCTTAGTTGCACTGATGATCTATATAATTCCAGTAATGTGACACCAGGTATCTGCTCATTGGCTCCAGACCCTACCCTTCTACTGGGATCTCAATGGTCCAGATCAAACCATGTCACCAGCTCATGCCATTTTATTACAAATCTCCAAAAGGTTGGTGATTTTCTTAAAGCTCCAGCATCTGGAGTCAGGTGATTAGCAGAAAACCTGAACTTTCATTTTAAAAGAGAGAATCTTGAAGTGCATGCACCATAAAGGGTCAGAAACCAGAAGACACATAAGAATATCTCCAAATGTATTGTCTTGTTTAAAAGTTTTTTAAAGCCAATCTCATATTTTTTTTGAGGCCTGACTCATGGAGAGCTGATAAGGAAACTTTAAAGTAGGTCACAGGATGTCAGGGATGGAAGGAACCTCAGGAGATCATCTAGTCCAACCCCCCTGCACAAAGTAGGATCAACCTCCCTTTAAATCATCCAAAAGATTTTCACCCCATATCCCTAAATGGCCCCCTCAAGGAGAGAACTTGTAATTCTCAGTTTATCAAGCTAGTGCTCAAAGCACTAAGCTATCCCTACCCCATACTAGGGAAGACTGACAAAAATCCAGCCAATTCACACCCAGGCTCAGATAATGCCCACAAAGGGAAAGGACTAATTTCTGGAGAAGGACTAGAAGTCACAACTGCTTTAAAAAGGCAAGAAGAAAAGCCACAGGGGAGGTTGCACGATAATTTCACTGCCTGTATACCAATGCAAGAGTATGGGGAGCTCGCTGGGTGAATGGGGAATCATGCTCTGAAGAACATTATGACTTAATTGGCATCACAAAGACTTGGTGGGACAACTCCCATGATTGCAGCACCAGCAGTGAGGGATTCAGCTTGTTCTGAAAGGGCGGGGAGTGGGAAAGCAGCATTGTGCTGTATGTCCAGAATGTAAATACTGGCTCTGAGGTCCAAGGGGACGTGAGAGTCTCTGTGTGAGGATAACAAGGGGACAGAACAGTAGCGATGTTATGGGGTGTGGGGTGTGTGTGTGTGTGTGTCTATTAGACACCAAGCCAGGAAGTGGATGAGTCATTTGACAAGCAGGTAACAGGATTACCGTATTTTTCGCCCTATAGGACGCTCCGGCCTATAAGACGCCCCCTCATTTTTCAATAAAAAAGCCAGACCCAAAAAAAAAAAAAAAAAAAAGCGCCTCGCTCTCCCGTCCCCGCCGCGCGGGCGGGCTGCCGGGAGCGTCCCGGTTCCCCCCTCCCCGCGGCGGGCGGGCTGCCGGGAGCGCTCCCGGCAGCCCGCCCGCGGCGGGGAGGGGGGAACCTCGGCAGCCCGCCCGCGGCGGGGAGGGGGGAACCGGGGCGCACATTCGCCCTATAAGACGCACCAACTTTTCCCCCCCTGTTTTGGGGAAGAAAAAGTGCGTCTTATAGGGCGAAAAATACGGTAGCTAACACACGAGCTAGGGGGATTTAAACTTCCCTGATCTCTGTTGGAAAATGATTGCAGCAAAACATAATTGTCCTGCAAGTTCTTAGCACACGTAGGGGACAGCTTTCTGATTCAGAAAGTTGAGGAAACAATTAGAGGGTCACCCATTTTGGATTTGACCAACAGGAATGAATCAGTTGTAAACACAAATGTGGTCGGGAACTTGGGAGGAAGTGATTGTAATCTGATACAGTTCAAGATCCTCTGGAAAAGAGAACATGAGAACAGCAAAACGAGGAGACTGGAATTCCAAAATGTGGATTTCAACCGACGCAGAGATATAGTAGGCCAGGTCCCATAGAAAGACCAATTAGGAAGAAAAAGAGATAAAGGGGGCTGGCAGTTCCTAAAAGATGTGATGCAGAGGTGAAACAAGAAGAGCCACCGGCGGCCAATGTGGCTGGATAAGGAGCTTTTTAACTGTCTAAAAACCAAAAGAGTTCCATACAGGGAATGGGAGGAGGAGTATGTCACCAGGGAAGTTTACGTGGGAATAGCACAAGTGTGTAGAGACAAAATCAAGAAAGCAAAGGCAAAGAATGAGCTACAACTGGCAAGAAATGTGGAGACAACAGGAAGGGGTTCTACAAATATCCCAGACAAAAAAGAAAGCTCAAGGAGAGTGTGTGTCCACTGCTCAATGGGGATGGTGAGGCTGGTAACAGAAGATGGTAGGAAGGCGGAGCTGCTCACTGCCTTCTTTGCTTCAATCTTTTCCCAAAAAATAACGCGTGGCCAGACGACTAGCGAAGTTACCACAGACCAATGATTCTCAAACTTTTGTCTTGGTGACCCTTTCACACAGCAAGCCTCTAAGTGTAACCCTCCTTTTAACACTTTTAAATATATTTAACACCATTATAAATAGTGGCTGCAAAATGGGATCTGGGATGGGGACTGACAGCTTGCGACCCCCCCATGTAATAACCTTGCGACCCCCTGAGGGGTCCCGATCCCCAGTTTGAGACCCCCTACCATAGACAATAAAGGGGAAGGGATGCAAATTGAGATAAGTAAAGAACGCCTCAGAGATCTTCTGATCAGGTCTGGATGCTATTCACTCCAGGGCATGCAGAAATTAGCTGAAGAAATCTCAGAGCCATTGGCAATAATATTTACAAACTCATGGATGACAGGAGATGGCCCAGAAGCCTGGAGAAGGGCTAATGTGAAACAGGCACTGTTATGCAAATGCTATGGTAATGTGCAAGTTCCATGTGCCGTACTGGTGACCTCAAGAGACAGCTCATGAGTCAGATCCTGAAAAATCATGAGATTGGTTCCACATATAATGAGATTTACAAACATCATCAAATCCTTTTTAACTCCCCTCTACTCTTCTGGCAATGTGTGTGATAGTTTTAGGAGAGGTGTTCCCTTGGGAAATGAAGAGATGCGGTGGAGGAAGGCACCCCTGCTAGTGGGGAAAAGGAGGAGGAGGTATGTTAAATTCTTGTGCAAAGGTCTAAGAGAAGTACTCACCAGAGAGCTCTATAATGTGATCAATTTAAAATATGATGGAAAACCCTAATTCTGTGCAGACTTGCAAAACAGAGCTGGAAAATGAACAATGAACATCCAAGAAACACAAATCACTCTCTCTATGTATCAAGTTTTCCAATTATTTCTCAATAAAGATTTAAGTAGCTGCAAAGATCTTTATGGGCAAGAATATCTTTACAACATCAACCGCCTTTCAGAGCTTTCTATATTTCAATGCAGTAATTACATTAATAACCCCTAAATATTATTTTTTAAATAATCAATTCCATCACATTCAAAGTATTTCGGAAATCATTTTAAACCATTCTCCTTTCTTTGTATTACCTGCTAACTACATATATACAGTATCCAGCAATTGCAATAAATTATGTAGGGTTTTCTTTTTCAAAAAAATCTTATAATTAATTCTCCAAATAGCTAAAAATTATTCATTTATTTTAATTATTTTTCCCTCTCGCAGCCCCTAGAGCTTCTCACCTTCCTGGAATCTGGTAGCCCACCCAGCCACCTCCATCAGCTCCGTCCCTGCAGTTCCGCTCCCCCTGCCTCACCTCTGCTCCTCCTGGGTTCTCAGGCTCCCCTCCCATCCCCGGTCTGGGAGGTTGCAGTGGGATCCCCTCTCCCCTTTCCAGCTTAGGGTTGCCAACTTTCTGATTGCAGGAAACCAAACACCCTTGCCCTGCCCCCTCCTCCGCCCCCAAGGCCTTCCCCCACCCCTTCTCTGAGGCCCCACCCGCACTCATTCTATCCTCCCCCCTCTGTTGTTTGCTTTCCCCCACTCTCACTCACTCACTCATTGTCACCGAGCTGGGGTAGGGTTTTCGGGCGGGGCCAGGGATGAGGGTTTTGGGGTGTCGGAGGGGAGTCCAGGCTGGGGCAGAGGGCTGGGGTGCAGGGGGGATGAGGATGCCGAGCGGGAGTGCAGACTCTGGTGTGGAGCCAGTGACAAGGGGTTTGGGGTGCAGGAGGAGGCTCCGGGCTGGGGCCAAGGGGTTCAGAGTGTGGGAGGGGGTGCAGGGTGTGGCTGTAGGAGAGAGTTTGGGTGTTGAAGGAGGCTCAGAGTGGGGGCAGGAGGTTGGGATGTGGGAGTGGGTTTGGGGTGCAGGCTCTGGGTGGTGCTGATCTCAGGCAGCTCCCGGAAGTGGCAGGTATGTCCCTCCAGCTCCTAGGCGTAGGGACAGTCAGGCAGCTCCGCATGCTGTCTCTGCCCACTGGCACCACCCCGCAGCTCCCTTTGGCCGTGATTCCCAGGCAATGGGAGCTGCAGAGATGCTGCTCAGAACCCCCTGGAGGCTCCAGGGACATGTCACCAAGGGCAGCACATGAGAGTCACCTGGCAGCAGGGCTGTGGCCTGCGGGTGCCCTTCATGGCACAGGAGAGACAGGGCTGGGCTGGAATGGATATACTGGGGAGTCTGAACTCTGGGGGACACAGGCCCTCTGGCTCCCAGACTGACTGACACAGCCTGTGCTCCTAGGGCCCCTCCACAGGGTCTTCCCCAAGTCCTGGCCTGCCCAGTAACAGAAGGCATGGCTGACTGCAGCATCGCTGCCCTCCCAGGCTAGCCTGTTACTTCTCCCATATGACAGACGGGAGATGCCTTTGATGTGAAAGGCTGACAGCAGAATGGGAACAGCCACTGCCCAGAGTCCCTGGGTCTCGTGCTCCCTGGGGCCATGGAGCGGAGGGTGCCTTTGGCATTCAACTCGCTTCAGAGCCGCTGATTAAACACAAGCCTTTCAGCAGGGGGGTGAGGTCACGGAGTGTGGGGAGTCCGGTCCCTGCACCCCCACTTCCTGGGATTCACAGTGACTCTCAGCCAGCCAGTGGATTAGAAGGTTTATTTGAGATGACAGGAACACAATCCGACTCAGAGCTTCTCAGTACAAACAGGACCCCTCAGTCAGGCCCTTCTTGGGGGGCAGGGAGATAAGACCCCAGATTAGGGCTCCCTCCTCTTCCCCAGCCAGCTTCTAAAACCCAACCCCCCCACAGAAGCTGTCTGCCACCTCCCCCCGGCCACTCCCCCAGCCTTCGTCCAGCTTCCCGATGGTGTCAGCCCCCCCCCCCCCTTCTCATCTCAGGTTACAGTCTCAGGTATTTCACTTCAGAGAAACTTTCCCTCTCCAGTGAACTCCAAGATCACATCCACCCTGCTCCGTCACAGGTGAAAATTACAGTCAACCAGCAGCCCTCGATGTTATTTAAGAAGCCACCAGTTCCAACTGCAGGCCTCTCTCATCAGATAGACAGCGACAGCCAGCTAGGAGAATTTCAGCTAGTACCACAGTGAGATGTCTAGTACTGTACCAGGGGAAGGTAGGTGAAGAGGTTCAGTTGCCTTCTAGCTGCACAGACGGCATATTATCCAGTGAGGGTATCACAAGGTCTTACTGTTTGTTTTAAAAGGTTTTAAAGATATGGATGGTGAATGAAAATCGCCAGTTTTTTCAAATTAGTTTGTGAGCTATTCAGTTTTGCTCCAAACATAAACATCTAACTTGGTTCATGTGATGGTATGAAAACTGAGCTTCAAGCTATTATAAGATTTTATTTAATCTCTGAGCTGCAGCTTTATGACAAAAGAAAAACCTAGAAGTCTAAGGTTAATGCACAAGCTGAACGATCTTAGAAATATGCACTGCTAGGCTGAGTGGTTTAAGATGTATGGATCTGACTTGAATAAAAAAACATCATTGAAGAGCTTATTTTTCTTTTTGCTCCTTTTTAAAGTTTCACATTTTCCACTGAGCCAATGGTCCATGCTCTGTGACAGCTGAACTTGTACCATATTTGCAAGGTAATACGGAAGCTGCCGGGGTCTGTGCCATGTGTGGTCATTTGCAAAGAGTGCAAAATGTTTACACTCATTTTGAACTGGTGTAAAGGGACAAGACAAGGTGCGGGGCAATGGGGAATCTGGCCCTCAAGTTTCCAGTCGTTGATTTTCATTGCAAATATGTTTGAGCCCAACCTAACAAACAGCGTGAGGGCGTCACTCGGAAGCCTAGGCCCTGTGTTGCATTATCATAATGATAAGACTCAGCTAGGCAGGAGGTGGTGATGGACAGATCTCAGAAAGGTCCCATCTCTCCACACCGCCTGCGTTAACAGAACTGAGCTGAACACTCTTCCTTGCAGCATCTAGTCATTTCTGGTTCCTGTTCCAGCTGGAAACTGGCCATAAAGGGAACTTACTGAAGCATGTCAGGACACTGACAAAAGTATTTGAGTTTGGTTCTGGAAACAGGCAACAATTTATTTATTTGGGGTGGTTGTTTTGTCCTTTTCCTAAACTGGTTCGCTTGCTTAGCTTTAACCACTGACCATCCCACATTGTGATCTGGGCAAGGATGAGAGGCAGGGTTTTCCCTCTGACAGCCTGATCCAGAGCCCAAGAAACTCAGTGGAACTTGCCAAGCAAGTTAAAGAAGTATGGGCTGGATGAATGGACCATAAGGTGGATAGAAAGCTGGCTGTATCGTCGGGCTCAACGGGTAGTGATCAATGGCTCTATGTCTAGTTGGCAGCCGGTATCAAGCAGAGCGCCCCAAGGGTCGGTCCTGGATCTGGTTTTATTCAATATCTTTATCAATGATCTGGAGGATGAGGATGCACCCTCAGCAAGTTTGCAGATGACACTAAACTGGGAGGAGTGGTAGATACACTGGAGGGTAGGGATAGGATACAGAGGAACCTAGACAAATTAGAGGATTGGGCCAAAAGAAATCTGATGAGGTTCAACAAGGACAAGTGCAGAGTCCTGCATTTAGGATGGAAGAATCCCATGCACTGCTACAGACTAGGGACCGAATGGTTAGGCAGCAGTTCTGCAGAAAAGGACCTAGGGGTTACAGTGGATGAGAAGCTGGATATGAGTCAACAGTGTGCCTTCGCTGCCAAGAAGGCTAATGGCATTTTGGGCTGTATAAGTAGGGGCATTGCCAGCAGATCGAGGAACATGATTGTTCCCCTCTATTCGACATTGGTGAGGCCTCATCTGGAGTACTGTGTCCAGTTCTGGGGTCCACACTACAAGAAAGATGTGGAAAAATTGGAAAGAGTCCATCGGAGGGCAACAAAAATTATTACGGGCTCGGGGCACATGACATAGGAGGAGAGCCTGGGAGAACTGGGATTGTTTAGTCTACAGAAGAGAAGACTGAGGGGAGATTTGATAGCTGCTTTCAACTACCTGAAAGCGGGTTCCAGAAAGGATGGATCTAGACTATTTTCAGTGGTAGCAGATGACCGAACAAGGAGTAATGGTCTCAAGTTGCAGTTGGGAAGGTTTAGGTTGGATATTAGGAAAAACATTTTCACTAGGAGGATGGTGAAGCACTGGAATGGGTTACCTAGGGAGGTGGTAGAATCTCCTTCCTTAGCAGTTTTTAAGGCCTGGCTTGACCAAGCCCTGGCTGGGATGATTTAGTTGGAGATTGGTCCTGCTTTAAGCAGGGGGTTGGACTAGATACCTCCTGAGATCCCTTCCAATCCGGATATTCTATGATTCTAGGATTCTATGTCAGCTAATATACCTTTGCTTGGGCCACACACAAAAGGGAAACTGAGGTAGGGTTGCTTGGTGTGCTGCTTGAAGACACTTCAGTTAGAGTTGCCCTATGACTCATCCCATTCCTGCTAGTTCTACTCCCTTGAACTGCTCTAACTAAACTCCTTCTCCTCCATGTTTATGGCCCTAAGTTATATTTATAGACTCTTACCTCACCCTCTGTTCTACTCAGCCAAGCTACTTCTGCATGCTTTTCTTTTTTAAACTTTCCTCATAGTCAGGGGTCTGCACCCCCAGCCCTTTGGATGGCCTCTTTTCTCGGGTCCCTCTGGTGTGTTGATAAAGCGGGGCTCAGAATGGAAGAGAATATACCAGGTGTAATTTAAATGGACATCTGTGCCTTATGTCAGTGTGAGTTACAATAGACCCTTCCAGAGATGCTGATGCCGCATAGAGAACTGGGGAATGCAGTTGACTGTGTATCAGTTCTGCTCCTATACATTACACAATATATTTCTCTTCCCTTCTTTACTGCTAAGGACTCGCACATAAAGAGAGGCTTTCAGTGTCTGAAGGGTTCATTGACTCCTGCTGCTGCTCATTCCCCACTTAGACACCAGGAAGCCCTAGCTGGTGACACTGTAAGTGGTGGTTGTGGTGTTGGCAATGTTGCACTGTCACAAACAGAGCCTCAGCAGGGTCTGACGTGCTGCACTTTTACATCTTTCCCATGCTGATTGCTCTGTTTCTGGGCACATTGCTAAGGCGCAAGAGTGGGAGTCAAGAAACATGAGTTTGATTCTCCACTCCGCTACAGACTGTCCTTTATGACCTTGGGCAAGTCACTGAATCTCTTTATGCCTCAGTTACCCATCTCTAAAATGGGGATCCAAAAATATTTTTTTGTGTGCAAGGCCTTTGAAGTGGGGCTTTCTCTCACTATGTGTCTGTGCAGCACCTAGTGCACTGAGTCCCCAACCTCAGCTAGGGACATTTAAGTGCTATCATAATATACATAATAGTGAAATGCAACAACAATCCGACTTTCATGCAAATGGCCTAAGTGAGAAGGGAAGACAAACACAGACAACAGCTGAGCTCAAAGCAGAACCGCTTCCAATGGGAACGTTCCATGGTTTACAAGAAGGTGTCACCCGTTCATTTTAATGCGGTGCCTGTAACAGCCAGGGATTTGCAAACATCAATCCTCTCTGGATAAAGCATGCTGTGATTTGCACAGAGATTTCAGCCAGTAAAAGGCTGTGGGATTGGATTTGACATGCTGTGGTTTGGCACTCACCAAATATAACCGCAGGGCCAGAGACACCAGACTGTGAGAGACAAGAGAGGGCCAGGAGCCCTGTTCATTCATTTCTCCCTGGTGACTTCACCCTCAGCTGTCTCACCCCCAGCGTCCTTGGGCAGCTGGCAGGTCGACACGCAAAGGGGATCCAGAGGTGGCTCCTGAGAGCAGTTTGCAGGGAGAGGGGATTCCTGGCACTGCTGAAAGGAGGGTGTTCTCTGCTTTAAGGATTTCAGACTGAGGAGAATCCCTGGAGACGGTGGCTGCTGTCTGCATTCATTGCCCAGCCAGCACAAAGCTGCTGCCCCAGGGCTCCACAGAGAGAGCTCCAGAAGGCACGAACAAGCCAAAGCTGGCACTGGCGCAGGAAGGGGAGGCGTGGGAGCAGTGGCTCATTGCTGCGGGGGTCAGATCCAAGGGCTGAATAAAGTAGCAGCTTCCTGGCCTCTTCTCTTGCCTCCAGAAGAGGGTGAGAAGAAATAAATGCGCAGAAAAGTTATTTCTGCGTACAGGGCTGGCGCTCATAGTCCCTGGCGTCTCTGAGCCTGGGGAGACACCCTTGAGTCAGAATCAGCCAATCCCCAGGCGAAGGTCTAACCAGGTGACTCCCGAGAGTGGGGAAAAAGGCTCCCAGTGGAGAGAAGCCACTCTAGTCTACCTCGCCGGGAGTAGCCCTGGTGATGTGTTGGCTCTGGCAGTCTGTGCCTGGCTGTTCACTTCTGCTTCAGCCTTGTTCCAAGCGTGCTCTTGGTTCCCGATTCCTGTGCTGACCCTTGCCTGACCACAAGGCCTGCCTGCTGCTGCTCTTACCACTAGGCATGACCATCTGCTTCTCAGGTTCTGACTCTCCCACAGTGTTGGGTGCAGCCTGCAGGATCAGGTTTGAAGAAATTGCTCAGAAATCAAAGAGTCTTGTCCTCTTTGCAGCTTTAATGTCCCTAAGCCAGCTCCCAGCCACACACAAAACCATTCAGGCCAGTGTGCTGATGCGTTACACTCAGGCGAGGTATAGGCTAACACCCCAGAGCTGCTTGCACTCAGAATCTTGATTCTACGGTGAACAGATATGGGGACACAAACTAAGCTACTTAAATGCCGCTTGTCTTCCAGGGCCTTCCCACAATTCCCCTCGTGTGCCCACAAGGACAGAAGAGTTCTCCCACATTCACTGGGAAAGAATCAGAGAACGGGTCAGCTTCCCGCAGCACAAAGAACCAGGGATACGCCCCCGGATATCTGAGTGACGCCCTCTGTTCACAGCAGGGCCAGGCTAACCCATGTGCTGATCACTCTGCAGCAGTGGTTCTCAACCTATTTACCACTGTGGCCCACATACGCAGTTCATCCACCTTCTTTCACCCGGCCTGATCCAAGGAGAGGCTGTTCCCAGGGAGGGTGGGGATGTCTGGCCGTACAGTGCTACCTGACCAGATGAATGGCATTATTGGTATCTTGGAAGCACTAGCTGGTCTTGGGAAACCAGGGAGCAGACCCTGGTTGTGACCTTACTGCCAGGCTGCCTACATGGGGAATGGATAGTTCAATGGTTTGAGCATTGGTCTGCTAAACCCAGGGTTGTGAGTACTGCAGAGGGTGTTCCCAGGCTGGGGCCACGTAGCAGGTACAAGCAGAGATGGTCTGGCTAGTGGGCCTGGTACCAGGCACAGCCTGGTGGCCCGGGACCTGGCCGTGGGAGAGGCTCGGAAGCAGTGTGGATCCCACTGCCCTGGCCAGAACGGACTAAACAAACCCAACACCAGAACCGGCGGGAAGGGAGGGCACCGAGCTGGGCATGTGGCTGCCCCCTCCCTCCCTCCCTGGAAGGAGAATATGGACTTTCTTGCCAAGGCAGGCTGGATTTTATTAAGGAAAACAATGATTTCACCAAAAAAGAAGCTTTGTAATTAAGCCACAAACTCACGTGTCCAGCCTAGTTTAACAGACAATGACTAGAGCCCTCCTGGCGAGCTCTGGATACAAGGGAGATAGAAACTCCCTCCAGGAGAGATTCCTGCAAACCCAGCTCCCTCCAGCCCGTTAAACCCTTAGCTGAGTCCTGGGGCTCTAAGGCTGAGTGACTACAGAAGAAGTTCCCTAGTCTGTACACGGGCCATAATGAATCCAAAGTGCAGCAGAGAACAGACCTAATCCCTGTCTGCGAACTGTGGGAGTCCCTGAGGGGTAAGCAGCTTTAGGAATAATATTGTTTTCCCTTTTCTAATAAAGTTCTTTGTCCAGTGTTGGAAGAACGTGAGCCTGAAAGGAAGAAAGGCTTTGTTTTCTGGCCCCCTTTCCATACCATAGTCAGCCCGCCGATCCCCTTCCCCATCACTCCATTTGCTGTCTTTGTGCAGCGTAGAGCCTGGGAAGGTGGTACAGCACTTCATTCAAAACAGGGAACAATTAACAAGAAATAAAATATCAGTGAGCCTTGACAATCACCTGGAAGATAATAAAGAGAAAACAAATCTCTCGGTTTTTGATAACTCCTCTCAGCTCAGTAGATTTATTGTCGCCTTTTAAAATTTTAACAACTTACGAGGCCAAGGCACTGACTTCCATTACATTAAAAGTTTTGTTTTTTATTCCTTAATTCGAAGCAGAAGGGAAGCTAAATCACCGAGCAGTGAAAGGTTTGCAATCTGTGGGAGCGGCGGTGCAAGGAAATGTATTTCACCTGCAAGATGTCCTCACTTTTTGCTGGCACCAAGGTCCAAGGGCAATTACTTTTCCCACATTTTGCTTGTGTACTGGGGGTGTCTGGAGGGGGATGGGAGGGCAGAAGAACACTAAACCATACACACAACTTAGAGGTTCTGCCATCACCCATTTTGAGAAACATGTTTCAGAATTTGAATGCCACCAAACAGCTCGGTGGAAAGGGAGTGAGATCTCCAGGCACCTGGGGAAAGAAAGAGCCATGGGGACAGGGGAAGGTGTTCATAAACTAGCCCTAATTAGAGCTGAATCTTGATCTCCAGCACTCAAAGCTCTTGCGTTAAAAGAGTAACTCTGTTATCATAGGCGCTTGTGTGGACCAGCCACTAGAGGGGGACAAAGGTCCACATGGCGCTAGTCTGGATTGCACGCTGTTGCTCCCCATTGCCTGTGGCTTTCTACCACGTGGTCTTTGGGCGAGTGCAAGTTCTTCGCCGTCGGTTAAATAAATTAAACCCCAGAAGGGACTCTAGTCACTCAATAAAAGCCTCAGTGAAAGCCAAGTAGGGAAAACTCAAGCAGGGACACAAACGTGGTTCTGCTGCCGGGCCACCAAGAGGTGTGGCAGGGGCGAGCGCTCACCGCAGCTCTGCTCGTCTCACTGTTCTGCTTTATGTGGCTCACGGAGGCAAAGGCAGGACTGTCTGTGGAGGTTCTCTTCTCTGTATTTAAATCTGGGTTTTGCTAATGTGAGCCTCCCAGACAGACAGCTCTTGGAAGAGACGAGCTGGAGATTTATTGCATTACCTGGTTGTCATGGACTATTTTTCCAGGCTTATAGAAATAATGGACTTGAAAGACATAACGTGTTTAAGTGTTATCAAGAAACTGAAAGGCACTTTTGCTCCCTTTGGTATTCCAGAACAGCTAGTGAGGGGCAATGGACAACAGGTCACTGCAGCAGAATTTGTCTTTCTGAAGGAAATAGGACAACTGATGGGAAGACAACTCAGAACTACTGTTCCAAATTTGGGAAAGAATCTATTGCCAAAGTGGCCAGACATGAAGAGAATAGCCAACCTGGACAAACAGGCTAAAAGAGCTGCTGAATGGTTTTACAACAGACATCACTTAATTAGAGAACTGCTTGGTCTAGAACCTGGTGACCATGCCTGAGTCCAATTAGCTGGAGAAAAGGGATGGACAACTCCAGCTGTTATAAAGAAAAAGAATTCACCCCATATGTGATCGAGACCAAGAGTGGAGAGTTCAGTAGAAACCACTGAAATCTACAGTTTGTTCCTCAGAAAGATCAGTCAGCAGAGCAAACTCTACAGACGGCAGATGTAGAATGAGAAGACGACTCAGGATTCCATACTGACCACAGCCAGTTGTTGCAACTAACAGCCAGCCAGATGACCACATGGTTCCACGTTCAGGTCGCGTACTTAGAAAACCAGCTCGACTCAGAGACACTGAACTGACTGATCCATACACAACTGCAACGACAGTGTGAAAGTGGAAATGAAAAGGGGGTAGGACTTAAAGGAGGCGATGTCATGGAAGATTAGACTATGTTGTACTGTTCAGGCATTAGGTGGCACTGCCTGAGTTAAAGGAACCTCACCCATCTCCAGGATCTCGTAACATGTCTAACACTGAGCTCTGCACCAGTCCAGATCTGGTACAGAAGAACAAGCAGGAAGCAGCTCAGTGTGAAATACAGCGAGCCCACTGGGGCGAGGGAGAACCGTAATCACCCTAAATCACAGCAGTGAGGCCAACACAATGGGTACATGACTGTCTAGTCTTGGTCACTCACCTGACCAGTTTTCTTGTTCCTGGTCTGTCCTATCACATTTAGCCCAGCACACTGCAGGGAAGACATGAACCACCAAGCTTTGAATTCAGACTAATGCTAGGGCACTTCACAACCTGTACAAGGGGCCTCATTCCTGACAGGCATGACAATGTGCCAATAGCTGGGTCACACAAAGGGGCATCTTTACTTTCAGTCCTTTGTCACACAGAGCTACACCCTGCCCGTTTTGCTCAGCCAGTATTCAGGCAAAACTCCCAATGGGCCAAATTCTCTGTCTCCTGCACCTTCATACACCCGCTCTCCAGGCCACTGAGATCCCATTGCACCCATTCCCCTGCTATCCTGTGCAGTTCCACCCGGTACAGCCCTGTGCAGTCCCACCCGGCACAACCCCGTGCAGTCCCACTCGGTACAGCCCCGTGCAGTAATACCTGGTACAGCCCCATGCAGTAACACCCGGTACAACCCCGTGCAGTAACACCCGGTACAACCCCGTGCAGTCCCACTCGGTACAGCCCCGTGCAGTAATACCTGGTACAGCCCCATGCAGTAACACCCGGTACAACCCCGTGCAGTAACACCCGGTACAACCCCGTGCAGTCCCACTCGGTACAGCCCCGTGCAGTAATACCTGGTACAGCCCCGTGCAGTAACACCCGGTACAGCCCCATGCAGTAACACCCGGTACAACCCCGTGTAGTCCCACCCGGTACAACCCCATGCAGTAACACCCGGTACAACCCCGTGCAGTCCCACTCGGTACAGCCCCGTGCAGTAATACCTGGTACAGCCCCATGTAGTAACACCCGGTACAACCCCGTGCAGTCCCACCCGGTACAGCCCCATGCAGTAATACCTGGTACAACCCCGTGTAGTCCCACCCGGTACAACCCCGTGCAGTAACACCCGGTACAACCCCGTGCAGTAACACCCGGTACAACCCCATGCAGTCCCACTCGGTACAGCCCCGTGCAGTAATACCTGGTACAGCCCCATGTAGTAACACCCGGTACAACCCCGTGCAGTCCCACCCGGTACAGCCCCATGCAGTAATACCTGGTACAACCCCGTGTAGTCCCACCCGGTACAACCCCGTGCAGTAACACCCGGTACAACCCCATGCAGTCCCACTCGGTACAGCCCCGTGCAGTAATACCTGGTACAGCCCCCTGCAGTCCCACCCAGTACAGCCCCCTGCCATCCCATCCACATCATCCCCACGTAGCATAGTGTGTTATCAGCTTTTCTTGCAGTTCCCATTCGGTTCAGGGCAATGCCACGCCCTTGCTGTGCAATAACAAGCACATTTCAATGTCAATGCCACACAATCTCCCCCAGGGTGCAAACCAGCATTTGGCCCATTGAGTTTAATGGGAATTTTGCTTAAGAAAAGACCTGGCTGCAGGATTGCTTCCTAAAGTATTCCAGATTCCCTTGTGAATGGCCCACCTGCCCCACTGCCTGCGGGAGGGTAACACAGTCAGCGATTCAGGCCCTACCCTACCACTCAGGAGGTGGGTGTTCAATTCCCTGCCCTGCCAGAGTTCCTGGATGCCCTTGGGCAGACCTGGGCTGGAGCTTCAGAGTAGTTAGGTGTCTAACTCCCACTGAAACCAATGGGAGTTAGGCACCTAAATGCCTTTCAGGATCCGGCCTCAGTTCCTTATCTGCACAGTGGGCATAAGAGCACTGCCCTGCTCTAGGGCTGGGAGGATAGCAGCCAGCATTGGGCCAGCTCTCTGCTCACTCACACCAGCGTAAGGCAGGAAACCAGTGGTGTTACAATGGCGTAAGAGGAGATCAGGAGGTACCAGCTAGGGTGGTAATGGGGACCATGTGAGCACTAAGATGGCCTGAGACCAGAATTCGTAAGCCAGGAACTCAGTGGCATGACAATGAGATTTCAATATGAATTATTAGCAAAATAATGAAAACTTGCTCCAGTCTGGAACGTTTCTTGCCTCATGTTGACACCTGGGAGGTGCTTTAGCAAACTTCATCCCCAGGCTTGTGTCTGCAAACGCCCCTCCATCACCTCACATGGCGCATTCAGTGGCTTCTAGCTCAATTAACCTTCCCCCTTAGAATTTCCTTCACAAATCAAATATTAAACAAAAGCGAATGGGTCAGACCTTCAGCTGATGGAAACCAGCCTCGTCCCACCAACGTCCATGACTGAGGGCCCTTGTCCCCATGTCTAGGCTGGAACATCTCTCAATGTTTGCCTCGATTGCGACATGGCTCCAGGTACCAACTGTGACAAAGTAAGAATACTGTGTGTGCGTGCCTCAGTTTCCCCTATGCATTTCTTGAGCGTCTATGTGGAGGGAAAGGAATGTGTAGCTGATGCAAAGCAGAGCCACTGCAGGTGTTAATGGGTGAAGCTGTAACTTGACCCCAGGAGGGGAAGGGAGATCAGGTGATACCTCCAGCCCAGGAAAAGAGACGAGGAGGGGCTGGAGGGTGGGGTAGTCAGTCTGGGTTTAGCTGGAGCCAGGCAGGGAAGGGGAGAGGAGCTATCTGGCTCTCTGGCCCCAAGATGGATCCAACTGAGGGCTCACACTCACTGTATGGTCTGGGTTAGACCAGATAGAAGTCATCGAATAAACCTGTTTTACTGGCTGGCTGAGAGTCACGTTTGACTGTGGATTTGGGGTGCAGAATCCATGGGCTCCCTCAGGACCCCGCCCAGGCGGGCTTGCTGGGGCAAGCACACGGAGGGGCAGAAGTTGCTGAATGCTCTGAGGTCAGACGCAGGAAGGTTGAAGTGGGTACCCGTGAAGCTCCTAGCCTTGGAAACAGGCTGTGTACGGAGAAGGGACCCTTCACCCGAAGTCCTGTCTGGCTTCCTAGGGAGCGGTTCCAGACCATCGCCCGGGCACTATGTGACACCAACTCTACGAAAACAAACTACAAATTTCTCCGAAGTTGGTGAGACTATAGCATTGTCCCAGCATGGACAGGGCTTCCCCAAAGCACTCTCACTGAAGTCAGCGGTCGAATCTGGGACGCTGGAGCCAGCCTTCCCCATGTCACTGCAAGGACTGGAGGACTCCGTCTTGGGCAGGGTGGCACCAACTGGGTCTCTGAACCTCAGCCTTATCACCAGGTGATTCTGTAGTTTCCCATGAGCCAGCCCCTCCAGATGTTACACAGGCCTGGGAGTTCATCCTGAGCGATCCAGAAACCAGGCTCCTCACGTGTAAGCTGTTGTAAGCAGGCCTCTGACCGTCCTCTTGAAAACACAGGCAGGAGACTGCTTTTTGGCTTCACCGGTGTCTTTTATTTGTTCACACACAGTGCAAAAACCCCACCACCTATATACAGCTTGCTATCAGTAGAGCTCAGGCTCAGCCCTCAGCTTGGCTGGCCTTAGGAATAGCTAGCCCTTGCAGGCTTTCAGTCTTTGCTAGCTTCCTTAGCAGCTGCTTACTACTCTGCACCCTCTGTCTCTGTCTCTGTCTCTGTCTCTGTCTCTGTCTCTGTCTCTGTCTCTGTCTCCTTCCTACCTCTTCACCTCTCTCCTCTGGCTTCCTCCCTGGCAGGCTTTATATCCTGTGGAGGCAACCAGGTGGAGCACATTAAGCCCTCTGCAGCCCAGGGTTACCCCCAGGTGGCTGATTAGCCTGTTGCTAGGTTTGGAGGGAGCAGGGGCTGACTCAGCAGGCGCTGAGCCAGCTGCCTGCTACAGCTGTGATCACCGAGATTAGGGAATCAGCAGCTGGCGCTGGGCCCGACTCCCTTCCCACTTCCACAGGAGTGAGGCAGGATTCACCCCACTGAACCCAGTGGTGTGGCAATGACAGGAGAGGAGACTTTGTCCCATTGAATGTAGGGCCCAGGGCTCTCTGTGAAGACTCCCCCTGATTTACCCATAGAATCATAGAATCATAGAATATCAGGGTTGGAAGGGACCTTGGGAGATCATCTAGTCCAACCCCCTGCTTAAAGCAGGACCAATCCCCAACTAATCCCCATGCAAATCCCCCTGTGATACCAGTGCCCCACTGGGCACTTCCACTACCATCCCAGCGTGTCACCCTTGCTTTGGGTGCCCAAGGGTGGAAGGCAACATGGCCTAAGTAGTAGGGTGACCAGATGTCCCGATTTTATAGGGACAGTTCCGATTTTTGGCTCTTTTTCTTTTATAGGCTCCTATTACCCCCACCCCTCCCTGTTCCGATTTTTCACATTTGCTATCTGGTCACCCTATCAAGAAGAGGAGCCGGAGGATTGTGTAACCGTTTGGAGTTACTCATGGGCATGAGCAGAATAAAGAAACCTGCTTTTCATGAGGAACTTGACTTGCTAATAAGCCATGAAACTGGGTCAGGTATCTGCTGCGTTGCAAAGTGCTTTGAGATCTCCCGATGAAAAGTTCCACAGTGGATCCAGGCATTATTAAGATGATGTCCCACGCTGGCCGTGGGTGGCAGCATGGAAAGCCAGAGACGGCTGTAACCCAGAACAGCTGTGTCTCTCTCATGCCAGGACAATGGGACGTGAATGTTCAAAACGGGGGATTGGTGTAAGAGTCCAAGCAAAGTCAATGGGGCAAATACACCCCTGGTGGAAGCATTTGCATCTCATGCCTTTGCTGGACCTGCCGTGCTTATCCTAGGATTGCATTTGGCCCCCCGGATGTCATGGAAGATACAGCGCCTCTCTGGCTCATAGAGAACCAGCGGGCGAATGGCCAGGGCAGGGTGCCAGTGCAGATCAGGCACAGGTGTTTTCACCGGCATGGCTCTGAGCAGGGTTACCTGGTTTGCCCTGCTGCATTAGTGCTTTCCACATTGCTACCACCGGCAGAGCTGTGCAGCCCTGAGCCAGCACTGGGGGACACTGCTGCAGCACTGGGGGTACAACACTGGTGGCACTGCACTGGGGCACTGCTGCAGCACTGAGCCAGAACTGCGGGCACTGCACTGGGAGCACAGCACTGGGGGGCACTGCACTGGGGGAACTGCTGTAGCACGGAGCCAGCACTGGGGGACACTGCTGCAGCACTGGGGGTACAACACTGGCGGCACTGCACTGGGGCACTGCTGCAGCACTGAGCCAGAACTGCGGGCACTACATTGGGAGCACAGCACTGGGGGCACTGCACTGGGGGCACTGCTGTAGCACAGAGCCAGCACTGGGGACACTGCACTGGGGGCACTGCTGTAGCACGGAGCCAGCACTGGGGGCATTGCTGTAGCGCTGCCGCCACACTGGGGGCACTGCACTGGGGGCACTGCAGCGAGTGCTCAGTGCAGACACAGCCAGGGACACATTTGTAATTTCTGGTTATGTTTCTAAATCTAAACTAAAAGTAACTCTGGCAGGGAATTACTACTCTTTGTGCAAGAAAACTGAACATAGATGAAGTGCTACATGCTAAACCACGGTCCTGGGGCCAGGGGTGCTGGAACTTGGGGTGTTGGGGGCACTGCCGTACCCCTTGGCTTCAGCAATTTCCATCATATACAGTTTGCTTCAATGGCTCTCAGCTCCCTAGGGTGACCAGATGTCCCGATTTTATAGGGACAGTCCCGATTTTTGGGTCTTTTGCTTATATTGGCTCCTATTACCCCCCCCCCCGGCACCCCCCCCCCGGCACCCCCCCCCCCCCCCCCCACACACCCTGTCCTGATTATTCACATTTGCTGTCTGGTCACCCTACAGCTCCCCCACTATACAAATTATTCCAGCTACCCCTCCACCCCCGCCTGGGGTCTGAATGCAGACACTCCACCAGCTGAGCTAAAAGAGCATTGCCGTTCAGTCCAATTGATGTGATAGTCAACTTCCTCCTTGCAGGTCTCCAGCCACTAGAGTGTGAGACAATCCCATTGTCCTGCCACAGCCCCAAAATTTCCCTTCCCATCAAGTGCCTGATCCTGACCCCTTGATGTCAATGGAAGCTTTACCCCTGAATTCAAGGGGTGCAGAATCAAGCCCTGGGTGCACAAACCCACAGAGATGTTCCAACAATGTTCATATCGGGCATACTCTGTGCGCCAGCGCATCTTCAGCAAGGTTCATCATGGCTGTCCGGGGAGGAAACCAGTAACTATTGGATGGCTCCTGTGTTTTCTTGCTGTTTTTTTCTGTGTGCCTTATATTTAAACTTGCTTGGGGCAGAATTCCCACAATCAGGCACACCAATACATTGCACAACTGAGCACAAGATTTGCATATGCAATTGGCACAATCGGTGCACAAGTGGCTAGTTTGATTTTTTTCAAAGGCAGTTTGTGCTTTGTGCATGCACATACCTCATTTTCAAGTGCAGTTTTGGGCCGACCTGCAGTTCTCATGCCTGCAAATTAGTCGTGCAGTTGTGCATGCGTTTTATGCGCACGTTCGCATATTTAATTTTTCTGACAATCTGGATGTGTCTCAGAGTGGTGCTGTAATTTCCCTGAGCTGTATATTTCATTAATTGCTTGATCCAGATTCATGTTCAGTAAAAATCAATGTAAACAGAGCTTGGCTGGCTTCTGCCTCTTCCCCATCACAGCACAGCACTCAAGTGCTGGCCCAAAACCTCCTCTCAGCTCCAATGACTCCAGCCCAATGCAGGATTAGCTGGACTAGCAGCAGATAATCCCTGTACTGCACATCCAAGCCAGCCAGCCAGTTAGATATTGACTGATGGGATTCCTGCCCTCTGAACACTTCATGTATTTACCCGGCCTCTTAGCTGCCACACTCCAGCCATCTGTTAGGCTGCTCTGGGGTCTGCCTGAGCTCACAGCCTGGTTGGACCTTTGCCCTAGGACAGAAGTGCCAGGAAATGATGGGTGGGTGGGTGACCGGAGCAGAGCTCCGCATGCTCCCTCTGTCGCAGGCTGATGGTCTCTGGTGCCATGGGCACGAGGTGATGCCAGCACAGGGGTGGGGCGGGGAGCAAAGGGCTCTGCAGAGTACCAGGCACACTCACAGCTGGCTGCGAACCAAGCCGGTGGTGAATTCGAGCAGGAGAGTCCCTGGGGGGTGGAATGCCTGCAAGTGTGGGGGTGAGGAGCAAGTGTTGGGATGGAGCCCCCATGTCCTCTGAACCAGGGATGGAACCAGTGCATCACGTCTCAGGCAATGGGACTGTGTCCTCCCTGGGGGATGAAATCTGGGCTTGGAGCTATTCGGATCGATCTGGGGGATCGTAAAGGCCCATCTCTCACTCAGCCAGGGGTAGGGCAGGGGATCCCCTTTCTTGTAGGCAGAGACAGGAAGAGCCTGGGCAGCGTGGAGAGGAAGGGATGGGCTGTAAAAACTGGCTGCTGGTCTCCCAGCCACACTGGATGGCAACGGAGCCCCCATGTCATGGCAGGGCTTGAACTGGGGACCTCTGAGCTCAAAACAGAACTGCTCCAGCTCCTTGGGAGAGGCTAGAACAACTCCTGCTCTCTGTGGCGCAGGCTCAGAGCGGGACCCGGCTCAGGCTCAGAGCGGGACCCGGCTCACGCTCACCGGGGCTTGCACCGGAGGCAACCAGACCTTGGAGATTCCTGTAGCAGGACGCGTGCAGCCATAGCCTGGGAAACAAGCAGGGAGAACTGGAAGTTCTGGCACAGTCAAAGAACTATGATGTGATTGGAATAACAGAAACTTGGTGGGATAACTCACATGACTGGAGCACTGTCATGGATGGATATAAACTGTTCAGGAAGGACAGGCGGGGCAGAAAGGGTTGGGGAGTTGCATTGTATGTAAGAGAACATACAGAGAAACTGCTCAGAGCTCCGGTATGAAACTGCAGAAAAACCTGAGAGTCTCTGGATTAAGTGTAGAAGTGTGAGCAACGTGCTGATGTCGTGGTGGGAGTCTGCTATAGGCCACCAGACCAGAAGGATGAGATGGATGAGGCTTTCTTCCAGCAACTAAGAGAAGTTACTAGATCACAAGCCGTGGTTCTCATGGGAGATTTCAATCACCCTGCTATCTGCTGGGAGAGCAATACAGCGGTGCACAGACAATCCAGGAAGTTTTTGGAAAGTGTAGGGGACAATTTCTTAGTGCAAGTGCTGCAGGAACCAATTAGGGACAGAGCTTTACTTGATGTGCTGCTCACAAACTGTGAAGAATTAGTAGGGGACGCAAAAGTGGATGGGAACCTGGGAGGCAGTGACCATGAGATGTTCGAGTTCAGGATCCTGACACAGGGAAAAAAGGAGAGCAGCACAATACGGACCTTGGACTTCAGAAAAGCAGACTTTGACTCCCTCAGGGAACTCATGGGCAGGATCCCCTGGGAGATGAACATGAAGGGGAAAGGAGTCCAGGAGAGCTGGCTGTATTTTAAAGAATCCTTACTGTGGGTGCAGGAACAAACCATCCCGATGTGTAGAAAGAATAGTAAATATGGCAGGCGACCAGCTTGGTTGAACAGTGAAATCCTTGCTGATCTTAAATGCAAAAAAGAAGCTTACACGAAGTGGAAGATTGGGCAAATGACCAGGGAGGAATATAAAAATATTGCTCAGGCGTGCAGGAGTGAAATCAGGGAGGCTAAATCACACTTGGAGTTGCAGCTAGCAAGGGATGTTAAGGGTACCAAGAAGGGTTTCTTTAGGTATGTTAGCAACAAGAGAAAAGTCAAGGAAAGTGTGGGCCCCTTACTGAATGAGGGAGGCAATCTAGTGACAGAGGATGTGGAAAAAGCAAATGTACTCAATGCTTTTTTTGCCTCTGTCTTCATGAACAAGGTCAGCTCCCAGACTACTGCACTGGGCAGCACAGCATGGGGAGGAGGTGACCAGCCCTCTGTGGAAAAAGAAGTGCTTCAGGAATATTTAGAAAAGCTGGACAAGCACAAGTCCATGGGGCTGGATGCGCTGCATCCGAGGGTGCTAAAGGAGTTGGCTGATGTAATTGCAGAGCCATTGGCCATGATCTTTGAAAACTCATGGCAATCGGGGGAGGTCCTGGATGACTGGAAAAAGGTTAATGTAGAGCCCGTCTTTAAAAAAAGGGAAGAAGGAGGATCCAGGGAACTACAGGCTAGTCAGCCTCACCTCAGTGCCTGGAAAAATCATGGAGCAGGTCCTCAAGGAATCAATCCTGAAGCACTTAGAGGAGAGGAAAGTGATCAGGAACAGTCAGCATGGATTCACCAAGGGCAAATCATGCCTGACTAACCTAATTGCCTTCTACGATGAGATAACTGGCTCTGTGGATGAGGGGAAAGCAGCGGATGTGTTGTTCCTTGACTTTAGCAAAGCTTTTGATACGGTCTCCCACAGTATTCTTGCCAGCAAGTTAAAGAAGTATGGGCTGGATGAATGGATCATAAGGTGGATAGAAAACTGGCTGGATCGTCGGGATCAACAGGTAGTGATCAATGGCTCCATGTCTAGTTGGCAGCTGGTATCGAGCGGAGTGCCCCAAGGGTTTGTCCTGGGACCGGTTTTATTCAATATCTTTATCAATGATCTGGAAGATGGCGTGGACTGCACCCTCAGCAAGTTTGCAGATTACACTAAACTGGGAGGAGTGGTAGATACACTGGAGGGTAGGGATAGGATACAGAGGGACTGTTGCAAGGTACACTGAGTCCCGTAGAGACGAGGCTCACACAGTAGCTGAATATAAGTGGTGAGTTTATTGAAGGCAGACGGTGACACAGCTGCAACGGGAGCCCCCTATCGTTCCAGTCACTGAGAGACGGGGAAAGCCTGACGCACCGAAGCAATGCTCGGGATGAAGCCCATCATGCTGGGGCATGCTGACACAGAAATACCCATGCACATTTGCATCTCATACATAGCTCATGAATAGCTAATAACATGTTTTGCTTCACTGCCTTGTTTTGCTTCCCTAGTCTCACACAAGCTGAATCTCACAGTTAGCAGCTGCAAAAGCTCAACAGATAATGATGTTGCCTTGACCTTGGAGTCCGCCGTGGGAATGGATTGCGTTTTCCTAGCAATGCCCATCACAATTTCTTCCTCATGCTACACTCCTCCCCACGTTCCCTTGCGAGACTCCAGGGAAAGGGAGGGGGGAAGACAAGCAACGGGGGCACCAAGTGTCAATGCCCCCCCTCCGTCCCCCTGCACACACAAAGGGAAAGGAAGGGGGAAGACAAGCTGTGGGGGCACAGAGTGCCAAGCGCCCCCCCTGCACACACACACACACACACACACACACACACACACACACACACACACACACACACATACACACACAAAGGAGGTACAACAACACAAATGCCCAGGACCAGAACCAGCCCTCCCCCTGTTGCCCGGATGGTTGCAGCTTTAGCGTCCTTCCCGGGAGCAGTCCACCAGACACTGGCTGGGGGGTGGGGGGCCCTCCGTGGTTGTTGTTGCTTCTCTTTGCACCTGTGAAAGGGGGGAGAGCGGACACAGATTACAAAGAGTGGTCCCCGCTTCCCAGTGGCGGGAGGCGGCAGTCTGGTACCCACAGTTCACAGCACCCAGCATTTCATCTCCGCTGTGCCAGTACGGGAGGTAACAGGTTAACCCTTCAAGCAAGGGGGAAAGGAAAATCAAGATGGGCAGCTGACAGTGCACCCTGGCGTGGGCCTGCCAGGGGTGTGTGGTCGTACCCGCGTCCAGAGAGCCTGGCCCGGGCACAACAAGTCGGACCAAGTTCTGTGCGGTGTCTATCTCCCCAGGCAACTGCTGTAACCATATCCACAAGCAGACCTTGAGCGGGGTCTGCAGGGCCAATCGTTTGTATGAAGTATGCAGGCTATCGGTGTACAAGTAGCTCCTGGGGGGGGGGTGTCCACAGCCAGGACGGACGCTGCTGCACGGAGCTTGGCCCACTTGCTCGTGCCCCCCATCTCCCAACTCAGCATAACTTCTTCAGCAAAAAGACCACACTGCGCCTCCACTTGCCACCCCCGCAGGACGTCAATACCCAGAATGTACTCACCGATGGGTGCCGCTAACTCCGCTGCTTGGAAGGGCGGCACCTTACCCAGGGTGAGAGTGACAGTCACGGTGAACGCCCGGGTCTCTGAACCACCCAGGCTCCGCACCACCGCCGAGCACCCCACTGCCTGCGTCTTGGAGCTCACCCATGCGGATTCCAACTGCATGAGGGTGGAAACCAGTTCGCTAACGTGCCCGTCTGCTGCCAGGACCACCGCGAGGAGGGAGGGTTCCGGCTCATCCGGGCCAACCGGAGGAAAGTCACCTTTATGGACTCCGTAACAAGGATATCATTAGGTCCATCCACCCCTTCAACGGAGACTGCCCACGCCATCCCCAACTGCCGGAGGGTCTCCACATCCTTGGTAATCATCCTCCAGAACCGGGGCTTCCAGCTCCTCCGTGGAGGGATAGGCCGCCTCCACAACCCCCGCCAGTCACCGATAGAGAGAGGGGGCTTCTCTTTCACCCCCCTGCTCATCCCTCAGGTCGGGGGGATGTGCCAGCTGCGAGCTCGCCTGAGAGTCTTGAGAAAGCACTCCCAGCTGCTGCAGCTCCGACCGAAGGAGAAGGACCGTGCGGCCTGCACTGCCCCACACTCGAACCAGCCAACTCAATAACCCCTCCCCCGGCTCCTGGCGGAAAGCCTCCACAATCTCCTGTAACTCATTTGTTTTAAAGGTGCATACAACCCCAGGCTGGAGTGCACCACTCTGTGCTCGCAGCTCTCGCACCAGGCGAGCCTGGGGGGGGGTGGGGGGTCAGCCTCCTCGCTCTCCGATGTTGCCATCCCAGGTCTCAGGGTCCCATGAAGGGGCTGCCGTAACCACCCTGGCCTGGCAACTGTAATGGGCTTTCGCCCCTGCCTCACCCGGCGTTTATTGACAACACGTGCTACCAGTACCTCACAATGGCATGTGAGGGCTTGAGCCCTCTCCGCCTGCGAGGCTAACACCTCCTGTGCTACTGCCCGCGCCTCTGCCTGTGCCAACCAATCCTGTATTTTACCTTCTACAAGCCTCTGCAAACGTAGAAGCTCACTGTCCTGGGCCCGGGGTGCAGTTAGAAACAGCCACGCCGACTGACCCATAGCGCGTCGCTCCGTCCCAGACTGCCGGCTGACTCGCAACCGGTGCAGCCCCGCTACGAGCTGCTCCGGGGTGACCCCAGCAACCTGGTGGAACTCAGGCCAATCAGCCGGGGCTGCCCAGCCGGCTTCCACCCACTCAACCGGCCCCCATCACTTCATCAGGGGCCCTTCTGGTGTGCGCTGCAAGGACAGCGACAACTCCCCTGCTTCCCCAGCCTTCTGCCACAGGGGCATCGTTTCACAGGACCCTGCTCGCTGCGCCATTTGTTGCAAGGTACACTAAGTCCCGTAGAGACGAGGCTCACATAGTAGCTGAATATAAGTGGTGAGTTTATTGAAGGCAGACAGTGACACAGCCGCAATGGGGCCCCCCTATCATTGCAGTCACTGAGAGACGGGGAAAGCCCGATGCACCGAAGCAATGCTCAGGATGAAGCCCATCATGCTGGGGCACGGTGACACAGAAATACCCATGCACATTTGCATCTCATACATAGCTCATGAATAGCTAATAATATGTTTTGCTTCACTGCCTTGTTTTGCTTCCCTAGTCTCACACAAGCGGAATCTCACAGTTAGCAGCTGCAAAAGCTCAACAGATAAGGATGTTGCCTTGACCCTGGAGTCCGCCATGGGAACGGATTGCGTTTCCCTAGCAACGCCCATCACAATTTCTTCCGCATGCTACAGGGACCTAGACAAATTAGGGGACTGGGCCAAAAGAAATGTGATGAGGTTCAACAAGGAGAAGTGCAGAGTCCTGCACTTAGGACAGAAGAATCCCATGCACTGCTACAGACTAGGGACCGAATGGCTAGGCAGCAGTTCTGCAGAAAAGGACCTAGGGGTTACAGTGGATGAGAAGCTGGATATGAGTCAACAGTGTGCCCTTGTTGCCAAGAAGGCTAATGGCATTTTGGGCTGTATAAATAGGGGCATTGCCAGCAGATCAAGGGACGTGATTGTTCCCCTCTAGTCGACATTGGTGAGGCCTCATCTGGAGTACTGTGTCCAATTTTGGGGCCCACACTACAAAAAGGATGTGGAAAAATTGGAAAGAGTCCAAAGAAGAGCAACAAAAATGATTAGGGGCCTGGAGTGCATGACTTATGAGGAGAGGCTGAGAGAACTGGGATTGTTTAGTCTACAGAAGAGAAGACTGAGGGTGATTTGATAGCTGCTTTCAACTACCTGAAAGGGGGTTCTAAAGAGGATGGATCTAGATTGTTCTCAGTGGTACCAGATGATAGAGCAAGGAGTAATGGTCTCAAGTTGCAGAGGGGGAGGTTTAATTTGGATATTAGGAAACACTTTTTCACTAGGAGGGTGGTGAAGCACTGGAATGGGTTACCTAGGGAGGTGGTAGAATCACTTTCCTTAGAGGTTTTTAAGGTCAGGCTTGACAAAGCCCTGGCTGGGATGATTTAGTTGGGAATTGGTCCTGCTTTGAGCAGGGGGCTTGGACTAGATACCTCCAGAGGTCCCTTTCAACTCTAATATTCTATGATTCTATGATAGGAAAGAGACTGGCCTGCTCCCTACTCCGGGTGATGGGCTGCCAGGATTTGCTATCACTGAGCCCACCATGAGCTGATCAGTGCCTCTCCAGGAGCCAGCCTGGCTCACTGGGCAGGTCTGACCGTGGTGTGCTTGCTCTGCACTCGTGCTGGTGAGGAGGACGGGGACAGCATGTGGCCAAAGCCGTGTCTCAGTTGGGAGGGAGCAAGGCAGAGAACGTGACCATCCTCCATGGCCTATCCACAGCCACCTGCAGAGAGCCCCAGGCAGGGTGACAGGGCAGGGCCGTGAGTCTCTCTTCCCACAGTGGGTGAAGGTAGCTCTGGTTAGCATGACTAGCTGGAGAGTCCTTCATTCAGCCAAGGGCTACGGGGCACCCACGACTGCCACCCAGTCCCGGGGGCACCTCTCAGACTTGCTTCCTGGTGTCATGGTGTCCGAAGGATTTTCTTGTGCAGCTGGACTTTGAGATGAGCTCTTTGCCCCTCGCCTTGTACACGCTTGCCCTTCGGTGTTTTGCTTCCCTTCAGCGGGCTGGAAATCGGCTCCCTCCTGCTGCCTGGCATAGCCGCTCAGGTCAGCGCTCGGGACCTTGGGTATCCAGAGCACTGAGAAAGCCCTGGAGGCTGAGGACAGCCAGGGGCTTTGCCTGTTTGCAGCCTCACAGCTCCGACCCCTTCCAGCTCTGCTCTGCTCCCCACTTGTGTCCCGCTCCTTGGTACTCAGAAACATTCACGGCATAACCGGGGTAGAGGGAAGCCACCCAGCACATGCCCACTTTGCAGCTCACCAGTGTCTCCAGCCTCAAAGCAGCCTGAAGAGCCCTGGGGAACTACTGCTCCCCAAAGCAGAAGAAAACTGAGGTGCGACACTAGAGACCAGTCCGAGGGGACAGGGCTAGACCCCTGGGCTACACCCCTCTACACATGAGCTTGACAGACTCCCAGGAGAGTACAGTCTGTGGCATTAGGGAACCCCCCCAGTCCCTGCAGGGGCAGCTGCTCCAGGCAATCCCACATTAGATGGATACTTAGATGTGGGGTGTGCTGCGGCAGG
This sequence comes from Sternotherus odoratus, assembly GCA_032164245.1. Lineage (NCBI taxonomy): Eukaryota > Metazoa > Chordata > Testudines > Kinosternidae > Sternotherus > Sternotherus odoratus. The sequence goes on along the minus strand of JAVMKO010000021.1, from coordinate 6,850,458 downwards.
ATGAAAGCCCTGGGAGGCACCGCGCGCCCAGGTGAGCGGGCTGCCAGGGTCCCTCCCCATCGCGAGCTGCATGTCCTGTGGGAGAGAGGGGACGTGCCCGCCCCAGGGTGGCAGTGGAGGAATGTGGGGATTGAACCGTTGGAGCAGTGGGTGTGAGAGTAGAGGGAGGGCTCCGAAAGTTTCGGTCTGACTCGCACAAGAGGGGGAAGGTGCAGCAGAGGGAGGTGATGACAGCCGGACTCTCGCCTGGAGAAAGGGACGTTTTCAAAGGTGATGAGTGCCTGGGAGAGGGGCTGCGACTGGAAATAGACCCCCCAGGGGAACCCCTGTGCTTACCAGGAAGGGAAATTCCAGGGGTGCTACGTGATCAAGTGTGCCAGGAGCTTGCAGGTCTGCAGAGCAGGGGTATCCCAGCACCCTAGGAGCCATTCAGCATGAGTAAGCAGCGTGGTTGCAGTAAAGAAGATATCAAGCAAATTGTGCATCTGCATAGACCAAAAGTCGCCGAACTGGGCTTTGAAAAGGTGCCACTATCCACTATCCAATGGATGCCATCTTGGCAGGACTTGCCAGAACTAGACTCTTTACAGTCTGTGAGCTGAGGAATGGGGTTTGGCACATCCGCCTGGATAAAGAGTCCAGCATGCTGACAACCTTTGCAACACCATTTGGTCACTGCAGATGGCTGCACATGCCAAAGGGCATAAGCCCAGCTCCAGAGGTGTTCCAGAGACGACTCGCCCAAACACTGGAAGGATTTTCTGGGCTGAAATAATTGCAGAGAAAGAGTGAAGGGAGCAGTTATCCAAAAGCTGAACAAGACCGTGACGGAAAGCGACCAGCTTTTGTACAGTGATGCAGGGCCAAGAGCATAAAACCCAGCCCAGAAAAAATGCAATTCAAAGCGTGTGAGGTGAAATACATTGGACATCTGCTCACAGCAGAGGGACTGAAAGCAGATCCCAGCAAGATCAAGGCAGCCAGCTTCAGTGGATGTGAAAGAGGTTCAACGCTCCCTACACAGTCTGGCCATTTCTGGCTGCGGTAGCAGAGTCTCTGCACCAGCGCACAAGGCAGGATGTTCAGTGGGACTGGGCAGGTGCCCAAGAGCAAGCGTAGGACACACTGAAACAAATGATAATGGATGTCCCTGTCCTGAATTACCACCAGCCAGGACACTCCAGCGTAATGCCTGAGAGAAAGGACGGGGGTGGGGGGGGGGAGCTTTTTTGCAGGAGCAGCCGACAGGGCTCTGGCCCAGGCTGCACAGGGGAACCCCAGATGGAAAAGGAGCTTCTGGCTGTGATCATTAGACTTCATCAGTGCCCCCAGGGCCACCCAGTAATTGTGCAATCAGATCACAAACCCATCACAGCAAAACCCCTTCCTAATACTCCAGAGAGACGGCAACACATGTCGCTGCACCTCCAGTGCTACCAGACAGAGATCCGATGTTGTCCGGGATGACCCCCTGAGTGGGGGAAGGGGATCAGGACACTGAATCCATTCACATGTGCACAGGCTCCCAATTTCAACAGCAAAGCTGATGAAATCCCAGAGGCTGTGGAAAAGGCCAGGCACCTCCAGGTAGGCAAGAAAGTGACACCAGCAAGGCGGCCGGAAGACAAAAGCCAAGAACCATATTTTCAAAGGAGAGGAGCTGAGTGTGCAGGACGGACGGATATTTCGAGGCCAGCGCACTGTCGAATACCTGCCACACACCCAGGCATTGGCAGTTGTCTGAGACGGGCCCGAGAGAGCGTGTATTCGCTTAGCCCAAATACACAGCTCCGCTCCTTGACAGTAGGAGGCGACCTCTCCCAGTCATGGGATAACCGTCTGCTGCAAAAGATTCTGTTACCACCTGAGTTGCCCACCCGACCCTGGGAGAGATGGGAGTGGACTGACTTCCCCTCGGGGACCAGCAGTGCTTGGCATTAAATGGACGGAAAGCTGGCTAACTGAGGGGTCTTGAAATGTAACTGTAAACAAGGAATCATCGACTGGGTGTGTTTGTAACAGGGTCAAGCAGGAATCAGTTCCTAGCTCTGCAATATTTAACATTTTTATCAATGACCTGGAAGAAAACATGAACTCATCACCGACAAAGTGTGCAGATGACATAAAAACGGAGGGACGGTAACTCATGAAGAGGACAGGTCTGACACAGAGCAATCGGGATTGCTTGGCAAGCCAACAACGTGCGTTTTAACAGCTAAACGTAAATGTTCACATCTAGGAACAAAGAACGCTGGCCATGCTTACAGGCTGGGGGACTCTATCCTGGGAAGCTGGGACTCTGAAAAAGATTTGGGGATGGGATCAGTGCGACATGGTGACTGAAAGCGCCAATATGATCCTGCGATTCATAAACAGGGAAGTCTGGAGTAGAAGCAAGAAGTTATTTTACCTCTGTATTTGGCAGTGGTGCAACCGCTGCTGGAATGCTGCATCTTATAATTCTGGTGCCCACAATTCAAGAAGGATCTTGATAGATTGGAGAGGGTTCAGAAAGAGTAAAGGATTGGCAAACCTGCCTTCGAGCGATAAACTCCAGGAGCTCAGTTGATTTAGACAAATGAAGGTTAAGGGGTGACTTGATCACAATCTATAAGTGCCTAGATGGGGAACAAATATTTAATAATGGGATCTTTAATCCATCAGAAAAAGGTCTAACATGATCCAAAGGCTGGAAGCTGAAGCTAGACAAATTCAGACTAGAAGTAAGGTGTACATTGAGAGTGAGTAGTACAGGGAGAATAATTAACCACTGGAACAATTCTCCATCGCTGACAATTTTGTAATCAAGCTGGGATGTTTGTCTAGAAGCTCTCCTGTAGGTGTTATTGTGGGGCAGTTCTGTGGCCTGTGCTATACAGAAGATCAGATGAAACGCTCTCAATGGTCCCTTCTGGCCTATAAATCTATGTATGACAATGGACGACTTTTCAAATTTTGAGGGGGTCGATAGAAGAAGTAAGTCAGCGGCTGGCTGGCTGAGGGCCCCTTTGTGAGGTCTGGCATTTCGGACACGGTCGTCACCAACAATGGGCCTTGGAGGAATTCAAGGGATTTTCACACAGATGGGGGTTTGACCACCACATCTCCTCACCACATACCCGCAGAGTAATAGTACGGGGGACTCAGCTGTGAAAACAGCAAAGGGATTGTTACTTTAGTCTGTTTCTTCTGGTAGATGACATGGGGTGGGGGGGGCATGCAGGGTCAAGGGCCCCCCCACCTTTAGCCTGCCAGTGGGGGAGCAAGGGGGGAGTGGAGATGGGCTCCATCCTTGTCCTGCGTCCTTGTCCTGCTCTGCCTGCCCCCCCAGCACACTCGGCCTCTATCCCTGGCAGCTGGCCCTGGGCAGGGAGAGGAGTGGGTGGGACCAGCCACTTCTCACACTGGCCATTCCAGGTCAGCACATTTCCAGCTCACTCGGCCCCTGTCCCCAGCAGCCAGCCCCAGGCAGGGAGCGGGCCACCATCGCCACCTCCCCCGCCGGCCTCTCTCGCAGGCAACCGAATGTGCCAGGGTGGGGGCAGCACAGCGGGAGAATGACAGACCCCCGCTCCCCCCCCCGCAGATAATTGGTGGGGTGGGGAGAGTGTGGTGGGCCTAGGCTGGGCATGGGAGGTGCGGGGGGAGAGATTTCACTTGGCAGAGGAGACATGTGGGGTGGTCACATGTCCCCTCCCCCCCAGTATCATGAGGCACAAGTGGTCTCTGGTTAGACACTAGAATATCCATCACAGGGGACCAAAACAGCCCAGTGCAGGCACTGATGGGCCAAGGATCAAAACCCTGCTACCGGCGAAGGGAGACCCATCACAGCCAGAAGGGTGGAGATACTGCTGAGAGGAGACGCCCGGCAACCAGAGAAAGCAGGCACTGGAGTATGACAGGTCAGCCTGCCCTGGGGACTGGATGCGATAGCTGATGGATTCTTTCATCAAGTAGTCGGTGAACCAACAAGAGGGGATGCCATTTTAGATTTGGTTTTGGTGAGCAGTGAGGACCTCATTGAAGAAATGGTTGTAGGGGACAACCTTGGTTGGACCGATAATGAGTTAATTCAGTTCAAACTGAATGGAAGGATAAACAAAAATAGATCTGAGACTAGGGTTTTTTATTTCAAAAGGGCTAACTTTAAAAAATGAAGGAAATTAGTTAGGGTAGTGGGATTACTTCAAGTCAAAGCTGCAGAAGCTAGCAGAAGCCTGCATCCCAAGAAAGGGGAAAAAATCGATAGGCAGGAGTTGTAGACCAAGTTGGATGAGCAAGCATCTCAGAGAGGTGATTAAGAAAAAGCAGAAAGCATACAAGGAGTGGAAGATGGGAGGGATCAGCAAGGAAAGCTACCTTACTGAGGTCAGAACATATAGGGATAAAGTGAGAAAGGCTAAAAGCCATATAGAGTTGGTCCTTGCAAAAGGAATTAAAATCAATAGTTAAAGATTCTATAGCCATATAAATAAGAAGAAAACAAGGAACGAAGAAGTGAGATTGCTAAACACTGAGGATGGAATGGAAGTTCAGGATAATCTAGGCGTAACCCCATATCTAAACAAATACTTTGCCTCAGTCTTTAATGAGGCTAATGAGGAGCTTAGGGATAATAGTAGGATGACAAATGGGAATGAGGATATGGAGGTAGATATTATCACATCCGAGGTAGAAGCCAAACTTGAACAATTTAATGGGACTAAATTGGGGGGGGGGGCAGATAATCTTCATCCAAGAATATTAAAGGAAATGGCACATGAAATTGCAAACCCATTAGCAAGAATTTTTAATGGATGACTTAGTTGTGGCTTGGTCCTGCTTTGAGGAGGGGGTTGGACTAGATACCTCCTGAGGTCCCTTCCAACCCTGATATTCTAGATTCTATGATTCTATCTGTAAATTCGGGTATGACTGGAGAATTGCTAATATAGTTCCTATTTTTAAGAAAGGGAAAAAAAGTGATCTGGGTAACTACAGGCCTGTTAGTTTGACATCTGTAGTATGCAAGGTCTTGGAAATTGTTTTGAAGGAGAACGTAGTTAAGGACATTGAGGTCAATGGTAATTGGGACAAAATACAACATGGTTTTATAAAAGGTAGATCGAGCCAAACCAACCTGATTTCCTTCTTTGAGAAAATAACAGATTTTTTAGACAAAGGAAATGCAGTGGATCTAATTTACCTTGATTTCAGTAAGGCATCTGATACAGTGGCACATGGGGAACTATTAGCTACATTGGAAAAGATGGGGATCAATATGAAAATTGAAAGGTAGATAAGGAACTGGTTAAAGGGGAGACTACAGTGGGTCATACTGAAAGGTGAACTGTCAGGATGGAGGGAGGTTACCAGTGGAGTTCCTCAGGGATCGGTTTTGGGACCAATCTTATTTAATCTTTTTATTACTGACCTCAGCACAAAAAGTAGGAGCGTGCTAAAAAAGTTTGTGGCTGACACAAAGCTGGGAGGTATTGCCAATACAGAGAAGGACTAGGATATCAGACAGGAAGATCTGGATGACCTTGTAAACTGGAGTAATAGTAATAGGATGGGTTTAAGATTAGAAGCCATGTTAGTCTGTATCCGTAAATAAAATGAGGAAGACTCTGTAGCACCTTAGAGACTAACCAGTTTATTTCAGCATAAGCTCACTTCATCGGATTGCAGTGCTCCCCCCTGGAAGTGGGGGAGCACAGAGTGTGGCATTGCCCGAGTGCTGTGTCCTGAGCAGGACACCGTGGTCGTCAGGGCCAGGAGCAGAAGTGTCAGCGGGTCAGACACCACCAGGAATTTGCATACCGACCTGTGAAACTAATCCACAAGATGACCAGCAGGAGGCGCTAGTGTGGTGAGTCCTACCCCATCACAATACCTAATTCCAAATGAAATCTTCTAAATCCAGGTTGCTACACAACACACTACACAAGTGGCTGTAAAGCAGCCAGAGACTCATGAAGCACAGACAGTCACACTCCTGTTCAGTTGGCCAGTCAATACTTTTTCTCGTGAATTTATAGTTAATGTGAACATTTCAGCTGAGATTTTCTAAACCAGTGGGGATTTAGCTGCCCAATTCCCATTCCAATTAGTTGCACACCTAGTTTCCAGATGAATTGGGACTTCCAAATCCCCTGTGCGGTGCTGGAAATCACATCTGTAGATAGCATAAATTGTAGTGTTTGTAGCTATGGGTCTGATTTTTGTGTACTTCACCTTTAAATGCTTGGGGGGGGGGGAGGGCAGGACTGTGAGGTCACTGGAGGATCTTACAGATCAAGAGACATGCTCTGCTCATTTTCTCTCATGGAGACTCTTTCTTCCAAAAGTAAGAGACACTTGGGAATCGGAAACTGCCTGGCTTTGACACTTGCATATGAAACGGAACCCAGAACATCTCTTGATAATGCTCCATCATCCTGCATTGTCATAGCATAGCTGCTGCATAGGGTGACCAGACAGCAAGTGTGAAAAATCAGGACTGGGCGGGAGGGGGGGGAGGGGGAGGGAAGGGCGTAATAGGAGCCTATATAAGAAAAAGACCCAAAAATCAGGATTGTCCATATAAATTTGGGACATCTGGTCACCCTACTGCTGCACACTGTGGGGTGATTCCCAGCCGGAGATTTCACACATTACCCCACTTCATGTGGGCAAGCCAGGGATTTGGATACACCCTGGGATAGTTTGGCATCTAGCCATGGCCATGTGCAAATCCCTGATGTGTACACGTGCAGTATTGCACACACAACAGATATGTGCAAATTGGACATGCACAAGGCACACTCAGGTCTGGCTGAAAAGTCAGTTCTCTATGTAACGGAAGAGATTTCCCAACAGTGACTCCAGCTGGTTGACTTTGGTTTTAAAACATTGAAATTATGGCGCAACATTTTCCATCAATATTTTCTTTAAAATTCACTAACGTTTTTTCACCCATTTTCTACCTGATCTAATATCGAGTAATGCCACTCCACAGGAATGACTTCAGACACAACTGTGTACAGCAAACCCTTGATTTAACGGACCTCGATTTAACGGACTTCGGATGCAACGGACAAAGTTTCTGAGCAAGTCTGATGCATTCCTGATCCATTTCTGGCGGGCTGGCTGCCGGCTCCCGGCTGCCGCCCGGGTCACGGCAGCGGGAGGGTTGGCTGGTGGATCCCGGGAGCCGGGGCCCGGGGCCCGGCAGTGGGCGGGCTGCGGAGCTGGCTCCCCGACCCTGTGGCAGGCGGGCTGCTGCTCCGACAGCTCTTTTTATTATTATTATTAAATAACGGACTTTTTGATTTAACGGACACCCCCTCGCCCGAATTAGTCCGTTAAATGGAGGTATTACTGTAATGGGAAGCTGTGTGTTTTTAAAGTCCTGCTGTGCTTCGGAGCTGGAGAAAAAGGTTTGAATACCTCGGTTTTGTTGTAGACAAAAATAACGTCTTTTGCTTATTGTGTGAAATCTTCACTTAAATCTGTAGGTGAAAAATTTTGTTTTATGGTTATTGTATTATCTATATTTATCCATCGTCCACGTTCGTGTTTTCTATCACACTGCCCCCCCCCTTGCTTGGAAGGAAGTTCCCTGTAAACATTCCCAAAGCTACCTCATCTTCCCCTTCAAAGTCCCCCCTCAAAGCCACGATGCTACAAAACTTGATAATATGACTACTTGAGAATCTCAGCATTTATTTAAAACTAAAAGTCACTCGAGTGTGGCCAAAAGGCACAGAAACAGGTGACAAATAAAAAGCCCAATCCGCTTGGCATGCTCAGAGCTCGTGGGTGGCAGGGAACCGGGTGGTTTAGATCGGTTTGTTCAGCACCTAACCCAATGGGTCCTGATCTAGGTCTGGGAATCTGCAATAAAAATAAATGATTATTATTCATTAATAAGAATTGTGTGTGGAGTTTTAAGCAACCCTTATGAGGAGTTAGTTTGATATTGTTACATGTATAAAATAAAAATAATAATGGAGATATACCTATCTCATAGAACTGGAAAGATTTTTTTGCCCCAGTTCCCTAAACGGCCCCCTCAAGTATTGAGCTCACAACCTGGGTGTAGCAGGTCAATGCTTAAACCACTGAGCTATCCCTCCTCCTTAAATTCACTACACACTGGTGAGACTTATTCACTGAAAATCTTAACTAAGGCTGTGCACCCAGTGGCACATTTCCAGTTTGTAATGCCCCAGCGGGTGTCAATTGAGGCAGTGCTGGTGACTGCGGTGGAGCTGTGCCGGTTAACAGCAGCTGAGGGTTCAACCACAGGGTTCATTCAGGGCTGTTTCTATAAGGGAGAGTTTACCTGGCAACCATCATGGCAACAAAGTTTTTGGTTTGGGAATTGACTCTGAATGATCGCACTAGAAATGATGCCGCATCTTTACATTTGGGGATTAAAGAAATAGGAGGAGGAGGTGGTTCAGATGGCCTGTCCTATAGCACTGAACAGATTTCACATGCTGGGGAGTGAATGAGGGGGGAGCGGGTTGTTTACATACTCCAGGGAAGCGTCGAGATCTGGGAGGGTTTTGTAGTGGGCAGTGGGTGAGATCTAGGAGGGATTCTGTGCTGGCTTGAGAGATGGGGTGCCATTTGAGCTACTCCTGTAGGTATATTGTAAGATTTATAGCCTAACATCTCCTTCACACACCTGTCACTTCCCCAGTTATAGCGGTTTTGGTTATACCTGCTGTTGTATACAGCTATAGGGATAGCGCTATAGCGTGTCCACACTGAGACGCGCCTGAGGTATAGCGTGGCCACATTTGCGGCACTTGCTGCAGGGGCACGGGAGTGGTGCATTATGGGCAGCTATCCCAGCATTCAGCTGGGTGCAATGTACTTTTCAAACGAGGGGGATGAGGGGGAGCATGTTGTGTGTATGCGGAAGGAGAGAGTGAGTGGATTTTTGGCGCGCTGAGAGTGTGTCAACACACTGTCTTTGAAATGCGAAACCTGCTACTCTTCCCTTCCACACTGGCTCACTTGGTAAACAGTCACATTGTTGATTTGCGGAGTTAGAGATAAGCTCTGAAAAGGGACTTCCGCATTCCTCCAGCCCAGTTCAAAACAAAGGGAACAGAGGCTTAATTGTCTTAAATGGCTTAGAGGCGTTCCCAGAGGTCACTCAAAGTGATGAATTGTTAATACCCGTTTACACTGATGCTAAAGTGGAGCACCCAATACGCTACAGCTGTTAATCCTCTGGCAAGGAGGACTACCAGGACCGGTATATATGTGGATTTATAGCACTCTACGTGCCTCGCCAGTCTGGACGGGTAGTGAGTTATAGCGCTCCTGGAGGCTTTATAGCGCTATAAAGTGCCAGTGTAATCAAGCACTTAACTAGCAATGCAGCTGGCTTGGTGCTTCTTTATCTCAGCCTAGTTGGTAGTTAAATCAGTCATTGCAGATAGGCCAGCTCTTAAGCAGAGCTACTGGCATTTCAATAGCTCATGGCACATAAATATTTAGTTGCAGACTCACTGACGATTTTGCAGTGGAGTTGTAGCCGTATCAGTCCCAGGATCGGAGATAGACAAGGTGGTCAGATCTGGTTTTGGACCAACTTCTCTGGGGAGAGAGACTAGCTTTGGAGCCCACAGAGCTCTTCCTCAGACCTGAAAGCTTGTCTCTGTCCACAACAGAAATTTGTTCAATAAAAGATATCACCTCCCCCACCTTGTTGTCTTACTGATGATAAACAATTCACCAGAGATTCGCTGGCAGTTTTAACTAGCCCATTGCCAAAGCTACTAACACATTGGTTCACAAAAGAAAGCTTTGCCCAACTTCAGGGTTTAGGTAAGTGTTGGTTTAAAGTGGCCTCTTTTAGAAAGGGAAAGAACATGGAAATTGAGAACAGAAGACTGAAGGGGGCCTGATATCAGGCTTCAAATATGTTAAGGGCTGTTCTAAAGAGGATGGTGATCAGTTTTTTGCCACATCCACTGAAGATAGGACAAGGAGTAATGGGATTAATTTGCAGCAAGGGAGATTTAGGTCAGAGATTAGGAAAACTTTTGCTCCATGGGTAGTTAAATTCTGGAATACGCTTCCAAGGGAGGTTGTGGAATCCCTGTCATTGAAGGTCTTTAAGAACAGGTTAGACACTCTCTTGTCATGGATGGTCTAGGACAGGGGTGGGCAAGCTTTTTGGCCTAAGGGCCACATCGGGGTTCAAATTTATATGGAGGGCCGGATAGGGAAGGCTGTGTCTCCCGACCCATCCAACACCCCCCCCCCCCCCGTGTTTCTCGCTTGGCGCAGCTATTGTGAACCAGTCCAGCCCGAGGGGAAGCAGGGCGCAGCAGTGGGGTTACCTTGCTTAGCGCTGAAAACGTCAGTTTTACATGCAGGAGGGGGATGGGATTAATTGAACTGAACCTCCCCAGGGCAAAGTGGTGAACAGCACAGTGCCAGGCTGGACTGCAGGTGTCTGGAGCCTCATCAGCTCCCTGGAAGGACGGGATCAGTGAGTGCTATTTGCTTATTAAGCTGCTGGGGAGAACTAGCTGGTTTAGCACAACTCCGGGTTTCAGGCTATTGTGCCAGCCAGGGAGGGGAGGGACATGGATTTGCTGGACAACGCTGGTTCTTTGGACGTCTTGGGAATGGTGCCTTGTGCATTAGTGAGCAGCTGAAATGACTGAAGCTTCTGCTTGGAGGTGTACGAGCATCCGCAGACAGCTTTAACATTCCTCTGGTGCTTTGGGAAAGCCTGTCTTGTCTCCCCTTGGACGGCCGCAGGGAACTGCACGTACTTTACGAGCTGACCTCTAGTTCAAGGTCAGCAGGTCCTCTGGCCCAAACCTCAGGAATGTTGGATCACAGGGTTTTCAGATGTCTTGCTAGTTAACTTCATTCTGAGCGCAATGTATTCATTTCCAAGTATCCTCTGACAAATGCCTGCCTCCTTATCGAGCGCAGAGAGGAGCTTTGGAAGGGAAAACACCACCTATCTGGGAAAGGTGCATCTGTAATTTTCCACAGCATTGAAACATTCCCCGGCCTTGTTTTCCTGAGATTCTGCTGAGATTCGAGTCCCCGCTGTCTTTTGTTTAATGAACAGCAATGCCCCTCTGCCCCCTCCCGAGCCCCCTGCTTCATTTCCTAATGAATACTGTGGGGCAGGGAGCATTACTAGCCCAGCCTGATCTCCAGGAGAGGTGAGGAGACCTGCCCAAGACTGCAGTGACTGGCAGCAAAGAGCAGAAACAAGTCCTGGCTCCGGTACTGGCTTCTGACCACACTCCTTCCGTCCCCAAAGCTGCAGCTTTTACTCCGAAACCCAGGCAGTGTCCTGCGCTCCTGTGAGACACCAGGCAGCCAGTGTGGTACTGCCTGCGGTGACCTGGAGCTCACGGGCATCCTCAGCCCCTGACTCAGTCCTCGCAGGGATCCACCGTGTGCTGTGCCTCATGAACAATAGTGAGCGGCAGCCAAAGAGCCGTGGTGCTCGGGGCCCGGCGGTCAGCTCCGCGCTAGCTGAGTGCTCTGCAGCAAGACAGGTATTTCCCATGGAACCTTCGAGGCTGCTCGGACCGGCAGCCCTCCTCACCCGGACCCGGGCCCGCCTCACCCGGACCCGGGCCCGCCTCACCCTGACCCGGACCCTCCTCACCTGGACCCACGTCCTCCTCACCCGGACCCGGGCCCGCCTCACCCGGACCCGGGCCCGCCTCACCTGGACCCACGTCCTCCTCACCCGGACCCGGGTCCTCCTCACCCGGACCCAGGCCCTCCTCACCCGGACCTGGGTCCTCCTCACCCGGACCCGGGCCCGCCTCACCCGGACCCTCCTCACCTGGACCCACGTCCTCCTCACCCAGACCCGGACCAAGAGCCCTCCTCACCCGGACCCGGGTCCGCCTCACCCGGACCCGGACCCTCCTCACCCGGACCCAGGCCCTCCTCACCCGGACCCGCCTCACCCGGACCCGGACCCTCCTCACCTGGACCCACGTCCTCCTCACCCGGACCCGGACCCAGAGCCCTCCTCACCCGGACCCGGGTCCGCCTCACCCGGACCCGGACCCTCCTCACCCGGACCCGGGTCCTCCTCACCCGGACCCGGACCCTCCTCACCCGGACCCGGGTCCGCCTCACCCGGACCCAGGCCCTCCTCACCCGGACCCGGGTCCTCCTCACCCGGACCCGGACCCTCCTCACCCGGACCCGGGTCCTCCTCACCCGGACCCGGGCCCTCCTCACCCGGACCCGGGCCCTCCTCACCCGGACCCTCCTCACCCGGACCCGGACCCTCCTCACCCGGACCCTCCTCACCCGGACCCGGGCCCTCCTCACCCGGACCCGAGTCCTCCTCACCCGGACCCGGACCCTCCTCACCCGGACCCTCCTCACCCGGACCCTCCTCACCCGGACCCGGGTCCTCCTCACCCGGACCCGGACCCTCCTCACCCGGACCCGGGCCCTCCTCACCCGGACCCAGGCCCGCCTCACCCGGACCCGGGCCCACCTCACCCGGACCCAGAGTCCGCCTCACCCGGACCCGAGCCCTCCTCACCCGGACCCAGGTCCTCCTCACCCGGACCCGGGCCCTCCTCACCCGGACCCGGGCCCTCCTCACCCGGACCCGGACCCTCCTCACCCGGACCCAGGTCCTCCTCACCCGGACCCGAGCCCTCCTCACCCGGACCCGGGCCCTCCTCACCCGGACCCGGGCCCGCCTCACCCGGACCCAGGTCCTCCTCACCCGGACCCGGACCCTCCTCACCCGGACCCAGGTCCTCCTCACCCGGACCTGAGCCCTCCTCACCCGGACCCGGACCCTCCTCACCCGGGCCTGCCTCACCCGGACCCAGAGTCCGCCTCACCCAGACCCGGGTCCTCCTCACCCGGACCCGGGCCCTCCTCACCCGGACCCGGGCCTGCCTCACCCGGACCCAGGCCCTCGCTTCATGCCACTGCAGACTCTAGGGAACCAGACACTTCATGGAGGTGGGTGCACACAGCCGAGCTGTGCTTCTGTCCGGCTCCCCAACTAACTGACTGAACCCATGCTGCCTAGTGTCACTGTATAGGGACTCCCTAAAACCTGGCCTGGTCACAGTGCTCATGGGGGTCTGCTTAGTACGCTAGTCCCGTTTAGCCCGGCCAGCAATGCCGTTTTTCCCCACTCTCCCCTTTGCAGCTCCTTCCATGCCTGGAACAACTGCTGTACCCCAGTGCACCACACCAGGCTGCCGTCCTCTCATCCCCCAAACTCCTCAACAAGTCGTCACTAGCCCCACAAACCAACAGGGCAGCCGCCTGGTGTGTCTCCTCCAGGTTTCTGTCTGAGCTTAGATTGCAAGATCCCTGGAGCCTGGAGTGTGCCTGTCTTCATTTCTTGTTCAGTGCCAGCATTTAATGAACAATAGACGCTCACCTCCTCGCAGCTGGCACTGAGGGATGGCCTAGCACGCCCCCGGGGCCAGGGCTGGAATCCGCTCTGAGCTTCTGGCTGGCTGTGGGATTAGCAAGCCCCATTGGCAGGTGGAAGATGACGTTCTTGGCAGGAGCGGAGTAGCAAGACATGGGCCTCTAATGCACATTGTGTGCGCTGTCTACCTGGTTGGGCCACGTTTTCCTCTGGGCAGGGTTTCGATTCTTGCAAACTCAGCCCTAGTTCTTTCAAACAAAGACTTGCTCTGTTTTCACAACATGCAGAGCTCCTGAGCGTTCTCCCACGCACCAGAAAGTAGAAGGCAACGAGACCTGCTGTCTGTGATGGAAGCCAAGTCACCAGCAAAAAGGCTCTGCAAGGAACTGTAATGAACCTGCTGGCTGCTGAGTGGTACCATGTTCCCGCTGCCCCGCCACCCACGCAGCATCCAGATGGCACCGGGCTCTGTCATTCCAGAGGAAAGGACAGGGATGGGCCTGCTCAGGGGAGAGGGGACCAGACTGGGAGGAGCCAGAGCCTGCATGAGCCTGCAGGCTAAGCAGGTGCCTGGGTTGAGAGCTGGGCCGGGCCCACCCTTTGCAGGCAGGGTGCACAGCAGGAGGACAACGCTGAGGGGTTGCAAGTCTCAGATCCTTGTACTGAGCTCCCCCCGGGGTCGTTTCGATTGGGTTTGTCACCGTCACAGCCTTGCTCTCTGACAGGATCCTGTGCTCTGTCTGGTGGGAGTGCGCTGTGGGCTGGAGCCTGTGAGCCATAGTCACCGACCCTGTGGGTGCTCCAGGGCTCAAGCACCCACCAGAAAAATAGGGTATCCAGACCATGGCCCCGTCCCCCTCTCTGCCAGTGCTGTGTCCCCACCCTGCTTGGTCTCTTCCCCCCAAGGTTAGGACTGGTGTAACCACTCGGCAAACTAGGCAGCCGCCTAGAATGCCAAGATTTGGGGGCACCAAAAAGCAGTGCCCCCAATTTTTTTTACACCATTGCTGGAGAACGAATAAAGAAAAGAGAAACATTGTTGAATGTGCGTCTGGCGCCGGAAGAACAGGTAAGGGCGGCTGGCACGGGGAACCTTAGGGGACGCCTGCCCGACATGGGCAGTCCCGAGACTCCCGGCTCTGTCTGCCGCCCGCTTGGGCTGGCTCCGGGAACAAAGCGGCGCTGATCATCCATGTCAGCTTGGACCAGAAGTACAGCACCCTGAGACGCGCCAACGATCTATTTGATCCCGGATTATTTCAGTAACGTGACAGTTAGGTTCACTCACTCTTGGCATTGGCCACTGTTGGCAGACAGGACGCTTGGCTGGATGGACCTTTGGTCTGACCCAGTGTCACATTACTGAAATAATCTGGAATCATATAGGTCATTGGTGTAACCAAGATCCTGTAGTGGACCCAAATCTCGTGTACAGGTCATATAAGGTGTCTAGGACCAGGTTATGGTTTGCGGATTATGATTATGCTATCGGTATGTGTGTATCATTGTTGTAGTTGAAGTTATGGATTTTGGTTCCATACTGCTTGTATCTCAAATTTGTGCTATGTTTCTGGGTAACATTTCAGACAACTTGGTTTTGTCTCTGCCTAGCCTGATTGATGGACTATCAGCTATACAATGGACCCATTGAGAGCTTGGAAAGCTCCAATCCACATGAGAAGGCTACTGGAGGACATGCAAGGTAGTATGTGGTAAATGGCAGCCACCTGAAAATCCTAAATCAGGCATGGTCACGTGATTTGCCCATGTGACTCCAGAACTCCATTGGGCTGGACTTTTCACAGCAAAAACAAAAGAGGTTCTTGCACCTGGGAAAGACTATAAAAAGCTGCTGCAACTCCTCCATCTTGTCTTCAGTCCTCTTGTCTTCATTTCCTGCTTCTTACTCTGGAGGAACTTTTGCTACAAACAGAAGCTTTCAACAAAAATCTGAAGGACCCATCCCAGCTGTGGATATTTGTACTCCAGAGACTCGATTTGAACTTTGCCATTACTGGATGTAATTGATTTCATTTAACCATTTCTAACTCTCACCTATATATTTTCCTTTTACGAATAAACCTTTAGATTTTAGATTCTAGAGGATTGGCAACAGCATGATTTGCGGGTAAGATCTAATTTGTATATTGACCTGGGACTGGGGCCCGATCCTTTGGGATTGAGGAGAAACGTTTTCTTTATTTGGGGTATTGGTTTTCATAACCATTGGTCCCCAGAATGTGTGGGGGCTGGTGGTGATACTGGGAATCTGGAGTGTCTAAGGGAATTGCTTGTGTGACTTGTGGTGTTAGCCAGTGGGGCAAAACCAAAGTCTTTTCTGTTTGGCTGGTGTGGTGCCTTAGAGGTGGAGAAACCCCAGCTTTGGGCTGTAGCTGCCCTGTTTGAAGCAATTTGTCCTGACTTGGCACTCTCAGTTGGGTCCCGCCAGAAACAGCACCGTTACACCCAGCCTGGCTGTTCTGGTGTTCTGAAGGGCCAGGCATAGGACAATCAGTGCAGGGTTCGGAGCAGGGGAAGGCTCTGGGCGTAGCATGGGGGGAGCAAGGGGAGAGGTTGGGGGGAGGAAGCAGGCATAGCAGGCCTTGCTCCTCTTCCCTCTGGAGCCCTTTTGGACCCGTAGCTACACAGATCACCCCTCTCTGCAAGGCCCCAAGTGGAAACAGCTGCTGGGCTCCCGTCAGCAAGCACCCTCCTTCCAGCAGATCTGTGCACTTGCTGAGATGCTCTTACCGGCTGGCGCTGCATTTACCACTTGCAGTGTCTAACACATGCGGTGGGCGCTGCATTTACCACTTGCAGTGTCTAACACATGGGCGCTGCATTTACCACTTGCAGTGTCTAACACATGCGGTGGGCGCTGCATTTACCACTTGCAGTGTCTAACACATGGGCGCTGCATTTACCACTTGCAGTGTCTAACACATGCGGTGGGCGCTGCATTTACCACTTGCAGTGTCTAACACATGCGGTGGACGCTGCATCTACCACTTGCAGCATCTAGTACGGGGTGAGCAAATGTCTTGCCCGAGGGCCACACGGGGGTTCAAAATTGTGCCGAGGGCCAGGTAGGGAAGGCTCTGCCCCCTATCTGACCCCCGCCCACTTGCCACCCCGTGACGGCCCCCCTCAGAACTCCCGACCCATCCACCCCCCCTTCCTTGTCCCCTGATTGCCCCCTCTGGAGACCCCCCCGATTCTAACTGCCCCCACCAGGACCCCACCACCTATCTAGCCCCCTGCTCTCTGTTCCCTGACTGCCCCCCACCCTAACCCCCCCCCCCGGGATCCCAACACCTAAGCCCCTCCCCCCCCCGGTTACCTGCTCAACCACGCATGGGGCCGCGCATCTTGCCACACTCGGCCTGGCACCGTGGATCAGGAGGGTGGGGCCAGTGGCCCCGCCCCCCAGCCCAAGCTCGCGGGCCGGATAAAAATGGCCGGTGGGTCCCCTGGTCTAGCAGGATCCTTCAAATCCAGGCGATACGGCCTGGAATCGGCGATACCCATTCCTCCAACGTGTGAGAGTATCACCCAGGTGCAGGACGGCTCCCCGGCAGGGCTACCTGTAAGTCCCCTCTCCCTGGAGCCACCTCCTGCCTTCCTGCTAGCTCCACCTACGCTGCCCCCCCCCCCCCCCAGCTCTCCCTCTCTGGTGACCAGCTCACAGGGCTTTCCCAGGGCAGGTGGGGAATCTCCACCACAGCCCCTTGGCACCAGTCAGGGGGGTGGGGGGCGGCTGTGCTGGTGACCGTAGGTAATGGTCCAGGACCCCAGCAGGCAGGGCCAGGGCTCCTAGCTCTGCTCCCCGGTAAGAGATGAGGCCGTCGGCTACTGCAGAGGAGGGAGGCTCAGGAACAGCCTCTCAATAGGAGCGGTGAGAGCAAACACCCACCTGGCTGCAAGCTGGAACTTGGTACTTCTGGGAAGCAATAGCAGGGGCTGGGCTCAGGGCCTCAGAAGGGCCCTTCCTGTCCTGTGCACCTCTGTTAGCACACAGAGCCCTGAGGGAAACCCTGAGCCCTGGCGCCCGCACTGCACAGGGAAGCAGGCTGGCATTGCTGCCAGGGCTGTGGGAGCGGGGAGGGATTCCCATTTCACAAGGACTCTGTGTGTCCCCTGGAGGTGATGTCCCGTCCCCGGAGCAGAGTCCCCGCTGCATTGGCCTGTGCCGTGTCAGCCGAGAGAGCATTAACCGGCTCTGGTCCCTCCGCCACCTCCAGGCAGCCCCTGCATAGGCCCTCCTAGAACATCCTCTCCCCGTGGTGCCCTGCAGCATGGCCTCCAAACACTCCTCCGTCCCCACCACCTCCCGGACGCAGAGGCAGCTGGATAGCGACGGAGCTGCCGGCTGGGCGTGGCAGGAGCCTGGACGAGTCTCCAGTCTGACTCCTTGGGGGTGAGCGGTGCTGACAGCTGCCTGCCTGGCACGTCCCGGAGGAGCCAGTCCAGGCTCCAGGTGCAGGGGTCCGCACGCAAATAGCGCAGCGTGAACCTGCCAGAGCGGTCTGGGAAGGGACGGGAAGGCCAGGAGCCATGCCCCAGCCCCGACGGGACCATGGGAAAAGCCACAAAAAAGGGGTCGAACTGCGCTATGGAGCGTGCCCCCCGCTTCATCAGCTCTACGCCTGGTGTGCAGAGCCTGGGGTGCATGGGTGTGCTGTGGGGCTGGGCTGCGCGCAGGGTACCAGGCTCGCCCCGAGGCTGTGGCGAGCAGCCTGCACCATGCAGAGGCTGGAAAGGGAGAGGTGTTTCCCCCAGGGCCGGGAGGACCCAGCCGAGCTCCGCTTTCCCCAAACCTTCCCTCACATCCCTTTTCTCCTCCCTTCAGGCCGGCGCGATGCGAGCAATCCAGTTCTGTCCCACAAGCCGGGCTCTGCTTTCAGCTGGACACTGCCCAGCTCCTAGGACGAGCCAGGAATGAAACCAAACCACAAACCTTGGGCCAGAGGCAAGTGGATCTACAGCCTCCGTAGCTTGGACTAGATGCCATTCTGGGGCTCTAGACCTCAGGATTTCTGAGTCCCTTCTACACTGGGCCAAAAGAGCTCCTGCCAACAGTACCAGCATGGGGAGTTGTGCCATGCGTGCGTGTGCATGTTCCTACTCACGCAGCTCAGAGTGTGAGGGTAAGTGTGTGTGTGTGTGTGTGGCCACGGGTGCCTCGGCTGCATGCATGCATACGCCTGCTAACTCCTCCCTAACGTGGGGGGTTTATGTGTGAAAATATGGGAATGTGTGGACTCCCTGTTCAATGACCTTCAAAAATGTCCAGCAAATTCAGCTTGGACGGGGACCCGCCCGACCAGATGGCCCTTCTCAAGCATGTTGGCCATGCAAACTGGGGTTTTGCTCTTCATTCCTGATCCTGATCCAAGACAGGCTCGTGAAACAACGTATTCAGTATGTGCTACTGGGAAGGCAGCCACACACCCCAGCTTGAAGAAAGATGCTGGGAAGAGGCCAAGTCTGGGTGTGGAGCGGAGGGGGAGGAGGATGTTACAGAACATTCCAGCAGAGATTCTTTTTCCCCGCATTGAAATGTGAAGCAGGGAGCTAAGGCTGGAAATCACAAGCCCTGGGGAGGAGGGGCAGGCGGGGATCCAGGGGCAAGATGGGAGGCGGACATGGAGCCGGCTCAGGCTGTTTCCAAAGGTCTCCAGGAGCTGCTGCCACGAGACCCCTGCGACGCCCATGGGAGCCTGTGCACAGGAACGGGGGGCTGGCCTAACTGCTCCCAGAGACCAGTGAGAGTTTTACCAGTGGAAATAGAGCGAGGCTAGAGCTGAGATGTGGAACTTTGCCTCCAGCCCCGTGTTGTGGGAGCAGCCTCTCTACAGGACAGGGCCAACACCCCACCGCCACAGTGCCCATGGGCCGGATCCACTCACTGACATGGGAGTAACTAGAGTCAGAGCTGGGCAAAGGAGAGGAGAATCCAGCCTTGCATTTTAAGAGTTAATCTCCCCACCTCCCCCCGCATCTGATTTCTGTCCCCAAATGAAAAATCTCAGAAACTGGGTTAACCCCTTCATCACCTGCCCTCCCCCAACTTCCCTGGGCTCTTTACTGGCAACATTTCACCCCGGCCCCTCTCTGTAAGCTATGGGAGACTGCATGCTGGATTTGTACAGCTCCTAGCACCCTGGGATCCTGGTCTGTCCCAGGGGCACCCAGGCGTTGCCCTAACACAAACAATGAATCAGAACATCCCAGGGCTTCCTGGATTTTCAGCTGGCAAGGAAAGACCCTGCCCTGCGAATTTACCCTGCCCCACACTCCCTGCCCAACTGAAATTCTGAACAGGCCCAGGCCGAAGAGGGCTGGTAGTGCAACAGCTGGAGCCTGTCAGAGACTCCAGGGAGAAGGGCACGTCCCAGCCTAGCACCTTGGAGAAGTTCACAGCTTGTAGAGCCCTGAGCAACTCCTGCAGGCCACAGCAGCGTCATGTGCTTTAACTAGGAGTATCTTGGTAGCAACTAGAGCCCCCTGCTTGTGCTAGGTGCCGTTCAGCCCTGAGGGGCTTGTAACGTTAAGAGAGGAGGAGGAGAAGGGACTTGCGAAGGTCACTGTCAGAGCTAGGACTGGAACCCAGCTCTGCCAGGCCCCTGCCCTGCCTACTAGCCTACAGCCCTGCTCCGTCCCTGGGTGCTGCCCTACAGCTCCCATTGTATCATTTCACCTGCTTTTTTGTTTTCCCCCTTTAACTCAAGTTCTACCTTTGAACCCCAAGCATTTGCTGAGCTCCCCCTCATGCAGCCCCCTGAAGTCAGGGGGAGAGGAGCTCACCTCACCTGAAGTCGGGGGAGAGGAGCTCACCTCACCTGAAGTCAGAGGGAGAGGAGCTCACCTCACCTGAAGTCGAGGGAGAGGAGCTCACCTCACCTGAAGTCGGGGGAGAGGAGCTCACCTCACCTGAAGTCAGGGGGAGAGGAGCTCACCTCACCTGAAGTTGGGGGAGAGGAGCTCACCTCACCTGAAGTTGGGCGAGAGGAGCTCGCCTCACCTGAAGTTGGGGGAGAGGAGCTCACCTCACCTGAAGTCAGAGGGAGAGGAGCTCACCTCACCTGAAGTCGGGGGAGAGGAGCTCACCTCACCTGAAGTCGGGGGAGAGGAGCTCACCTCACCTGAAGTCAGGGGGAGAGGAGCTCACCTCACCTGAAGTCAGAGGGAGAGGAGCTCACCTCACCTGAAGTCAGGGGGAGAGGAGCTCACCTCACCTGAAGTCAGGGGGAGAGGAGCTCACCTCACCTGAAGTCAGGGGGAGAGGAGCTCACCTCACCTGAAGTCGGGGGAGAGGAGCTCACCTCACCTGAAGTCAGAGGGAGAGGAGCTCACCTCACCTGAAGTCAGGGGGAGAGGAGCTCACCTCACCTGAAGTCAGAGGGAGAGGAGCTCACCTCACCTGAAGTCGGGGGAGAGGAGCTCACCTCACCTGAAGTCAGAGGGAGAGGAGCTCACCTCACCTGAAGTCGGGGGAGAGGAGCTCACCTCACCTGAAGTTGGGGGAGAGGAGCTCATCTCACCTGAAGTCGGGGGAGAGGAGCTCACCTCACCTGAAGTCGGGGGAGAGGAGCTCACCTCACCTGAAGTCAGGGGGAGAGGAGCTCACCTCACCTGAAGTCAGAGGGAGAGGAGCTCACCTCACCTGAAGTCAGGGGGAGAGGAGCTCACCTCACCTGAAGTCGGGGGAGAGGAGCTCACCTCACCTGAAGTCAGAGGGAGAGGAGCTCACCTCACCTGAAGTCAGGGGGAGAGGAGCTCACCTCACCTGAAGTCAGAGGGAGAGGAGCTCACCTCACCTGAAGTCGGGGGAGAGGAGCTCACCTCACCTGAAGTCAGAGGGAGAGGAGCTCACCTCACCTGAAGTCGGGGGAGAGGAGCTCACCTCACCTGAAGTCGGGGGAGAGGAGCTCATCTCACCTGAAGTCGGGGGAGAGGAGCTCACCTCACCTGAAGTCGGGGGAGAGGAGCTCACCTCACCTGAAGTCAGGGGGAGAGGAGCTCACCTCACCTGAAGTCAGAGGGAGAGGAGCTCACCTCACCTGAAGTCAGGGGGAGAGGAGCTCACCTCACCTGAAGTCAGGGGGAGAGGAGCTCACCTCACCTGAAGTCGAGGGAGAGGAGCTCACCTCACCTGAAGTCGGGGGAGAGGAGCTCACCTCACCTGAAGTCAGAGGGAGAGGAGCTCACCTCACCTGAAGTCAGGGGGAGAGGAGCTCACCTCACCTGAAGTCAGAGGGAGAGGAGCTCACCTCACCTGAAGTCGGGGGAGAGGCGCTCACCTCACCTGAAGTCAGAGGGAGAGGAGCTCACCTCACCTGAAGTCGGGGGAGAGGAGCTCACCTCACCTGAAGTCGGGGGAGAGGAGCTCACCTCACCTGAAGTTGGGGGAGAGGAGCTCACCTCACCTGAAGTCGGGGGAGAGGAGCTCACCTCACCTGAAGTCAGAGGGAGAGGAGCTCACCTCACCTGAAGTCAGAGGGAGAGGAGCTCACCTCACCTGAAGTTGGGGGAGAGGAGCTCACCTCACCTGAAGTCGGGGGAAAAGAGCTCACCTCACCTGAAGTCGGGGGAGAGGAGCTCACCTCACCTGAAGTCAGAGGGAGAGGAGCTCACCTCACCTGAAGTCGGGGGAGAGGAGCTCACCTCACCTGAAGTCAGAGGGAGAGGAGCTCACCTCACCTGAAGTCAGAGGGAGAGGAGCTCACCTCACCTGAAGTCGGGGGAGAGGAGCTCACCTCACCTGAAGTTGGGCGAGAGGAGCTCACCTCACCTGAAGTCAGGGGGAGAGGAGCTCACCTCACCTGAAGTCGAGGGAGAGGAGCTCACCTCACCTGAAGTCGGGGGAGAGGAGCTCACCTCACCTGAAGTCAGGGGGAGAGGAGCTCACCTCACCTGAAGTCGGGGGAGAGGAGCTCACCTCACCTGAAGTCAGGGGGAGAGGAGCTCACCTCACCTGAAGTCAGAGGGAGAGGAGCTCACCTCACCTGAAGTCAGAGGGAGAGGAGCTCACCTCACCTGAAGTCGAGGGAGAGGAGCTCACCTCACCTGAAGTCGGGGGAGAGGAGCTCACCTCACCTGAAGTCGGGGGAGAGGAGCTCACCTCACCTGAAGTCAGGGGGAGAGGAGCTCACCTCACCTGAAGTCAGGGGGAGAGGAGCTCACCTCACCTGAAGTCAGGGGGAGAGGAGCTCACCTCACCTGAAGTCAGAGGGAGAGGAGCTCACCTCACCTGAAGTCAGGGGGAGAGGAGCTCACCTCACCTGAAGTCAGAGGGAGAGGAGCTCACCTCACCTGAAGTCAGGGGGAGAGGAGCTCACCTCACCTGAAGTCGAGGGAGAGGAGCTCACCTCACCTGAAGTCAGAGGGAGAGGAGCTCACCTCACCTGAAGTCAGGGGGAGAGGAGCTCACCTCACCTGAAGTCGGGGGAGAGGAGCTCACCTCACCTGAAGTCGGGGGAGAGGAGCTCACCTCACCTGAAGTCGGGGGAGAGGAGCTCACCTCACCTGAAGTCAGAGGGAGAGGAGCTCACCTCACCTGAAGTTGGGGGAGAGGAGCTCACCTCACCTGAAGTCGGGGGAGAGGAGCTCACCTCACCTGAAGTCGGGGGAGAGGAGCTCACCTCACCTGAAGTCGGGGGAGAGGAGCTCACCTCACCTGAAGTCAGAGGGAGAGGAGCTCACCTCACCTGAAGTTGGGGGAGAGGAGCTCACCTCACCTGAAGTCGGGGGAGAGGAGCTCACCTCACCTGAAGTCGGGGGAGAGGAGCTCACCTCAGGATGTTCTCGCTCTCCTGCCCCACGTTAGGGGTGTAGGAGACTCAGCCTGGAATCACTGCCCTAGAGCAGGGACCTGCATTCAGCTCTCCCTGTCTCCCACCTGCAGTCTGGCCCCCCTGCTCTAGGCTAGTCTGCAGTGGGCTGCTCTCAGTCTCTCCTCGCTGCTCCCCTCCATATAGGTACCTAAATGTTCACCGGGCCCAAGAGAGGGAATGAAGCTCTCGGCAGAGAGGTGGCTTCAGAACCTCCTCTGACTCCGGCAGAGGGAAAGAGTTGCAGCTACGTCTGCTGCTTCCCAGGCGAGTGCCCTGCTCACTCAATCGTTCTGCCTCAACTCCATGCAGATTCAAAGGTGCAGATCCCAGGCAAGCACACTAAACACTGGGCTAAAGGACACCCTAGCCCTAGTGGCCACAGCTTAATATTCAACTCACACGCAGCTGATTAGCCCCTATAGCCCCCAAAGTCTTTTTCAGAGTCTTGGTTCCTGGGCTTCCGTTCCTTTCCTATGAGCATGGCTGACGTATCTGTCATGGAGTGCCCGGCGCGATGCTCTGGCGATGCTCCCTATGAAGCCAGTCAGGACTCTGGGGGGAAGCTTCCTCTTCATAAACAGCCTGTCTCCAAGGCTAGGAGCTTCACAGGTTACAGCTTCCACCTTCCTGGGTCTGACTGCGGAGCATTTAGCACCTTCTGCCCCTCCATGCACTTCCCCAAGCAAGCCCGCCCAGATGGGATCCTGGGAAAGCCCATGGGTCTGCACCCCAACTCCACAGTCAGACGTGACTCTCAGCCAGCCAGTAAAACGGAGGTTTATTAGTCGACAGGTACATAGTCTAAAACCGAGCTTGTAGGTACCTGAACCCCTCAGCTGTATCCATTTTGGAGTCCCAGGGAGGCCAGACCCTGTCTGGGCCTCCCTGGCCTTTCCCCAGCCAGCTGCAGACTGAAACTCCCTCTCCAGCCTGTCCCCTGCTTTCCTTTGTCTCTTTCCGGGACAGGAGGTCAGGTGACCTCCCTCCAACAGTTTCAGCTGACACCTTGCAAAGAGGGGGGAGGGTGTGGGCTACTTACTTACACTGTCTCTCTGCTCTGCAACACTATCAGCCCTTATCCCTCCACATAGACATTCAAGAAATGCATAGGGGAAACTGAGGCACCCCCACAGTATTCCCACTCCATCACAGTATCTTTGTTCCCAGATGTAGACCTTGACATCCGGCTATATTCAAACACATCTTTTTAGTTTGTACCCTGGGAATCAGTGACTTGGAAAAGCTTTGGGGTGGGGGTGAATCATTGGCTGAACATGAACTCTCTGGGTGACGCTGTGGCCAAAAGGGCTAATGTCATCCATGGATACACAAACAAGGGAATCTGGAATAGGAGCAGAGATGTTATTTTTCCTCTGTACTTCCCGACTCTTGTGGGAATGTGGTGTTCAGTTCTGGTGTCCACAATGCAAGAAGGATGCTGAGAATTTGGAGTGGGTTCAGAGCAGAGCCACCGGAACGATTAGAGGATTAGAAAGAATACCAGATTGTGAAGGGACTTCAAGGAGCTCGACCCAGTTAGACTAACAAGGAGAAGGCCGAGGGGTGACTTGATCACAGTCGATAGGGGAACAAATATTTCATAGTGGGCTCTTCAGTCTAGCAGAGAAAGGTGTAACATGGAAGTTACATGAAAGTAACTGGAAGTCGACACCAGAGAAATTCAGACCGGCAATAAGGTGCCATTTTGTAGCAATGAGGGTAATTAGTCATGCAAACAATTGACCAAGGGTGGTGGTGGATTCTCCATCCCTGACAACGAAGACAGGATGTTTAACTAAAAGCGTGGCTCTAGAAATGACTGTGGGGCAGGTCCCAACCTGTGCTATGCAGGGGGTCAGGCTAGGTGATCACAACAGTCCCTTCTGGCCTTGCATTCTCTGAAGAGAGACATGCCAGACGTAGCACCCAGCTGTGCTGGGACAGGAGAGGGAGCAGCTGGAAGGCTCAGGTCACTGGCAGTCAATTCCGGGCTGCCAAGAAGCCCATACGCTGCCTTGGTAAGGCTGCCACTGATCACAGCAGCCTCCAGGACTGTCTGAGTTGTTGGAGGTGTTATATTGGCCCTGATTCTGGCTGGCTGAAGCGGGTGTAAAAGTACCTCCCCTCCCCGCAGGCTGTGTCCTCTGAACAGCAAAATCACACCCTTTGTCTTTCAGTGAACAAACTCCTAAGTGAACAAATGTGGCTTTGGAGCCATTCTCCTTCAAGCCCCTTAAGGGGTTCCTAGCCTTCCCTGCCAGACACGCAACCCTTCTAGGACAGAGCAGGCACTTTCCAGCCTGTACTGCTGCAGGGAGGAGGGACGCTATCTTGCTGCAGCCGTCCATGGCTTTCAAAAGTCAGCTTGAAGAAGGCGGCCGTGGAGCCCACTGGGCTGCCCAGCTCCTTACATAACAATCCTGCGAATGCAGATAGCCCCATTGATTGGTGATCTCAAAGCTCCTTACTAAAGGGGATGAGGATCATCATCACCCTCATTGGACAGATGGGGAAACTGAGGCACAAAGCAGGCAAGTGCTTTTCTGGGTGTTAGATCCTATTAAAACTCTTTGGAGTTACCAGTGTAATAGTGTCTGGCCTCTCCAGAGAGTCTATTAGTCAAAATAACAAGCTACCAAAACCCCAGCAAAAGCAACATGAAAGTATTAACATTACACCAGTTCCCAACTGCACAAAGTCTAGTGTAGCCCTAAAATGTGCCTAACACAGGGAAATGCACCTGGCTCCCAGGCGGGTCTAGCCAATCGTCAGGGCTCATGTGAAGCTACAAGACCAATTTTCCTCAAGCTGGGGCTTATTGAAGAGCTTGCCCTGAGGGTTGAAAATCAAGGCAAATGTGCTGGCTGTATCCTACCGTGTTTGACAACTGTATCGTTAACCCCTGGCAGCCTGGAACTTGCTGAGTGGGTGGCGGTTTTATAAGAAATGCTAAACATATGTCATTATTTATTCATGATATTATATATTCTAGCTACCGAGCACATTATTTAGGGCAAAAATCCAAGCACTCAAAAGTTAGGAGATTCCAGCTTCACAGTTGCCTGTGCAATCTTAATTCTTCCCCCCGTGCACTGAGTGTGTGTGTGTGTGGCGGGGGGGAGGGGGGCAGGGGGGTCCAGTGGAAGAACTGGACTGCAATTAACGACTATCATAATGTAGACATACAAGGGGCCTGAATTCAGGTTACACGGACAAATGTAAATCTGACGTATAACTTTCCAATGCTTGACTTGTCAACCTACATAGACTCATAGCAATGTAGGACTGGCAGGGATCTCGAGAGGTGTTCAAAAGGCGGGTTGTGACCCAGTACGGGGTCACAGAATGGAATGCACTGGGTCGCGGCGGCTCTGGTCAGCCCCCCAATTGAGCCATTCAAAGTCCCATCAGTGGTGCTGCCCGGCTAAGGCAGGCTAGTCCCTACCTGTTCTGACATCATGCTGTGCCCCAAGAGCGGCCAGTAGCAGGTCCAGTCCTTAGGTGGGGGGCCATGGGGCTCCGTAGACTGACCCCGCCCCAAGCACCGGCTCTGCATTCCCATTGGAAAATGGCGAATGGGAGCTCGGGGGGAGGGAGGGGCCGTGTCTGCAAGAAAGAGCCACACCTCGGCCTAGGAGCCAGACCTGCTTCTGGTCTCTCCTGGGATGCGGCCAGAGGTTCTCAAACTGTGGTCCACGGACCACCAGCGGTCCGTGAGCTCCATCAGGTGGTCCACAGATAGTTCCCTCTAAGATGCGTGCCTGCGCAGCCACACACGACAGCATGAAAGGCCACCCACCACTAATTAGGTGCCTGGGTCCTGGAGAAGACGCACATGTAAGGTGTGGTGGTGGCCTTGGGGGGAATAGTGGGGTAAAAAGAGCAGGGTGGGGGGGATTTGGGATGAACAGGGCTACGGCAGCCAGAGAAAGAGGTGGCTTTCCCCAGCTCCAGGGCTGAGGATGCCAGGGAGAGACCCCCTCCTTCCCAGCCCCAGCTCAGGGGCTGCCGTGGTGGGAGAGAGAGGTCACATCCATCGTATTAGAGAGGTAAGACTACTGATATTAAAATATGAGTTGTGTGTTTCTATTTGTAGAACAAAACATGAATTATTATTAATTTTATTATATAGCGCTTTTATCCAAAGTGCTTTACAATATTTAGCTAATGGTACAAAGAATATTTGGAAAGATCATTAAATGATCCACCGACACCCTCAGCAATTTTTAATTGGTCCATGAAAACAAAAGTTTGAGAACCACTTCTAGACCATCCCTGTTCTAACCTATTCTTAAACACCTCCAATTACAGAAATTCCAGAACCTCCCTAGATAATTTGCTTAACTAACCTTACAATTAGGAAGTTCTTCATAATGTCGAACCAGAATCTCCTTTGCTACAGTTTAACCAGCTGACTTCTTATCCTGTCCTTGGTCATTAAGGAGAATAATTTATCACCTTCCTCTTATAACAACCTTTTACATACTTGAAGATTGTTCAGCCTTCTCTTCTCCAAACTAAACAAACCCAATTTTTTCAATCTTTCCCTGTAGGTCATGTTTTCTGGACCTTTAATATTGTTGTTGAGGTCAGAAAACAAGAATGATTAAAGGTAGAACATGACCTTGCAGGGTTTTCCTCAGCAGACTCGTCTCTGATCTAGTGGATTTGGTGTGTCCAGAGTCACAGTGGGGCTTTCATGCTGGCTGTGGCACCAAGGACTTGATTTTTGCAGCCAACAAATACAGGAGAAGGCTCGTGAACACAACAGAGACCTCTACATGGGATCTGTTGAGCTGCCTAAGGCCTTTGACAGGGTGAATTGTGAGGGCCCAAGGAAATGTCTTCATAAATCTGGCTGCCCAGAGAAGATAATTCCTGTCATTTCACGATGGCCTGGTGGCCAGGGGGATGGAGTGTGGTGACTCAGCAGACGCCTTCCCGTCACCCAGGGCACCAGACAAGGATGCGTAATGGCTCCCGTTCTCTGTGCCGTTGTCTTTCCAGCCAGGCTTGTTTGCATTCCAGGACTTGGACAGAGGCGCACACATCCGGCTCCAATCGGACGGGATCTAGTCAATCTACTGCGACTCAGGGCCTGCGCCAGGACAAACAAACAGCCATTAAACAAGCTCCTGCGTGCTGATGACTGTGCCCTCATTGCGCGCACACTTGGGGACATGCAGCTTATGGTGGGGCGCTTTGCTTCTGCCTCGACATGCCTCGGTTCCACACTCGGCCTGACAAAGAGGCAGGTCACGTCCCACCAGCCCCAGACCACCTGATCCCATCGTCACACCTGACAACACTCCCCTCCACTCAGGTGGGAACCCTGCTGCCTGCGTGGCACACTTCCCAGTGAGATCGCTCAATGCCTGGCACAGGCCAGTTTGGCACTTGGCAGGCTCACCAACGGGCTCTGGAGGGAGCGTGGAGTTTGCCTCCGAGCCAAGATAAACTATCTACCAGACTGCTGTGCTCACCTCACTTCTCTACGGCTGTGGACACTTTTCCAGCGCCACATCGAACAGCAGGAGAGCGTCCACCTCACCGTATCAAGTGGCAGGACAGGATGCCCAGCACTGAATCCTTGACGGGTGCCAAATCCCTGGCATCGACAGCACGCTCACCAGGGCTCAGCTTCGCTGGGTCAGACACATGGGCCACGTGGAGGTTTCCTGTATGCTGAAACCCGCTCTAAGGGTCGACCCATCCTCAGATATAAAGACACCTTGAAATCCAACTCAAAGCATGCATCATAGACATTCAGACCTGGGAACTTGTTGCACTGGAGAGACTCAGATGGAGAGGTCAGTGCCATGAGGCTGTGTCCACTTTTAAGGAGCGGCATGTGAGCTTTCTTGCAGGAAAAAAGAGCATGTGTCACGGAGTGTGGGGAGTCCGGTCCCTGCACCCCCGCTTCCTGGGATTCACAGAGACTCTCAGCCAGCCAGTAGATTAGAAGGTTTATTGAGATGACAGGAACACAATCCGACTCAGAGCTTCCCAGTCTAGACAGGACCCCTCAGTCAGGCCCTTCTGGGGGACCGGGAGATGAGGCCCAGGGTTTTGGGGCTCCCGGCCTTATTCCCCGTCTTCTTTCTCCCTCCTACCTTGAGCACAACCCAGCCAAAAACTGTTTTCCTGCCTGCTTCCTGTCCCCTCCCCCCAAGCCTTTGTTAGAAACACACAGACATCCAGCGTCCCATCACCTGGCTGGGGTCAGGTTACATCCCAGCATCACCTTTTCCCGTCACATCACCCCCCCCCCTCCAGACTGAACTGAGCGGGGTCACTCTGGCCAGTGACCTGGGGAAGTTCAGGGCCCCCTCTCCGGGACAGCGCGTCCGCTATCATGTTGGCACTTCCCTTCACATGGACCACGTCCATGTCATAATCCTGCAGGAGCAGACTCCACCGCAGGAGCTTGGCGTTGGCCCCTTTCATCTGGTGCAGCCAGGTCAGGGGAGAGTGGTCGGTGGACACGGTGAAGCGTCGCCCAAATAGATACGGTTGTAGTTTCTTGAGGGCCCACACCATGGCCAGGCATTCCTTCTCGATGGCCGCGTAGTTCTGCTCCCGGGGGAGCAACTTCTTGCTCAGGTACACGATGGGGTGTCTCTCCCCCTTTTCATCCTCCTGCATTAACACCGCCCCCAGCCCCACGTCTGAGGCGTCGGTGAATACCACAAATGGCTTGTCAAAGTCCGGGTTTGCCAGAACCGGGCCGCTGACCAGAGCCTCTTTCAGCACACAGAGAGCCCTCTGGCACTGCTCGGTCCAGACCACCTTGTCTGGCTTCCCCTTCTTGCATAGCTCGGTGATGGGGGCAGCTGTGGCGCTGAAGTGGGGCACAAACCTTCGGTAGTACCCCGCCATCCCGATGAAGGCTTGGACCTGCTTTTTGGTTTGGGGCACGGGCCAGTCTCTGATCGCCTCCACCTTGGCTGGTTCCGGCTTTAGGTGGCCGCTCCCCACCCGGTGGCCCAGGTAGGACACTTCAGCCATCCCCACCTTGCACTTCTCTGCCTTTATGGTCAGCCCAGCGTGCCGGAGCCGGTCCAGCACTTGTCCGACCTGGGACACATGGTCCTCCCAGGTCTGGCTAAAGACACAGATGTCATCGATATATGCTACCGCAAAACTCTCCATCCCCCTCAGGAGCTGATCCACCAGGCGCTGGAAGGTGGCCGGTGCCCCTTTGAGGCCGAAGGGCAGGGTCAGGAACTCATAGAGCCCCAGCGGGGTGATAAAGGCCGATTTCAGCCTGGCATCTGCATCCAGTGGCACCTGCCAGTAACCCTTTGTAAGATCCATAGTGGTGAGGTAACGAGCTCCCCCCAACTTGTCCAGGAGCTCGTCAGGCCTTGGCATGGGGTAGGCATCAGAGACAGTGAGGGCATTGAGCTTTCGATAGTCCACACAGAACCGGATCGACCCGTCTTTTTTGGGGATCAGCACCACCGGTGAGGCCCAAGGGCTGGACGATGGCTGGATCACCCCCAGAGCCAGCATCTCCCGGACCTCCCTCTCCAGGTCCTTGGCAGTGTTCCCTGTGACTCGGAAGGGGGAGCATCTGATAGGGAGGTGCGATCCTGTCTGCACCCGGTGGACAGTCAGATTAGTGCGTCCCGGCCGGTTGGAAAACAGTGGTCGGTACAGCTGCAGCACCCCTCTGATCTCAGCTTGCTGGGCAGGGGTTAGCTGATCTGAGAGGGGAATTGTTTCCAGGGGGGAGCCAGCTCCTGTCTCAGGGAATAGATCCACTAGAGGGTCAGCTCCCTGCTCCTCCCAATGTCCACACACGGCCAACACCACATTCCCCCTGTCATAATAGGGCTTCATCATGTTCACATGGTACACCTGGCGATGGTGCGCCCGGTTACACAGCTCCACCACATAGTTCACCTCATTTAGTTGCTTGACAACCTTAAAAGGGCCTTCCCAGGCGGCCTGAAGCTTGTTTTTCCTCACCGGGATAAGAACCATCACCTGATCCCCGGTGGCGTAGGCGCGGGCCCGCGCCGTGCGGTCATACCAGACCTTCTGCTTCCTCTGGGCTCTGGCCAGATTCTCCTGGGCCAGGCCCATGAGCTCAGCAAGTCTCTCTCGGAAGGTCAGGACATACTCCACCACCGATTCTCCCTCGGGGGCAGCCTCCCCCTCCCATTCATCTCTCATCAGGTCCAGGGGCCCCCTTACCCTCCGTCCATATAGCAGTTCGAAAGGCGAAAATCCGGTAGACTCCTGGGGCACCTCCCTGTACGCAAACAGCAGGTGAGGTAAGTACTTGTCCCAGTCCTGTGGGTGCTGGTTCATAAAGGTTTTCAGCATCATCTTCAATGTCCCATTGAACCTCTCCACCAGCCCGTTGGACTGGGGGTGATACGCTGAGGCCCAGCTGTGTCGGACCCCACTTTTCTCCCACAAACTCTGGTGTAGGGCCAACATGATGTTGGACCCTTGGTCAGTTAAGACTTCCTTGGGGAACCCCACTCGGCTGAAAATGGTCAGCAGCGCGTCTGCCACAGTGTCTGCTTCAATGGAGGATAAGGGCACTGCCTCGGGGTAGCGGGTGGCGAAATCCACCACCACCAGGATGTATTTCTTCCCCGAGCGGGTCATCTTGCTGAAAGGCCCCACTATGTCCATAGCCACCTTCTGAAAAGGCTCCTCTATGATAGGCAAAGGTCTCAAAGCTGCTTTCCCCTTGTCCCGGGCCTTCCCCACCCGCTGGCAGGGGTCACAGGATCGGCAGTACTGGCGGACAGCCCTAAAGGCCCCAGGCCAGTAAAAGTTCTGTAGCAGCCTCTGCCCGGTGCGCCGGATTCCCTGGTGCCCTGCGAGAGGGATGTCATGGGCCAGGTACAATAACTTGGGGCGATACTTCTGGGGGACCACCAGCTGCCTCCGGATCCCAGTATCCATAGACCTTCCTCCCGTCCACCTCCAGGGGAACAATGCACTCGCTCCGCAGGGACAGCCCTGCGCCCACCCGGTAAACTGTGAACGGTGGGTCCTGAGCATCCCGTTCCCCGGAGGAGCTGGTCTGGGGCGCTCCCCCCTCCCGAGCAGGCGGTAAGTTGCCAGCCTCCCTTGCCGGGGCTCTCCGTCGCTCGTCAGGCTGGGTCTCTACCCAGTTAACCCTGGGGGAGTTCGGTCCGCTCGGTCTGTTCTGGAGCCTGGGGCACTGGGCCCGTATGTGGCCCCTCTGGCCACATTGGAAGCAGCTTAGGTCCCGCTGGTACCCCGGGGCGGGTCGGTTGGTCCTGACGCTAGAGGTTCCCCTTTGATGTGGGGTCTCCGTGTTTCCCCGCTGGGAGGTTCCTGGGTGACTCTCTCTCGGTCTCGTGAAGGGCCGACTCCGGTGGGACTCCTCTCTGCTCCCCCCTGACCGACTGTTCACAAACTCATCGGCCAACTGCCCTGCGTGCTGTGGGTTCTCTGGCTTTTTGTCCATCAACCACAGCCTCAGGTCGGAGGGGCACTGGTCGTACAGCTGCTCCAGTATGAACAGGTTGAGCAGGTCCTCCACCGTTCCGGCCCCCGCCGTCCACTTGCGGGCATATCCCTGCATCTGGTTGGCCAGTTGTAGGTAGGTGACCTCAGGGGTTTTCCGCTGACTCCGGAACCTTTTCCGGTACATCTCGGGAGTCAGCCCGAACTCGCGGAGCAGGGCCTTTTTGAACAGTTCATAGTCCCCTGCCTCCGCCTTGGTCATTCGGCTGTACGCCTCCACGGATTTGGGGTCCAGTAAGGGGGTGAGGAACTGGAGCCAGTCTGCAGGGTCAATCCGGTGCATCCCACAGGCGTTCTCGAAGGCTGTCAGGAAGCTATCCATGTCCTCCCCCTCCTTATGCCGGGCCAGGATGCCCTTATCAAAGCTCCGCGCAGCCTTGGGGCCCCCCTCACTCACCGCAGCCGGGGCCCCGCTGCTCCTCAGCCTGGCCAGCTCCAGCTCATGCTCACGGTCAAGCTGGCGCTGCCTCTCCGCATGCTGGCGCTGTTGCTCTTCGTGCTGACGTTGTTTGTCCTTCTCCTCCAGCTGAAGCTGGCACTGCCGTCGGCGCTCTGCCAACTCTTGCTCTTTCAACGTGATTTCTCTCAATTTTAGGTCCCATTCACTGTGCCTTGGGTCCAGGGGTGGGGACCCCTGCTGGGAGGGTCCCCTGCTGGCTGCCGGAGTCCGGGTGCCCTCGGTATTTGCTGGGCTTCCCCCAACCCCTCCCCTAGTTATAGGTGAGGGGGACCTTGAGACGTCCTGGGCAGCAGTCTGTCCCCTCCCAGCCCGGGCAGGCCCTGGGGCCGGCGCTGTGTCTGCCGGGCGGCTCCCCTCAGAGGCCGGGCTCGGGGCATTCGCACGATCCCTCTCCTCCAGCTGGGCAATCAGCTGCTCCTTGGTGAGCTTTGAAATGGGCAGCCCCCTCTGCCGGCACAGCTGCACCAGGTCACTCTTGAGGCGCTTGGCATACATCTTCCTGACGGCCACTCGCAGGCCTGTGCGTTCAGATTTCAATGGTTTTCAGGAGGAACCCCCTTGTGTGCCAGCCCTTCTCACCACCTCTCTCCCGGGGTCGAGCCGCAGCTCCTCGGCCACTGAGTCTGCTCACTGCAGTGCCCCAGGGGACCCCGCTTACTGCAACAGTCCTCGCTGGTCACACACTCTCAGGGGTTAAGCGTAGCTCCTCCGCCCCCCGAAAACACGTCTGACTTCAGCACACCTGGTCCCCCTTCGTTCTACTGCTCCCCAGTCACTTACTGCAGGAAGTGCCGCTCACGGGGTGAAGTCGTATCCCACCGCTCTGCCACCAGTTGTCACGGAGTGTGGGGAGTCCGGTCCCTGCACCCCCGCTTCCTGGGATTCACAGAGACTCTCAGCCAGCCAGTAGATTAGAAGGTTTATTGAGATGACAGGAACACAATCCGACTCAGAGCTTCCCAGTCTAGACAGGACCCCTCAGTCAGGCCCTTCTGGGGGACCGGGAGATGAGGCCCAGGGTTTTGGGGCTCCCGGCCTTATTCCCCGTCTTCTTTCTCCCTCCTACCTTGAGCACAACCCAGCCAAAAACTGTTTTCCTGCCTGCTTCCTGTCCCCTCCCCCCAAGCCTTTGTTAGAAACACACAGACATCCAGCGTCCCATCACCTGGCTGGGGTCAGGTTACATCCCAGCATCACCTTTTCCCGTCACAGCATGTCATAAGGTCAATGCCTCAAACCTACCCACCAACAATGACTATACTTGCAAGACAGTCAGACACCTTTGCAGCTCCAGGATTGGATTTGCTTTCCATAAAAACAAATAAACCCAGAACACAAGCTGAATACACATCCGACGAAGTGATGGGAAACTCAAACAATCATTTTTCTTGCTCTCCTCTGGGCTACCTCCAATTTATCCACATTGTTCCCGAAATGTGATTCCCAGAACTGGACACAGCACTCCAGTTGAGGCTTCATCAATGCTGAGGAGAAGGAAAGAATTACTTCTCGTGTCTTGCTTACAATACTCCCGCTAATATGGCTTGTCTACATTACCCGCTGGATCGACGGGCAGCGGTCGATCCAGCGGAGGTCGATTTATCGTGTCCAGTCTAGATGCGATAAATCGACCGCCGAGCACTCTCCCGTCGACTTCAGTACTCCACCAGGGCAAGAGGCGCAGACGGAGTCACCAGGAGAGCATCAGCCGTCAACTTACCACAGTGAAGATACCACGGTAAGTAGATCTAAATACATCAACTTCAGCTCCGCTAGTCACTTAGCTGAAGTTGTGTAACTTAGATCGATCCCTTCCTGCTCCTAATGTAGACCAGGCTATACAGCCCAGAATGATGTTGGCTTTTTTTGCAAAAGAATTACATTATTGAGTCATATTTAACTTCTGATCCACTACGACCCTCAGATCCTTTTCCACAGTACTCCCTCCTAGGCAGTCGTTCCCATTTTGTACGTGTGCAACTGATTGTTCCTTCCTAAGTGAGTACTTTGCATTTGTCCATATTGAATTTCACTCCATTTATTTTAGACCATTTCCTCAGTTTGCCAAGATCATTTTGAATTCCAATCCTGTTCCACAAAGCACTTGTAACTCCTCCCAGCTTGGTATATTAAAATAATGGGCTTTAGAGATTTTGGCATGTAATTTCCTAGCTTTATTTTAAAGAAACACTTCTTCTATTATGTACAACTGTACCAGCACCCACTGGCAGGATTTGACTCCAGAGTTTTCAGCATCTCAGCACATATTGCTACCACACAAGCCACAAGACTAACTATAGAAGCTGCTAGCAAGAGAAGGTTATTATCCTAGAAGGGGGAGGGACTGCTACCAGGTGCTGGCTCCAGTGGGAAGCCCTGCTGTCTTTCTTTCCCACATTGCAAGCTGGGGGGGGGGGCGAGAAGAGGAGGTTCCTCCTCTATGTGGTAGCTCCAGAGGTGTGTTGAGTCTGATGAGGGGAAGACTAGCTGGGATCTTTTCACCACCCTGTAGCTGCTCTGGCATCTCCCAGGTGTGTTTCCCATACAGTGTCTGCAGCTGCTTTGGCATCAGAATGTTCCTGTTCAGTTATTACTTTGGCAGGATAACAAAATGCCCCTGAGGAATACAAGCAAGGGAAGGGAAATGGGGATGTTTAGTACTTTATAGCTCAGCAAAAGCCAAAGGGAATATCAGAGGATAAAGAAAAGGCATTTGCTTTGCCCTGACGAAGGCCTGCTGCAAACAATGGAAGTGTGAAAGTTTTGCAAAAGAAAGATTTTAAGAATCCTGTATAATGGCAAGTGTCAAGTAACCTAAATGTAAGGTCAGCTCCCCCATGATATCATAGAATCATAAAAGTTCAGGGTTGGAAAGGACCTCAGGAGGTATCAAGTCCAACCCGTGGCTCAAAGCAGGACCAATCCCCAACTAAACATCCCAGCCAGGGCTTTGTCAAGCTGGGCGTTAAAAACCTCTAGGGAAGGAGATTCCACCACCTCCCTAGGGAACCCATTCCAGTGCTTCACCACCCTCCTAGTGAAATAGTTGTGACGTTACTGACATAATCTGGACCATGTAGATCATTGTTTCAACAAAGTTCCTGTAGTGGCACCAAATCTTATCTAAAGGGGGTCATGTAAGGTGTCTAAGACCAGGTTATGGTTTGCTGGTTATGATTATGCTGTCTGTATGTGTGTGTCATTTTTGTAGCTGAAGTTATGAATATTGGCTCTATACTGTCTGTATCTCCAATGTATGATGTGCTTCTGGGTGACTTCCCAGACAATTGGTGTCAGCTCTGCCTAGGCTGCTTGATGGCCCATTAAGGACTATCAGCTATACAAATGACTCATAGACTTTAAGGTCAGAAGGGACCATTATGATCATCTAGTCTGACCTCCTGCACCAGGCAGGCCACAGAATCTTACCCACCCACTCCTGCAATAAACCTCTCACCTATGTCTGAGCTATTGAAGTCCTCAAATCATGGTTTAAGGACTTCAAGGTGCAGAGAATCCTCCAGCAAGTGACCTGTGCCCCATGCTGCAGAGGAAGGCGAAAAATGACCCATTGAAAGAAGGCAGACACACCTTGCGATACAGCAAGGTATGCAGGGACTTGCCCATGTGACTCCAAACCCCATTTTACTGTACTTTTCCACAGTAAGAACACAGAGGTGTTCTTACACCTGGAAAAGACTTTAAAAGGCTGATGCCTCATCTCCATCTTGTCTTCAATCCTGCTTCTTACCTCAGGAGGGACTTTGCTGCAAACTGAAGTTCTGAACAAAGTACTGAATGACCCATCCCAGGTGTGGATGTACTCCAGAGATTTGATTTGAACCTGCAGTTTATTCTATCATTGCTACAAGCCTGAACCAAGCACTTTGCCATTACTGTATGTAATTGATTCCATTTAACCAATTCTAGCTCTCATCTACTGGGAAACTGGAGTGTCTAAGGGAATTGCTTGTGTGACTTGTGGTTAGCCAGTGGGGCAAAACCAAAGTCTTCGCTGTTTGGCTGGTTTGGTTTGCCTTAGAGGTGGAAAAACCCCACCTGTGGGCTGTAACTGCCCTGCTTGAAGCAATTTGAAGCACTCTCAGTTGGGTCCTGCCAGAACCAGCATCATTACAATAGTGTTTCCTAATATCCAACATAAACCTCCACGACTGCAACTTGAGACCATTGCTCCTTGTTCCGTCATCTGCTACCACTGAGATCAGTCTAGATCCATCCTCTTTGGAACCCCCCTTCAGGTAGTTGAAGGCTGCTATCAAATCCCCCCTCACTTTTCTCTTCTGCAGATTAAATAATTCCAGTTCCCTCAGCATCTCCTCTAAGTTATGTGCCCCAACTCCCTAATCATTTTCATTGCCCTCTGCTGGACTCTCTCCAATTTGTCCACATCCTTTCTGTATTGGGGGCCCAAAACTTACACAGTACTCCAGATGTGGCCTCACGACTGTCGAATAGAGGGGAACGATCATTTCCCTTAATCTGCTGGCAATGCTCCTACTAATGCAGCCCAA
The DNA here is from genome assembly GCA_032164245.1 of Sternotherus odoratus. NCBI lineage: Eukaryota > Metazoa > Chordata > Testudines > Kinosternidae > Sternotherus > Sternotherus odoratus. The sequence continues at coordinate 6,812,718 of JAVMKO010000021.1, read as the reverse complement.
TATGCCGTTAGCCTTCTTGGCAACAAGGGCGCACTGCTGACCCATATCCAGCTTCTCATTCACTGATATGACTCATGCATGCACAGGAAGGGTCTGCGAGTGGGTCAGGAGGATCACAGTGTGACGTGTGTGCATTGGTACCCTACAAAGAGAGCCAAGCCTTTGACTCCTGGTGTCGGTGCCTATGTTCAGAGATCTCCGGTTCAGTCCCAGCTGCAATCTGGGGTGTCATTTTAACACAAAACATTATTTGTTATTTGTGTTACCATAGGGCCTAATAGTTCATGATTAACGTTATAAAGAGAGAGGCATAAACAAAAGGGGCAGTGTTAAGATTAAGATTCTGGCATTTCCTGACTACACCACATTTGATTTCCTCACCTTAATGCTGCTTTTCCATAGACTCTGTCTGGGTTTGAATGTGGTGCAGTGAATTGCCATTGTTCTTTCGCTTCCCCCACATAACCAGGCTGTGTGCCCCTCCCAACACCCCGTTGTAGAGCGGTGCCGGGCAAAGCACAATTTAGACCTTGATTTGCCAACTCTCCTTGTTAGCAGAGCACTGCACATGCCGATGGGGGACACACAGTGAGGAACAGAGGAACCATGTGACTGTGGAGAGGAGCTGTCGGGCTGGGGAGGGGACCGCATGGCTGCAGAGGGGAGCACGGTGGAGGGCTGGGGACGGGGGCACGTGGCTGCAGATGGTGTGCTGGGCTGGGGTGGTTTCTCTGACTCCCCTGGCCCAACTCAGCCCCAGAAGGGAGCCCCTGGCAGGGCATCTGAGGACCTGCCATGCTCTTTGCGGCTCAGGTATTGGTCTAGTAGAGGAACAGGTACACAGAACACCTTAAGCACGTGCTCCAGCCTTTCCCAGTATTCTGTGGCATCTCCACTCTCCTGAGGCAGGGCTACTAGCCCCTTGGCCTGGATTGCAGGTGTCTGACCCAGTTCCAGCTGCATATCATTCCCGTGAGCTCACCAGTGAGTGGCCAGCCCAGTTCCACCCCGGGAGCCCAGCCAGACCTATGTGCACTCTTGCCAGCAGGGAAGTGGAGAAGGAGGAAAATCGTTCAGCCTTTGGAATCTGCTTCCCTGGAGCAGGGAGAGCAAGTAAATCAGGAAATCATCAACCCCCACAGTGATCCTGAGTGGGGCAGGTGCTGAAAGCTGCAGCTGGTTCAGCTGGCTAGAATCCTCTGCCATGTGCAGCTCTCCTGTCCCGTCCACATCTGTGGGAAGCTCAGTGCTCACCACTCAAAGAAAGGGCAGTGGAGACCCAGCTCAGAAGCTAATCACACTTAGGCTTCGTGAGCTCAGCTGGGCCCTGAGCAGCAGATTCTGAGCTGCCTTTTCCCCTTGTCTGGGCGGGGTTTGGGGATTTAGCCCATCAACCTGAACAGGTATCAGTGCCATGACAGCCCCTGTGAGTGTGGAAGGTGGGTTCGTAGACTTACAAACTTTATGGCCAGAAGGGACCATTGTGGTTATCTAGTCTGACCTCCTGAACGTTGCAGCGCACAGAACCTCACCCACCCATGGCTGCAATAGGTCCAGAACCACTGGCTGAGTTATTGAAGTCCTAAAATCATGATTGAAAGATGTCAAGTTACAGAGAATCCACCATTTACTCTAGTTCAAACCAGCAAATAACCCATGCTGCAGAGGAAGGCAGAAACATCCCAGGATCTCAGCCAATCTGATCTGGGTCAAAATTCCTTCCTGCCCACAAATACGGTGATCAGTTAGATGCTGAACATGGGGACAAGACCCACAAGCCAGACACCTGGGAAAGAATTCTGTGTAGTAACTCGGAGCTCTCCCCATCTAGTGAACCATCACTGGCCATTCAAAATATTTGCTAATAGCAGTCGTGGCTGGGCCATATGCCATTGTCAGCAATCTCATCATACCATCCCGTCCATAAACTTCTCAAGCTCAGTCTTAAACAAATTGGATTTTTTGCCCCCCTCTACTGTTCCTTGGAAAGCTGTTCCGGAACTTCACTCCTCAAATGGTTAGAAACCTGCATCTAATTTCAAGTCTGTTTATGGTCAGTTTGTAACCATTTGTTCTTAACTTAAATAATTCCTCCCCCTCCCCGGTGTTATTCCTCATATATTTATTGGGAGCAGTAATATCTTCCCATAGCCTTCATTCTGTTACACTAAACAAGCCAAATTTTGTAAGTCTCCTCTTGTAAAGTAGGTTTTCCATTCCTCTGATCAGTCTATTAACCTTCCCTGCACATGTTCCAATTTGAATTCATCTTTTTTAAACATGGGAGATCAGAATCACACACACTATTCCAGTTGAGGTCTCACTAGTGCCTTGTATAATGGCAGTAACACTTCCCTGTCTCTACTGGATACCCCTCAGCTGATGTGTCCTAGAATTGTATTAGCCTTTTGCATCACACTGGTGGCTCGTAGTCATCCTGTGATTGAACCAAACACTGAGATCTTTCTCCTCCTCTGTCGCTTCCCACTGATACATCCCCAGATTATAGCAAAAATTTGTATGGTTAGTGCCTGTCACGGAGTGTGAGGGAATCAAGGCCCTGAACCCCCACTTCCTTCGATTCACAGTGATTCTCAGCCAGCCAGTAGATTAGAAGGTTTATTAGGGATGATAGGAACTCAATCCAATTCAGAGCTTGTCAGTACAAACAGGCCCTTGGGGGGGGGTGTGATAAGAGCCCAGATCAGGGCTCCCTCCTCTTCCCTGGCCAGCTTCTAAACCCCTCTACAGAAACTGAGTCTCTCACTTCCCACCTGCCACTCCCCAGCCTTTGTCCAGCTTCCTGGGCTTATGGTGTCAGCTTCCCCTCCCCTTTCTCATCTCAAATTACAGTCTCAGGTAGGTCCCCTTCAGAGAAACCTTCCATCTCCAGTGAACCTCCCAGGTTAAATCTGTCCTACTCCCTGTTGCGTCTGCATCACAGTCCCTAAGTGCATGATCTTGCACTTTGCACTATTAAATTTCATCCAATTTCTATTACTCCAGTTTTCAAGGTCAATCAAATCTTCTTGTAAGATATTCCAGTTCTCCTCTGTACTGGCAAAACCTCCCAACCTTGTGTCATGTGCACATTTTATTAGCTCACACCCAATTTTTGAGTCAAGGTCATTACTGAAAATGTTAATAAGATTAGTCCCAAGACCGATCCCTGAGGAACACCACTAATAACCTTCCTGCAGCCTGGCCTTTCATCATGACCTGTTGTAGTTTCCCCTTGAACCTGTTCCTTATCCAACTTTCAATTCTCATATTAATCCCCATCTTCTCCAATGTAAGCAATGCTTTTCCATGTGGAACTGTACCAAATGCTTTACTGAAATCCAGGTAGATTAGATCTACTGCTTTTCCTTTGTCTAGAAGATCAATTATCTTCTCAAAGAGATCAGGTTGGTCTTGCACAATCTACCTTTTGTAAAATCATATTGTGTTTTACTCCAATTACCATTTACTTCTATGTCCATAACTAATCCTTCTCTAATTTATTCTAAGATCTTGCATACAACTGAGGTCAAACTAACAGGCCTGTAGTTTCCTGGATCACTTTCCCCCCCTTTCTTAGACACTGTTACAGTAATTGCAATTCTCCAGTCATACGGCATGACCCCGAGTTTACGGATTCATTAAAAATCGAATTGGACTTGCAGTTTCTGAGACTCATAGACTTCAAGGTCAGAAGGAACCATTATGATCATCTAGTCTGCACAACACAGATGATCAACACATTATGATCATCTAGTCTGCACAACACAGACCACAGAATCTCATCCACCCACTCTTGCAATAAACCTCTCACCTATGTCTAAGCTTTTGAAGTCTAATCATGGTTTAAAGACTTCAAGGTGCAGAGAATCCTCCAGCAAGTGACCTGTGCCCCACTCTGCAGAGGAAGGTGAAAACCCCCAGGGCCTCTGCTAATCTGCCCTGGAGGAAAATTCTTCCCAACCCCAAATATGGTGATCAGCTGAACCCTGAGCATGTGGGCAAGACTCACCAGCCAGACACCCAGGAAATAATTATAGTAACTCAGATCCCACCCCATCTAATATCCCATCACATGCCACCGGGCCCATCTACCACGAATTGCCCAAATTATGTTATCCCATCACACCATCTCTTCCATAAGCCTATCTTGAGCCAGTTCCCTTAATATTCTTGGATGGAGATTATTTGTGTCCCCCAATTCAGTCCCATTAAACTCTTTTGAGTTGGCTTGTTTCTCGGATGTGGTAATTTCTATTTCCATATCCTAGCTCCCATTAGCCACCCTGCCACTATCCTTAAGCTCTTCATTATCCTTATTAAAATGGAGCAAAGTATCTGTTCAGATGTTGGGCCATGCCTAGGTTTTCTTTACTCTCTACCCCATCCTCAGTGGTGAGAAGTCCCACTTTGTCTTTCCTTCTTTTCTTTTTATTTATATGGCTAAAGAGACTTTTACTATTGGTTTTAATTCCCTTTGCAAGGTCCAACTCAGCTTGGCTTTTGGCAGTTCCACGTGTCTCCGTTCGTGCTTGCCTGGCTTCTTAGAGGCCCTGGCTCCGCTGGGAGTTTGGCCCTTCTCCAGTGCAGGTGCTTGGCATTCAAAGGGGCTGCCACTCCCTCTGTGTCCTCAAACCCTTCTCCCCCTCCCCCCACTTGGCAGCACAAAGGATCTGGAGATGGATGGCTGTGAACAGGCATGATTGCATGTGCAGAGTGCACACCTTTCGCACCTGGCTGGGGTCAGCCCTCCAGCTGGGCTGGCAAAAGGCCAGCTTGAAGCAAGGAGCAGATGAGCCTCCCAGCAGCTCAAACACCTGGGTGCCCCATTTGGATCTGGGCTCCTGGGAGTGCATGCTCAGCTGATGATACAGGAAAGGGCTCTGGAAGGAGCTGAATCCAGCTTCTTCTTGGGCTGGGGGGGGGGGAAGCAATGGGGAAATAAATGTGCCTCCCCCACATTCCCTGAAAATAAATCATGCACACAGTCATGCACTCACGTGTAAATGAGGAGAAACCCCATTGAAGCCAATGGACTTATGGCCTCCCCAGCATTGCACCTCTTGCAGTGTTTGTCTTAAAGTCTCAGCTCCATGACTACAGGAGACTCTCAGCTTCCATCTGAAAGACAAGAATGTTTCCAGCTCTCCTGGTTGCAGCGAAAGCTTGAAAACTTGACCCAAGGTGACCTATAGGCTCCAGAACCAGAAAGCAAATATACCCCAAATGTGTTAATTTTTAAGCCAATCTCCCCATTTGGGGGGGGGGGGGGCTGGTTCGTGATTTTTGAATGCTCATTAAATTTGAATGGCTGCATCGGGATGCCACAAGAAGCCAGACTGGCCAGAATATGTTAGGATTTGGGGTTACATGCAGTGTTGTTGGGGTCATGTTGGTCCCAGGATATTAGAGTGATAAGGCAGTTGAGGTAGTTTATTTTATTTGGGGGTTATGTTACTCAGGGCTTATCTACACTTGAAATGCTACAGCAAAACAGCTGCACCGCTGTAGCACTTCAGTGTAGACACTACCTACCCCGATGGGAGGGGTTCTCCCATCAACATAGGTAATCCACATTGTGGCAGGGTGGGCTTGACCCAGCCTGCCGCCCCTTTAAGAGGGAGAAAAGCCCTCTGCAAACCCCCGGGCAGGAAGGCTAATTAGCCACCTGAGGTGCAGGCCAATCAGCCTGCATGAGTTGCACCTGGCAGCCTCCTCTGGGGGCTATAAGGCTGCCAGGAAGGAAGCCCAGAGCCTGGTGGTGGCATGAGCTATCAAGAGCTGAGTGTGTGGTTGAGCTATCAAGAGCTGAGTGTGTGGTTGAGCTATCAAGAGCTGGGTGTGTGTTGTTTGAGCTATCAAGAGCTGGGTTTGTAGTATTGTATTAGGGGCTGAACTATATAGAGTTTGTAGAGCCAGAACCTGTGGAGCTATTTAGAGCTGGATATTAATGAGTTGTATATTAATGAGCTACTTAGAGCTGGATGTTAATGAACTGTTAACCTGTATATATTGGTGGTGGGGTCCTGCACTGTAAATTAAAGGGCACTGTTGGAGCAAAAAAGGGTTCCTGCCTGTGTTCCTGACAAGGGGTGAGAAGGCGATCTGTCACAACATCCCAATGGAAGAATTCTTCCATCGACCTAGCACTGCCTATGTTGGGGCTAGGTCTGCTTAGCTATGCTGCTGGGGGGTGGGGAGGGGGGGGGGAGAGGCAGGAGTGGATTTTCACACCCCTATGGGATATAGTTAAGCTGTTTTAATTTTCTAGTGTAGATGAGGCCTCACAGACACTTCTCATTTAGGCAGCCAAACTAATGAGATCAAAACTTCCCAAGAACTCCCTCGGAACTGAAATATGCATTTAGTCACATAATGAGTTCTGGCCCTAGAAGCATTACGTAATCAGTCATGTGACCCTACAATAATACAATCCCAGATGAGAGAGGCATCAAAGCTTCACAATTTGAATCTAGGGCCTTGTTTACACTACTGGCTGGATCGACGCGTAGAGATTGATCTATTGCGTCTCGTCAGGACGCGATAAATCGATCCCCAGAGGCGCTCCCGTTGACTCTGGAACTCCAGCTCGCCAAAAGGCGCAAGGCAGAGTTGACGGGGGAGCCCACTGTCAACCGCTGCCGCAGTGAGGACAGCAGGTAAGTCGACCTAAGATACGTCGACTTCAGCTACACTATTCATGTAGCTGAAGTTGCGTATCTTAGGTTGATCCTCCCTGCTAGTGTAGTCCAGGCCTCAATCTGGGTTCCACTACCCCCAAAGGCTTGGGGGTATTAGGTCTGGGGGTTTAGTTCAGCCCATTATAAAGATATGGGGTTGTTTACATGATGTGGCTCTGGGGCCAGTTTCAAACATGCCCAAAGCTCAGGGGTGTTTCCTTTGGGTTGATCTCTAATAGAGACACAAATGCCAGGCAGCATCACCACTAGTGCTGGGCAGTACTCTGATCTGAGGTATAAACACAGCTTACAAATTCCACACGCTGTTAAACAAACGTAGCCTCATTCCATCAGCAATTCAAAGTGGAGGGAGCAGATATTGTGTAGGGGGCTCTGAGGGGTAGAACTAGTAACAGAGACAAAGGAAAAAGGATGCTGAATATCAAGAAACTTTTCTAACACTGCAGTGCACTAGGTGGAATAGTCTGCCTGATGGAAGTCATGGAAACTCCATTGTTTGAGCTATTTAAAACTAGGCTGGACAGTGTCATGAGGAATAAGCTCTGGAAATCAATTCTGCCCTGGTCCCTGGAGGCATGGATCTCTGCCTAAAGGACGTTTCAGTCTCTAGTTCTAAGATTCTGAGAAAATGCTGAGAGAGAAAACATGTAATTTTGGATTTCAGACAACAAAAAATATCACAAGGGATTATTCTTATAATAATAATTTACAATAGCATCTATGTAATAATAATATTGAGCTCTTCATTATAAAATACGGTCGTTCAGCTGCAGTGAAATGCAGCCACCTGCTGCGTAGCCAGGCCTTTTGGCTGAGGGCGCTGAGCCAGCCTCATGGGTACAGGAAAAGGGCAAACGATTTGATGATTACAGTGCAGTGGGCGGAGCCCCCCTTGGTGTGCCAGAGATTGATCCTGGCAGGTACCACCAGGATTGGAGACCTCCTGAACTACAACCAGGTGCACTGGGTGGATCTCGGGGTTGGGGGGTTGGCCAACACCTGGAGCTCTCCACCCCTCGCACCCCACGGCACATACTCCAGGAGGTGAGGGCAGCTTTATTACCCACCTCTCGGGCCTTCCTAGAGTGGGTCCTGCAGGAGGGTGCTCCCTGCCCGCCCCTCAGGATCTTGTCACTGGGCCCCCACCCCAGAAGCCCCGGCTGCCCCCTCTATATCTGGCTGTGTGACTTGCAGCTACTCCATTTTCAAACTGCCTAGGGAACAGCTATACGCGCACATGCTCCACACCTTTCGTTTCCTCACCCTAGTGTCCCGCCCAGACACCAAAAGGCAGGACATGCTACCATCTGTGGAGGTGAAGAACCCTGGTACCCTGTTCTCCACCTTGATCCCACAGCCCACTGGGGATATTAGTTGGCAGCTCCTTCCTGGAGCTGTGAGCATGGGCATGTACTTGGCACAGTTCACCGTTCCCTGACACCTGCCCCTTCTGTGGCGTGAGACCATGGCACACATCTGCCTTGAGTGCACCAGGCCCCTTTTCTGACTCCTTCAGAACCTTCTCCTTAGATTCTGGCTGCACTTTTCCACACACTTCCTGATTTACACACACCACATCCGTGGCCCCATGAAGTCACAAGACCGCCTCCTGGCACTGACCAAGGTGGCTGTCCACCATACCAGCAGGAGGTTGTTGGATGGGGAGATGCTCTGTGACTGTGGGGTCTATCTCCTCCTCTCTTTGATCACATATCCTGGCAGAGTTCCTCCACTGGCTCCCTGGACACTTTCGAGGAGCAGTTCGGGGGTTCTCTGCTGGGTGTCCCCCTCTGGCTCCCTGCTTTTAACCCTATGACCCTCATTCCTGTGCCTGCTTTGTCATTTGTTGTCCCCTGACTTTATCTGAACCTTGGGTCCAGTGACTCCTCCCCTTATGTTGGGAGAGGGGACTCCTGATGCAGGCGAGCACTCCTGGGAATTTAATAGGTGCAGAGCAGCGGATCCTTTGTGTCTCATGTGGCTTGGCCAGTCTAGGGATTGCCACTGTGCCAGTCACATGTGCCGTTCATAAATAAGGACTCAGTATTACTGCCCCCAGGTACCCACCAATTAACCCCTCCCTCCACTGACACCACTGGACTGGCCTCCAAGTCTGTTTTGGGCCTCGGGGGGGGAGGGGGGGAGGTTGGGAGAGAGAGTGTGTGTGTGTGTGTGTGTGGAGTGCGGGGCTCTCCGGTATGGGCAGGGCTATATGTGTGTGTGTGTGTGTGTGTGGAGGGCGGGGCTCTCCGGGATGGGCAGGGCTATGTGTGTGTGTGGGGGGGGGGGAGGGCGGGGCTCTCCGGTATGGGCAGGGCTGTGTGTGTGTGTGTGTGTGTGTGTGTGTGTGTGTGTGTGGAGGGCGGGGCTCTCCGGTATGGGCAGGGCTGTGTGTGTGTGTGTGTGTGTGTGTGTGTGTGTGTGGAGGGCGGGGCTCTCCAGTATGGGTGGGCAGGGCTGTGTGTGTGTGTGTGTGTGTGTGTGTGTGGAGGGTGGGGCTCTCCAGTATGGGCAGGGCTGTGTGTGTGTGTGTGTGTGGAGGGCGGGGCTCTCCAGTATGGGCAGGGCTGTGTGTGTGTGTGTGTGTGTGTGTGTGTGTGTGTGTGTGTGTGGAGGGCGGGGCTCTCCAGTATGGGTGGGCAGGGCTGTGTGTGTGTGTGTGTGTGTGTGTGTGTGTGGAGGGCGGGGCTCTCCAGTATGGGCAGGGCTGTGTGTGTGTGTGTGTGTGTGGAGGGCGGGGCTCTCCGGTATGGGCAGGGCTATATGTGTGTGTGTGTGGAGGGCGGGGCTCTCCAGTATGGGCAGGGGTGTGTGTGTGTGTGTGTGGAGGGCGGGGCTCTCCGGTATGGGCAGGGCTGTGTGTGTGTGTGGAGGGCGGGGCTCTCCAGTATGGGCAGGGCTGTGTGTGTGTGTGTGTGTGTGTGTGGAGGGCAGGGCTCTCCGGTATGGGCAGGGCTGTGTGTGTGTGTGTGTGTGTGGAGGGCGGGGCTCTCCAGTATGGGTGGGCAGGGCTGTGTGTGTGTGTGTGTGTGTGTGTGTGTGTGTGTGGAGGGTGGGGCTCTCCAGTATGGGCAGGGCTGTGTGTGTGTGTGTGTGGAGGGCGGGGCTCTCCAGTATGGGCAGGGCTGTGTGTGTGTGTGTGTGTGTGTGTGTGTGTGTGTAGGGCGGGGCTCTCCAGTATGGGTGGGCAGGGCTGTGTGTGTGTGTGTGTGTGTGTGTGTGTGTGTGGAGGACGGGGCTCTCCAGTATGGGCAGGGCTGTGTGTGTGTGTGTGTGTGTGTGTGTGTGTGTGTGTGGAGGGCGGGGCTCTCCGGTATGGGCAGGGCTGTGTGTGTGTGTGGAGAGCGGGGCTCTCCAGTATGGGCAGGGCTGTGTGTGTGTGTGTGTGTGTGTGGAGGGCAGGGCTCTCCGGTATGGGCAGGGGTGTGTGTGTGTGTGTGTGTGTGTGGAGGGCGGGGCTCTCCAGTATGGGTGGGCAGGGCTGTGTGTGTGTGTGTGGAGGGTGGGGCTCTCCAGTATGGGCAGGGCTGTGTGTGTGTGTGTGTGGAGGGCGGGGCTCTCCAGTATGGGCAGGGCTGTGTGTGTGTGTGTGTGTGTGTGTGTGTGTGTGGAGGGCGGGGCTCTCCAGTATGGGTGGGCAGGGCTGTGTGTGTGTGTGTGTGTGTGTGTGTGTGTGTGTGTGTGGAGGGCGGGGCTCTCCAGTATGGGCAGGGCTGTGTGTGTGTGTGTGTGTGTGTGTGTGTGTGTGTGTGGAGGGCGGGGCTCTCCGGTATGGGCAGGGCTATATGTGTGTGTGTGTGTGTGTGGAGGGCGGGGCTCTCCGGTATGGGCAGGGCTATATGTGTGTGTGTGTGTGTGTGTGGAGGGCGGAGCTCTCCAGTATGGGCAGGGCTGTGTGTGTGTGTGGAGGGCGGGGCTCTCCAGTATGGGCAGGGCTGTGTGTGTGTGTGTGTGTGTGTGTGTGTGTGTGTGTGTGTGTGTGTGTGTGTGTGTGTGTGTGTGTGTGTGAGAGAGAGAGAGAGAGAGAGAGAGAGAGAGAGAGAGAGAGAGAGAGAGGCTCTCTGGTATGGGCAGGGCTGTGTGTGTGTGGGGATCTCCGGTATGGGCAGGGCTGTGTGTGTGTGTGTGTGTGTGTGTGTGTGTGATGTGTGAGAGAGAGAGAGAGAGAGAGAGAGAGAGAGAGAGAGGCTCTCTGGTATGGGCAGGGCTGTGTGTGTGTGGGGATCTCCGGTATGGGCAGGGCTGTGTGTGTGTGTGTGTGTGTGTGTGTGTGATGTGTGAGAGAGAGAGAGAGAGAGAGAGAGAGAGAGGCTCTCTGGTATGGGCAGGGCTGTGTGTGTGTGTGTGTGTGTGTGTGTGTGGAGGGCGGGGCTCTCCGGTATGGGCAGGGCTATATGTGTGTGTGTGTGTGGGGGGGATCTCCGGTATGGGCAGGGCTGTGGGGGGGGGGGGATCTCCGCTGGGGTGGGGGGCGCGCGCGCGCCTGGAGGGAGGGCGGGGCTCTCCGGTGTGGGCGGGGATTTGTGAGCAATCTCGGGGCGCTCGGCTCTGGACGGCGAGGCTTGTGGGGCGGGGCTGCATGTTCGCAGGGAAACGTGGCTTTTCGGGGAGTGGGCGGGGCTTTGTTTCTACGGGCGGAGCTTTATGACAAGTGGGCGGGGTCTGTTTGGCGTAGGGTTGGGGCTATGTGAGGGGCGTGACTAAAGTAAGTGGGCGGGAGACTATGGGGGCGGGCCACTGGGCGGGTCCGCAGCGGAAGGGCGTGGCGGCGGCGGCGGCCTCGCTCGGACTGGCTCTGAAACTGCGTTGCCCTGGGTTACGCACCGATACAGCTGGTAGCCTGACGTCATTGGTGGGCGTAAACCCTTTGCGCGCGAGGCTTGTCTGCCCCGCCCCTTGAGGAGGCTCCCGGTCGGGCCAGTAGGAAGGCCCGATGGGCGGGGCCTGTGCCGCGTCCTTCCAATGAGAAGGGGGCGGTCGGTTCGGGTCGCTGTAACAAGAGGCGGGGACTGGGCGGCAACAGCGCGCGCCCTCTGGCCCAATGAGGCCTGTCCGAGGGAGCCCAGGCAGTAGAGGGGGCGGGGCAGTTCTGTGAGGGAGCGGGGGGGGGGGGGGAGCAGGAGGTTGACGTGAGACAACTATGGGGGAGGGGGCAGGAGGTTGGCGTGCGGGGGAGGGGCAGTTGTGCCGGGGGGAGGGGCAATTGTGCCGGGGGGGAGGGGGCAGTTGTGTGTAGGGGAAGGAGCATGAGGTTGGCATGGGGAGGGGAAGGGACAGTTGTGTCGGGGGAAGGGGGCAGGAGGTTGTTGGGGGGGGGCAGGAGGCTGACGTGGGGGGAGGGGCAGTTGTGTAGGAGGGGGCAGGAGATTTCTGTGAGGGTGGGGCAGTTGTGTGGGGGAGAGGGGCAGGAGGTGGCGGGGGGGCAGTTGTGTGGGGGAGAGGGGCAGGAGGTGGCGGGGGGGCAGTTGTGTGGGGGAGAGGGGCAGGAGGTGGTGGGGGGGGCAGTTGTGTGGGGGAGAGGGGCAGGAGGTGGCGGGGGGGCAGTTGTGTGGGGGAGAGGGGCAGGAGGTGGCGGGGGGATCAGTTGTGTGGGGGAGAGGGGCAGGAGGTGGCGGCGGGGGGGGCAGTTGTGTGGGGGAGAGGGGCAGGAGGTGTGGGGGAGAGGGGCAGGAGGTGGGGAGAGGGGCAGGAGGTGTGGGGGAGAGGGGCAGGAGGTGGGGAGAGGGGCAGGAGGTGGTGGGGGGGCAGTTGTGTGGGGGAGAGGGGCAGGAGGTGGCGGGGGGGGCAGTTGTGTGGGGGAGAGGGGCAGGAGGTGGCGGGGGGGGCAGTTGTGTGGGGGAGAGGGGCAGGAGGTGGCGGGGGGGGCAGTTGTGTGGGGGAGAGGGGCAGGAGGTGGCGGGGGGGGCAGTTGTGTGGGGGAGAGGGGCAGGAGGTGGCGGGGGGGCAGTTGTGTGGGGGAGAGGGGCAGGAGGTGGCGGGGGGGGCAGTTGTGTGGGGGAGAGGGGCAGGAGGTGGCGGGGGGGGCAGTTGTGTGGGGGAGAGGGGCAGGAGGTGGCGGGGGGGGGCAGTTGTGTGGGGGAGAGGGGCAGGAGGTGGCGGGGGGGGGCAGTTGTGTGGGGGAGAGGGGCAGGAGGTGGCGGGGGGGGGCAGTTGTGTGGGGGAGAGGGGCAGGAGGTGGCGGGGGGGGCAGTTGTGTGGGGGAGAGGGGCAGGAGGTGGCGGGGGGGCAGTTGTGTGGGGGAGAGGGGCAGGAGGTGGCGGGGGGATCAGTTGTGTGGGGGAGAGGGGCAGGAGGTGGCGGCGGGGGGGGCAGTTGTGTGGGGGAGAGGGGCAGGAGGTGTGGGGGAGAGGGGCAGGAGGTGGGGAGAGGGGCAGGAGGTGGCGGGGGGGCAGTTGTGTGGGGGAGAGGGGCAGGAGGTGGCGGGGGGGGGCAGTTGTGTGGGGGAGAGGGGCAGGAGGCGGGGGGGGGCAGTTGTGTGGGGGAGAGGGGCAGGAGGTGGCGGGGGGGCAGTTGTGTGGGGGAGAGGGGCAGGAGGTGGTGGGGGGGGCAGTTGTGTGGGGGAGAGGGGCAGGAGGTGGCGGGGGGGCAGTTGTGTGGGGGAGAGGGGCAGGAGGTGGCGGGGGGATCAGTTGTGTGGGGGAGAGGGGCAGGAGGTGGCGGCGGGGGGGGCAGTTGTGTGGGGGAGAGGGGCAGGAGGTGTGGGGGAGAGGGGCAGGAGGTGGGGAGAGGGGCAGGAGGTGGCGGGGGGGCAGTTGTGTGGGGGAGAGGGGCAGGAGGTGGCGGGGGGGGGCAGTTGTGTGGGGGAGAGGGGCAGGAGGCGGGGGGGGGCAGTTGTGTGGGGGAGAGGGGCAGGAGGTGGCGGGGGGGCAGTTGTGTGGGGGAGAGGGGCAGGAGGTGGCGGGGGGGGCAGTTGTGTGGGGGAGAGGGGCAGGAGGTGGCGGGGGGGGCAGTTGTGTGGGGGAGAGGGGCAGGAGGTGGCGGGGGGGGCAGTTGTGTGGGGGAGAGGGGCAGGAGGTGGCGGGGGGGGCAGTTGTGTGGGGGAGAGGGGCAGGAGGTGGCGGGGGGGGGCAGTTGTGTGGGGGAGAGGGGCAGGAGGTGGCGGGGGGGGCAGTTGTGTGGGGGAGAGGGGCAGGAGGTGGCGGGGGGGGCAGTTGTGTGGGGGAGAGGGGCAGGAGGTGGCGGGGGGGGCAGTTGTGTGGGGGAGAGGGGCAGGAGGTGGCGGGGGGGGCAGTTGTGTGGGGGAGAGGGGCAGGAGGTGGCGGGGGGGGCAGTTGTGTGGGGGAGAGGGGCAGGAGGTGGCGGGGGGGCAGTTGTGTGGGGGAGAGGGGCAGGAGGTGGCGGGGGGGCAGTTGTGTGGGGGAGAGGGGCAGGAGGTGTGGGGGAGAGGGGCAGTTGTGTGGGGGAGAGGGGCAGGAGGTGTGGGGGAGAGGGGCAGGAGGTGGCGGGGGGGCAGGAGGTGTGGGGGAGAGGGGCAGGAGGTGGCGGGGGGGCAGGAGGTGTGGGGGAGAGGGGCAGGAGGTGGCGGGGGGGCAGGAGGTGGCGGGGGGGCAGGAGGTGTGGGGGAGAGGGGCAGGAGGTGTGGGGGAGAGGGGCAGGAGGTGGCGGGGGGGCAGTTGTGTGGGGGAGAGGGGCAGGAGGTGGCGGGGGGGGCAGTTGTGTGGGGGAGAGGGGCAGGAGGTGGCGGGGGGGCAGTTGTGTGGGGGAGAGGGGCAGGAGGTGGCGGGGGGGCAGTTGTGTGGGGGAGAGGGGCAGGAGGTGGCGGGGGGGCAGTTGTGTGGGGGAGAGGGGCAGGAGATGTGGGGGAGAGGGGCAGGAGGTGGCGGGGGGGGCAATTGTGTGGGGGAGAGGGGCAGGAGGTGGCGGCGGGGGGGCAATTGTGTGGGGGAGAGGGGCAGGAGGTGGCGGCGGGGGGGGCAATTGTGTGGGGGAGAGGGGCAGGAGGTGGCGGCGGGGGGGGCAGTTGTGTGGGAGAGAGGGGCAGGAGGTGGCGGCGGGGGGGGGCAATTGTGTGGGGGAGAGGGGCAGGAGGTGGCGGCGGGGGGGGCAGTTGTGTGGGGGAGAGGGGCAGGAGGTGGCGGCGGGGGGGGCAGTTGTGTGGGGGAGAGGGGCAGTTTGCGAGGGAGAGGGCGGGAGACTGGCGGGGGGAGGGGTGGGGGGCGGAGTCGTTGCTGGAGGCGGGAGTCCCCCGCACCCCGCCCCGCCCCGGCGCTAGCCCAGGGGCGGGGCGGGGCCAGCCCGGCCGCTGGCCCCGCCCCTCCCGGAGGTGCCGCCGGCTGCGGTGGCGAGCGCTGCTGGTGCGTTGGCGGAGGGGGCACGGCGCAGAGGACGGGGCAGCCGCCGCCTCAGCATGGTGCCGTCCAGCCCAGTCCCGGGAGAGAGGCGGCGTCAGCCCAGGGCGGCGGCAGCGAGGAAGGCGCAGCGCGGAGCGGGGGCCGGCGGCGCTGGCAGGTGCTAGGTGCGGGGCGTGTGCCCGCCCGAGCCGCGCTGCCTGGCCGCTCTCGGGCTCGGCTGCGGTGGATGCTACTTCTGCACGGACGGCGAAGCAGGCGGCGGGATCCGCCAGTCCCGGGCCGGGAGCATGCCCGCCTCGGCTCCGCCGCCCCGCCACCCACCTGCCGGGGAGCGGGCAGCCCAGCCGTGAGGAGCGGGCAGCCCTGCCCTGCCCGCCGGTCCCCCCGATGACCTGATCCCGCCTCCTGTCTGTGTTCCCAGGGGGCAGGCGTGAGAGAGCCGCGCTCAGCTCGCCACGGGCTGCCTGGGTACTTGCCCAGGTGACGGGATCCCTGGACTTGCCCGCCGCCTGTCCGCGAGGCGTCCTCTCCCGCTCGCCGCCCCGGCTCCGGAGCATCTGTTGCTGACTGAACGCTTCCCAGCCTGGCCCCGATGGATGCAGCCGCCCGCGCGCCATGCGCTTCTGGCTGAGCCCCCCGGCACTTACGGGGGAGCTCCGCGCCCGGCCCTGCCTCGGGAACCCCCGGCTGAGCTCTCGCGTTACACTGCTGCTGGCTGCCATGGGGCTGGGGCCATCTGCCTCCTAGGTGCCGGCGCTCGGCTTCGGACTGCCGTGCATCCTCTCCCCGCTGCCGGGGCCTCTTCTCCCCGCCCCGCTGCACTTCAGGGTCGGGCCCGGGGGCTACCGTCCTCCCCCGCCCCCTGCCTCTGCCGTGAGCGCTCGCCCCGCTCCGCTCCTCGCCGTCTCTCCCTCGCCCCGGCCGTGCGGAAACCTGCCGTGACTCCGCGGGGGAGGCGGAGCTGGGGGAACATGGAAGAGAAGCGGCAGGCGCATCAGGTTGAAATCGACCCGGATTTTGAACCCCAGAGCCGGCCCCGTTCCTGCACCTGGCCGCTGCCTCACCCCGACTTCCCCGGGGAGGAGGAGAACGGAGGCGCGGCGGCAGCCGGTGGCTCCCGAGCCCCCGCGGCCGGCGGAGCGGCTGAGGGCTCGGAGAACACGGGAGCCGTGGCGGATCGCAAAGCCGCTTCGGCGCTGCCTTCGCTGGGGGCGGATGTTGGACAGCTCCGCAAGGCGAAGAACTCGCGGCGCAATGCCTGGGGCAACCTGTCCTACGCGGATCTCATCACCAAGGCCATCGAGAGCTCCCCGGAGAAGCGGCTCACCTTGTCCCAGATCTACGACTGGATGGTCAGATACGTCCCCTACTTTAAGGATAAAGGAGACAGCAACAGCTCTGCCGGCTGGAAGGTACGTAAAGCCCGCCTGGGGCCAGAGCAGTGCCCGCGCCTCCCAGCCCGCAGGCGCCAGCCAAGTTGAATTTAAATCCATGTGTGCGGCCAGAAAGACTGTGTTGAATTAATCTGTGTGGTCAGGGGCTGAGCTTGCAGCTGCCCATTTCCATGCGGGGAGCGGACACGTTTCTGTCTGTGCCACCAGAAATACCTGCTCGGTCCCTGCTTGTGGTCAGAGGCTGGGGCCAGATCAGTGCAGGTGTGGTCAGGGGACGGGCAGCTTGATCTATCGGTGTGATCAGACCTCGCGTTTTAACCTAGAGCTGGGATCGGAGAGATTTCCTGGCCACCTTTGTGCAGCTGCATATAGGGGAGCAGCAAGTTTTCCAGCTTCTCTAGGGTGGGGAGAGAGAAAAGATCCCTGTTGCCTTGTGTGTGCGAGCGGGGAGATCCCTACCGGGCGGAGTGTCTGCAGCAGCTCCCATTCACCTGCCCCCCCATTTTGAATGGCCCTCCCCCTGCCCGAAAAGCTGGCCGAGGGGTCATGCTCACACTGAGTTCTTGCTGCCGCTGTGTTACAACTGCCCATGCACCTGCCCACCTGGACAGGAGCCTGGGCAGCAGCAGCAGCAGCAGCAGGGAGGTGCATGACTTGGTGTTAATTGAAAGCTGATTGCGATGGATGCCACCAGAGACTTGCCCGTGCTCCCCCGTTTTCCACGGGGTCGTTCTAAATCTTTGTTCTTGGGTTACATTTTCGAGGAAGGAGGCCGAGACCAAGCGGTGTGCGGGAGAGAGGAGACATCCCGGTCTACTTTGTCACCTCTGTCAGATGCTGGCAGGGCTAGTGGCCAGCGGGGCTGGCATCAGACAGGTGACCGCGGGCTTGGCTCCGGGGCTGGCAGGATAAAAACTGGTGCTGTGCTATAAGCCGTCTTTGCCTGCCGTATGTGAGCATTGTTAATTACAGTGCTGCCAATCCCCAGCACTGTGTGTGTGTGTGTGTGTGTGTGTGTTACATGGACGATGGGGATTTGCCCAGCAGCATACAGTTGTGTGGTCCGGAAAGTCAGATTAGGGGAGTCCTGTCCCACCGTTGTAGAGCTAAATGTGCTGGGTTTGCCCATTGCTAAGTGGCTCTCCACAAACAGGTGTGCTCCATAGACATGGCTTTGTGAGGCGCCTTTCCCTGTACATGTGAGTCTTGGGCAGATCAGGATTTAACTCTTGCAGTGCTGCGAGGGGAAAGCAGACACCGGTCTTTCCCCTCAGACGGTGCCGTGCTTCCCTGCCCTCGTGCGTGCACACAGCCCTCTGCTTTCTGGACTTGGTTTCATTGGCAGCACTCCAGGCTGTTGCCTTTCGTTTGTTAAATATTTCTGTCAGCAGCCATCGATTCCCCTCTTGCTGTGCTTTCCCGTGGAGCTGTGTTACACCGACACTCCTGGAGCCAAGCGGGTGCGGGGTGGGGGTGGGGGGGGAGGGGAGGCTCTGCTGAGCTCAGTCGCACCTGCCGGCTGAGGCGTTGTCTCTGTCACAGCACCCTGCCCAGTACAAAATGACAGCCACTTGGAGCCACACCTCATGTTAGCAACACTTGGCAGAGCGGAGATTTGCCTTGGGTCTAGATGGGATCAGAAAATTAGGAGGGGTTTTCCCTTAACCCCTCCCCTAAACCCTGTCACCTCCAGTGTGTTCATTAAAACCAGGGCTGCTGGGGGATATGGGCCAAACTCTGTCTTGGCATTAGTGAGCCCAGCTCCCATTGGGGTCAGGAGGAGCTGTACCCCTTGCTGAGCCTACCCCCACCTCCTCCTAATGACTTGTAGGCTGGGCTGCTCTGGCCCCGGGGGGACGTCCCTGACTGTTGTGAAGAACTAACTCCAGTAGCTCAGGTGTGCAGATAACATGGTGGTCACTTGTATTAGCATAGTCCCTGCGGTCCCCACTGAGAACCGGCCCCACTAGATGGGCTCTGCTTATGCTTTTTACGTAGTTGTGAGAGACAAAAGAAGGATTGTTATCCCCACTCTACAAATGGCGGAACGGAGAGAGGCAGTGACTTACTCATGCTGTCACAGGCTGTGTGTAGCAGAGCCAGGAATCAAACCCAGATCTCCTGGGTCCCCGTCCGGTGTGTTCACCTCAAGCCCATCCTCCTGGATAAGGAGCTGAAATACAACAAAAGTGAATGAGACTCTTTTGGAGATATGTGCCAGTAGAAGCTTCCACGGTAAAGAAGAAAATTGTTGGTTAATAAGTATGCGGGGCACTGACCAAAGAACACCTGAAGTCAGTGCTTAGGGACTGGTGACAGACACACCCACTGAAGTATCAAGGGATGGGAAGGGCCAGAGTGGATGGGGAAATGGGAAAGGTGTCTGTGTGGTAGTCATTTAGAGAGCCACAAAACTCCATCACTGGAGGATGAGCGCTGGGCTTCCTTGGGGAACGGAAATGTTATTCGGTGCTCTTGGGCATCTACCACGTTGCACCCCAGAGGTGGCTGCATTTCAGTAGGGGGTAAAGAGATTCCCTTCCAGTCCCTTGTCAGCTCTCTGGGATGTTACGTTATTTAACCATGGTGTAAAAAATGGTGTATGATCTTCAGATATCCGGGCTCCTGAAAGGATAAAGGATTCTTGTTATTGCTGTGGTGGGAGGGGAGTAGGGGGCTTGGGGAGGGTGGCATCAGTGGTGAGGGGTGGGCAAGTTTGCAAACTATGACCTCACTAGAAGGAGAGTGGAAGGGCTCGGAAGAGCCTTGGCAAGGGCACGCCGCCACCCCCCAGGGCGGAGCTGGTAACAGGGCTGGGCTTGCAATTGTGCGGACAGCGGGATGAGCAGCGGCTTTGGCCTTGCAGCAGTAAGGGCTTGAATGTGGCTGTTGCTTTCGCAGCCCAGCCTTGGACAGAGTGAGCGCTAAGGGGCTTCGTGTCTGGAGAGCAGGTGTGTCCGAATCGGCACCATCCCCAGCATTCCCTCCAGTGCACCTCGCTGTCTGCACATCACGGCCGCGCTGCAGCCCACGGCTAAGAGACCAGGCAGCTTCGGAGCATGGTGGGCTGGTGCTGCTCTAAAGCATCCACTAGGGAGCACTTGCGCATGATGCAGCTTGCACTGCTGCTTCTGTTCCCCACCCGGAGACTGGAGAGCATCTCCTTATCTGCCCTTTGGGGCAGGGAGGGTCTCACCCACCTTCTGGAGAGGGCCACTTACCCTCCCAGCCGCGTGCACCTTCATAGTAGCGTGTGGAGCCAGTGAGCAAAGATTCTGTTGTGTAGCTGCCAGCCCCGAGGGGGATCACTGATTTGATCAAGGGTTTGCATGAAAGGGGCTTCGGCTGGAGCATGGCCACCTGGTGGGAGCGTGTTCTCATGTGGCCAGATGTGGCTGCTGGACACTTCCTCCCCCCACCCAGCGCCCTTTGAGGTAGATGCTATGGCCACAGAGATGATGGGGGCAGTAACCCAGGCAAGGTGCCAGTGGAACTCCCAAGGTTGCTGGGAGTGTGATTAGAGCCATATGGGGTCTAGAGCCCCAGCACCTGCCTTGACAGGGAAGAGAGGATCGTGCACTTGGAGAGTGGAAGTTCTGCTGGGGCCTCTTCCAGCTCCGCTCTGAGGAGCGTCGGCCATGCCTGCAGGAGTGTGGACTCCTGCTCGGGACACTGCTGCTGTAGCTGGGGAAGGAGGCAGGAACAAAGGATCCATCAGGTGCTCAGTCATGATGGGGCATTTTGTCTGCGCAAACCTGTCTGCCCTGTTTGGCAAAGGGATCCCTGGCAGCCGGGTGAGTTTCATGACCCAGAGGATTTGGTAAAGGGATTGGGGATGAGTAGCCCTGGCCAGAGAGGACCCGTCCCCGTGGATGGCAGGTGGTTCTCACATGGGCTGATGGTGAGTGGCGATTCTGTGCCTCTTGTCTGGGATGGGAGCAGGAGGGTTTGTCTGCGCTGTGGCACAGCTGCAGTAAGTATTGACTCCCAGTGACATTCAGACCGTGTCTGACACCTCCCACACACGGACAGCTGTGGGCAAGCCGCCTGCCCGGTTCCCAGTGTTTCACAGTTAGTGGGAAGGCCCCACAGTGAGGGCGAATGCAGCAGAACACCTCGGTGAGGGTCCTGACAGCAGCAGTGACTTTGGGAAGAGCAGCGTTTCCAATACCCCATAGCCAGGAGCCCTGGGGGGTACATGGCTCTCTCCCTGTCTATAGCCGGGCACTCTGGACCCACATTCCCTTCCCGTGCTTGCTGTTGGGGGGCCTGTAGCAGCCCCTGTGTGCTTTGGAGCGATATGCTAAGTACCCCTTTGGTCTCCTGGTCCTTCCTGTAGTGTTTGCTGAACCTCTGCCCTGTGCTCCCCACCCCCTTGATCCGTGTGTGCACCGGGGGGACCTATTCCTCCTCTTCTCCGCAAGGCTGTGGTGGAGCTGTGCTTTCTTGGCTGGGGTCAGTGAGTCCTGCAGCAGCCACAACTGAACTGGGGGTGGAGAGGTGTTGGTATGCGATCTGTGAAGTGCCAGCGTGCCAAGTCTCCAATGCCAGACCCGCTGTCTCACATGTAGCGCGGCAGGGAGCCTGGCACGGCGGTTCCCCCATCAGCCTTCTCCCTGAAATAAAGACAGCCCCTTGAATCTGTGGATGCGGCAGGGGGCTGGGAGGGAGCCCCTGACAGTCCAAAGCATTCACTGCACAGTGACAGCCCTGTCTGCGCTAGGCTGACCAGACAGCAAGTGTCACAAATGGGGACAGGAGATGGTGGTGGGGGGAGGTAATAGGAGCCTAGCTGAGAAAAAGACCCCAAAGTTGGGACTTTCCCTATAAAATCGGGGCATCTGGTCACCCTAGTCTGCACCCTGCTTCCGAGGCCTTATTCCACACACTGTCCTGTCTAGTCCCTTTCCCCAGCCTACAGCACAGCTGCCTTCCTCTCCCACCTGCCCCAGCAGAGCCAAGCCTGGCTCCCTGGGAATGCCCCCCCTCAACGCACAGCTCCCTCCATGATGCGAAGGGTGCTATGCTCCCCTGAATGCCCCCTCTCCTGGCACCAGTGCCGGGGGCGGGCACACCTGGAGTAGCAGGCAGACAAGCTTGTAGTAATGAGCTGCTCACTGTGTATTCCAGAGCCTGAGGCCGCTCTTCCCCTCCTGCCCCAAGCCTGGGAGAGGCATCCTGGCTTTCAAGCGGTTCATTACTGACAGCAGTGTTGGCTGGGGGGCTCGGATAACAGGGCTTTGCCTTTAATTAGCTCTCTGCGCAAGTGTCCTCATCCCAGTGCATTGCCCTGAGCAAGGGAGGCTGCGGAGAGCTCACAGCGCTGTGCAAAGGGGTTGCTCTAGCCTCATTTCCTGCGTGACGTGCCCCAGGCTACGCAGTGTTAGAACTGGGAGCCAAATCCTGACTCCCAACCTCCTCTGCCCATGGGACCAGCCCCCCCTCCCCCATCCAAGCCAGGAATAGACATGCAGGGCTTCTGCTCTAACCACTAGTCTGGGCTTCCTCTCAGAGCCAAAAAACGAACCAAGAGCTCCTGCCTTTGGAGCTGGGATCAGAGCACAGCAGTCCTGAGTCCTACTCTGCTCTAACCACTAGACATGCAGCATTTCTCCTCCCCCACAACCACACAGAGCCGTGCCTGGTGCTCGGCAGAGTTGTTGTTCCAAAGGGGGCGCTCCAGGATTTGAATCCTTCTTTCAGGGCCAATCTGCTGCATATGCTGACTAAAGGAAAGGTGGGTGTCTTTAGGCAGCTCTCCTGCACCACGCTGCTCCTTGGTCAACTCTCAGGCATCCTTTAGCATTCACACCCGTTTCCTCCTGCCCCATACCTGGGCCTGGCACATGCCCGTGCATGGCCTTCCCTGCTCAGGGTGATCCTTTCAGTGTCCTTGGGGGAGGGCTGGGTGCCCCTGCAGTGAGAATGCAAGCACAGTGCACAGGGAGCTGAGTTCGGCTGGTCTGGCTAGGAGCCTGTAGGCTGCTCAGGAGCAGTGTTCTGCCCTACGGCGCTGCGGGAGCCACCGAATAATGAGCATGTTTCTCCTCCCCTCCTGGAGCCCCTTTGCACTTTGCAATCATTAACATCACCCTCCCATGGAGTAGGTGCCAGGAGCCCTGCCTTACATTTGGGGAAACTGAGGCAAGGTGTTTAAATGACTTGCCCAGTCAAAATTTGGAATAGGACAGAGGAGTCTTGGCTCCTGGTTTCCATTGTATTCAGATCTCTAGGCTGTGCTGCTTCCAGTGGCTAAAGGGGAGCTCTGCTCTAGAGGCCCGCTCAGGGCATGTTCTGGGGACCCCCAGCATGCAACATGAGTGGCAGCACACCCCCTGTGCCGTTATGCCAGGCACGTGCGCCGGAAACTGCTGCTTTTTCCCCATGCGGGGCAGCCAGGGCCTGTGACTGACAGTTCTGCTTAATTAGGGAGTTGTTATTTTATCAATTCCAAAGCACTTGAAGTTTTCTGCTCCAGCTCACGCTTTCCACTTGTTAATGGGAAACCAACGCTCTCCGTCAGAAGGCAGCAGCTCTGATGCATTGTAAGGCTCTGCCTGCTCTGTGTTGACGTCCAGAATATAACACTCAAGCAGTCAGCTGGCGGATGGCTGCTCGATGGAGCTCCGACAGTGCCGAAATTTCTGAGCCCTCCCTGTCCCCTGGTGCACTTTGCACACAGCCTCAGCAGGCCAGCACTGCAGCCGTGGGCAAGGGGGTGGCTCAGGCCAGGGAAGGCTTGCATAGGGGCAGGGTGGAAGCCCCATTGCTTGGGACATTTCCAGTTTGGGCTGAGTAAAGTGTGGGCCCTCCTACCCAGCTGCAGGGCAAGAGCCAGGTGAGTAGTGCCATGGGTATTATAAGGTGATGGATTCATTTCTGGAGCACAGGTCTTCCCCAAGAGGAGGGTAGAGGAATGACGGGTAGCAGCCCATTGCTACTCCTTCCAGCACGAAACCCCAAGAGCCGATGCTGTGTGGTGAGAAGGAGCCCTTCGCTTCTCTGCTTGCTCTGAAATTCTCCACGTACTTGCAACTGCCATGAGGGTGATTTGGGGGCCTGGGGCTTGGTCCTCATGCCATTATCCCGGGTTAATGAGAGGTGTGATTTTTAAACCCGTTTAGTTAAACTGCTGTCACCTTCTATGCAGCTGCTTGTATTTGGGTGTAACTCAAATCTGTCCGGAACTGATTAAGCCCTGATTAAGCCCACCTGGGCCACCTACCAGGCTACAGGGTTGTTTCAACTTCCCATTAGCACCCGTGCAGCTGAGAGCAACGTTACATTTGTTCCTGGGCAGCTGGTGCAGCAGCAGCTGCCTGGAGGCTGGCCACTGTGGAGTCGCCCGGTGCCTCCCTTACTCCACTCCCCTTCCTCTCCATAGGCGGAGATCATTTCCCAGTGCTGCAGGATGTTAGTTGGAGTCCATGGAGAAGAGGGACTAGCAGGGAGATTCTGGTCGCAACTTCTCCAGGCTGTGATTGGAGGGGACTGAATGACACTCACCCCAAAAGGGGCGGGGTGACCAGAGCTCCTGGCCCCTGCCACATGGGGGCGCTGCAGGCGTAGGTTTACACAGTGCCCCCGGCATGATCAGCAGGATGTTCCCTGCTCCTAGGACAAGGCTCGGCAGGCGGAGGCGGCAACTCCTCTGTTTATGGGTCCTTGGCAAAGTGGCACCATGAGCCACTGCCTCTTCTGCTCCTGCTGGAGCAGGGACTGGGTGGGACTGACAGGACCTGAGCAGCTCCCCTGAGCTCCCAGCGAGTCTGGCCCTGGAGTGGAGGCTGGGAGGGACCCAAGAAAACCCTCAATTCTCACTCCTCAAACACGAGCCATAATTTGGAATACAATTAACTCCCCAAATGACCTCCCCCGGATCCAAGCCCAGTCTGGCTGTGATCCTGGGGGACCGGCGGTGAGCACCAGACCCCCTGGCTCTGAATCCCTGCTCTGGGCTCGCCACCTCCACCGTGGACAGGAATGCTGGGTTGAACCCGCCAGCCAGTCACCCTGATGCCCTGGGGCTCCTAAGCATAGCAGGTGGCTCTGATTGTTGTGGTGATGGGTCTGTGTCCCTCCCTGAAAGCTAGGACCAAGTTGGGGTGATTTGTTCCCATGCTCCACTGCTGATGTCAGGAGAAATGCTCCCTTCTGGGGAGTTGCTGCTCCTCTGTGGATTAGCCTTTGTCCCGTGTCTCTGGGGCGCTCACATCCCGCGGAGCAGGGTGTTGATGACGATGCCTTTCAAAGTGTGGGGAGGGAGGGACCCAGTTCTTCTGATGCGCCGGGGCTTTAGCTGTGTGTGGGAGAGGCCCTTAGCGGTGGCAGGGGGGTTGAGCACAAGGAACCCTGGCCGGTAGGGCTCCCCTCCTCCCCACAGCATTTCTGGGGGCTCTCGGAGAGGATTTCATCCTCTTTTCCCCTCTGAGTTGCTTCTCATGCAGCGCTAACTGCTGAAGTAACACAAACCCGCTAAATGGTCCAGCTTTATGATAACATAAAAATGATACTACAGCAGTGAGTGGGGCTTTATGACCCCCCAGGGAGAGGCTCCAAATGAACAGCTTGCTCTGCTCGGAGCTCTCTTTTTCCTTTATTTTTAATAACCACTGGAATATCAACTACACTTCAGCTGCTGGGGACTCGAAGGAGCACTTCCAGGAGGTCGCTCGCCGGTCCGCTGCTGCTCTCCCCGGCTCTGGCTCTCTTCCTCGCTCGCTGCAGCCTGACACTGGGAGGCGAGTGCCAGATTCCTGGGCTGGGAAATGGATTTCCTGGCATTTGTGATTCGACTTAAAAGGTTTTGTAACTATTTTGGGTGGACTCGGTGCCTGCTCTGGGCTCCGGGACGCAGGTCATGAAAGGTGCTGAGGTGCCAGGAACGGGCCCTTTGGAGAGTGATTTCCTAGTGATGCTCCCCGCTGGGGATGGTGCCTGAGCACCCAGCTTATAGCTCTCAGCGGCTGTAAATCACCATCGGTCCATTGAAGCTCCTGGGGCTACGTCATTTTACTCCAGCCAAGGATCTGGCTTCTAGTTGTACATATCCTCAGTGGGGGCAGGGAGGGGAGCAAGAGGGAAATCAGGAAAAAGCAGTGTGGGGCTTGTACAACCCTTAGGAGGCAACAGATCCTCCCCTACTGCCTAGGGAAGGGTGGGCTGCTCCTGTTCTCCCAGTGCTCATCAAAGGTCGAATTTAGGAGCCACCGTCGTTTACTTCTTACATCACTCCCACCCCCACCTCCCAGGGCTGGTATTCTGGTACTGCCACCTGTACTCGTTTGCCCTGTTTTCAGTCGCTTATAACTTTGGGCTGAAGCTTTTGACTCTGGGTGTCTGCCTCGGGCGGACTGTTTTGGGAAGTTTCAGCCACAATGACTCAACTGTTTTAAGAATGAAATGAGGGACATTGTGTTGTTTTGCTGATGTTAAAAATATCTTCTGTTTCTGTTTCATGCTTCGTAGCTGGGACTTGGAGTTTGCCGGGGACTCAGCCTCGTGGCAGGGCTGTGTCTCTGTTCTCATGACAAAACACCCACATTTGACGAAGCTCTAATCTGCTGAACAATCACAGTTTGCATGTGCTCACCAGAGACTTGTTAGAACTTGGCAGCTAAATTCTCTGTAGGTTCCAGCTGCACTTGGCATGCTGTAGTGACTGGACAGGACTTCCCCTGCAATTGCTTCTTCCAGCAGGGGTGGGTGGGGAGACCAATGCGACTCTGGGTCCCAGAAATGAGGGTGGGGAGAGGTGTCCTTTGTGCTCTTAATGCTGTCCTGCTGTCTCGGGCTGTGTGATGACTGCAGAGGGAGGGAATAGGAGCTGGGTTGGGGGCAGTGGAGGGAGTCAATTGGGAGAAGCAGCCGGGGCAGAGACTGGGACTGGGAGCCAGTGGGGATAGATTGAGATCAGACAAGGAGCTGGGTTGGAGGGAGACTAGGACTGGGTGGGGGGAAAGCCTGGGCCTGGGAAGAGGAGGCAGGACATTGGTCAAGGTGGAAGGGGTCGGGCATGGAGAGTCTGGCCAGTAGAGACTGCAGGGTGGATTTCCTGCTGCTGACCCGTGATGTCAGTCTGATGCCATGTTATGGAATTGGGGGGGAGGGGAGTGCCAATTTGCTTTTTTAAGAACCTAGGAAATGACACACAATAAATGATACTCCACGAACATTAAGGTGGCACGTCAAGGCCTCCAAAGGTGGCTGAGTGGGGCTGCTCATGCCACCTTGTTGCCGTTAACTGAGTGCAGCAGGTGGATTTCTTCCTTAGAAAAGCACTCCCAGAATACCTTGCAGCTGCCCTTGCTTGTGGGGGCTGCCCTGGGGCCATTTGTGCTAGTGAGCTGGGCCCCTTGTGGACTCCCTGGATAATTGCCCAGGCCTCTCTCAGACAGAAACAACTTGTGATCGCCAAGTGGCGAGGCTGGAACCTCTGAGCTCAGGCTAAGGAATGTGCTCCTGGCCCTCACTGCCAGGGATAGGCCCTTTGCTGCTGGTGCCTCAGGTCCCCGGGAACACGGAGTGAGCATCCACTTAATGCCGGGCCACAGACTCAGCCTGGGTTTTACGGCTGCCTTTCCAACCCTGCAGCTGTGCCCCCCCGGCAGCACCCTGTTGGGAAGCAGGTCGTTGCCCACTGTCACGGAGTCCCCGGCGCGATGCTCTGGGACTGCTCCCTACGAAGCCAGTCAGGACTCTGGGGGGAAGCTTCCTCTCTGTGAACAGCCTGTCTCTCAGGCTGGGAGCTTCACAGGTTACAGCTTCCACCTTCCTGGGTCTGACCTCGGAGCATTCAGCATCTTCTGCCCCTCTGTGCGCTTTCCCCCCAGTGAGCCCGCCCAGGTGGGGTCCTGGGGGAGCTCGTGGGTCCTGCACCCCAACTCCACAGTCAGACGTGACTCTCAGCCAGCCGGTAAAACAGAGGTTTATTAGTCGACAGGAACATGATCTAACAGAGCGGACGTGAACCCTCAGCTGGATCCATTTTGGGGGGCAGGGAGCCAGATAGCCCCTCTGCCTTTCCCTGCCTGACTCCAGCCAGCTTCAGACTGAAAGCTCTCACTCTCGCCCCTCCTCTGCTTTCCTTTGTCTCTTGCCCGGGCCTGGAGGTCACCTGACCTCCCTCCCCCACCTAGGCTCAAGTTACAGCTTCAGGTATGGACAGCTTCACACAATAGTCAGAGGAACCATTAAGAACATTCCCACTCTGTCACAGCCACCCAGCTGTTTAGTTCCCCCTCCCTGTCGGCAATGGGCTGTCCTGTCTCCACTCACATTACCTGGCTGCTGCTCCCCCCGCCGAAGGTGCCTGGCTGTTGCGAGGTGAACGGTACTCTGGGTTACAGAAGGACACTTGGAACAGGTCACCCGCTTACTGCTGAAGCTCCTTTTGGACGGCAGCTGTTCATGATGATGTGTGGGCTTGGCCACTCGCCAGCAAGGCAAGCCGAAAGCCTGACACAGACGTTGCTTTCACCCGGCAGAGGAGAGAGGCTGCTCTCCTGTTGCTGCCTCCTCCTAGGAAGGGGGAACACGGAAGCTCACAGTAGAACCAGTCGGGATCGGGAGTCAGTCCGTGGTGCCGGATGCTGTGCAGTCACAGAGGAAGACACAGGCCCCCTCCCCTTGCAAACACGAAGCTCAGCTTCCCAGAGCAGGGAACAGCAGCAGCTAACGCCACCCCACAAGCCCCTCATGGAGGCTGGGGAAACTGAGGCACAGAGCAGCAAAGCCCACATATAGCTGAGGGGGGTATAGACCCCTCAAGTGTCAGCTCCTTGTCCTAACTCCCCACGTGGGTTAATGTCTGGCTGGGAGAACTGAGTCTTGCAGCTCTCTGTCCCCCACACGCTCCATTGCCTGAGTACCCGCCACGCCAGCCTGTCTTCCCGTTCTCTTCCCAGCGTCAGTGTCATGGAGTATGGGGGAGTCTGGTCCC
The DNA here is from genome assembly GCA_032164245.1 of Sternotherus odoratus. Lineage (NCBI taxonomy): Eukaryota > Metazoa > Chordata > Testudines > Kinosternidae > Sternotherus > Sternotherus odoratus. Next base: position 6,784,391 of record JAVMKO010000021.1, on the reverse strand, counting down.
TGCACCCCCACTTCCTGGGATTCATAGTGACTCTCAGCCAGCCAGTAGATTAGAAGGTTTATTTTGGATGTCAGGAACACAATCCAACTCAGAGCTTCTCAGTACAAACAGGACCCCTCAGTCAGGCCCTTCTGGGGGGGCAGGGAGATGAGACCCCGTATTAGGGCTCCCGCCTCATCCCCAACGTACTTCCTCAAACCCTCCACCGAAAACTGTCCCTTTCTCCCTTCCCCCCGGCCACTCCTCCAGCCTTTGTTCAGATCCACACAGGCAGAGCCCTCACCTCCCCCGACTGGGGTCAGGTTAAATCCCAGAGTTACCTTCCCCGTCACATCACACCCCCCCTTCCAGACTGAACTGAGTGGGGTCGCTCTGACCAGTGACCTGGGGAAGTTCAGGGCCCCCTCTCTGGGACAATGTCTCCGCTATCATGTTGGCACTTCCCTTCACATGGACCACGTCCATGTCATAATCCTGCAGGAGCAGACTCCACCTCAGGAGCTTGGCGTTGGCCCCTTTCATCTGGTGCAGGCAGGTCAGGGGAGAGTGGTCGGTGGACACGGTGAAGTGTCGCCCAAATAGATACGGTTGCAGTTTCTTGAGGGCCCACACCATGGCCAGACATTCCTTCTCGACGGCCGCGTAGTTCTGCTCCCAGGGGAGCAACTTCTTGCTCAGGTACACGATGGGGTGTCTCTCCCCCTTTTCATCCTCCTGCATTAACACCGCCCCCAGCCCCACGTCTGAGGCGTCGGTGAACACCACAAATGGCTTGTCAAAGTCCAGGTTTGCCAGAACCGGGCCGCTGACCAGAGCCTCTTTCAGCACACAGAGAGCCCTCTGGCACCGCTCGGTCCAGACCACCTTGTCTGGCTTCCCCTTCTTGCATAGCTCAGTGATGGGGGTGGCTGTGGCGCTGAAGTGGGGCACAAACCTCCGGTAGTACCCCGCCATCCCGATGAAGGCTTGGACCTGCCTTTTGGTTTGGGGCGCGGGCCAGTCTCTGATCGCCTCCACCTTGGCTGGTTCTGGCTTTAGGCGGCCGCTCCCCACCCGGTGGCCCAGGTAGGACACTTCAGCCATCCCCACCTTGCACTTCTCTGCCTTTATGGTCAGCCCAGCCTTCTGGAGTCGGTCCAGCACTTGTCCCACCTGGGACACATGGTCCTCCCAGGTCTGGCTAAAGACACAGATGTCATCAATATACGCTACAGCAAAACTCTCCATCCCCCTCAGGAGCTGATCCACCAGGCGCTGGAAGGTGGCCGGCGCCCCTTTGAGGCCGAAAGGCAGGGTCAGGAACTCATAGAGCCCCAGAGGGGTGATAAAGGCCGATTTCAGCCTGGCATCTGCATCCAGTGGCACCTGCCAGTAACCCTTTGTAAGATCCATAGTGGTGAGGTAACGAGCTCCCCCCAACTTGTCCAGGAGCTCGTCAGGCCTTGGCATGGGGTAGGCATCAGAGACAGTGAGGGCATTGAGCTTTCGATAGTCCACACAGAACCGGATCGACCTGTCCTTTTTGGGGATCAGCACCACCGGCGAGGCCCAAGGGCTGGACGATGGCTGGATCACCCCCAGAGCCAGTATGTCATTGACCTCCCTCTCCAGGTCCTTGGCAGTGTTCCCTGTGACTCGGAAGAGGAAGCATCTTATGGGGGGGGGGGGGGGTGCGATCCTGTCTGCACCCGGTGGACAGTCAGATTAGTGCGTCCAGGCTGGTTGGAAAACAGTGGTCGGTACAGCTGCAGCACCCCTCTGATCTCAGCTTGCTGGGCAGGGGTTAGCTGATCTGAGAGGGGAATTGTTTCCCGGGGGGAGCCAGCTCCTGTCTCCGGGAATAGATCCACTAGAGGGTCAGCTCCCTGCTCCTCCCAATGTCCACACACGGCCAACACCACATTCCCCCTGTCATAATAGGGCTTCATCATGTTCACATGGTACACCTGGCGATGGTGCGCCCGATTAGACAGCTCCACCACATAATTCACCTCATTTAGTTGCTTGACAACCTTAAAAGGGCCTTCCCAGGTGGCCTGAAGCTTGTTTTTTCTCACGGGGATGAGAACCATCACCTGATCCCCGGTGGCGTAGGCGCGGGCCCGCGCCGTGCGGTCATACCAGACCTTCTGCTTCCTCTGGGCTCTGGCCAGATTTTCCTTGGCCAGGCCCATGAGCTCAGCAAGTCTCTCTCGGAAGGTCAGGACATACTCCACCACCGATTCTCCCTCGGGAGCGGCCTCCCCCTCCTATTCGTCTCTCATCAGGTCCAGGGGCCCCCTTATCCTCCGTCCATATAGCAGTTCGAAAGGCGAAAATCCGGTAGACTCCTGGGGCACCTCCCTGTACATGAACAGCAGGTGAGGTAAGTACTTGTGCCAGTCCCGTGGGTGCTGGTTCATAAAGGTTTTCAGCATCAATTTTAATGTCCCATTGAACCTCTCCACCAGCCTGTTGGACTGGGGGTGATACGCTGAGGCCCAGCTGTGTCGGACCCCACATTTCTCCCACAAGCCCCAGAGCAGGGCTGACATGAAGTTGGACCCTTGGTCTGTCAAGACTTCCTTGGGGAACCCCACTCGGCTGAAAATGGTCAGCAGTGTGTCTGCTACAGTGTCTGCTTCAATGGAGGATAAGGGCACTGCCTCGGGGTAGCGGGTGGCGAAATCTACCACCACCAGGATGTATTTCTTCCCCGACCGGGTCATCTTGCTGAGAGGTCCCATTATGTCCATAGCCACCTTCTGAAAAGGCTTCTATATGATGGGCAAAGGTCTCAAAGCCGCTCTCCCTTGTCCCGGGCCTTCCCCACCCGCTGGCAGGGGTCACAGGATCGGCAGTACTGGCTGACAGCCGTAAAGGCCCCAGGCCAGTAAAAGTTCTGTAGCAGCCTCTGCCCGGTGCACTGGATTCCCTGGTGCCCTGCAAGAGGGATGTCATGGGCCAGGTACAGTAACTTGGGGCGATACTTCTGGGGGACCACCAGCTGCCTCCTGATCCCCCATGACTCCATTTCCCCGGGGGGAGCCCATTCCTGGTACAGGAACCCCTTCTCCCACAGGAACCTCTCCTGGCAGCCTCTCCCCATGGTCCGTATCTCACTATGGCCAGACAGGTCCCTGTACTTCTGCAAGGACGGATCTCTCTGTAACTCAGCCTGGAACTCATCGGTTGGGGAAGGAATGGGGGCCGGCTCCCTCGTGCTGGCTGAGTCTGAGGCCACAGCCTCTCTGACCCCGGTCCCTTGACACCTTCTCCCCACTGGGGCAGGATCCTGCACCCCTGATACAGCACCCTCTCCACGGTCCATGCACCATGCCCCTCGCCGGCTCTGGATATGGGTCACGACCAGGGCGCCCTTGGGGTTGCTTGGCCAGTCCTCTAGGTCCCCCCCCATCAACACCTCTGTGAGCAAATTGTGGTGCACCCCCACATCCTTGGGGTCCTCCTTGGCCCCCCATTTCAGATGTACCCTTGCGACGGGCACCTTGAATGAGGTCTCGCCCACCCCCATCAGGGTCAGATAGGTGTTGGGCACCGTCCGATCTGGGGCCACCACCTCAGGCCGGGCCAGTGTCACCTCAGCACCCGTAACCCAATATCCATAGACCTTCCTCCCGTCCACCTCCAGGGGAACAAGGCACTCGCTCTGCAGGGACAGCCCCGCACCCACCCTGTAAACTGAGAACCGTGAGTCCTGAGCATCCAGCCCCCCAGAGGAGCTGGTCTGGGGCACTCCCCCCTTCTGAGCAGGTGGTAAGTTGCCAGCCCCCCTTGCCTGGGCTGTCTGCCTCTCAGCGGGCTGGACCTCTACCCAGTTAACCCTGGGGGGGTTCGGTCCGCTCGGTCTGTCCTTGAGGTTGGGGCAGTGGGGCCGTATGTGGCCTCTCCGGCCACAGTGGAAGCAGCTCATGTCCCGCTGGTCCCCTGGAATGGGTCGGTTGATCCTGACGCTAGAGGTTCCCCTTTGATGGGGGTTCTCCATATTTCCCCGCTGGGAGGTCCCAGGGTGACTCTCTCTCTGTCTCGTGGTGGGCCGATTCCTTTGGGACTCTTCCCTGCTACCCCCCTGACTGACTGTTCACAAACTCGTCAGCCAATTGCCCTGCGTGCTGTGGGTTCTCTGGATTTTTTTCCATCAACCACAGCCTCAGGTCGGAGGGGCACTGGTCGTACAGCTGCTCCAGTATGAATAGGTTGAGCAAGTCCTCCATCGTTCCAGCCCCCGCAGTCCACTTGCGGGCATATCCCTGCATCTGGTTGACCAGTTGTAGGTAGGTGACCTCAGGGGTTTTCCGCTGACTCCAAACTCGCGGAGCAGGGCCGTTTTGAACAGTGCATAGTCCTCTGCCTCCGCCTTGGTCATTCGGCCGTACCCCTCCACGGATTTGGGGTCCAGTAAGGGGGTGAGGAACTGGAGCCGGTCTGCAGGGGCATCCCACAGGTGTTCTCAAAGGCTGTCAGGAAGCCCTTATCAAAGCTCTGTGCAGCCTTGGGGCCCTCCTCACTCACCACAGCCGGGGCCCCGCTGCTCCTCAGCCTGGCCAGCTCCAGCTCCTGCTGGCGTTGCTTCTCTTTCTCCTCCAGCTCAAGCTGGCACTGCCGCTCCTCATGCTGGCGCTGCCCCTGGCGCTCTGCTAGTTCTTGCTCCCTCAACGTGAGCTCTCTCAATTTTATGCCCCATTCACGGTGCCTTGGCTCCAGGGATGGGGAACCCTGCTGGGAGGAACCCCTGCTGGCTGCTGGGGTCCAGGTGCCCTCAGTATTTTCTGGGCTTCCCCCAACCCCTCCCCTAGGCATAGGTGAGAGAGGCATCGAGATGTCCTCAGCAGCAGTCTGTCCCCTCACAGCCAGGTCAGGCACTGGGGCCGGCGCTGTTTCTGCCGGGTGGCTCCCTTCAGAGGCCAGGCTTGGGGCATCCACGCGATCCCTCTCCTCCAGCTGGGCAATCAGCTGCTCCTTGGTGAGCCTCGCAATGCGCAGCCCCCTCTGCCTGCACAGCTCCACCAGGTCACTCTTGAGGCGTTTGGCATACATCTTCCTGCCGGCCACTCGCAGGCCTGTGCTCTCAGCTTCCCACGGTTTCCAGGAGGAACCCCCTTGTGTGCCAGCCCTTCTCACCACCTCTCTCCCAGGGTCGAGCTGCCACTCCTCCGCCACTGAATCTGCTCACTGCAGTGCCCCAGGGGACCCCGCTACTGCAACAGTCCTTCTCGATGGTCACACACTCTCAGGGGTTAAGCATAGCTCCTCCGCCCCCCGAAACTGCTTCTCTCTGAATCTTCAGCACACCTGGTCCCTGTCAATCCCCCTTCGTTCTACTGCTCCCCAGTCACTTACTGCAGGAAGTGCCGTTCACGGGGTGTAGTATATCCCGCCGCTGCCACCAGTTGTCACGGAGTCCGGTCCCTGCACCCCCACTTCCTGGGATTCATAGTGACTCTCAGCCAGCCAGTAGATTAGAAGGTTTATTTGGGATGTCAGGAACACAATCCGACTCAGAGCTTCTCAGTACAAACAGGACCCCTCAGTCAGGCCCTTCTGGGGGGGCAGGGAGATGAGACCCTGGATTAGGGCTCCCGCCTCGTCCCCAACATGCTTCCTCAAACCCTCCACCGAAAACTGTCCCTTTCTCCCTTCCCCCCGGCCACTCCCCCAGCCTTTGTTCAGATCCACACAGGCAGAGCCTCACCTCCCCCGACTGGGGTCAGGTTACAGCCCAGTTACCTTCCCTGTCACATCCAGCATCTGCCTGTCTCTGGTTCAGGAGAGATGCATCCGGCGCCGCTGGCTGGACGCCCCAGTCCTTGCCCTCCCCAGGCGAGCTTTCCTAGTGTGGATCCCGGCACTGCTCCCGGGTTGAGTACCTGGCTCGTGTTATAGCGGGATAGCGTGGAGAGGTGGCTCACCTCACTGCTCCCCCAGGCCCAGCCCTGCCCGGGGAGAGGCCTCCGGGAGCCAGCACAGTAGTGGTTGTTGTGCAGCACTGGGGGAGGGTGGCGGGGTCCCTGTTTTCCTTTGGTGTGGGGAGAAGGCCAGGGGAGTCACCGGGCTGGGAACTCCAAGGGTCTCTGGGTCTGTCCCGCTGACCGTGTGGATCCGAGAGCAGCAGAGGCCAGACCATTGTGTCCAGCAATGAGAGGGGCAAGACTGGACCTGCTCGGGGTCTGGCAAGCAATGGAGCGAGGCTTGCACAGGCCCAAATGCAGGGCTGGCCTCAGAGTTCCCAGCCCCCGGAAATGTGAATGAGAGCACTCGCCTCCACCCCCGTGACGCACGCACCCCAGCAGTGTGGGAGAGAGCCTCCCTTTGCAATGTCACTTCTGCCTTTTCCAGGGCCCATCACCCCAGCGTCTGGGCATTCAGCACAGATCTGGTTACAACTCATCAGTCTGCCACCTAGCAGTACAAAGTAAATACAACCCCATGGTTGTGCCTCCCGCACGCTCACTAGTGCCGCGGCCTCCTGTGCACACGCATTGTCATACCTGCACCTACAAACGTGCACGCTCACCTGTGTGCACTTTGCTCAACTCACTTGGACATACATTCTAGCACTCCCATGTGCACACACAACACCAATACCTCATTAAGAGACACAAGGACACTTGTACACACATTGCACACTGATATGCCCATGTGTACACAAGCGTATATTACACATTCCCAACATGCCCACATGAGCGCACACGGCATACGCACCATCTGTGTGCACACACATACACCCAGCATATTCGCCCTGCATGGTCACGACTGCCATATGTACACACTCACCCCTGCCCCCTTGTGCATTTACACCCCCACCCACCGTCTATCTGTTTAATTGCTTAGTGGGCGTGCACAGAAGATACTGGTAAATATTGTGGCAGTCAAAGTGGGGGAGTAGCACAGCAGGCTGGCCCTTAACCACACCTCCGGCTGGGCTGACCCCACTCTTTCTTTGGGGCACAGCGGAGGGAGAATTCCCCATCTCGTCAGGGGGCTGAGAAAGGGAGAAGGAGCCTTTTTGTAGAGCTGTGGGTATCAAAGGGACTGGAGCTCAGGGGCGCTTTTGAAGATCCCGCAGTGTCTCGGGGAGCTCGGGGGAGGCCGAGACAGAGAAGCCGAGCAGACACCTTTGATTTGCTCAGAAAAAAGGGTTCTTAGAAGCCGCCTGCCACCTGGCGCGATGCCAGCGATTGAGACGCGCCGAAGCAGACATGCCAAGCTGTAATTGCAGACAGGCTCGTTCAAAGAGACGAGACGGTTATTTTTAACTTGTGTTAAGGTAATGCGCCCAGCTCCAGACTGCAGGTTCAAAAGTTCACGGCCCCCAGCGTTCCCCGGAACGCACAGTGTCCCTTTGCCCCATGCCCTGGCGTGCGGGGCGCCTTGGCTGCTATTTCTCTACCCCCCCCCCCCCGTCCTCTTCTGAGCAGCCTTTGTTGTCTCCCAGGGAGTCTGGCTCCTTTCACGTGGGGTGGGGGGAGCAGGCCCTCTGGGAACTGACCTCCAGGGAGGAGCCTCGGCCCGGGCTCCGGAGGAGCTGGGAGCCCTGCAGGCTCTGGTCCCGGCTGGACAGTCCTGGCAGGGAAGGGGCTAAGGAGTCAGGAGAGCAGGGAGGGGAGGGATGGGGGTCGTTGGGAGCTGGCCATGTGGGCCGGTGTGCAGGGAGTATGACTGGGAGCCAGGAGCTAGACACTGACTCCAAGGTGACCTCATGCAGTTCCTGTGCCCGCTCTCCACCCTGGCTCTGCCCCCTGGAAAAGGGGGTCAATGCTCATTACCCACAGGGCCCCATTTGTTAGCATGCATCACCTCTGGGCGGATTGTCTCTCCGGGGAGGCAGGTAGCTAGGCCCCCAGCCTGGGTTCATTCGCTCCTTCAGTCTGACCCTGGCTTTTCTCCAAGGGCAGCGGCCGGTCTCCCCAGCTTTCCCCTCCTGGGCCTGCCCGCCAAGCCGGTCTCTGGGAAAGCGTCTTGTCTTTCACGCTGACAGTCCTGGGCTCCCCCCACCCCCATTCGACAGTCAGAGAAGCTTCAAGCCAGCTGGGGCGGCTGAGAATGAGGAATAGCTGAGCTGGGGAGTTTTCCCCTCCGCCCGCCAGCACGGCTACATGGCTGAAGCCACAGAGCCTGCAACACGGGGCTTAGAATGGTGCCCCAGACAGCAGGACAGAGAACCAGCCTCCAGGAGATTCCCGCTGTTCAGGGTGCCCCCCCCCCATTTTGTCCTCTGGTGGGGAGAGGGATGACTGTTCATCATCCTTAATTATATCTGAACATCCTTTGTCCCCCTGAAAGAGCCTAGAGCACTTTATGCTGTGCCCCCTTCAGCAGGGGTTTGCAGTCTCCACTGCGATGTATTGGCTTGAGTGCCTGCTGAGGCAGCGCGTGTGCAATATGGAAATGCAGCCACCTCTGAGGGGAATGGGGGGGCAGCAGACAACAGGTTTCACTACAGTGGGAGGATGAGGGGGAGTTTGGGGAACCCAGCTTCTATAAAATGTGCTCTTGTACCTTAAAGGGCACAAAGGCTCACCCCAAAGACCCCACATGGTCCAGTGCAGAGCTCGGTTTATCAATATCCAAGCGATGAGGGCCGAGCTAACCTTGCTAGGAGCTGAAGCAGTGGCTCTAGGAATTACAAGCCTGACTCTTATTTAGACCCTGCTGCACCTGGGTTACTCAGCCAGTTTGGTGTCTTGATGTGCTGAGCACTCAAGCGCCTCTTGGGATACTGTGGAGCCGTTGGCTCACCCTGTGGATCAATGACCATATTGCCCCATTACAAAGATTTAGGCCCGGTACGAATTGTGTGCACACACAAACGTAAGCACAGTGTACATGAATGCAGTGGCGTCTGTAGAACCTGCGTGTGCAGAGATGGCTGGTTAGACATCAGCCGTGCGCTCCCTTACCCAGTTATGTGGGTAACTGGACTAGCGGCTTGCGCACATTCTGTGTGTGCCAAGGCAATTCTGAAAACCCATTTTCCCCTTTTATTTTAAGTTAAAATACACAAAGTGCCTCGCTGTCTGGACATGAATGTGTCTCACTTCTAGTCTATTCCTTTGCTCTTCCTCAGATTAACCACCTCTGTGGAGACAGAGGTGTAGTCAAAGGCATTACTAAGTGACTCAATAGTTGACCAGTCCGTTCCAAGAACAGGAATGTGATAATGAGGCTCTGTCGAGTCTGCCTCCTGCCCCAAGAACACCTGCTAAAATATTCTAGAGCAGAAATGCTTTATGATGCACAGGCTTTAAACCTGCCATAATAATTAATAAACTACAATCCTTCCCTCTTCGTTAGCTCCTATCCAAGGATCTCAAAACATTTGACAAACACGAGTTAGTGACACCTCACAACAATCCTGAGATGGAGCTGGAGTATCTGTCTGTCCGTCTGGCCTCTGCTCCTTGGTTGGTCATTGTCAGCCGTATCCTGGATGTTTTCCAGACTCAGGGTTCTCCTTGGTTTTGTTGAGGTGTCTTTTCTTCTGGTGGCCCTGGCCCTCGGGGTGAGTATGACGGTGCGGACAACATACCTGATGTGGGTGGCATAGTTGTTCTCTTTGAAATGTGTCAGGCACTTCCTGTTTGGATTCTACTCCCCCCCCCCCCCACCAGGGCATTCCTTCCAGCGCCATTTCCTGGTGTGTCGCACACGTGTAACTACTTTGGGGTTCAACACTAAGGCCTGTGATCCTCTGCTTCCAACACGCTGCATCTGGTGACCCGAATGGAGCCCGTGAGGGGTGCTGCCCTGGTCTTGTCATACTGAACAAGGAGCTCTGGAATCTGCCCAATTTTTTCCTCAAGGTCTTTGCTGTTTGCATCAGCTTTCCTGCTAACCCACTTGAGTGTGCACAGTAGGCTCATAAAGCAAAGGGAAGTGCCAGGATGAGTCATGGGTGACTTGTGGACCTTTATCTGTTATTAGCCCCCTAGGATCCCATGGTGAGCAAACCATGGTTTGCAATAGGGTGTGCTTGTGATTAGAGTGATGATTAGTGTATGGTAGCGCCCACAATGTGCTTCCACACTGGCAAGAGAGCCTGGCCCCTGCCCCGGGGATCTCACAACCTGTGATTACAACTCTTAGTGTATTGTTACTTGGTGTGTTGTGCAACAGTGCAGTGTAAATAGAGAAAATGTCATTGGAACCCACTAGTAAGGAGTCCCATTCCCCATTTAATTCAAAGAGACCTGCACCCGCCGGGGGCCAAGACCCATCAGGAAACATGGCTCTACAATAACCCACACAGCGATGGGTGAAAGTGGTCACGTGGACCCTTCTTTTCACAAGCACTGAGTCAATGGGAGCTGGTGCTGCTCCACTGATCAGGCCTTGTAAGCCGGGGCTCTTTGTACAGAATCGCTGCTCATCCAGTGGCTTCTCTCCCGTGCCGTAAAACCACACTGCACGAAGCCTGAAATGCTGAGCACATCCAGGTGTACTGAGAACAGAGCCCGAGAGATGCTATTCTAGCCAGGTCTAGTGCTGCCGTCCAAGATAAGAAATGAACAATTGATACAGGAAGGAGAGGGCAAAAGAACCGCTGCAATCACAGGAAAGTGACTTTGTATTTCAGACCCACCTGTACTAAGCGAGCAGTGTATGCTGGGCCCGTGGATGGCTGCCTAATGCCGGTGTGTGTGTGTGTGTGTGTGACAGTAATCCCTGCAGTTCTGTATTTAGATAAGGAGAATCAGCCTGCACGCCAAAGGGGAGAGAGAGGGGACCCTCCCACCACACCCGACCCAGGCAGTGCTGCTCAACACTAGGTGGCTTATAACAGGGGGGGAGGGGTTGCCCTCCCATTAAGGTATTATTGGACACCATCAGCTGTTGGAAGCAGGTTGGTTGCATGGTCTGATGTCTATGTTCCCAAACACTGAGCAAATACAGCTGCATGTGGCAGTAACAAATAGGACTTGTACCATCAACCCCTTGGCTGGATTGGGGTCTCCAGGTGAGAGGAGCATCTTAGTTGCTCTTCTTTAGCCTCTCCATACTCTGTACCTGTGGTGCGGGGTACATGGAGAGCTGCAGAGAGGCGATGAACAAGCTTGTTCTGGAGTGACAGGCTGATAAGTCCCCCAACCCCTTCCCCATTTTTTAGACTGTCAAACCTACTTCTGTCCCACGGCTGGGAGACAGCTTTTTATTGCTGCATGCTTGATGGCTGCTCCCGGTTCCTCTGCTGCTGTGATTTATCTCTGCACTTTGCACTGATTGGATTAGAAGTTTAAATGCTAAGAGTGCATAACAATATATTTTTCTTATTAATATTAAAAAATCATTATTGGATTTTTTATAGTTCTGTTTTGAATTGAATCCCCATATTTGATTTATTCTCTCTCCTAGAGTAGAATTTAATGTTAATCGGAACAATCATTGCTTTGTTTTGAGGCTTTAACTGTTTGGAAAACTTTCTCTTCAAAGGGAAATTACAGCATTATTAAGAGTCCATTAAAAAAGGGTTTGTCCATCACTGACTGATACCTGCAAGCTGGCGAGAAAACAAAAAAGTAAAGACAAAGAGCCTGTTTTGCAAGGCACTCTTCCCGCGCCCTTCCCAGGGTGTCACGTAATTATCATGGCAATTATTATAATCAACTCTATTATGTTACAGGTATTAATTGCAGGTCCCACTGGTGAAATTTCCTAGGGGACGCCAGGCTAATAATGTGTGTAAATCACGGTGGAGCATGATTTTATGTTAATCAGTAAAAGGAGAGATTGTGTGTCTTTGTGGTTTGTTTTTATTGAGTGAAGCCTTGTCCTCACTGATAAAAAAGGTAGTTTCTCGTCTCGGGTGAACTTGTGCTCAGAAGGGAAAAGCCCAGCGAAAGCCAGGTGCTTTGGTTTTACCAGGAGGTAAACAAGGCGAACTCAGTTCTGGTGCTAACCCGGCCTGGCCTAGCTACTGTGTGCTAAGACGGACGTGTCTGGTCTGCGCTGTGTTTTTACCTTGCCAGGCTAAGAATGTGCATTGCATTGATGAGATTAGATTGCAGTCGGTATGAACTTTTTTTAAAACAAATTCAAAAATTGAAGTCTAGCCCCCTTGCTCTGTGTGCCTCTGTACGTGTTCTCTGTATCACAGCAGCCCCTGTAGGCGCCTCTGGATTTGTACAGTGCCTAGCACAGTGGTTCTGGTTTCTGACTGGGGCTTCCAGGCAATACATAATAACAGGCCCCATCGAGATCCGAGCTCCATTTCTCTGGGCACTGCACAGCTCCGTGGAAACAGACACTCCCTGCTCTGAGGAGCTTAGAGGCAAAATAGACCAGACCGAGGTGGAGATGAGGCTCAGAGGAGGGACTTACTCAAGGTCCTGCAGCAAATTAGTGGCAGAGCCAGGAACAGATCCAAGGTCCCTGAAGTCCCAGGCCAATGCCCAGTTCCCAGGACCCCAGTGCCGCTAGAGTGGAGCCAGCTTTGGTGGACCGTATGGAGCTATGGAGAGAGCTGGGGTGGCGCTTTCGGATAAGAAGCTGGGCTGTCCACAGCTAGCGAAAGGGACAGGGCTGCTAACTTTCAGATTGCAGGAAACCGAACAGCCTTTGCCCTTCCCGCCCTTCCCTGACCCCCACCCCTTCTCTGAGGCCCCACCCCCAGCTCATGCCATCCTCCCTCCCGCCTTACTCGCTCTACCCCACTCTTGCTCTCTTGCTCATTTTCACTGGGCTTTGGGGCAGTAGGGTTGGGATGAGGGCTCTGGGGTGGGGCCGGGTTGGGGTTTTGGGGTACAGGAGGGAGCTCCGGGGTGGTGCAGTGTTGGGATGTGGGAGGGGGTCAGGGGTGAAAGGAAGTCAAAAGAGTTACTGGTACGGGGGCCAGCTCCAGCCCCCCCAGAAGGGGCAGGGCCTCAGGTGAAAGGGGCGGAGCTGGGGGGGTTCAGCGCCCCCCAGCGAACCTATCCACACTGCCCGAGGCTCCAGCGGCGATTTAAGGGGGCCTGCGGTAGCAGCCGTGGCGGTCGGAGACCCAGGCCCATTTAAATCGACAGGCCCAAGGCAGCTGCTCTTTTTGGCCCCCTCCCCGTTGGCGGCAGCAGCGGCAGCACTTTAACTTCCCTGCCCCTTTTGCGGTGGTCCTGCCTAGAGTCTGTACCAGCAGGGCCGCAGACGGGGAAGGGCTCTACCAGCAGGACCACTGAGGGGGGAGGCAGAAGGGGCGGGGACGGTCAAGCGCTGCCGTAGCAGTGCTTTCATGTAGGCTGCGTAGGAGCCGGCACCGGCTTCTTATCGGTGTACCTGCCCCTACCGGCTCCCCTTCACCCCTGGAGGAGGTATGGACTCTGAACTGGGGGTGTGGACCCTGAAGTGGGACCATAAATTAGGGATTCAGGGTGTGAGAAGGGGCTCCAGGTTGGGGCAGAGGGGTTGCAGGGTCCAACTGGGGGTGTGGACTTTGGGGTGGGACCAGGGATGAGGAATTTGGGGTGCTGGACAGATGGGACCGAGGGGTTTGGAGTGTGGGAGGGGCTCAGGGCAGGTGACTGGGGTGCAGGAGGGGGTGAGGGGTGCGGGGTCCTGGCGGCGCTTACCTCAGGGGCTCCCAGAAGTGGCGGGCAGGTCTATTCGGCTCCTAAGCCATGGGGTGGCCAGGGAGCCCTGTGCACTACTGATGCCCGCAGGCTCTGCCCCCACAGTTCCCATTGGCCGTGGTTCCTGGCTGCAGAGCTGGTGCTCAGGGCAGGGGTAGCGCGCGAAGCCTCCCTGGGTGTCCCACATTTGGTTTGGAGAACCAGCGTAGGGGCAGCTTTATTTGAAGGCTCCCTCCCGGCCGTGCCAAGGGCTGGAGACAAGGCGGTAGATCACTCCCACGGCTTCGCCTGCCATCTCCCGCCCAGTGGAACATGCTGGTTCAGCTCGAAGTGTGGGCGTGACTGAGCCCGGGCCGAGTCTGAGTCTTTCCAAACCGGCGCCTGCAGCCCGCGGCTCCTGGACCATTGTATCGAAATGTTTCTTTGCTGCTTGGGTCACCGGATCTGTCCCCGCTAATCCCGGCGGGCGGAAGGCTGTATCTCCTCTCAGGGCTGAGTGGGGTGACTCCTGCGTGGCTGCCTGTGGCTTGATGCCCCATTGCCCCTGCAGTAGGGGGGGCATGGGGCCCAGCCCATCAGTGCAGAGAGTCGGGCCGGGTCCCCAAAGCTGTGGGGTGATTAAGTGGCCTTCGGGGAGCTAGGACCCTTCCAGGGCCTGCGTCTCCTGCTGCGCTCCGGGCTGCCCCAAGGCGCCCTCTGATTGTTTCCTCACCCTGCTTCCAAAGGATTTGGAGCAAAGAAGATGCCCTCTTGCTCTCCGGGGGCTCCTAACAAGCTGTAGCAATCCCGTGACTGAAATCTGGCTGGGGTAGCCGCCTGCTCTCAGTTGCCACCATGCTGCCTGGGCTGCTTCCCACCTGCCTTGAGTGAGTGCAGCTCCCAGTAGGCTGCCAAGGCGGCACGAGGTAAAGTGGGGTAGGTGCCCTGTACCAGGCCTTGCAGCGTACAGTGTGTACAGCAGGGAACTGGGCCACGTCTGGGCTGGGCACACAGCCCGAGATGAATGGAACCGGGATGTGGGCAGGGCAAGCCCATGGAATTGGCATGTGGCGTAGAGCAGCCTGCGGCACAGGTCTGCGTGGAGCTGAGACGTGGTGGCACCCGCATGCAAACACAGTACAATAGTGAGCGTGGCCTACCCAGACCCAGCAGCCCTGCCTCAGGGACATGCCAAGACCCAGCCAGGCAATGGGGAACTGCTGCAGGGACTCACAAGCGAGGGTCCGGAATCTCAGAGGCGGCAGCCAACCACTCCTCCCAGCCCCCCGCCTCCGCCAGTGCCCCTCACCCGGAACCTGCTCCCCCAGCCCCCCTCCCCCGGAACCTGCTCCCCCCAGCGCCCCTCACCCGGAACCTGCTCCCCCAGCCCCCCTCCCCTGGAACCTGCTCCCCCAGCCACCCTCCCCCGGAACCTGCTCCCCCAGCCCCCCTCCCCCGGAACCTGCTCCCCCAGCCCTCCTCACCCGGAACCTGCTCCCCCAGCCCCCCTCCCCCGGAACCTGCTCCCCCAGACCCCCTCCCCCGGAACCTGCTCCCCCAGCCCCCCTCCCCCGGAACCTGCTCCCCCAGGCCCCCTCCCCTGGAACCTGCTCCCCCAGCCCCCCTCCCCTGGAACCTGCTCCCCCCAGCGCCCCTCCCCTGGAACCTGCTCCCCCAGCCCCCCTCCCCCGGAACCTGCTCCCCCAGCCCCCCTCCCCTGGAACCTGCTCCCCCAGACCTCCTCCCCCGGAACCTGCTCCCCCAGACCCCCTCACCCGGAACCTGCTCCCCCAGCCCCCCTCCCCTGGAACCTGCTCCCCCAGCCCCCCTCCCCCGGAACCTGCTCCCCCAGCGCCCCTCCCCCAGAACCTGCTCCCCCAGACCCACTCCCCCGGAACCTGCTCCCCCAGCCCCCCTCCCCTGGAACCTGCTCCCCCAGACCCACTCCCCTGGAACCTGCTCCCCCAGCCCCCCTCCTCCGGAACCTGCTCCCCCCAGCGCCCCTCCCCCAGAACCTGCTCCCCCGACCCACTGCCCCGGAACCTGCTCCCCCACATCCCCTCACCCAGAACCTGCTCCCCCCAGCGTCCCTCCCCCAGAACCTGCTCCCCCAGCGTCCCTCCCCCAGAACCTGCTCCCCCGACCCACTCCCCCGGAACCTGCTCCCCCCAGCGCCCCTCCCCTGGAACCTGCTCCCCCAGCGCCCCTCACCCAGAACCTGCTCCCCCAACCCACTCCCCCGGAACCTGCTCCCCAGCCCCCCTCCCCCGGAACCTGCTCCCCCCAGCGCCCCTCCCCTGGAACCTGCTCCCCCAGCGCCCCTCACCCAGAACCTGCTCCCCCAACCCACTCCCCCGGAACCTGCTCCCCAGCCCCCCTCCCCCGGAACCTGCTCCCCCAGCCCCCCTCCTCCGGAACCTGCTCCCCCCAGCGCCCCTCCCCCAGAACCTGCTCCCCCGACCCACTGCCCCGGAACCTGCTCCCCCACATCCCCTCACCCAGAACCTGCTCCCCCAGCGCCCCTCACCCAGAACCTGCTCCCCCAGCGTCCCTCCCCCAGAACCTGCTCCCCCGACCCATTCCCCCGGAACCTGCTCCCCCCAGCGCCCCTCCCCCGGAACCTGCTCCCCCAGCGCCCCTCACCCAGAACCTGCTCCCCCAACCCACTCCCCCGGAACCTGCTCCCCCAGACCCACTCCCCTGGAACCTGCTCCCCCCAGTGCCCCTCCCCTGGAACCTGCTCCCCCAGCGCCCCTCCCCCGGAACCTGCTCCCCCAGCGCCCCTCACCCAGAACCTGCTCCCCCAGCCCCATCCCCCAGAACCTGCTCCCCCAGCCCCACTCCCCTGGAACCTGCTCCCCCCAGCCCCCCTCCCCTGGAACCTGCTCCCCCAGCCCCCCTCCCCCGGAACCTGCTCTCCCAGCGTCCCTCACCCAGAACCTGCTCCCCCAGCCCCCTTCACCTGGAACCTGCTCCCCCAGACCCCCTTACCTAGAACCTACCTTGAACCTGCTCATCCAGCACCCCTTACCCGGAACCTGCTCCCCCAGTCTCCTCACCCGGAACCTGCTCACCCAGTACGCTCACCCATCCCCCTCGCCCAGAACTTGTTCATCCAGCACCTTGCACCTGGAACCTGCTCCCCCCAGCACCTCTCACCTGGAACCTGCTCCCCCCAGCACCTCTCACCTGGAACCTGCTCCCCCCAGCACCTCTCACCTGGAACCTGCTCCCCCCAGCACCTCTCACCTGGAACCTGCTTACCCAGCCCCCCTCCCCCAGGAACTGTTTCCCCAGAACCTGGGCTGCTAGGGGACAGGCTGCTAGGCTCATTGGTGCTGCTGGAAGGCAAGTAATCAGCTCAGGCCTCCGGGACTGCTGATGTCTCTGCCATCTCTCCCCGTTGTCCCTGTCTCTGCCAAGATGCTGCCGTCCAAGAATCCAGCGGGGTTTTGTCTCATGGCGTTTAAGTGCCAGTGCTCAGAGACCCTGTTAATCCCCCGTCACACAGCCCCAGAGGGGACTGGGGGCACAGTCCCCACAGAGAGCTGAGCCTGGGGCAGGTGTCGGGTGGGGGGCGGGGGGGAGGCAGGCACAAGGGACTGCTTAGCAGAAGGCCAAAAGGGAGGGGGGCACAGTAGTCCAGCTGCAGCCCTGCACTTGACCTTCAGGGCCCACCCAGGTCTCCATTGGCCTGTCCCCGGGCCAGGTGCGGGAGTGGGGGAGGGACAAAGGTGGCTTTAAGCCCCTTTCCGGCTCACCATATTCTTGAGTTTCCTGGGGTATCTTAGCTGTAGGAGCCACCTGCCAACCCCTCGTGTGCCCGGGCCATACCGCCTGCCTGCTCTGCCTCCCCACCCCCTTCCCCACCGTAGGGAGTCCCTGGCAGTGGGTTCCAATCCTTGCTGCCACTGCAGCAGTGTAAAGGGGCCAGGTGCAGCCAAAAATCAGCCCCCGTTAATGTGCTTCCCCCTTTTCTCCCCCCAGCCCCAGGCAGCTCGGCCATGGGGCAGGCATAGGGGCGCCAACCCTCCAGGATTGGCCTGGAGTCTCCTGGAATCGGCATCGATCTCCCGGTGACGTTTGAAAGCCACCCGGGGGGATCTTAACGGGATATTTTAAGAAAAGAAAAGACCGTACGTCATGTTGGGGTGGAAAATCTCCCGGAACAGCTTCAGTCTGAGTTGGCACCCTAGGCAGACAGCGTCTCAGCCGGGCTGGGAGTCGCGCGCTAGGGCTACAGTCACTCATTCTGGGGTTGTCAGAATCATGCAGCATTTGGAGAGGGAAGCTCATTCTCGTTCCAGCGGGCGCTAAATGCTCTGCCCTGGCTCCCGCCTCCCTTGCCAGCTGTCCTGAGCTGGGTATGTGGGTAAATGCACCCGGCAGCCCAGGACTGGCTGGGTTACACGCCTTCAGTGTCATACGGCATTACGGGTTGATTAGCCTAGGGAAATTGGCTGTCCTTTCTGCCCCCACCCTACACCCCTCTGCTTGTTAGCAGGAGGGGGCAATTGGAGATACACTGTGAAATCTTCCAGCCTTCCCTGGGCTCCCCGGCAGAAACAGGGAGAATTGTTCTCCCCAGCAGAGGGTTTCCAGCCATCGTCCTTTCCCCGCGGCCTGGAGGATTGTGATCTCTGGGAGACTGGGCCCCACTCACCCCCACCCTGCTGGGGGCCAGGAAATCGCAGGCAAACCAGCGTGAGCGCCTGTGCTGCCGTGCGGAGTCACCGGGGGGGGGGGGGGGGTCTGGTGCTGGGGATGGCTGGGTCTCTCTGCACGGTGCAGCGGATGAGGGTGGGTGTCAGGTGGGGGCAATGGGAGGATTTTAGTCCTTGTGGCAGGGATCCTGGCTTTCCTTGTGGCTTGTACCGCTCTGAGCACCTGTCTGCTGAAGGCACAGACATCCCACTGATGAGTTATGGCTGGAGGCTGGCACTCAACCGCTGCTGGACAGACTTCCCGTCCGTCCCGCTAGCTCTCCTGCCATTCATCCAGGGCTGAGGGGTCTTCAAGCCAGGGGGGGACTAGGCCACAGCACCAGTGTGCATATGCCAGTGCCCCCTAGTGGCTAAGATGGGGAAGGCTGCCTCACTCAACATGCCCCAGGTTTGTTACTAAAGTTTGCGGGTTCCATTCCCTGACACCGCACAGAGCCCCGCAGTGGGGCTGTCGGTTGCTGAATGCCAGAGTCCCTCCTCATGCTGCTTTCCCACACTGTGCTGCCCTTTCCGCAAATAGTTTTTCCACCACTGAAAGCGTTGTGGCAAATGCACACAGCGAAACGGAAGCCCTCAGTAGAATGAGAAAATGCCAGACGGGTGCCTCACTGCCTGGGCTGGGATACACTGACGCATGGCGGTCTCTTTATCCCAGGGAAGGAAATGAATGGTGCGGTCTCTGTGTTCACCCAGCCCCTCCCTCTGTCCCTGGGTCAGGAGAGTGACACTCCAGATTTGGAGCTCAGAAGTGGTCTCTGGACTCTCAGCCCTGCCAGCTAACTTCTGCTGAGCTTGTCATAACGGGCACCTTTACAGCAAGCTGCTTAATCACGGACCCGTGTGTGTGCCCAGGACCCTGTGCGTTGCTGTGACGGAGTAGGAATGCTCTTAATGTTTCCTCTGGATAGTGTGGGGGTGCCTCAGTTTCCCCTATGCATTTCTTGAATGTCTATGTGGAGGGATAAGAATGTGTAGTTGGTGCAGAACAGAGAGACAGTGTAAGCAAGCAGCCAACGCCCTGTCCCTTCCCCCACCTCTCTACCTCTGAACCTGTTGGAGAGAGGTCAGCTGATCTTCTAGCCCGGGGGGTGTGGGGGGGGAAAGGAATGCAGGGGAGGGGCTGGAAGGGAGTTTCAGTTTGGGTCTGGCTGGGAAGAGGAGAGAGCTACAGGCAAGCTGTCCTAGCCCTCTGGCCCCCAAAATGGATCCAGTGGAGGGGTCGAGTTTGCTGTACGGTCTGTGTTAGACCAGGTACCTGTCATCTAATAAACCTCTGTTTTACTGGCTGGCTGAGAGTCACGTCTGACTGTGGAGTTGGGGTGCAGACCCACAGGCTCCCCCAGGACTCCACCTGGGCGGGTTCGCTGGGAGAAGTGCACGGAGGGGCAGAAGGTGCTGAATGCTCCGAGGTCAGACCCAGGAAGGTGGAAGCTGTAACCTGTGAAGCTCCGAGCCTTGGAAACAGGCTGTGTACGGAGAGGGAAAGCTTCCCCCGGAGTCCTGACTGGCTTCATAGGGAGCAGTGCGAGAGCATCGCCCCGGGCACCCCGTGACAGTTGCACACTCACAAAACCTCTGGGCAAATATGGGTGAATGGGCCGCGCACGAGCCTTGCGTGTGCAGAGGAGCAGGGCCACTGAAAAGCTGCCCTCAAGACTTCTGCTGAGAGCTGGATAAAGGCTCCATGAAACCTCTGCTGGCCGGCAGCGCGTCCTCAGGAGCCCGCCCATCAGCAGTCACCATATGGCAGAAGTTTCCCAGCGCCCAGTTCACAGCCAGCTAGGCAGCTCTGGAGTACCAGCAGTAAGATCCACTCCAACCTCCCTGTGTATTTCTTGGCTGACCTGCTCTCTTTTTTCCTGCATCCTGTAGTCTGAGCGTGCGGGCCAAGCCGTGGCTGTATGGGGAGGCTGCATGCCAAGCTCTTAGGCAGCTGTGAGACTAGGATTTATGGCAGGATGAGACTGCACTTGGTTAATGATGGTGGCTTCAGGTTAATTTTTGAACACCAGCCCCTTGTTTGGACTGAGTGAGCAGATTTATCTTCCTGACCCGGAGAATTCCCAATGGGATCCAGACATTCCTCTCCCAGTTTCCTAACGATACGATTCCACTGCCCTTCCCTAGCACCAGCCGTCCTCGATGCCCAAAGCACATCACAAGTGTTCATGGATTCAGCCTTGCAACCCCCCAACTCCAAGTTGGGGAAATTGAGGCACAGAAAATCTGGGTTTTAAACGAGTTAGCTCTGCAATTGCATGCGCTGCATGTGTGCACAGCTGCCCCCCGGATTTGTGCATACAACTAACACAACCATGTGTGTTGATCAGGTACAGTAATGTTATTGTGATCACTTGCACACTCAGATATCCAATGAGCATTGCAAGCACAGTGGTCTCACACAAGGGGGGGTCCCACTTTTCCATGCAGCATTGAATATCTAATGTGTTATAACACAGAGGGTCTTGTTGGATATCACACCGGAAACGCCAGCAGGAGCTGGGATCCGACCACCAGCCTGTAGATTCAAAGATTCAGAGTCCAAGTCCTGCACAGTGCGGGCCAGAGACCTGCCCCACAATAATCCCTAGAGCAGAGCTTGTAGAAAACACCCATCTCGATTCAAAACATTTCAGTGATGGAGAATCCATCCCCCTTGATAAGGTGTTCCAGTGGTTAATCGCCCCCACTGTCAAACAGTTACACCTGCTTTCCAGTCCAAATTTGATTTGCTTCGATTCCAGGCATCGGCGCATGTTACCCTTCCTCTGGTAGATTGAAGAGCCTGTTAGTAAATATTTGCTCCCCATGTAGATACTTAAGAGACTGCAATCAAGTCACCCCTTCCCTTTCTCTTTGTTAAGCTAACTAGATTGAACTCTTGGAGTCTGTCACTACAAGGCAGGTTTTCTCATCCTTCAATCATTCTTGTGGCTCTCTGCTGAACTCTCTCCAATTTATCAACATCCTTCTTGAGCTGCGGCCATGGGAGCTGGATACTATGGCTCTCTCCCAGTGCCAAATATAGGCTCTCTCCTCCTACTCGATCTTCCCCTGTTTATGCATCCCAGGATCACGGTGGCTCTTTTGCTCACAGCATTGCACTGGGAGCTCCAAATCCTTTTCTGAGTCCCTGCTTCCCAGGAGAGAGTCCCCCGTCCTGTAAGTGTTCTCTGTTCCCAGGTGTATAGATTTGCATTTAGCCACGTGAAAGCACATCCTGGCTGCTTGCACACAGTTCACCAAGCGATGCAGATCACTTCATATCAGGGACCTGTCCTCTTCATCATTTACCACTCTCCCAATGGCTGTGTCATCGGCACACTTTGTCTGTGATGGAGCCAGTGGGGACCAGCCATCACTCCTGTGAGATCCTCAGTGCCTGGGTCTAGTGTCTTTCATAGGTTGGAGGCTCATAGACTTTAAGGTCAGAAGGGACCATTATGATCATCTAGTCTGACCTCCTGCAATGCAGGCCACAGAATTTTACCCACCCATTCCTGCAATATACCTCACCTATATCTGAGCTATTGAAGTCCTCAAATCTTGGTTTAAGGCCTTCAAAGTACAGAGAATCCTCCAGCAAGTGACTCATGCCCCCTGCTGCAGAGGAAGGCGAAAAACCTCCAGGGCCTCTGCCAATTTGCCCTGGAGGAAAATTCCTTCCCGACCCCAAATATGGTGATCATCTGAACCCTGAGCATGTGGGCAAGACTCACCAGCCAGACACCCCGGAAAGAATTCTCTGTAGCATCTTAGATCCCATCCCCTCCAACTTTCCATCATATACCACCAGGCCCCTCTATTACCATAGTCAAAGATCAATTGCTATTTTGCCAAAATTATGTTTTCCCATCACACCATCTCCTCCATAAACTTATCAAGCTTCATCTTGAAGCCAGATAGGTCTTTTGCCCCCATTGCTTCCCTTGCTGAAGGAGCCTTGGCTGAGATTTTCCCATGCAGTCTAGCGGATTTAGGCACAGACCTGCATTCACTTTAATGGAAGACGTGTGTCTGAATCTCCTAGACAGCCTTGAAAATCTCATTCCTTGTCTTTGATCTGCCTCAAGTGCCCTGCATGATCACAGATCACAGCATAGCCTCAGAGATTGAGCAAGGCCTAGGAAGCAGGACTCCTGAGTCCTCCCTCTAGCTTTGTCGCTGACTCAGTGTATCCCCCTCCCACTGCTCCTCCTTCACCCACACGCCCTCCTCCAGCTGTCCCAGCACTCCAGGAGGCCAGCGGGAAGCTGCTCTTTTGATGGATTTACCCCACTGAGATGGGAGTGGTCGGTGACAGCTCCCAGTCCATGTGCCCCCCTCTGACTCCTTGCCATCCAAGCAGCTCGTTGGCCCCCATCCAAGCCCTGTCCAAGGAGCAGAACCGATTCAGATCCTGCCTGCAGAGGGAGGGCAGCCAGGAGTGGCTCCTATAATTACTGTTATGCCCTGAATAATTCATAGCATCAAGACTCCAGTGAAGCCGCCCTCCCCTCCCAAGCTCATGGGGGCCTCTGCCTGGGAAGCACTGGCTGAGGTTCGGGGCTGCATCAAGCCCAGAGCAGAGGGTCGAAGTACCTAATGCGGGCTGGGCTGCACCTAGTGGCAGGGCAGAGATGGGAGACCTTAGAGCAAGACGTGGGAATGTTCTTAATGTTCTCTCTGGATACTGTGTGGGTGCCTCAGTTTCCCCTGTGCATTTCTATAGTCTCTAGGTGGTGGGATAAGGGGCTGTGATTGTTGCAGATCAAAGGGGCGGGGTGAGGGAAAGGCCAACACACGCTGTCTCCTGGCAGCTAATGGCCTGGGCCCCTCTTCCACTGCAAGGTGTTGGAGAACAAAGGGAGCAGGTGACCTCCTGGCCCAGGAAAGAGACAAAGCCCAGAGACGGAGGCTCTGGAGAGTGAGTCAGTTTGGAGCTGGCTGGGGATATGGAGGGAGCCCCAGGCCCAGATGGGGCGCTGGGCTCCCTGCCCCCAAGTTGGACCTGACTGAGGGGTCCGTTCTCTGTACCTACAGGCTCTGTTTTAGACCATGTTCCTGCCGTTTAATAAACCTTCTGTTTTACTGGCTGGCTGAGAGTCACAGTGAATCGCAGGAAGTGGGGGTGCAGGACCCTGACTCCCCCACACTCCATGACAGTGATACACTAAATGCAGCTTTCCTTCCAGCCGGCAGGGACTGGTGCCCTCTGCCATCGGGGTGGGGAGAAGGGGAGAGTGACTGTGATGGGCTGCCCAGCGCCAGCTGGCAGCAGTGGGGAAACACTGTGATGGATCAGGCACACAACAGGGTGGGCAGTGTCCACCCTGAACAGCATCTGCTGCTTCCATCCCGGCCACTGAAGGCAGCTGAGTAGGTGCTGCAAGGCGCTGGGACGCCCGAGTTCTGTTCCTCACGGTGCGACTGACTCAGTGGGGCTTGGGGCGTTTCCCCGGGCAGGAGGAATAATGCGACTGGCCAGGGGGCTGCATTTGTTACTGTGGCCAAATAATTCAAGTCTGAGGGGCATCAACAGGAGTTGCAGCTTCTCAGCCCCTCTGAAAACTAGGTTGGTTATTTAGGCATCTAAATCTGCAACAAGGGGCACATTTTTGGCCCCCAAGTTTGGCTGTGGAATCTCCACCAAAGTGCTCCGAGCTGTGGGGCTGGGTTCAATAGGGAGGTGGTGGAATCTCCATCCTCAGAGGTTTATAAGGCCAGGCTTGACATAGCCCTGGCTGGGATGATTTAGTTGGGGATTGGTCCTGTGTTGAGCAGGGGGTTGGACTAGATTCCTCCTGAGGTCCCTTCCAACCCTGATATTCTATGGAATGACCCCAGGGCTGAACCTGCCCCATGATGCTCTCCGAGGGGTTTATCCTACGACAGGGAGAAGTGGGGCAGGGTTTTGGGAGGCGGTAGTGGGCGCACATGCTGGAAGGAGGCCCCTGGTGCAAAGTGTCTGCGCACTGCTCCTTGCCCCGCATCCTGGAGGCTGGGAGCTGTGAGGGGTTAACAGGAATGAAGCCCGTGTGAAACTTTCAGCTTTGGAGCTGCAGTCAGAAAGTGCATTTGTAGCCTCAAGTGGCCGCCTTGAAGACAATCCAGACCTGTCTGGGAGCCGTCTGCTGCTAAAACCCTTTGATCCACTTACTGTCCTCTGGGGAGCTCCCTGCAGTAATGGTGCTAATGCCCCCATGGCGACAGGGGCTTAGCTGCCAGACAGATGCAGGAGTGGCCCCCTCCCTCTGCCAAGCCATAAAGCAACAGCAGAAGCAGCAGAGAGAGAGAGAGAGAGAGAGAGAGAGAGAGAGAGAGAGAGAGAGAGAGATGGGGTCTTCTTTCGTGACAGACTGAGGACGCCACATGGGCTTAACCCCAGTGGTGCTGGAAGCCTGGTAAATGTGTCTGGAGCTGGAGACACCTGGCAGTTTCATTTGGGAGGGGTTGTTTGGAGAGGGGGATTCATTAAACAGATGCTATTTTCAGGTAGTTTTCGAGATGAAGGAATAGTAATTAGAGGAGTTTTACTGCGGGAAGAACCTCCACTGGGCAGTCCTGGCAGGGAGCTCTGTTGGCAGCCGGTGGGTGGTCCCAATGCGAGCTTCCTTGGGCAGGCATGGTGGGGATCACCACTGGGTCGTCACGTCAGAGGAATCCATTGGGCGGTCACGATGGGGAGTTCTGTTGGGTGGTCGCAGTGGGGAGCTGTTTGGGGCGGGTTGTAGTTGGCAGCTGCCTTAGGTGGTCGTTGCTGAGTGGTCAATGGGAACCTCCATTGAGTGGTCATGGTGGTGAGACTAGCCATGACGGGGAGCTCCACTGGGCAGTCCCAGATGGACCTTCGTTGCGTGGCTGCATTGGGGAGCTCCATTGGTTGGGCACAGTGGGGAATCCCATTCGGCGATCATAGCAGGTTGAGGGGTTCTTTTGGGGACTCATGGTGAGAAGCTTCCTGGGGTATTCACAATAGGTAGCTCCGGTGGACAGTCATGGCAGGATGCAGGCTCCGTTGGGCAGTCATTACAGGGGACATGTAACGTAGATGGTCATGAGGAAACATCTTTTGGGGTCTAGCTGATCCATTGGCATTGCGGTGGGATCTCTTTTTGCTCATCTGGTCCCATCCCCTGCCTCAGGGGTGGGGGTTTCCAATAGTTTTGCAGAGGAGGTGGGGTGAGTAGAGCTGCATGGAGTAGGATGACATAAGAACTATGCCCCCACTGGAGAGGCCTTGAAAGAACCCTATGGGTTGTTGTCTAGGCTTCATTTCTGGGCTGTCCTTGGTTGCATCTTGCCGCAGGATGTGGAGGGGAGGAATTAGTATACGTATGATCTTCCTGAGACCAAGGACATGGAGTGCTTGTGGGATGGGCCCAGGGAAGATGGAAAAGCCCATTTGTTGTAGGGAGCAGGGATCTTTCTCCAGGTGGAGAGCTGTCTCCATTTCCAGGAGCTGTAAAATATTTCCGCAGAGAAGGGTTTAGTGAAGCTGGAGGGAATACACGGATCCCAAGCCATGGCAGACTGAAGTCTTCAGGAACGCAGACTTGGGTTCTCTTTGGAAACATTTGTGGGATAGCTGCATCTGTCTGGGGCTGAAATGCTGAGTCGAGCCCATCAGCAGATGAAACTACTGCACCCCTCCTGCCTCCCAAATGCCCTTCTCCTACCCCTCCTCTGCCTGTCCCCTCAGAGCGGGTGGGGAAGATCTGGCCTGGCCTGCATGAACAGAAGGGACTTCATGCTGGGAAAGAATGAACCTGAACTGGGTTGCAGGTGTGTTTCCATGTGAACCGGGCCCAGAATGGCCATGTTCAGATGAACCTGTATTTCTGCTTCCCTCAGGTGCCCAGAGCTTTGGGAGAGGCAGGTTCTCAGAAGTACAGGCCATTGCAATAGCAGAGTGGGCTTGCGGTAATTCCTGTGGGTGCGGAGGAAGGGGAATGTGCTTGGCTTGCGTGTAGAGTGATGCTGCCCTTTCGTGGTGTGATGGAATGGAAATGCTCTTAATGTTTCCTCTGGACAGTGCGTGGGTGCCTCAGTTTCCCCTATGCATTTCCTAAGTCTGTAGGTGGTGGGATAAGGGCTGATAGTGTTACAGAGCAAAGGACCAGTGGAAAGGAGTGGCTGACGCCCTGTCTCCGGGCAAATGTTAGCCTGGGCCCTTCCCCCCTTGTAAGGTATTAGCTGGAACCTGATAACAAAGAGGTCAGGTGACCTCCTGGCCCAGGAAAGAGACAAAGGAAAAGCAGAGGAGGGGCTGGGGGGTTTGGCGGTCTGGATCTGGCTAGGAACAGGCGGAGAGCTCCAGGCAGGCTGTCTGGCTCTTTGGCCCCCAAAATGGATCCAGGGGAGGGGTCGCGTTCGCGCTACCTACAAGTTCTGTTTTAGATCATGTTCCTGTCATCTAATAAACCTCGGTTTTAATGGCTGGCTGAGAGTCACGTCTGATTGTGGAGTTGGGGTGCAGACCCACGGGCTTCCCCAGGACCCCGCCTGGGCGGGTTCGCCGCAGAAAGCACATGGAGGGGCAGAAGGTGCTGAATGCTCCGAGGTCAGACCCAGGAAGGTGGAAGCTGTGCACCGTGAACCTCCTAGGCTTGGAAACAGGCTGTTCACAGAGAGGAAGCTTCCCCCCGGAGTCCTAACTGCCTTCATAGGGAGCAGTTCCAGAGCATCGCCCTGGGGACTCCGTGTCACATGGTCCCCACAGACAGGAGAAGGCACCTGCTAATGCTGTTGCTTAGGGGACTTCTGCTTTAGTTCACGTGGCAGAGGCCTGTGTTTTAGACCTAGCATTAAGTCCTGGTTCCCTGCGGAGTGTGTTGTGATTTTTCTGGTTGCTGTCTGTTGTCGAGGGCCCCGTCTGTCCGCGTTAGGTGCCTGTGATTCTGCCCCAGGCTGGAAGAGCTGGGGTGGGAGTTACATATTTATTGATTGATTCCGTGTAGTCAAAGCTAAAAATGTGGAACAGTGTGAAGTGGGCCCCGGGGTAAAGGGCCCAGACTCTATATACCTGGACAGGGGTTCCAATATCTGCCCTTCCCCCCTATGGGTGGCCTGTCGCTTCCTTTCCCTTACACAGGTCCTGTGGCCTTCCTCTCCCTTTTTGCCTGGTTTCGTGGCTGTCCCTCTCCTCCCCTTCTCCAGTGCAGGCTTGGTGGTTGAACCTTTGCCCTGCGATTCCCGTGACCTGTCCCGCCCCCTGTGTGGGCCCTGTGGCTGGTCCCTCCCTCGGTATGGGTCCTGTAATCTGTCCCCCCTCCCCTGTGCAGGCTCTGTGGCCTGTCCCCACCCTACCCCGGCATGGCCTGGCCCTTCCCCATTTGGGTGAATGCTGGCAGAGGACGCTGAGGTAAGAGGTTTGGGGGCTGAGAACCAGGATCTCTCTTCAATGGCCCCATTTTGCTTTTGGGGGCATACAGCTGGTGTCCACGTGGTGCCCTGGAGTGGGGGGTAAAGAAGGTGCCCATGTGGAGTGGGGCGTAGCTGGGGGCATTTGCGTGGCTGCTCTGATGGAGCTGGCGTGCCAGCCCTGGGAACAGATCTCTGACGCGACAGCTGTAGGTCAGGGCTGCTTGTGCCATATAGTGCCTGGCTAAGCTCCCTGCCACGGCTGTGCCCTGCGTCCTTGTGCGTGAGTCTGGGCCGCACAGGTTGGGAAACGGCTTCCTAGAAGGTAACAGGTGTTTCCTGTGGCTGAGAGGCTGGGCAGCGGACCAGCTCATCACGCCAGGCACTGCGGCTGCCATCACAGCTGGTGGGGACAGGCTCAGGCATGGGGCGAGGGCCCGGAGGGGGCACGGTGTGGGGGTGAGGGGGCATGAAGGAGAAGGGCCTGGCAGGGAAGAAAGGAGAGGCCAGGGGAGGGGCGATGGGACCGCTAGGGGATGTGGCCCCCGGCAGAGAGCGTGATGGGAGTGTGGGAATGGGAGAGGCGGCTGATGGGGCAGAGGTGTGAAGGGAGGTGACTTGGGGAAGCTAACAAAGGCGCTATTGACGGACCGAG
Source organism: Sternotherus odoratus (assembly GCA_032164245.1). Lineage (NCBI taxonomy): Eukaryota > Metazoa > Chordata > Testudines > Kinosternidae > Sternotherus > Sternotherus odoratus. Next base: position 6,756,150 of record JAVMKO010000021.1, on the reverse strand, counting down.
CTTGGCCGCTCTGCGTTGTGTGGAGCCGGAGGCTGGCCAGGAAAAACAGGCCTGGAGCAGGGAGCACACTGTGTCCCTGGCTGGAGCCGCGCAGGCCTCGGTACATTCTGTTGTGCAGGAAGTTGGCGGGAGAAGGAGGCTCTGCACATCTGACCCTGGCTGGGAGAGACTCCCGGCCCCCCCAGGCCCTGCTGGGCTTGCCATGCCTAATCGGCTGCATAACGAGCTCCATTCAGGGCAGCAGGACCCCCTGCAGCTGGGGGGCGGAGGGGTGGCTAAAGCTTGTCAGTTCTAGGTCAGCGCTGAGGAGGAGGAGGCTGCAGACAGATCCGGCGCCTTTCCCAGGAATTTGAGGATGGTTTGCACACTGCTTTTCCCAGGCAGCACCATCTAATTCTATTCAAACTCAGTGTCCCAAAGCCAGAGAGCCCCAAAGGAGCGCAGCACGGGGGAGCCCAGGGGACCCTCCGGGGCAGGAGACACCAGCAGGAGGCTGTCAGCTCTGGGGGGAAGCCACCAGTTACCGCCCTGGTGCTGCTCCCAACACCCCAGCCCTGCGGTCAGCTGGACGGGGAGAGCCTGTCTGCTGGCATCTCTGCAGGGCAACTCCATGGCGGAAAGCTGCAGAGCTGCCGTTCCTGGGGGACATCGAAGGGACTGGCACCGGGGCGCGCTGGAGGATCCCCCGTGCCAAGCTGCAGTGGGAGAAGGGCCCGCAGGGGGGTGAGGCGGGGATAGCCCAGGGCCAGAGGGACGGGTTCACTGCAAGGCTGGTTCATGCTAAAGCCGCCCATTGTTCTACCCGCCAGAGCTGGTTTCAGTCCTTTCCCCCAAGGAGGCAGAGCCCCTGGGGTCCAGCCAGACGATGCACCACGGGGGCAGCTCAGTCCTCTGCCCCCAGCCCAGCAGCCCCCCCGCTGCCCAGCTGAGACAATGCCCAGCGAGGAGCGCTCAGCCAGCCCCCCAGTTCCACCTCAGGCTGGACCTGGCAATTTCGGGGAGGCGGAGGAAGGGGGGGAGCAGGTCGCAGGCAGATAATGGCACTGAGCCAAGACCCAGAATCACTCCACACACCCTGACCTGCCTCTTCCCCTCCTCCTCCTCCCCCTGCCCCCAAACCCTGTCACACGCACCCCAGCCCCTCCCCCAAACCCTGACACACTCACCCGAGCCCCAACACACTCACCCCAGCCCCTCCCCCAAACCCTGTCACACGCACCCCAGCCCCTCCCCCAAACCCTGACACACTCACCCAGCCCCTCCCCCAAACCCTGACACACTCACCCCAGCCCCAACACACTCGGCCCCGCCCCCTCCCCACCTTCTGTGTGAAATCAATAGCACTAGCATCATCTCTGGATCTTCCCCCTTTTTGGGGTAAAACCTTTGCCAGGGGTCTGATCGATCCCAGTGGAGGACTTTGGGCGCTATTGAATGTAACGCTAGCAGTAGTAAGAACAGCAGTCCTGGATCCAAACTCCAAACCTGGGCAAGTGTGAGTTTGGAGCCACGGTTTGTGCCTGACCCCTCCCTTTGCAATGGGTCAAGCCAGCTCCTTAGATCCAAACACTCCTGTGCTGGAGTAAGTCTGAATCCAGACTTTGCGACAGACTCATCCCTGGTCTCCCACGTTCCACCCAGGGAACAAAAGTGCTTTACAGACGTCTGTTCCTTAAGCCTCCCTTTGAGGTTGGACTCAGTATCACCCCCTCTTACAGGCAGAGAGGAGGCACAGAGAAGTTCAAATTAATTATCACAACAATTCTGGCAGGGGCATTAAACCCTGTGCTTCAGGTGTAAGCCAACCTCTGACTGAGAGACCAGAGGGAGGACTGCTACACCTGCCGCTGAGGCCTCAGTGTTAGATGGATCGCAGGGCTGATCCGTTCTGGCAATTCCGGTGTTCCTAACATCCGCAAAAGTGTCCATTAATCCGGAGACAGCTCCAGCCTTTGAGTTTGGTGCCTCAGTTCTGGGGGGCCTTTCTTAGGATACCTTCACATTTCTCTACCCAAACGAGTCACTTTGGGGAATTCGTGCCATGGTGATGTGTCTGATGCCATACAGTGAGTCGGGCAGAGGTAGGACTAGAATGTGCTCTTAGACTATGGTGTGTATAATATGGAGGGGTAGGGGGAAGGGGAGGATTTCAGTGTGTTTTCCTTTCTGTAGCTCCTGGCAATCCTGTTTCCACCCCCATCCTGGGGCATTTCCGGTCATATCTTGGTTCACTTGGAAGGAGTGAAATGATTTTCGTATTGGGACTGGATTTATCATTTGGAGGCCGACATCTGGATCTCCAGGGCTCCTAGAACCGAAGGGACGTCATTAAGTCTGGGTAGCCCCTGCAGGGCGTCTGTGCAGCTGGACCCAAAGAGAACGACAGCTTCTCTTTAGAACAGCATCTCAGTGCCACTGCTGCACAAGGAACCAGCTGCTAAGAGAGGTTCAAGATGATGTAATTTTTGCCATTACAGGTAAAGCTTCAGGTCCCCTGTGAGGCCAACTGTTGAGATCCTCTGAGACGCTGACAGGTGTGTAGGTTGTTGTGTTCCTGTTTCTCTGCTACATCCTAACTGGAATAGCTGTTGCATCCCTAGGTGTGTCTGTTTCCCCTTGTAGGATCTTTTTGGGATGTATCCGGGCTCGGCTGCTAATCCATCCCCTCGAGGCATTTGAGCAGCTGCTGTGGGAAGCCAGAGGCTGCTCCACTGTCACGTGGTTGAAACTGAGCTACTTTTACCCCAGGATTCATTGTCTAAAGTCCCTCAGATGGAATGGGAACTGCCTATCTCCTTTTGCTTCCCAAGCCACACTTGCATGGCTCCATTTGTAGCTTCGCCAACTTGCTGCCCCCAGACACGGAATTAGTCGCCCGTGTCTTTGTGCCTCTTTTGGAAATATCCCCCACACTGAACCCTGTATGTGGCTGCAGGCTGGACATTGGGCATGCAGTATCTTCTTCTCCCTGGACTTACCCGCGATTGTGGCTTGGGGGGGGGGGGGAAGCTGTGGGAAAGACATTTCTGTACAGTGGTGAACCCTGCCAGGGTGAATGGCCACAGGTCCCACATGCCTTCCTCCCGAGGACGGCATGCTGGGATGTCTGCAGTCCCTGAGTTTGGGATGTCTGTGGAAATGAATGACTCCGTTTTCCTGAAGTGGGGAGTGGAGATAATCGTCCCCCTGGCACCTCGTTAGTAATACAGTCTCAGCCCCTGTCGTTAATCCGATGATCACTCCAGGGCACGTCTTGCTTGTGGGGTAGTAGCCCCACACAAGGCCCAGGCTGGGGGGATTAGAGCCAAGAGGTGCTGAGGCTGCAGGGTACGGAGCTGTATCGAGTATTGTGGTAGCGACCTGCGCAGTGAGGGACGAGGCTGAGTGAAAAGCAGGGAAAGTGGAGGACACACCAGGGCAGGCAGTGACCACAGGGAGTGAAGAGCTGTTCGGCCCTAAGTCTCCCCTCCCTCCCTGCAGGTCAGCCCAGGAGAGCAACCCCAGTGTCCCCTCATATGTGGGGATGATGCCCAGCAGACCGAGAGCTCCCCCCCCCCCCCTGCACTGCCCTGAACAGCTGGGAGCATTGACTTGAATCATTCCCTCCCCATGAACAGCCACGTCCTTTAGGATTTACTGACATACAATTAATAACTTAAATTATACTGAAAATGAGCTCTGCCTTCACTTACCTGCCGGGATCTTAACTCAGAGCTCTGTGTTTCCTGGCAACCGTGGATGGCATCCCTAACACCTAAAGCAGAGAATTTCCTTGCCCAGCTTTAAGGTGCTTGCGATGTCATCAGCCGTTTCCCGGGTAACAGAGAATCCGGAAGCCAGGTCCTGGCAGGCAGGTAGTGGAGGAGCTGAGTTTCACATCCCTTTCTTTTGCAGCTGTATTTGCTTCTCTAAAGTTGACACATCAGGTCTGCGAGGTGTTCACTGATGAATGGGGAGTGGTTGTGCAGTTGCCTCTCTCTGCTCCACCACCCTCCCTTTATGGAGGGTCTGGTAGGGCTGCAGCGGGGGGCATGTATGAGTGTCCAGAGGAGAAGCGGTTGTTATTTCTACACTCAGCGGGAGGATGTCAAGCTGGATAAGGAAAATAAGAATTGGGCTTGTGCCCTTTCTTACATCTTTCGGATGGAGAAAGGAAGTCTGAAAGTTCAAGAAAACAAAGTGTGTGCAGGAGTGGGATGGTTTTGTTTGTTAAAAGGCCAGGCCTGCTCTATCCTGATTTCCCTGGAAGACTCGATAGATGACTGGAGAACTGGTCTATGCTTAAACCTTTTGCCAGCATAGCTATATTGGTGAGAAGTATAAAAATAACACCCCACTAACCCACAGAGCTAAACCGTAGTGCAAACCACCATACTGGCAATAATGTCCTTTTGCTGGCTGAACGTATTCCAGGGAATTGGTGTAAGCCTACCAGCCAAAGAACTCTTTTGCCAGGGTAAGCTGCATCTCCACTAGGCGACTTTGCCAGTATAGCTATAGCTGCATTCCTGTACCAGCAAAGGGCGTTGATTGTAGCAGTGAAAACTGACGGATGGTCTAGGAAAGTGATTTTCACCCCCACTCTAAGGAATTGTCTTTGACAGTACCTCTAAGCCCCAGTAACAGGAGGGGAATCTCCTTTGGTTCCAAATTCAGCTGCACCATCCTTTCAGGTGAGGGAATCCAGAGCTCTGGGTCCCCTAGCAAGGCCCGGCCTTGATGATCCTGATATTTCGAAGTTAAGAACAAGCAGATATTAAATGAGGCTTTTGTGCGGGAGAAGTGAAGTAGGGCACCATCTTGATTTGTAGTGTTCTTTTGCGGTGGCCTTTAAGGCAAAGAGTCAGCCTTGTCACTGAATCCCGGGGCTGTGGAGGCTTTAAGGGTGGTCCGTCAAGGTGGGATGGGGGTGTATCCCTAAGTCGGTGTGTTGCTCTGCTGTTCACACCTGGGCTGCGTATCTCCAGTTGAGGAGCTGGCCCCGGCTGACTCCCCTTTCCCGGTCCCGCTCAGCCCCCCAAGGAAATGCCGGTAACAGAAAGTGGCCTGCGGGCAGCAGCCATTTTGTGCCTGTTGTTATGTAAGTGGATTTCTTGGTCATTTCAAAGGGCTTAGCTGTGTTTCAGGCCTGAGTCGCAAATCACACCTCTCCTAATCCAGGTAGATCTGTCTCAGAGGTAGGAGCTTAGCCAGGGCGCTCGGGGGTTAAATGCTCCTGTCCCTGGGCTGGAGGGGGTGAGCAAGCCAGGGGCACGCCCCAGGCCACATTCCCACAGACCCACCCAGACACCAGGCCGCCCGCCCCGGGTTGCTGCCAGATGATCTGGGCTCTCGGAAAGTCCCTTACTGGGGCAGCCTTTGGTGGGGATGGGGAGCTGGGCGGGTTATATTGGGAGGAAGCTGAATGCTGCAGCCACTGGGAATTCCCCGATGTTCCCTGCACTGCACAGTGCTCCAGGGGATTTCCCGAGCCTGGGAGACAAGACCAGCCGGTGACGTCCCTCACCTTTCACTGGGTCCAGACCTGCCCCAGGCTAGGAAGCCGAGGTCACACTGCAGCCTCACTCCTTGGTCAGCGCCTGGCTGTGTCGGAGGCTCTGTGTGGGGCCGGTGTGCGGGGGGAAGAGCTGGCGTACACAGAGTGTATATACAGAGCACAACCCGCGCAGAGAGCCAGCCACCCGCTCAGTGGTCCCTTTCTGAGCACCCCTCAGGGGTGTGCGCACACGGAAGGGTGTGTAAGTCCCATGAGGGGGCGTGTGTGTGTGTGTGTGTGTGTGTGCGGGCACATGGACAGATCTGCGGTGTCGCAGGTGGATGTGCTGAGCTGGGCCCTGCCTGGCGTCATGCCGTGCCGGGTCTCATAGGCGTGGGAGCTAAGGGGGCTCCCCATGTGCTACCTGGACTGCGTGAGGGGGGGAGGGCAGGCCCCCTGTGTGCACCCTTTGGGGTGCTCTTTGTCCCGCTCTGAGCACAGGAACATGTGCTGGGGAGCGGGAGGCCTCAGCCCCTGCTTTTCACCCCTCGCGGGCCCGACATGAGACCCCCGTGAATGGGACACTGGGGCCGAGTGACAGGGACCTTCCTGTGAGGATCTCTCAGAGCTGGGGTGCAGTCATGGTCCTTGGGGTTGGTCTCATTCCCCTCGGGGCGGGGGCAGGCCTGAGACCAGGTCTACAGAGCAGCCCTGCTGAAGCTGCTGTCCTGCCTGGCGTTTCCTTGCTGGAGCCTGGAGGGTTAATCTTCTGCAGCTATAAATGGCACAGGCCCCTGCCCCGCTCCCCCCCCCCCCACCTGACTACACAGCAGCTGATGTGCCTGTGGGAGGACCCCAACTTCCCCGCCTGTGAATTATGAGTAAGCCCTGGCTGGCTAGGGGGGGGGGGGGGGATGTAATTAACAGGTGCAGAGCAAGCTGCTGCCCCTCAGGCCAGCTGAATCACTGCACAGGGGGTGTTCGTGTGTGTGCACATGTGGCCAGCCTATGTGGGCTCTGGGCATCTGTTTATGTGTTTGTGTGTGGCCATGAGTGGGTGTGAACACAGCACGTGTGTATGTGAGGAGAGTGTGTGTGTGGGGGGTCGTGCACTGTGTCCGTGTGTAGGGCGTGTCGCGGGGGGTCGTGCACTGTGTCCGTGCGTGGGGCGTGCAGGAGGTTCATGGGTGTGTCGCGGGGAGTCGTGCACTGTGTCCGTGCGTGGGGCGTGCAGGAGGTTCACGGGTGTGTCGCGGGGGGTCGTGCACTGTGTCCGTGCGTGGGGCGTGCAGGAGGTTCATAGGTTGTCGCGGGGGGTCGTGCACTGTGTCTGTGCGTGGGGCGTGCAGGAGGTTCATGGGGGTGTCGCGGGGGGTCGTGCACTGTGTCCATGCCTGGGGCGTGCAGGAGGTTCATGGGTGTGTTGCGGGGGGTCGTGCACTGTGTCCGTGCGTGGGGCCTGCAGGAGGTTCATGGGTGTGTCGCGGGGGGGTCGTGCACTGTGTCCGTGCGTGGGGCGTGCAGGAGGTTCATGGGGGTGTCGCGGGGGGTCGTGCACTGTGTCCGTGCGTGGGGCGTGCAGGAGGTTCATAGGGGTGTCGCGGGGGGTCGTGCACTGTGTCCGTGCGTGGGGATTGCACGAGGTTCATGGGTGTGTCGCGGGGGGTCCTGCACTGTGTCCGTGCGTGGGGCGTGCAGGAGGTTCATGGGTGTGTCGCGGGGGGTCGTGCACTGTGTCCGTGCGTGGGGCGTGCAGGAAGTTCATGGGTGTGTCGCGGGGGGTCGTGCACTGTGTCCGTGCGTGGGGCGTGCAGGAGGTTCATGGGTGTGTCGCAGTGGGTTGTGCACTGTGTCCGTGCGTGGGGCGTGCAGGAGGTTCATGGGGGTGTCTCGGGGGGTTGTGCACTGTTTCCGTGCGTGGGGCGTGCAGGAGGTTCATGAGTGTGTCGCGGGGGGTCGTGCACTGTGTCCATGCATGGGGCATGCAGGAGGTTCATGGGTGTGTCGCGGGGGGGTCGTGCACTGTGTCTGTGCGTGGGGTGTGCAGGAGGTTCATGAGTGTGTCGCGGGGGGTCGTGCACTGTGTCCATGCATGGGGCATGCAGGAGGTTCATGGGTGTGTCGCGGGGGGGTCGTGCACTGTTTCCGTGCGTGGGGTGTGCAGGAGGTTCATGAGTGTGTCGCGGGGGGTCGTGCACTGTGTCCATGCATGGGGCATGCAGGAGGTTCATGGGTGTGTCGCGGGGGGGTCGTGCACTGTGTCTGTGCGTGGGGCGTGCAGGAGGTTCATGGGTGTGTCGCGGGGGGTCGTGCACTGTGTCCGTGCGTGGGGCGTGCAGGAGGTTCATGGGTGTGTCGCGGGGGATCGTGCACTGTCTCCTTGCGTGGGGCGTGCAGGAGGTTCATGGGTGTGTCGCGGGGGGTCGTGCAGTGTCTCCGTGCGTGGGGCGTGCAGGAGGTTCATGGGTGTGTCGTGGGTGGTCGTGCACTGTGTCCGTGCGTGGGGATTGCAGGAGGTTCATGGGTGTGTCGCGGGGGGGTCGTGCACTGTGTCCGTGCGTGGGGCGTGCAGGAGGTTCATGGGGGTGTCGCGGGGGGTCGTGCACTGTGTCCGTGCGTGGGTCGCGCAGGAGGTTCATGGGTGTGTCACGGGGGGTCGTGCACTGTGTCTGTGCGTGGGGCGTGCAGGAGGTTCACGGGTGTGTCATGGGCGGTGGTGCACTGTGTCCGTGCGTGGGGCGTTCTGGAGGTTCAGGGGTGTGTCGTGGGCAGTCGTGCACTGTGTCCGTGCGTGGGGAGTGCAGGAGGTTCATGGGTGTGTCGCGGGGGGTCGTGCACTGTGTCCGTGCGTGGGGCGTGCAGGAGGTTCATGGGTGTGTCGCGGAGGGTCATGCACTGTGTCCGTGCGTGGGGCGTGCAGGAGGTTCATGGGCCTGTCGCGGGGGGTCGTGCACTGTGTCCGTGCGTGGGGCGTGCAGGAGGTTCATGGGGGTGTCGCGGGGGGTCGTGCACTGTGTCCGTGCGTGGGGCGTGCAGGAGGTTCATGGGGGTGTCGCGGGGGGTTGTGCACTGTGTCCGTGCCTGGGGCGTGCAGGAGTTTCATGGGTGTGTCATGGGGGGTCGTGCACTGTGTCCGTGCGTGGGGCGTGCAGGAGTTTCATGGGTGTGTCGTGGGCAGTCGTGCACTGTGTCCGTGCGTGGGGCGTGCAGGAGGTTCATGGGTGTGTCGCGAGGGGGTCGTGCACTGTGTCCGTGCGTGGGGATTGCAGGAGGTTCATGGGTGTGTCACGGGGGGTCGTGCACTGTGTCTGTGTGTGGGGCGTGCAGGAGGTTCATGGGTGTGTCGCGGGGGGTCGTGCACTGTGTCCGTGCGTGGGGATTGCAGGAGGTTCATGGGCTTGTCGCGGGGGGTCGTGCACTGTGTCTGTGCGTGGGGCGTGCAGGAGGTTCATGGGTGTGTCGCGGGGGGTCGTGCACTGTGTCCGTGCGTGGGGCGTGCAGGAGGTTCATGGGTGTGTCGCGAGGGATCGTGCACTGTCTCCGTGCGTGGGGCGTGCAGGAGGTTCATGGGTGTGTCGCGGGGGGTCGTGCACTGTCTCCGTGCGTGGGGCGTGCAGGAAGTTCATGGGTGTGTCGCGGGGGGTCGTGCACTGTGTCCGTGCGTAGGGCGTGCAGGAGGTTCATGGGTGTGTCGCGGGGGGTCGTGCACTGTGTCCGTGCCTGGGGCGTGCAGGAGGTTCATGGGTGTGTCGCGGGGGGTCGTGCACTGTGTCCGTGCGTGGGGCGTGCAGGAGGTTCATGGGTGTGTCGCGAGGGATCGTGCACTGTCTCCGTGCGTGGGGCGTGCAGGAGGTTCATGGGTGTGTCGCGGGGGGTCGTGCACTGTCTCCGTGCGTGGGGCGTGCAGGAAGTTCATGGGTGTGTCGCGGGGGGTCGTGCACTGTGTCCGTGCGTAGGGCGTGCAGGAGGTTCATGGGTGTGTCGCGGGGGGTCGTGCACTGTGTCCGTGCGTGGGGGGTGCAGGAGGTTCATGGGTGTGTCGCGGGGGGTCGTGCACTGTGTCCGTGCGTGGCGGGTGCAGGAGGTTCATGGGTGTGTCGTGAGCAGTCGTGCACTGTGTCCGTGCGTGGCGCGTGCAGGAGGTTCATGGGTGTGTCGCGGGGGGTCGTGCACTGTGTCCGTGCGTGGGGTGTGCAGGAGGTTCATGGGTGTGTCGCGGGGGGTCGTTCACTGTGTCCGTGCGTGGGGCGTGCAGGAGGTTCATGGGTGTGTCGCGGGGGGGTCGTGCACTGTGTCCGTGCGTGGGGATTGCAGGAGGTTCATGGGCTTGTCGCGGGGGGTCGTGCACTGTGTCCGTGCGTGGGGCGTGCAGGAGGTTCATGGGTGTGTCGCGGGGGGTTGTGCACTGTGTCCGTGCGTGGGGGGTGCAGGAGGTTCATGGGTGTGTTGCGGGGGGTCGTGCACTGCGTCCGTGCGTGGGGCGTGCAGGAGGTTCATGGGGGTGTCGCGGGGGGTCGTGCACTGTGTCCGTGCGTGGGGCGTGCAGGAAGTTCATGGGCGTGTCGCGGTGGGTTGTGCACTGTGTCCGTGCGTGGGGCGTGCAGGAAGTTCATGGGCGTGTCGCGGGGGGTCGTGCACTGTGTCCGTGCGTGGGGCGTGCAGGAGGTTCATAGGGGTGTCGCGGGGGGTCGTGCACTGTGTCCGTGCGTGGGGATTGCACGAGGTTCATGGGTGTGTCGCGGGGGGTCCTGCACTGTGTCCGTGCGTGGGGCGTGCAGGAGGTTCATAGGGGTGTCGCGGGGGGTCGTGCACTGTGTCCGTGCGTGGGGATTGCACGAGGTTCATGGGTGTGTCGCGGGGGGTCCTGCACTGTGTCCGTGCGTGGGGCGTGCAGGAGGTTCATGGGGGTGTCTCGGGGGGTTGTGCACTGTGTCCGTGCGTGGGGCGTGCAGGAGGTTCATGGGTGTGTCGCGGGGGGTCGTGCACTGTGTCCGTGCGTGGCGGGTGCAGGAGGTTCATGGGGGTGTCGCGGGGGGTCGTGCACTGTGTCCGTGCGTGGCGGGTGCAGGAGGTTCATGGGCGTGTCGCGGGCGGTGGTGCACTGTGTCCGTGCGTGGGGCGTGCAGGAGGTTCATGGGGGTGTCGCGGGGGGTGGTGCACTGTGTCCGTGCGTGGGGCGTGCAGGAGGTTCATGGGTGTGTCGCAGTGGGTTGTGCACTGTGTCCGTGCGTGGGGCGTGCAGGAGGTTCATGGGGGTGTCTCGGGGGGTTGTGCACTGTTTCCGTGCGTGGGGCGTGCAGGAGGTTCATGAGTGTGTCGCGGGGGGTCGTGCACTGTGTCCATGCATGGGGCATGCAGGAGGTTCATGGGTGTGTCGCGGGGGGGTCGTGCACTGTGTCTGTGCGTGGGGTGTGCAGGAGGTTCATGAGTGTGTCGCGGGGGGTCGTGCACTGTGTCCATGCATGGGGCATGCAGGAGGTTCATGGGTGTGTCGCGGGGGGGTCGTGCACTGTTTCCGTGCGTGGGGTGTGCAGGAGGTTCATGAGTGTGTCGCGGGGGGTCGTGCACTGTGTCCATGCATGGGGCATGCAGGAGGTTCATGGGTGTGTCGCGGGGGGGTCGTGCACTGTGTCTGTGCGTGGGGCGTGCAGGAGGTTCATGGGTGTGTCGCGGGGGGTCGTGCACTGTGTCCGTGCGTGGGGCGTGCAGGAGGTTCATGGGTGTGTCGCGGGGGATCGTGCACTGTCTCCTTGCGTGGGGCGTGCAGGAGGTTCATGGGTGTGTCGCGGGGGGTCGTGCAGTGTCTCCGTGCGTGGGGCGTGCAGGAGGTTCATGGGTGTGTCGTGGGTGGTCGTGCACTGTGTCCGTGCGTGGGGATTGCAGGAGGTTCATGGGTGTGTCGCGGGGGGGTCGTGCACTGTGTCCGTGCGTGGGGCGTGCAGGAGGTTCATGGGGGTGTCGCGGGGGGTCGTGCACTGTGTCCGTGCGTGGGTCGCGCAGGAGGTTCATGGGTGTGTCACGGGGGGTCGTGCACTGTGTCTGTGCGTGGGGCGTGCAGGAGGTTCACGGGTGTGTCATGGGCGGTGGTGCACTGTGTCCGTGCGTGGGGCGTTCTGGAGGTTCATGGGTGTGTCGTGGGCAGTCGTGCACTGTGTCCGTGCGTGGGGAGTGCAGGAGGTTCATGGGTGTGTCGCGGGGGGTCGTGCACTGTGTCCGTGCGTGGGGCGTGCAGGAGGTTCATGGGTGTGTCGCGGAGGGTCATGCACTGTGTCCGTGCGTGGGGCGTGCAGGAGGTTCATGGGCCTGTCGCGGGGGGTCGTGCACTGTGTCCGTGCGTGGGGCGTGCAGGAGGTTCATGGGGGTGTCGCGGGGGGTCGTGCACTGTGTCCGTGCGTGGGGCGTGCAGGAGTTTCATGGGTGTGTCATGGGGGGTCGTGCACTGTGTCCGTGCGTGGGGCGTGCAGGAGTTTCATGGGTGTGTCGTGGGCAGTCGTGCACTGTGTCCGTGCGTGGGGCGTGCAGGAGGTTCATGGGTGTGTCGCGAGGGGGTCGTGCACTGTGTCCGTGCGTGGGGATTGCAGGAGGTTCATGGGTGTGTCACGGGGGGTCGTGCACTGTGTCTGTGTGTGGGGCGTGCAGGAGGTTCATGGGTGTGTCGCGGGGGGTCGTGCACTGTGTCCGTGCGTGGGGATTGCAGGAGGTTCATGGGCTTGTCGCGGGGGGTCGTGCACTGTGTCTGTGCGTGGGGCGTGCAGGAGGTTCATGGGTGTGTCGCGGGGGGTCGTGCACTGTGTCCGTGCGTGGGGCGTGCAGGAGGTTCATGGGTGTGTCGCGAGGGATCGTGCACTGTCTCCGTGCGTGGGGCGTGCAGGAGGTTCATGGGTGTGTCGCGGGGGGTCGTGCACTGTCTCCGTGCGTGGGGCGTGCAGGAAGTTCATGGGTGTGTCGCGGGGGGTCGTGCACTGTGTCCGTGCGTAGGGCGTGCAGGAGGTTCATGGGTGTGTCGCGGGGGGTCGTGCACTGTGTCCGTGCCTGGGGCGTGCAGGAGGTTCATGGGTGTGTCGCGGGGGGTCGTGCACTGTGTCCGTGCGTGGGGCGTGCAGGAGGTTCATGAGTGTGTCGCGGGGGGTCGTGCACTGTGTCCATGCATGGGGCATGCAGGAGGTTCATGGGTGTGTCGCGGGGGGGTCGTGCACTGTGTCTGTGCGTGGGGTGTGCAGGAGGTTCATGAGTGTGTCGCGGGGGGTCGTGCACTGTGTCCATGCATGGGGCATGCAGGAGGTTCATGGGTGTGTCGCGGGGGGGTCGTGCACTGTTTCCGTGCGTGGGGTGTGCAGGAGGTTCATGAGTGTGTCGCGGGGGGTCGTGCACTGTGTCCATGCATGGGGCATGCAGGAGGTTCATGGGTGTGTCGCGGGGGGGTCGTGCACTGTGTCTGTGCGTGGGGCGTGCAGGAGGTTCATGGGTGTGTCGCGGGGGGTCGTGCACTGTGTCCGTGCGTGGGGCGTGCAGGAGGTTCATGGGTGTGTCGCGGGGGATCGTGCACTGTCTCCTTGCGTGGGGCGTGCAGGAGGTTCATGGGTGTGTCGCGGGGGGTCGTGCAGTGTCTCCGTGCGTGGGGCGTGCAGGAGGTTCATGGGTGTGTCGTGGGTGGTCGTGCACTGTGTCCGTGCGTGGGGATTGCAGGAGGTTCATGGGTGTGTCGCGGGGGGGTCGTGCACTGTGTCCGTGCGTGGGGCGTGCAGGAGGTTCATGGGGGTGTCGCGGGGGGTCGTGCACTGTGTCCGTGCGTGGGTCGCGCAGGAGGTTCATGGGTGTGTCACGGGGGGTCGTGCACTGTGTCTGTGCGTGGGGCGTGCAGGAGGTTCACGGGTGTGTCATGGGCGGTGGTGCACTGTGTCCGTGCGTGGGGCGTTCTGGAGGTTCATGGGTGTGTCGTGGGCAGTCGTGCACTGTGTCCGTGCGTGGGGAGTGCAGGAGGTTCATGGGTGTGTCGCGGGGGGTCGTGCACTGTGTCCGTGCGTGGGGCGTGCAGGAGGTTCATGGGTGTGTCGCGGAGGGTCATGCACTGTGTCCGTGCGTGGGGCGTGCAGGAGGTTCATGGGCCTGTCGCGGGGGGTCGTGCACTGTGTCCGTGCGTGGGGCGTGCAGGAGGTTCATGGGGGTGTCGCGGGGGGTCGTGCACTGTGTCCGTGCGTGGGGCGTGCAGGAGTTTCATGGGTGTGTCATGGGGGGTCGTGCACTGTCTCCGTGCGTGGGGCGTGCAGGAGTTTCATGGGTGTGTCGTGGGCAGTCGTGCACTGTGTCCGTGCGTGGGGCGTGCAGGAGGTTCATGGGTGTGTCGCGAGGGGGTCGTGCACTGTGTCCGTGCGTGGGGATTGCAGGAGGTTCATGGGTGTGTCACGGGGGGTCGTGCACTGTGTCTGTGTGTGGGGCGTGCAGGAGGTTCATGGGTGTGTCGCGGGGGGTCGTGCACTGTGTCCGTGCGTGGGGATTGCAGGAGGTTCATGGGCTTGTCGCGGGGGGTCGTGCACTGTGTCTGTGCGTGGGGCGTGCAGGAGGTTCATGGGTGTGTCGCGGGGGGTCGTGCACTGTGTCCGTGCGTGGGGCGTGCAGGAGGTTCATGGGTGTGTCGCGAGGGATCGTGCACTGTCTCCGTGCGTGGGGCGTGCAGGAGGTTCATGGGTGTGTCGCGGGGGGTCGTGCACTGTCTCCGTGCGTGGGGCGTGCAGGAAGTTCATGGGTGTGTCGCGGGGGGTCGTGCACTGTGTCCGTGCGTAGGGCGTGCAGGAGGTTCATGGGTGTGTCGCGGGGGGTCGTGCACTGTGTCCGTGCCTGGGGCGTGCAGGAGGTTCATGGGTGTGTCGCGGGGGGTCGTGCACTGTGTCCGTGCGTGGGGCGTGCAGGAGGTTCATGGGTGTGTCGCGAGGGATCGTGCACTGTCTCCGTGCGTGGGGCGTGCAGGAGGTTCATGGGTGTGTCGCGGGGGGTCGTGCACTGTCTCCGTGCGTGGGGCGTGCAGGAAGTTCATGGGTGTGTCGCGGGGGGTCGTGCACTGTGTCCGTGCGTAGGGCGTGCAGGAGGTTCATGGGTGTGTCGCGGGGGGTCGTGCACTGTGTCCGTGCGTGGGGGGTGCAGGAGGTTCATGGGTGTGTCGCGGGGGGTCGTGCACTGTGTCCGTGCGTGGCGGGTGCAGGAGGTTCATGGGTGTGTCGTGAGCAGTCGTGCACTGTGTCCGTGCGTGGCGCGTGCAGGAGGTTCATGGGTGTGTCGCGGGGGGTCGTGCACTGTGTCCGTGCGTGGGGTGTGCAGGAGGTTCATGGGTGTGTCGCGGGGGGTCGTTCACTGTGTCCGTGCGTGGGGCGTGCAGGAGGTTCATGGGTGTGTCGCGGGGGGGTCGTGCACTGTGTCCGTGCGTGGGGATTGCAGGAGGTTCATGGGCTTGTCGCGGGGGGTCGTGCACTGTGTCCGTGCGTGGGGCGTGCAGGAGGTTCATGGGTGTGTCGCGGGGGGTTGTGCACTGTGTCCGTGCGTGGGGGGTGCAGGAGGTTCATGGGTGTGTTGCGGGGGGTCGTGCACTGCGTCCGTGCGTGGGGCGTGCAGGAAGTTCATGGGTGTGTCGCGGGGGGGTCGTGCACTGCGTCCGTGCGTGGCGGGTGCAGGAGGTTCATGGGTGTGTCGCGGGGGGGTCGTGCACTGTGTCTGTGCGTGGGGCGTGCAGGAGGTTCATGGGTGTGTCGCGGGTGTGGTGCACTGTGTCCGTGCGTGGGTCGTGCAGGAGGTTCATGGGTGTGTCGTGGGGGATCGTGCACTGTGTCCTTGCGTGGGGCGTGCAGGAGTTTCATGGGTGTGTCATGGGGGGTCGTGCACTGTGTCCGTGCGTAAGGCGTGCAGGATGTTCATGGGTGTGTCGTGGGCGGTCGTGCACTGTGTCCGTGCGTGGGGCGTGCAGGAGTTTCATGGGTGTGTCGTGGGCAGTCGTGAACTGTGTCCGTGCGTGGGGCATGCAGGAGGTTCATGGGTGTGTCGCGGGGGGTCGTGCACTGTGTCCGTGCGTGGGGCGTGCAGGAGGTTCATGGGTTTGTCGCGGGGGGTCGTGTACTGTGTCCGTGCGTGGGGCGTGCAGGAGGTTCATGGGTGTGTCACGGGGGGGTCGTGCACTGTGTCCGTGCGTGGGGATTGCAGGAGGCTCATGGGTGTGTCACGGGGGGTCGTGCACTGTGTCTGTGCATGGGGCGTGCAGGAGGTTCACGGGTGTGTCGTGGGCGGTCGTGCACTGTGTCCGTGCTTGGGGCGTTCTGGAGTTTCATGGGTGTGTCGTGGGCAGTCGTGCACTGTGTCCGTGCGTGGGGCGTGCAGGAGGTTCATGGGTGTGTCGCGTGGGGTCGTGCACTGTGTCCGTGCGTGGGGCGTGCAGGAGGTTCATGGGTGTGTCGTGGGCGGTGATGCACTGTGTCCGTGCGTGGGGCGTGGAGGAGGTTCATGGGTGTGTCACGGGTGTCGTGCACTGTGTCCGTGCGTGGGGCGTGCAGGAGTTTCATGGGTGTGTCGCGGGGGGTCGTGCACTGTGTCCGTGCATGGGGCGTGCAGGAGTTTCATGGGTGTGTCGTGGGCAGTCGTGCACTGTGTCCGTGCGTGGGGCGTGCAGGAGGTTCATGGGTGTGTCGCGGGGGGTCGTGCACTGTGTCCGTGCGTGGGGCGTGCAGGAGGTTCATGGGTGTGTCGCGGGGGGTCGTGCACTGTCTCCGTGCGTGGGGCGTGCAGGAGGTTCATGGGTGTGTCGCGAGGGATCGTGCACTGTCTCCGTGCGTGGGGCGTGCAGGAGGTTCATGGGTGTGTCGCGGGGGGTCGTGCACTGTCTCCGTGCGTGGGGCGTGCAGGAAGTTCATGGGTGTGTCGCGGGGGGTCGTGCACTGTGTCCGTGCGTAGGGCATGCAGGAGGTTCATGGGTGTGTCGCGGGGGGTCGTGCACTGTGTCCGTGCGTGGGGGGTGCAGGAGGTTCATGGGTGTGTCGCGGGGGGTCGTGCACTGTGTCCGTGCGTGGCGGGTGCAGGAGGTTCATGGGTGTGTCGTGAGCAGTCGTGTACTGTGTCCGTGCGTGGCGCGTGCAGGAGGTTCATGGGTGTGTCGCGGGGGGTCGTGCACTGTGTCCGTGCGTGGGGTGTGCAGGAGGTTCATGGGTGTGTCGCGGGGGGTCGTTCACTGTGTCCGTGCGTGGCGGGTGCAGGAGGTTCATGGGTGTGTCGTGAGCAGTCGTGTACTGTGTCCGTGCGTGGCGCGTGCAGGAGGTTCATGGGTGTGTCGCGGGGGGTCGTGCACTGTGTCCGTGCGTGGGGTGTGCAGGAGGTTCATGGGTGTGTCGCGGGGGGTCGTTCACTGTGTCCGTGCGTGGGGCGTGCAGGAGGTTCATGGGTGTGTCGCGGGGGGGTCGTGCACTGTGTCCGTGCGTGGGGATTGCAGGAGGTTCATGGGCTTGTCGCGGGGGGTCGTGCACTGTGTCCGTGCGTGGGGCGTGCAGGAGGTTCATGGGTGTGTTGCGGGGGGTCGTGCACTGTGTCCGTGCGTGGGGCGTGCAGGAGGTTCATGGGTGTGTCGCGGGGGGGTCGTGCACTGCGTCCGTGCGTGGCGGGTGCAGGAGGTTCATGGGTGTGTCGCGGGGGGGTCGTGCACTGTGTCTGTGCGTGGGGCGTGCAGGAGGTTCATGGGTGTGTCGCGGGTGTCGTGCACTGTGTCCGTGCGTGGGTCGTGCAGGAGGTTCATGGGTGTGTCGTGGGCGGTGATGCACTGTGTCCGTGCGTGGGGCGTGCAGGAGTTTCATGGGTGTGTCATGGGGGGTCGTGCACTGTGTCCGTGCGTAAGGCGTGCAGGATGTTCATGGGTGTGTCGTGGGTGGTCGTGCACTGTGTCCGTGCGTGGGGCGTGCAGGAGTTTCATGGGTGTGTCGTGGGCAGTCGTGAACTGTGTCCGTGCGTAGGGCATGCAGGAGGTTCATGGGTGTGTCGCGGGGGGTCGTGCACTGTGTCCGTGCGTGGCGGGTGCAGGAGGTTCATGGGTGTGTCGCGGGGGGTCGTGCACTGTGTCCGTGCGTGGGGCGTGCAGGAGGTTCATGGGTGTGTCACGGGGGGGTCGTGCACTGTGTCCGTGCGTGGGGATTGCAGGAGGCTCATGGGTGTGTCACGGGGGGTCGTGCACTGTGTCTGTGCATGGGGCGTGCAGGAGGTTCACGGGTGTGTCGTGGGCGGTCGTGCACTGTGTCCGTGCTTGGGGCGTGCAGGAGTTTCATGGGTGTGTCGTGGGCAGTCGTGCACTGTGTCCGTGCGTGGGGCGTGCAGGAGGTTCATGGGTGTGTCGCGTGGGGTCGTGCACTGTGTCCGTGCGTGGGGCGTGCAGGAGGTTCATGGGTGTGTCGTGGGCGGTGATGCACTGTGTCCGTGCGTGGGGCGTGGAGGAGGTTCATGGGTGTGTCACGGGTGTCGTGCACTGTGTCCGTGCGTAGGGCGTGCAGGAGTTTCATGGGTGTGTCGTGGGCAGTCGTGCATTGTGTCCGTGCGTGGGGCATGCAGGAGGTTCATGGGTGTGTCGTGGGCAGTCGTGCACTGTGTCCGTGCGTGGGGTGTGCAGGAGTTTCATGGGTGTGTCGTGGGCAGTCGTGCACTGTGTCCGTGCATGGGGCGTGCAGGAGGTTCATGGGTGTGTCGCGGGGGGGTCGTGCACTGTGTCCGTGCGTGGGGCGTGCAGGAGTTTCATGGGTGTGTCATGGGGGGTCGTGCACTGTGTCCGTGCGTAGGGCATGCAGGAGGTTCATGGGTGTGTCGCGGGGAGTCGTGCACTGTGTCCGTGCGTGGGGTGTGCAGCAGGTTCATGGGTGTGTCGCGGGGGGTCGTGCACTGTGTCCGTGCGTAGGGCATGCAGGAGGTTCATGGGGGTGTCGCGGGGGGTCGTGCACTTTGTCCGTGCGTGGGGTGTGCAGGAGTTTCATGAGTGTGTCGTGGGCAGTCGTGCACTGTGTCCGTGCGTGGGGCGTGCAGGAGGTTCATGGGTGTGTCGCGGGGGGGTCGTGCACTGTGTCCGTGCGTGGGGCGTGCAGGAGGTTCATGGGTGTGTCGTGGGCGGTCGTGCACTGTGCCCGTGCGTGGGGCGTGCAGGAGGTTCACGGGTGTGTCGTGGGCGGTCGTGCACTGTGTCCGTGCTTGGGGCGTTCTGGAGTTTCATGGGTGTGTCGTGGGCAGTCGTGCACTGTGTCCGTGCGTGGCGGGTGCAGGAGGTTCATGGGTGTGTCGTGGGCGGTGATGCACTGTGTCCGTGCGTGGGGCGTGGAGGAGGTTCATGGGTGTGTCGCGGGTGTCGTGCACTGTGTCCGTGCGTGGGGCGTGCAGGAGGTTCATGGGTGTGTCGTGGGGGATCGTGCACTGTGTCCTTGCGTGGGGCGTGCAGGAGTTTCATGGGTGTGTCGCGGGGGGTCGTGCACTGTGTCCGTGCGTGGGGCGTGCAGGAGTTTCATGGGTGTGTCACGGGTGTCGTGCACTGTGTCCGTGCGTAGGGCGTGCAGGAGTTTCATGGGTGTGTCGTGGGCAGTCGTGCACTGTGTCCGTGCGTGGGGCATGCAGGAGGTTCATGGGTGTGTCGTGGGCAGTCGTGCACTGTGTCCGTGCGTGGGGTGTGCAGGAGTTTCATGGGTGTGTCGTGGGCAGTCGTGCACTGTGTCCGTGCATGGGGCGTGCAGGAGGTTCATGGGTGTGTCGCGGGGGGGTCGTGCACTGTGTCCGTGCGTGGGGATTGCAGGAGGTTCATGGGTGTGTCACGGGGGGTCGTGCACTGTGTCTGTGCATGGGGCGTGCAGGAGGTTCACGGGTGTGTAGTGGGTGGTCATGCACTGTGTCCGTGCGTGGGGCATTCTGGAGGTTCATGGGTGTGTCGTGGGCAGTCGTGCACTGTGTCCGTGCGTGGGGCGTGCAGGAGTTTCATGGGTGTGTCATGGGGGGTCGTGCACTGTGTCCGTGCGTAGGGCATGCAGGAGGTTCATGGGGGTGTCGCGGGGGGTCGTGCACTGTGTCCGTGCGTGGGGTGTGCAGGAGTTTCATGAGTGTGTCGTGGGCAGTCGTGCACTGTGTCCGTGCGTGGGGCATGCAGGAGGTTCATGGGTGTGTCGCGGGGGGGTCGTGCACTGTGTCCGTGCGTGGGGCGTGCAGGAGGTTCATGGGTGTGTCGTGGGCGGTCGTGCACTGTGCCCGTGCGTGGGGCGTGCAGGAGGTTCACGGGTGTGTCGTGGGCGGTCGTGCACTGTGTCCGTGCTTGGGGCGTTCTGGAGTTTCATGGGTGTGTCGTGGGCAGTCGTGCACTGTGTCCGTGCGTGGCGGGTGCAGGAGGTTCATGGGTGTGTCGTGGGCGGTGATGCACTGTGTCCGTGCGTGGGGCGTGGAGGAGGTTCATGGGTGTGTCGCGGGTGTCGTGCACTGTGTCCGTGCGTGGGGCGTGCAGGAGGTTCATGGGTGTGTCGTGGGGGATCGTGCACTGTGTCCTTGCGTGGGGCGTGCAGGAGTTTCATGGGTGTGTCGCGGGGGGTCGTGCACTGTGTCCGTGCGTGGGGCGTGCAGGAGTTTCATGGGTGTGTCATGGGGGGTCGTGCACTGTGTCCGTGCGTAGGGCGTGCAGGAGGTTCATGGGTGTGTCGTGGGCAGTCGTGCACTGTGTCCGTGCGTGGGGCGTGCAGGAGTTTCATGGGTGTGTCGTGGGCAGTCGTGCACTGTGTCCGTGCGTGGGGATTGCAGGAGGTTCATGGGTGTGTCACGGGGGGTCGTGCACTGTGTCTGTGCATGGGGCGTGCAGGAGGTTCACGGGTGTGTTGTGGGTGGTCATGCACTGTGTCCGTGCGTGGGGCATTCTGGAGGTTCATGGGTGTGTCGTGGGCAGTCGTGCACTGTGTCCGTGCGTGGGGCGTGCAGGAGTTTCATGGGTGTGTCATGGGGGGTCGTGTACTGTGTCCGTGCGTGGGGCGTGCAGGAGTTTCATGAGTGTGTCGTGGGCAGTCGTGCACTGTGTCCGTGCGTGGGGCGTGCAGGAGGTTCATGGGTGTGTCGCGGGGGGGTCGTGCACTGTGTCCGTGCGTGGGGATTGCAGGAGTTTCATGGGTGTGTCGCGGGGGGTCGTGCACTGTGTCCGTGCGTGGGGATTGCAGGAGGTTCATGGGTGTGTCACGGGGGGTCGTGCACTGTGTCTGTGCATGGGGCGTGCAGGAGGTTCACGGGTGTGTCGTGGGCGGTCGTGCACTGTGTCCGTGCTTGGGGCGTTCTGGAGTTTCATGGGTGTGTCGTGGGCAGTCGTGCACTGTGTCCGTGCGTGGCGGGTGCAGGAGGTTCATGGGTGTGTCGCGTGGGGTCGTGCACTGTGTCCGTGCGTGGGGCGTGCAGGAGGTTCATGGGTGTGTCGTGGGCGGTGATGCACTGTGTCCGTGCGTGGGGCGTGGAGGAGGTTCATGGGTGTGTCGCGGGTGTCGTGCACTGTGTCCGTGCGTGGGGCGTGCAGGAGGTTCATGGGTGTGTCGTGGGGGATCGTGCACTGTGTCCTTGCGTGGGGCGTGCAGGAGTTTCATGGGTGTGTCGCGGGGGGTCGTGCACTGTGTCCGTGCGTGGGGCGTGCAGGAGTTTCATGGGTGTGTCATGGGGGGTCGTGCACTGTGTCCGTGCGTAGGGCGTGCAGGAGGTTCATGGGTGTGTCGTGGGGGGTCGTGCACTGTGTCCGTGCGTGGGGCGTGCAGGAGTTTCATGGGTGTGTCGTGGGCAGTCGTGCACTGTGTCCGTGCATGGGGCGTGCAGGAGGTTCATGGGTGTGTCGCGGGGGGGTCGTGCACTGTGTCCGTGCGTGGGGATTGCAGGAGGTTCATGGGTGTGTCACGGGGGGTCGTGCACTGTGTCTGTGCATGGGGCGTGCAGGAGGTTCACGGGTGTGTTGTGGGTGGTCATGCACTGTGTCCGTGCGTGGGGCATTCTGGAGGTTCATGGGTGTGTCGTGGGCAGTCGTGCACTGTGTCCGTGCGTGGGGCGTGCAGGAGGTTCATGGGTGTGTCATGGGGGGTCGTGCACTGTGTCCGTGCGTAGGGCATGCAGGAGGTTCATGGGTGTGTCGTGGGCAGTCGTGCACTGTGTCCGTGCGTGGGGCGTGCAGGAGTTTCATGAGTGTGTCGTGGGCAGTCGTGCACTGTGTCCGTGCGTGGGGCGTGCAGGAGGTTCATGGGTGTGTCGCGGGGGGGTCGTGCACTGTGTCCGTGCGTGGGGATTGCAGGAGGTTCATGGGTGTGTCACGGGGGGTCGTGCACTGTGTCTGTGCATGGGGTGTGCAGGAGGTTCACGGGTGTGTTGTGGGTGGTCATGCACTGTGTCCGTGCGTGGGGATTGCAGGAGGTTCATGGGTGTGTCACGGGGGGTCGTGCACTGTGTCTGTGCATGGGGCGTGCAGGAGGTTCACGGGTGTGTTGTGGGTGGTCATGCACTGTGTCCGTGCGTGGCGCGTGCAGGAGGTTCATGGGTGTGTCGCGGGGGGTCGTGCACTGTGTCCGTGCGTGGGGCGTGCAGGAGTTTCATGGGTGTGTCATGGGGGGTCGTGCACTGTGTCCGTGCGTAGGGCGTGCAGGAGGTTCATGGGTGTGTCGTGGGCAGTCGTGCACTGTGTCCGTGCGTGGGGCGTGCAGGAGTTTCATGAGTGTGTCGTGGGCAGTCGTGCACTGTGTCCGTGCGTGGGGCGTGCAGGAGGTTCATGGGTGTGTCGCGGGGGGGTCGTGCACTGTGTCCGTGCGTGGGGATTGCAGGAGGTTCATGGGTGTGTCACGGGGGGTCGTGCACTGTGTCTGTGCATGGGGCGTGCAGGAGGTTCATGGGTGTGTCGCGGGGGGTCGTGCACTGTGTCCGTGCGTGGGGCGTGCAGGAGGTTCATGGGTGTGTCGCGGGGGGTCGTGCACTGTGTCCGTGCGTGGGGCGTGCAGGAGGTTCATGGGTGTGTCGCGGGGGGTCGTGCACTGTGTCCGTGCGTGGGGCGTGCAGGAGGTTCATGGGTGTGTCGCGGGGGGTCGTGCACTGTGTCCGTGCGTGGGGCGTGCATGAGGTTCATGGGTGTGTCGCGGGGGGTCGTGCACTGTGTCTGTGCGTGGCGGGTGCAGGAGGTTCATGGGTGTGTCGCGGGGGGTTGTGCACTGTCTGTGCATGGCGCGTGCAGGAGGTTCATGGGTGTGTCGCGGGGAGTCGTGCACTGTGCCCGTGCGTGGGGTGTGCAGCAGGTTCATGGGTGTGTCGCGGGGGGTCGTGCACTGTGTCCGTGCGTGGGGCGTGCAGCAGGTTCATGGGTGTGTCATGGGGGGTCGTGTACTGTGTCCGTGCGTAGCGGGTGCAGGAGGTTCATGGGGGTGTCGCGGGGGGTCGTGCACTGTGTCTGTGCATGGGGCGTGCAGGAGGTTCACGGGTGTGTTGTGGATGGTCGTGCACTGTGTCCGTGCGTGGGGCGTGCAGGAGGTTCATGGGTGTGTCGTGGGCAGTCGTGCACTGTGTCCGTGCGGGGGGCGTGCAGGAGGTTCATGGGTGTGTCGTGGGCAGTCGTGCACTGTGTCCGTGTGTGGGGCGTTCAGGAGGTTCATGGGTGTGTCGTGGGCAGTCGTGCACTGTGTCCGTGCGTGGGGCGTGCAGGAGTTTCATGGGTGTGTCGCGGGGGGTCGTGCACTGTGTCCGTGCGTGGGGCGTGCAGGAGGTTCATGGGTGTGTCGCGGGGGGTTGTGCACTGTGTCCTTGCGTGGGGATTGCAGGAGGTTCATGGGTGTGTCACGGGGGGTCGTGCACTGTGTCTGTGCATGGCGGGTGCAGGAGGTTCATGGGTGTGTCGCGGGGGGTTGTGCACTGTCTGTGCGTGGCGCGTGCAGGAGGTTCATGGGTGTGTCACGGGGGACCGTGCACTGTGTCCGTGCGTGGGGTGTGCAGGAGGTTCATGGGTGTGTCACGGGGGACCGTGCACTGTGTCCGTGCGTGGGGGGTGCAGGAGGTTCATGGGGGTGTCGCGGGGAGTCGTGCACTGTGTCCGTGCATGGGGCGTGCAGCAGGTTCATGGGCGTGTCGCGGGGGGTCGTGCACTGTGTCCGTGCGTGGCGCGTGCAGGAGGTTCATGGGTGTGTCGCGGGGAGTCGTGCACTGTGTCCGTGCGTGGCGGGTGCAGGAGGTTCATGGGTGTGTCGCGGGGAGTCGTGCACTGTGCCCGTGCGTGGGGCGTGCAGGAGGTTCATGGGGGTGTTGTGGGGTTTCGTGCACTGTGTCCGTGCGTGGGGCGTGCAGGAGGTTCATGGGCGTGTCGCGGGGGGTCGTGCACTGTGTCTGTGCGTGGGGCGTGCAGGAGGTTCATGGGGGTGTCGCGGGGGTCGTGCACTGTGTCTGTGCGTGGGGTGTGCAGGAGGTTCATGGGTGTGTCGCGGGGGGTCGTGCACTGTGTCCGTGCGTGGGGATTGCAGGAGGTTCATGGGTGTGTCGCGGGGGGTTGTGCACTGTGTCCGTGCGTGGGGCGTGCAGGAGGTTCATGGGGGTGTCGCGGGGGGTCGTGCACTGTGTCCGTGCGTGGGGCGTGCAGGAGGTTCATGGGCGTTTCGCGGGGGTCGTGCACTGTGTCTGTGCGTGGGGTGTGCAGCGGGGCCGTGAGAGCGTATGAGCGTGTTTGCACACACAGCCTACTGGATGCCAGCGCTCTGACCGAAGGGATCAAAGGTTGCCTGCTTGCGTGGGCCCCAGGAGAGGCTGTGGGCCCTCCAGAGTGTCTCTGGCTTCTCAGGCCGAGGTGGCCATTGCAGGTCTGTGATCTTGCCCCTCGGAAGATGAGCGCCTCAGCCTGCTCTCCTCCGGGGAGGAGTCGCTTTTTGGCTTGTCTTCAGCACCGGATGGAAACCCCTCCCCGCCGGCAGGGCTCCCCTGGGCGTGGCTCGGAGCCTGCCAGGAACATGCTGGCACCCGGCGCAGGGCGGCTGGGATCCTGCCCGGGGAGCGGAGCAGGGAAGCCTGACTGCTGCTGGCTGTTCCAGCCAGAGGAGTGAACGAACCTCCCAGCATACCAGGGACCTCTCCAAATTCCCCTCCCTGCCAGCGCGGGGGAGGGGAGGGGAAGCTCACATGCCCAAGCAGGCTCACACTGTCCAACTCCTGACACCCCCGGTTTGGTCCTTGGCCAGGGGCAGAGCTGTTTCCATGGCGTAGCGCGCTGGGGAACAGGCCTGACGTCTCATCCGGGGAGGTTTGGGCACGGGGGTGAAAGGATGTGTACATGCGTGTGGGTGTGCGCGTGCACACAACACACACACACACACTCTGGTGTGCAGGCAAAGCTTGGGGATTTGTGCCTGTGACTGACTGTGTGTGCATGACTGGGTGCGCATGTTTCTTTGTGTGTGTGTGTGTGTGTGTGTGTGTGTGTGTGTGTGTATACATTTGTATGTGTGTATATGCGTGTGTGAGTGTAGGGGTGTATTGCCGCATCTTCATGTATGTGCGTGCGTGAGTGCACATTTGTAGGTGCGTGCAAGTTAGTGTGTGTGTGAGTGTGCATGCACTTTTGTATGTGCGTGTGTGCAGGCGTGCACACACCGAGGAGGCAGGTGAGCTCGCTCTCCCTGGGCTTTGCTGACGCTGTCATTGGCGCTAAGCCCTGTCACCCTGTCCCAATACCCTCCCACTGCCCGAGAGATCCTGACAACCGTCACCCTGCCCTTACTGCCCTAAGTGTCGGGGGGGGGAGGGGCTGTTCCCGTTCCCCTCCCCCCCCATGCAGTGCCAAGGGATTACATGGCCTCTTCCCCAGGCAAGGCTCAGGTACCCACAGGTATTGTCAGGCTGTGGGCAATGGACAGCAGTTTGGGGAGGAGCCGTTTTCTGCCATCTCCTCCCTCACCTGGCTCTGCCATGTGACAACACAACAACTCTTTGCCCCACGTCCAGGGCTGGGCTCTCTGAAGTGCAGTAGCCCCCCATGGCCCATCCCCGGCACTATCCGCTCTCTGCTGACCCACCTCTGCCCCGCTGTCTTTGTGGGGCTTGGCCATGGGGCTTTCTGAGAGGCCGCGTGGCTGGGGTCCCCGGAGCCGGGGGAGCCAGCCTATTGGCCCGTGCGCTGGGCAGCGGGACGCTGGGCAGTGGGGCAGCACACTCCGGGGGCCGGGGCTGGCTGGGTGAGCCAGGGCTGGCGAGGCCGAGTGGAGCTGGCAGGCGGCTGGCAGGCTGTTCCCAGCTCCGGGCTCGGCTCTCTGCCAGCTGGGGCGAGGCCTGTGACTGGGGCCGTGGGAAGGGCTCGCAGGCCCCAGGCAGCCGGGGCAGAGGAGCAAGTCCTGGGGGTCGGGATCCCCTTTCCCCAGCCGCCCCTCCTGCACCAGCGCCCCAGCTGTGTGCCCAGCCTCCGGGGTCCCCGTGGCTGCAGGGGGACCTGCTGGAGTGTGGCAATGCACAGCCTTTCCCCTGCTCCACGCTGAGGCCCTGCAAGGACCCCCCTGGCTCTGGGGAATGGACCAGGGAGGCAGGCTCCTGCCAGCACCCTGGCAGCCTGTGCTGTGGCTGGAGCCGTGCCCTGGGCTGGGGGCGGCTTTCCCACTTCAATTGGAATTTCCTGCTTTGCAGCGTCTGATCCTGGCGTGAGCGACACCCGGGCCAAGGCCGCTACCAGGAGCCTGCCAGGGCAGGGCTGCCTGTCTCCCCAGGGCACACGCTATGGGGGGCAGAGGGTTAAACCTGCAACTTCTAGCTTGGGGGGGAGTCCCCCTCGGGGCCCCATTTCCAGCAGAGAGGAGGGTTGGGAGTGCCAGGGCCGTCGGGTCGTGGGCAGAGAGGGTGGGCGTGCATGGGAGGTGGAGTGGGGGATGGGTCTGGCTGGGGGCATGTCGGAGGGTGTACGTGGGGCTGTCTGGTACTGATGGGGAGCGGGGTCTATGAGGAGGTGATGGGGAGGGGTGGATGTGGGGCATGAGGGGAGTCTGTACATCCTGGAACATTGCTGAGCCTTGGGTGCGGCTGGCTCCTACACCCAGTGCTCACAGGCTGTGGGGTGCGATGGGTTAGTGCCAGGCCATGAGCCCCAGAGCTCTGGGTTCCAGTTCTACCTTAGACCACAGGCAAAGTGTCATTCTGAGCCTTGTCCTCTGCTTCGTCTGTGCCTCTCTGTAAGCCCTGCGGCTCGCTGTGTGGGCTACCCGCTGGAGAGCGCAAGCAGGTGCCTTGGGTTGTGATCCATACAGGCTGGGGGGGCTGCTGGCCAGGACTGAGGTGGGCTGGCTGGGAGCCTAGCATGGGACTAGAAAGGAGGTGGCTATCTTTTTAATTCAGGATTGAGGGGCTTTGGCAGAGCTGTAATAAATCCTATTCACCATCAATAATCTGACATGGAGAGAGCATCTTTCATTCAAAGCAATCAGAAATGAACTCGCCAGCACTGGAGCGCCGGTACTCCTCTGGGGTGGAGCACAGCTGCTGCTTAACAGTGCACAGCAACGATGGGGAGCAGCTTCAGTCAGGCCGAGAACAGCAACAGATCAAATGAAACTGCAGGTGTGATTTAGACTGAAAGGGTGCAACAGAAACTGAAACGTATCCAGGCCCCGGACTTAGGCACAGGCCCCGGTGGGGTTTGAGAAACCTCTAGCCCTTAATTTCAATCGACTATTCACATTCAGAAAAGGGGGTTTCGTTCAACACGCAGTTTCCTCCCTAAATTGAAACCATTGCTTTGAAAGGGAGAGTTAGTTTACGTCAGGTATTTCTCAGTAACCAGAAGCCTGTGCTAGTCGAGCAGATACTGTTTGGAGGTGATTCTCGCCCTGCTTCTAGGACAAATGAGGAACAGAATCACGTAGTAGCCTAAGCTGTGTGGTTTGCTAGAGCCAAACAGAACTGGAAACTGAGCTGGGTGGAAGATGTCAATTCTTTTCCCAGGCAATTTTTGCATTTATTTATTTGTCTGTTTGTTTGTTTGTTTGTTGCAAAATTTCTCATGAAAAGCTTTTGTTTTTTTAAATCAAAATGGACCTATCGTTATTTTCAAAACCGGAAAAAAATGTGTTTTTGAAAACCCCATATTTTTCTGAAAGCTGAAAATTTTTACCCAAAAGGAAAAACTGGATTCCATTCTTTGGTGAAAAACTGGAAAATTTTGACCAAATGAACTTTTTCTGCAACGTTTTCTTTTCCATTTTTGCACCCCCCCCCCCACAAAACCCAACCCCAACATTTTGTCATATGTGCTGGAAACTCCTTCAAGAGCAGCTCATCTTCCCGGCTAGGGCCCCTGTTTCTGAGTGAGCTCCCCATAGGGCAGCCTGGGTCCCAGGTCCTGGGGAGACGTTTGCCCGGCTGACGCCCGTGCTGCACTGAGCTGCCACTGGGATGACTCACTTCTCGGGGCACCGGGCCACTCTCGCGGGAGGGAACGGATATTGCGCCAGCCAACAGGTAGCAAGGCCCCTGCCCTTCTGTGGGGGCAGAGGCGCCCTGATTCCAGAGGTGCCCGCAGCTGCCATTGGGCTACATCTGTAACTACAGTGGGAGACCTTGCCCTGCGGGAAAGCGAAGTCAGTGATGTTGTCCCGTTGCCGAGCGGGGGAAGGCTCCTCTCCCTGGTCACGCTGAGCCAGCTTTCCGTGGGGAGGCGTCTTGTTCTACAGCCACCAAACCAGCCAGTTCACCGACTGGGGAATGCCACTGCCCTAAGCAGCACTGGTGGTTTTCAAGGCAGCTCCAGGACTGGGTGTTCCAGGCAGCAGGTGGCACTGGCTGGAGCTCGCCTGGCCGGGGAGAGGAAGAGCAAAGAAGAGGCCAACCCTGGCCTTTGGAAGCCATCTGTGCACCTTGTAGTGTGGAGCGGCATGGGGCGATGCGGGGCGAGGGGGCGGAGAAGGGAAGGGGTCTCTGCTTGCCGCCTCTTAGACCTGCTTTCAAGGGCCATTGGCAAAGGCTTGGCAAGGTTTGGTTCCTGTTGCCGGGTGGCGCCAAGCAGGCGTATAGGGCACCGAACAGCTGGCCACGCCCCTGGCACTCCCAACCCCCCGTCACCCCGGGATTGGATCGGTGCCGCCAACCTGCACAGGGAGAGTTGGGTGTGGGGCTGTGCAGGAGGCCGGGGGGAGAGGGAGAGGGACTGGCCATCTGCCTGGGTGTTTATGCCGGGCTCCTCTCCATGGTATCCGTGCGCCTGCCAATGTAGGAAGAAAAGGGCACTAGCCAAGCAGCGCATGCCCCAGGGGCTCTGTGACCTACTGCCTGGCCCACTGCCCAGCATGCTGGGGATTCTTGGAACCCGTCCAGTTCGGATGTAGATCACAGGCTGGGAACTAGCACGGGGCCGGCCTACAAAGAACTGGTTCAGATCAGCCTCCCAAACACGGGATGCGTTTCCAAGCCACTCCAGGCTGGAAATTCCACAAGAGCCGGCTTCCTTGGGAGGCGTCCGCTCCCGCCTCCCCCTGGGGCTGGGGAGAGACCAGGAAAAGAGCCCTGGGCCCTGGAGTGCGATTTCTGCTCCTGCTCTGGCCAGGTCACGGCCCCCCAAACCAGGGGAGCACACCTCCCTATTTGTATATCCGCCAAGGGCAAAGCATCTCATCAACCTTTCGGTGCCGCCGTCCAATCAGAACCAACAGTAACACATTTCCGAGCCCTGCCATTGGCTGAGGTGGAGGCTCATGGAAATGAGGCTAGAGAGGGCCTCTCACTTGAGATCAAGTCCATCTCCCTTGGGACCCTACAGCCAATGGTCTAGGGCTTTGTTCAGCCTTGCCCCGAGGAATGGGGCGTCCATCCTTTCCCCGGAGAAGCCCAGCAGCTCTCACTCTCCCATGGTCAGACTGCAGTTCTCATCACATTTCAACAGCAGGGAATTCAGCTTCCCCAGGGAAGTCCCAGGAATCTGGTGGCTCAGTTGCTTCTCATTTTCATGGTCTAATCCTCTCCCTGTGACTAACGGTAGCTAATCGGGACTCTCCTTTAGCTCAGATTAGGAGTTTGGGGCAGAGGGATAGCTCAGTGGTTTGAGCATTGACCTGCTAAACCCAGGGTTGTGAGTTCAGCCCTTGAGGGAGCTGTTTAGGGATATGGGGCAAAAATTTGTGGGATGATTTAGTTGGGGATTGGTTCTGCTTTGAGCAGGGGGTTGGACTAGATACCCCCGAGGTCCCTTTCAACCCTGATCTTCTCTGATTCATACTGAACAAGTGAGATGCTCTGGAGGAGTCGGGGGGGGGGGGGGAATTAACTACACCTCACTTGTGCACAGTGACTTCCTAAGGTGCCATCCTGGTGACTCTGTGCTGGGAGGGGGGAGTTGTCTCTCCCACTCTGGAGCCCTCCGTCTTTGGGCTGCACAAATTTGACGGCAGGGGCGTGTGTGTGTGTGTGTTTCTGCAGCCTAGGAAGTAGGGGTATGTTCTCAGCGTGTGCGGCTGTCAGTGCTGCTGGCGCCCCGGCGCTTTGCTCTGCCCTGAAGCTGGCGCACTGTTTGCATCTGCGGCTGCTCCTGCCCGCTCAGGTCAAACAACAAAGCAGCAGCCAAGGCTCTGGGACAGGCCAGGGGAGCTCAGAGCCAGGTGACCATGCCCAAGTGCTGAGAAGGCAGGCGGGGAGGGGCTGGCGTCCAGAGGCGAGAGCACCTGCAGCTACCATTGGCTTCGCTTGGGGCCGTGGAGATCAGGCCCAGGATCTTGTGACGTGTGGTCAGTTTCCTCAGACAAGCTGGTTGCCGGCTCCCCTCCCCCACTGGCCTTTGGAGTCCTTCAACCCCCTCCCCGCACCTTGAAGCTCCCCTGCTTTTCA
Source organism: Sternotherus odoratus (assembly GCA_032164245.1). NCBI lineage: Eukaryota > Metazoa > Chordata > Testudines > Kinosternidae > Sternotherus > Sternotherus odoratus. The sequence continues at coordinate 6,725,873 of JAVMKO010000021.1, read as the reverse complement.
AACCCACCCCTTCCTGTAACAGCAAACAAGCCAGCCCCAAGCTCCAGTTTTGGGGTGGGAGCTCCCCTTCCCCCCACTCCCACCTCTCCCTCCGTGGCTGGGGATCCGGAGACCCCACCCACCCACGCGTACTCTTCCCCGGCCCATTGGGCCTGGAGCCGCGGCACGGGGGAGGGTGCCAGTGGGGCCTTAGACAAGCACCGGAGGAAAAGGGAGCGCTGCCGCTTTAATGATTTGGCTGCGGTAAGAACTTGGCATGGAGGAAATTGAACCCAGGGGAAAAAATACTGTAATTCCATGCAAAAATTACATGGCAGCTGTGTGTGATCTACTGCAGCTATTTTGGTGGCCAGCTCTGGGGTGTAATTAGAGTATTCCTGGGGCAGTCGCAAGCGGCGAGGGGTCTTTCCGTACTGGAGGAGGGGCCAGGCTGGACTCTGCCTTGGCCATTTGGGGGCAATGTCTCATCCCCGGGGCAGCCCACAGCCCGGGGATTGATGCAATATGCTGGGGTGGGCCGTTGTGGGGTTCTGCCCCCTCCTAGCACAGCTGGGGTCCCGGGGGGCTAGCTGGCAGCAGGAGGGTCTGGAGCACTGAGCACAGAGCTTGGGGTCAGGCTGCCTGGGTTCTCTCCCAGACTCTGGGTACGTCTACATTGCCATGGCAGGCAGCTGACAGGCTCACAGGGCCTGCGCTCGGGGCTAAAACCAGCAACGTGGGTGTCCACTCGGGCTGGAGCCGGACTCTGAGACACCCCCTCCCCCCCCACCCGCCGGGTTTCAGAGGCCAGGCTTTGGAACCCAGCCGTGAGTCCCCCAAGCCTGAGGCTGTTGGCGCAGGCTCCGAGACTCACCGCGGGCATCCCTACGTCCCTGGCCCTGCCACTCCCTGAGCCTCTGTAACGGGGGGGGCAGGCCCCGGCCGGTGGTCGCTCGCTGGGAGGGTCCCAGTGCTCACGCTCCGCTCGGCCCTGAGCTCGGGCAAGTTTAGCTTTGTCACAGTGAGTGCACGGCTGGGATTTCCCACAATGCCCAGGAGCCGGCTGCTCAGGGAGCCGAGGGGAGCAGGCAGAGAACATGTTTTCCAATTAAAAATGCAACGGCTCCGGGCTGGGCCTCTGGGCGCCTCCCAGCTGCCGAGGAGCAGAGAGGGCAGCGGTTGGGTGCCAGCGTGCGGGTGCTCCTGCCCCAGGCAGCACTCTGGCAGCTAGAGCAAAAGCCTCTTCTGTGCTTTAGCCCCGGGACAGCCCAGCCCTAGGAGCATGCCAGGGTGGGGCCCGGGGAGCAGCACTAGGCTGGGGGAATGTCTGGCATCACCGTGGACAGCTTTGCTTTTAACCCTGGGATTTGCCCTTGCCAGAGCCCCATAGAGCCCGCCCGTGGCAGGCCGGCCTGGTACTGAGGGGGGCACCAGGCGGCACCGTGCCCAGGGAGCTCAGTGCCTTCCAGGGGATGGGCCCAGCCTGTTTCCTACAGCCCAGCTGTCACGGTGGAGTCTCTGCCCGGATCCCCGAAATGCCACTCGGCAGAGACTTGGATGCACAGATGGGCTGTCGGCTGGCGAGCCATGCGCGGCGCTCGCAGCCTGGCCACAGCCCCTCCCCCATGGCACAGAGGGGCCGGACGGACCAGTCCAGCAGGAACTGTGGGAGGTGTGGTTGGCATGGGGGAGGGGAGGCTCTGAGCGGATTCTTGGCAGAGCTCACAAGAGCAGCCCCATCGGCCCCTGCCCCACGGGAACGTGGCTTTCAGGCTGTTCCTCCGAGGACCCCCAGGAGAGGGGAGTCTGAGCAGCTCCTCAGTGCCAGCTGCAAGCTGGTCCCATGGCAGCACTCCCAGCACTCTCCCCTCGCCCGCCCTTTGCGCACTCCCGGTAGCTTGGCCTGGCCCTTCTCCCGCTCAGCGGGAGGCAGGGGAGACTTGCAGGGCGCTCGAAGGACGGCAAAGCTGGGGCCACCATGATGCCTGCTGGAAGGAATTGTATGGCCAGTCCCTGCCAAGCCACGCCAGCCACGGCCCCCCCTGCTGGCGGGCGGAGGCCACGCGCGACCTACGGTGGAGAGTGCGGAGATGTGCCGAGGCCTGTGTGTGCTTGACCCGGGGTCCCGGCCCGACTCACCCTTGGAGGCCTTCCCCAGGGAGGAGCATTGCGATTGCCGGGCGTGGGAGGAGCCGCAAGGCCGTGTGCCCTTTGGACAGTGGGCCCAGGTGACCTCAGCAGATGGCAGGCGTCCAGCCGGCTCCTCCCAATGTCTCCTCTCCCCGTAGTGTCACCTCGGTGGTCCCCGTCTAAGTCAGGCGCCCTAATGTCTCTCCAGCACGGCCTGGCCCAGGCGGAGCCTACTGGGGAGGAGCTGTCCCTGCGAGCCGGCTGGGCAGTGCACCAGTCGTCTGGAGGGAAGAGACACCAGGGCCTGGCAGACCCCAGGGGAGAGGGGGAGCTGCTGGCCCTCATGGTTCTCCAAGAGGAATGAAAGCCGCTGCTCACTGCCCGCCTGCTCCAGCTCTCCCCCGGGGCAGGCGAGAGCTCTGGGATCAGAGCGGTGACCACCAGGAGATCGAGGGGCAGGTCGAGCCGTCTCCTTTGGGGTCCTCTCCGGAGGAGGTAGCCAAAGACGCCCCCAGTAACTGAACTCCACAACCAGCAGGGACTCCGGGCGCCTGGCATGGAAGGGCACTGGCATAATGGAGACATCTAGCCCCTGGCCCCTGCTTCCCAACGCCTTGGGCTTGGTCTCCAAGCAGAGGGGGCTCCCTCCCCTCCGTCCATGCCAGGGACCGAGGGCAGCCGGGCGATCGGGGGCTTTCAGTTCCACGTTGAGCGGGGGCCGATCTCGCCCTGGGCTCGCCTGGGCTGCAGCCCACGGAGAGCCGCCGTCAGCGGGCCCAGGGCCGCGGCTCTTCAGGCAGCCAAGTGCGGGTGTCAGCCAGGAGAGCCCTGCCACTAGCAGAGTTAAAAATAGCTGCGAGGAGCGGAGCCCTGCTCAGGCGACTAATCAGCTGCCAGTCAATCGCCTGTCTGAAGAGCTGCTCATCAGCCGCAGCACTAATCAGCGCTTAACCCCGGTCTCGCTGCTCCCAGGCAGGGTCTGTCTGAGGCGCCGTCAGCGCTGCCCGGGGGACAGGGCGTCCCCAGGCAACGAGCCCAGCCCTGAGGCCGCTCACACTGGGGGGAAAGGCCCAGTGCCCCTAGGACACAGCAGGCAAGAGGGGCCTGTGGCCAGGCAACCTTTGGCTCCTTCTCCTGCAGGGACACGGAGCCAGATTGAAACCATTCTTGGCTCACCCACATCTAGCAGGGTATGACAGACAGGTTACATCTAACCCCATCCTTACACAGACACCCAACCCATCCTTATACACCCCCCTTCTCACTCACACACACACACACCCATCCTCTCAGACACCCCCTCCATCCATATACACCCCCCTCCTCACTCACATCCTCTGACAGACACCCCCATCCTCACTACTCCCTCCATCCTTATATACCCCCCTCCTCACTCACATCCTCTGACTGACACCCCCATCCTCACTACTCCCTCCATATACACCCCCCTCCTCACTCACACACACACCCATCCTCTCAGACACCCCCTCCTCACTACTCCCTCCATATACACCCCCCTCCTCACTCACACACACATCCTCTCAGACACCCCCTCCTCACTACTCCCTCCATATACACCCCCCTCCTCACTCACATCCTCTGACAGACACCCCCATCCTCACTACTCCCTCCATCCTTATATACCCCCCTCCTCACTCACACACACACACATACATTCTCTGACTGACACCCCCATCCTCACTACTCCCTCCATCCATATACATCCCCCTCCTCACTCACACACACCCCCATCCTCTCAGACACCCCCCCCCACACACATCCTCTGACAGACACCCCCACCCTCAGACACCCCCACCCTCACTACTCCCTCCATCCATATACACCCCCCTCCTCACTCACACATCCTCTGACAGACACCCCCCTCCTCACTACTCCCTCCATCCTTATACACCCCCCTCCTCACTCACACACACCCATCCTCTCAGACACCCCCATCCTCACTATTCCCTCCATCCTTATACACCCCCCCTCCTCACTCACATCCTCTGACACCCCCATCCTCACTACTCCCTCCACCCTTATACACCCCCCTCCTCACTCACACACCCCATATTCACCCCCCTCCTCACTCACACCTCCTCACGACTCCCCCCATTATCACATCCCCGCTCACACACCAACCCCATCCTCATCTAGTAGGGTATGACACAAACATGTTACATCTAACCCCATCCTTACAGACACCCAACCCATCCTTATACACCCCCCCCCCCTCACAAACTGTCTTGCCAATTGATTCAGGTTCATAGGATACAGAGGCAATAAGCTCACAAGTGAGGAAGAATTTAGGCTCTTTATTACATATAGCAGGCAAACATAAAATACAAGCAAGCCAATTCTACCAAGCAAGGATATAATCTTACTTTCCTCCTTTCTGTTGTCAGGAGCTCCAGGGGACGGTGGGGGGATGACAACAGAGGGACCCCCAGGCCAATGCATATGCAGCACCTCACCAGTCTCAGGTCTACTCCAAAGATCCCAGAACTAATCTTTCTGGGGCTTATTTATACCCCAAACCCACTTAGGCTACATGGGAGTTTGCAGTAAACAAGCCCATCAATTATGCCCATCTCCAGTCAACAAGGTCATTAATTACACCTGTTTTGATTTTAGGTACCCAACTCTCATCAACGTTTATACATTCCTTTCTAGTTTTAAATTAAATTTACAAGACCCTCATTAACTAAAAATGCCCCCTAAGTTCCAAACTCCTGCTATCTCAGCAAGCAGGTGCACAAACAAAAACTGTCCCAGGCAAGAGTAAGCCAGAGGCCTACTTAACCAAAGAACTAAAATCTAAGCATGAAAGAGGTAATTGTACACCACACTTCTGACTCCTCATGACAATGTCTTCCGGTGTGTTTCCACCACACAAACCCACACCCCATACTCACCCCCGTCTTCACTCACACACCCACATCCCATCTTCACACCCCTCTTCACTCACACACCCACATCCCATCTTCACACCCCTCCTCACTCACACACCCACACCCCATCGTCATGACTCCCCCCATTCTCACATCACCGTCCTCACACACACATCCACCCCATCTTCACCCCCCATACTCACTCACACATCCTCACCCCTCTATCCTTACACCCCCCTCCCCACTACTCACTCCATCCTTATACACCCCCATCCTCACACAACCCATCCTCACTCACAGACCCACACTCCGTCCTTATACATCCCCATTGGCACATGCCCCCATCCTCCCTCCCTCACACACACACACACTCTCCGCCAGGCCGGCCCTTCCAGGGCCAGCCTGGAGCAGGGGAGAAGTCTAGTTCCAGTTGGCAGAGACCAGGAGTCTGGGGGCTATCGGCAGGGCTGAGAAGCGAAGAGCAGAGCCCTGAGCCAACCAGAGGCTGGGGAAGCAGGGATGGTCGTGTGTGTGTGTGTGTGTGTGTGTGTGTGTGTGTGTGTGTGTGTGTGTGATATTAAGACGAGCATAACAGAGACCTGCCGCCACCAGCTGAGTTCCCAGCAGCTGCCTCTCCCGGGGCCTCCAGGCTGAGACAGCTCCGACCGCGGTGCACCACCCCAGCAACGTGCCCCTGCCCCCACCCCACCGGTGTCCCCAGGAGACTGCGCTTGGCTTCATTATCGAAATTGTGCATATTTCACTCTAATGAGCCCTTTGGAGAGAGGGTGGGGCGGGACAGACGGTGCTGGGGGCAATCCAGGAGACAGAGCGTCGACCGGCGAAGCAAAGGGATTACAGTGTTACACACGCCCCCGGCCCGACCTCCCCCCCACGAAATGCACAGACACACCTGAACCCACACATCATCCCTTGATACGCACCCAGACACACCCGTACACACACATCATCCCCTGACACACCCACAGACACACCCACACCCGCACAGCATCCTCTGACACCCACAGACACACCCACACAGCATCCCCTGACACACCCACCCAGACACACCTGAACCCATGCATCATCCCTTGATACGCACCCAGACACACCCGTACACACACATCATCCCCAGACACACACACACCCACACAGCATCCCCTGACACACACACAGACACACCCGAACCCACACAGCATCCCCTGAAACACACACAGACACACCTGAACCCACACAGCATCCCCTGACACACCCATAGACACACCCACACCCACACAGCATCCCCTGACACACACACAGACACACCTGAACCCACACAGCATCCCCTGACACACCCACCCAGACACACCTGAACCCACGCATCGTCCCTTGATACGCACCCAGACACACCCGTACACACACATCATCCCCTGACACACACACAGACACACCCACACCCACACAGCATCGCCTGACACACACACAGACACACCTGAACCCACACAGCATCCCCTGACACTCACAGACACACCCAAACAGCATCCCCTGACACACCCACAGACACACCCGAACCCACGCATCATCCCTTGATACGCACCCAGACACACCCGTACACACACATCATCCCCTGACACACACACAGACACACCCACACCCACACAGCATCCCCTGACACCCACACAGACACACCTGACCCCACACAGCATCCCCTGACACCCACAGACACACCCACACAGCATCCCCTGACACGCACACAGACACACCCGAACCCACACAGCATCCCCTGACACACCCACCCAGACACACCTGAACCCACGCATCATCCCCTGACACACACCCAGACACACCTAAACCCACACAGCATCCCCTGACACACCCACCCACAGACACACCCACACCCACACAGCATCCCCTAACACACACACAGACACACCCGAACCCACACAGCATCCCCTGACACACCCACCCAGACACACCTGAACCCACGCATCATCCCCTGACATGCACCCAAACACACCTGAACCCACACAGCATCCCCTGACACACCCACCCACAGACACACCCACACCCACACAGCATCCTCTGACACCCACCCAGACACACCCGTACACACACAGCATCCCCTGACACCCACACAGACACACCCACACCCACACAGCATCCCCTGACACGCACACATCCGTACACACACAGCATCCCCTGACACGCACACAGACACACCTGAACCCACACAGCATCCCCTGACACCCACAGACACACCCAAACAGCATCCCCTGACACACCCACAGACACACCCACACACACACAGCATCACCTGACACACCCACCCAGACACACCTGAACCCACACAGCATCCTCTGACATGCACACAGACACACCCGTACACACATAGCATCCCCTGACACGCACACCCAGACACACCTGAACCCACACAGCATCCCCTGACACGCACACAGACACACCTGAACCCACACAGCATCCCCTGACACCCACACAGACACACCCACACACACACAGCATCCCCTGACACGCACACAGACACACCCGTACACACACAGCATCCCCTGACACACACATGGACACACCTGCACAACACCACATCCAGTGACACACACCTACATTCCCCACACATGCATGCACAACACTCCCGCATCCACACAGCATCCCGACATGTACACCCAGACACACCTGCACCACACACCATCCCCCGACACGCCCATGTGTACCCAGTCACGGACGTAGTGCACTTTGACATACACCAACACACACCAATGATCTGCTGCCGTGCTCACGCCCGCCCCGCTACGCACCTGTCCTCCTCAAACTATCCTTCATAAAAGTGTCAAGACGCGCCCGCTCTGTGCCTGCCAGGGTGGGTCCATGTTCACTCCTGAGCCAGGGCTGGGCAGGGATGGCCCCACTGCCCACAGAAAGCCTGGCACAGCCCTGTTCCCCTCGAAGGGGCGGGGGTTCGGAGATGCCGTCAGAGCCACTCACCTGGCTTGAACACCTGAGATCAGCCCTGCCCAGCCCCAAGGCAGACACCGGAGGATGGGAGCTGGTGGGGTCTTCCACAAGAACCTGTTGGCTGCCTGCAGGGCGGGTGGCCAGAGCCTTCGGCAGCTCGTGGCTGCAATGCCAGGGACTCTGAGCCCCAGATCTCAGCGCTGACCCTGTCCTGGCCCTCGGGGGCTAAGCGGCGGACCCCCCGGCCGGCCGGCCCGCTGGGGGGCAGCCCCAGGGACCACCTGGAGGGTTTCCTTTCCCGGCCCTTTCTGTCCTGACTCAGCCTTGGAAGTGCAAATGACAATGCTGCCGCAAAGCCCCCAGTACCCCTGCGGCCAGGCCGGGGGCCAGGCTGGCCATAGCAGATCCCATCCCAGCCTAGGCAGAGGCAGGGACTGGGTGCAGATGGGGCTTCCCTGGGCTGTGGTGGTGCTGGCCAGGGCCACACGGAGCCAGTCCCCACTGGGAGGCGTTTCTTCCTCACTCCGCTGGTGGGAACTGGGCGGAGCCGTCTCCGGGCGGGCAGGGGGGCCGCCTGGGCTGTGGCACGCTAGCTCCCTTCCCTGCCATCCTGTGCCCGCAGCAGGAGTTGGCTCCCTGCCTGAGACTGGTAACGCTGCCCCCTCCCCCACGGCAGGCAGCTTGCCGGGGGAGGGGGGGGGGGCGTGAGGATAAAGGACGTTCCCCCCTGTGTGCCCCCAGGGGACGGGCCTGGCAGAGTGACTCTCCTCCCCGTGGCACATGCCGGGCGTACCCCTAACTCCGCTCTCTGCTGTGGCTGAAAAGAGCCGTCCCCTGACCCGAGAGCCGGGTCACGCAGCCCGAGCGGCTGGATGCAGCCGCAGCTGGGAGGGGGAAGGAGCCTGCAGCCACAAAGCCGCCTGTGTTCCTCCTCCCTGGCAGGCTCACATAAAGGCGCCTTGTGCTGGGGTGGCCAGCTGGGGGGATGCTCCTGGGACAGCAGGTGAAGACACGACGGGGCTGCAGCTGCAGGGACACAGCCGGCTGCGCGGGTCCTGGGTCCCCGGCGGGGGTAGAAGGGCTTTGCCCTCCTCCCACCCCCACGCCGGCCTGGGATGGCCGATCCCTAGTGATCAGGGTGCTGCCCCGTCTGGTCTGTTTTCAAAGGGGCCATCGAGTGATCCTGGCTGGCTACAATAAATCCACTGCCATGGCAACAGAAACACTCCCATTTCTGAACTTCTTAGCAACCAGTTGTTTGGTCCCGCTGGTAACCAGGGCGGGTGGAGTGTCTCTGGCTATCCAGGCCTGTGAGCTGCTCGAAATGCTGGGGGTTCGCCAGGGACCTCTGCTGGGGCAGGTTACTCCAGATCTGCCCCCTTCGGGAGTTTCCTGCCCCTCTCTCTGGCACAGAGGCAGACTCCTGGGCCGGACGGACCCTGCTCTGATCCCGTGTGGCAGTGCCAGGTTCCCACGCCTGGAGGGGCATGCTGTGGTCCCTGTTCCCTCTCTGCCCGCTGCGGAGGGTGGCGGTCACTCGGGTACAGTGATGGGAGAAGAGGGCCCCTCTCCCCTGCCCCTGGCATGGTGTCTGCCATGGGATTGGGGACGGAGATCACTGGGACGGGAACACTGCGAATGCACAAGCGGGCGAGTCTCCGGCGGTGCTGCAGAAGCCAGGCTGTGCCCGTAGCCCTGGAGGTGGGGTGGGCGGGTCCTGTGGTTTGATTGGCGTCAGCCGGTTCGCCTCTCGGTTTGGAAATAACTCGCAGAGCTTGTGGTCAGGAGCGGGAGGAGGGAGCTGATCCAGCAGCAACGGGCCTGGCAGAGCGGGACACCTGCCCGGGGAGGGGCCATGCCAGCGGCCCAGAGACCTGCCCACAGACAGCTCACTGAGCAGAGGGGCCCTTCTCTCCCTGCGGCGCCAAGAGAGCCCTGAAGCTCTGGCGCTCTGCTGCTCAGGGAGCCGCGTCGGGCTGGTTGAGTCTGGACCCCAAGAGCGGCTCTGGCTAGGGGAGGCCAGCGGGCGGCTCTCGGGGTCGTCCAGCCATTACAGCTGCCATTTGCTGAGCCAAAGCCCAGTAATCAATGGAACGACTCGGACTGATGGCAGTGGGCGTGGGATCAGGCCTGGGTCACGTGCTTGGTGTGTTGCATCCACCTTGAGTATCGCCCCCTTCTGGGTCCCAGCCCCCGAGGGGCCTCAGCAGGGGGCTAGGCTGAGTTCTCCCCTACCAGGAGACACTTTCCTCTGGGAGCCCAGTGTCACCGGCACAAGTGCAGGCGGAGCTGCAGAGTGGGATAAGGAGCCGGCGGGGACAGGCCAGGGCAGGAGCGGACTGGCTGGGTTGGGGGGCAGGTGCTACTGACCTGCCATAGGATGACATAGGGGGGTTGCCAGGGAACCACCTTCCCCCTCCCTGGAGCCATCTGGAGCGAGCAGCAGGGCCACACCTGTGCCAGGCTAGCAGCCGGTTAGCCACCTGTGTGATGAGTTGGGGCAGTGCTCAGCTCAGCTGCCAGAGGGCAAGTTCTACATCACAGCTCCCACCATTGCAACTGACCCTCAGTCCATCCTGGCTGCCCAGGGCAGCATGGGCCACGGTGCGGGCACCTCACTTCCCTAGGGATGCGCCAGCTGGGGTTGGGGGGTGCCCGCTCGCTGCAGAGCTGCGTGTGCCCGTCACTGGTGGGAGGAGGACTCTGGGCCAGAGGCCACGGAGGATAGGCTCACACCGTGCCTGTCTAAGGGTGCCAGTGGCCAGAGGGTGGCCTAGCAGCTCCTCCTAGCCCAGGCTCTCTGCCCAGGAATGAGGTCACAGGGGGCAGGTTGGACCATGGCCAGGCCAGCGAAACACAGGGGGGAGGGTTGGCCCAGCCAGTCAGCAGAGGTCGGCACCGCTGCGGTGTCCAGGCTGTGTCCCTGCGGCGTGGGCGCAGGCCGGATCTGGGGCTGCATGGAGCCCGGGTGCGATCGGGTGAGGCTGGAGGAGCTGGCCCAGCCTTGACGGCTGATGGTCTGTGCAGCCCAGCGAAGCTGGTGTGTGTCCTACGTGTGTTGTAGCTGGGGCAGGGCTGTAGGTGTTAACGGGTTGCAAGCAGGCTCCTGACCGACATGAGCCTGCACTGCTCCATCCGGCGTGACAAGCAGAGAAACGCTCGGCACAAGCCTGGAGTGACACTGGGCTGCTCAGAGCAGAGGCTGGGATCCTCGGATGGCAGGGCGCTGGGACTGCCGCTAATGGGCATCGGTTCAATGATCAACGTGTCAGGCTGGCTTGGGATCAGGCGAGGCACTGACCCGAACGTGGGAGCTGCCGCTCAGCCGCTAGCGGCAGAGGTGAAGCACGGCCGTCTGGACAGCATCCCCCCTCGCACCGCCCGGCCGGCTGCCTTTGGCCTCTGGCTCCCGAAGGCGGCTGTAGTGCTGGCTGGGTGGGGAAGTGCTCCCAGCTTCCTCAGGTGGGAGGGACTGGAGGGGAGGCTGGGGGAGCACGGCTTATGGGGAAGTGCAGTCCCAAGCCTCACCAGCAGGGGGTACCCTAGCAGGTGGGAAGTGTGACAGAGTAGGAATGTTCTTAATGGTTCCTCCCACTATTGTGTGGGGATGTCTGTACCTAAGGCTGTAACTTGACCCCAGGTGAGGGAGGGAGGGCGGGCGGGTGGGCAGGTGATACCTCCTAGCCTGGGAAAGAGACAAAGGAAAAGCAGAGGCGGGGCTGGAGAGGGGTTGCAGACTGCGGCTGGCTGGGGAAAGGGGAGGCAGGCCCAGACAGGGTCTGGACTCCCTGGGCCCCCAAAATGGATCCAACTGAGGGGTCCACTTCGTGGTACCTACAAACTCTGTTTTAGACCATGTTCCTGTCATCTAATAAGCCTCTGTTTTACTGGCTGGCTGAGAGTCACGTCTGACTGTGGAGTTGGGGTGCAGGACCCACGGGCTTCCCCAGGACTCCGCCTGGGCGGGCTCGCTGGGGGAAGCGCACGGAGGGGCAGAAGGTGCTGAATGCTCCGAGGTCAGACCCAGGAAGGTGGAACCTGTGAAGCTCCTAGCCTTGGAGACAGTCTATTCACAGAGAGGAAGCTTCCCCCCGGAGTCCTGACTGGCTTCATAGGGAGCAGTTCCAGAGCATCACCCCGGGGACTCCATGACACCATCATTGGAAATTTTGAAGAGCAGGTTAGACAAACACCCTTCAGGGATGGTCTAGATCAGTGGTTCTCAACCAAGAAACCGGAGCCCCTGGGGGGCTGCAAGCAGGTTTCAGGGGGGCCGCCAAGCAGGGCCAGCGTCAGACTCACGGCGGCCCAGGGGAGAAAGCTGAAATCCCACGACATGGGGCTGAAATCTGGGGCCACAAGCTCAGCCACCTGGATCTGAAGCCGAAGCCTGAGAAACTTCGCTTCACAAGACCCCTGGGGCGTGTGGCCCTGGGTAACTGTCCTGGTTGCTGCCCCTCACTTTCCTGCCCTGGCTTTCCTATGGCCCAGGTGGGCTGCGGAGCTTTATTGGCGTGTTGGCGGGGCCTCTGCAAGAAAAAGGCTGAGAACCCTGGTCTAGATAATACTTAGTCCTGCCATGAGAGTAGGGGACTGGCCTGCATAACCTCTCCCTGTCCCTTCCGCTCCTCTGATTCTATGACGCAGAAACTGGGGGATCTTGAGTAGGGCCGTGAGGTTCTTTCCTCCGTATTTGGCACAGGTGCGACCGCTGCTGGAATCCTGTGTCCAGTTCTGGAGTCCACAATTCAGGAAGGGTGCAGAGACATTGGCGCGGGATCAGAATGATGGAATGGTTAGAAAACCAGCCTGATAGTGATAGGCTCAAGCCGCTCGATCTATTTAGCTTCTCACAGAGCCGGTTAAGGGGTGACTGAGCCCGGTCCGTCCGTCCCTGGGAGGGGGACCTGCGGGGGTGGGCAGAGAGGCTCTTCAGTCTGGCAGCACAGGGGGTAACACAACCCAGTGGCTGGAAGTTGAAGCCAGACACTTTGAAATTAGAAATAATGTGCACATTTTAACAATGGGGGTGAGACCAAGGGCAGTGGTGGATTCTCCGTCACTGGTGAGTTTTAAATCAAGACAGGATGTTTATCTAAAAGTTCTGCTCTAGTTCAAAGGGGAATTAAGTCAGGGAAATTCTCTGGTCTGTGTTGTGCAGGGGGGTCAGACTAGTTGATCACAGTGGTCCTTTGTGGCCTTGGAATCTTATGAATTATCCCCATTGTAGAGACAGAGAAACTGAGGCACAGAGTAGGGCAGGGACTGGGCAGAGCCAGAAATAGAACCCAGGAGCTCCTCACCACTGGTGTGCTCCCCCCATCCTCACTCTTGTGTCCGCTTGTCTGAGAGCTCTGGCTGGGGCTGCCATGGGCCGACAATGCATGCCTGGGCCGCTGGCACAGGGTGCAAGGGGAGGGTGTGGTTACCCTGCTCTGGGAGGAGCCTGCCATGCCACGTGATGGGGCCCCACCCCACCCGACAGACCTGCTGTGGCATGGCGCAGCAGTGGGATCCTGTTCTGCTTGGCGGGCTGGGGGCTGCCGGGCTAGGAACCGCCCCTCCCGGTGTGTGAGTGCCCCGCACGGGGCAGGGAATGGCTGACGCCCCCTCTGCAGTCACAGCTCCTCTCCCAGATACCCTCCCCTCCAGCCGGTGTCCGGGCTGAGCACAGGGGCTCTCTGGCCAGTGAGGAGAGGGGCTGGGGTAATGAGACTCTCCGAACCCACCCCCCACCGTACCCTACTTGATGCTGTTCTGGGCAGGGACTGTGTTGGGCCCTGGGCTGTGATGCCAAGAGGCCCTCCAGATAATCACCGGCTCTTGTTCGGTGCCAGCCTGGGAGAAGACGACAGGTTGTTCATAGTTTCTATCCCTGTCAAGCCCAGGAGCCCTGGCCACAGGCCAGCCCCCCACTGCGCTAGGTGCTGCACAGACACCGAACGGAACCCCAGGGGTGCGCCTGACCCAGAGCCCAGCACCTCCCCCAGTGAGCTTCTCCCTCCTCCTCCCAAGCACCCTGCTATGGCCAGGCTGAGACACCTGCCCGCTGCTGGTTCCAGGGGGCGGCTAGAGGAGCTTGGGGATTTTAGGTCACTCGGGGGCTTGGCACCACGGCATACAGGGCTCCTGTTGGTTGCCCTCGCAGGCTGCGCTGGATACGCTGGATGCCCCAGGCACCGGTGAAGCCTCCTCGCCCAGTGGCCTTGGATGGCCAGTAATGGTGGGTGCTGTGCTGCTGGTGGACCATGAACCGTGCCCTGACCCTTCCCAGCAGGCCCAGCTGGGTGCAGCTCAGAGCTCAGCCCGGGGCGATCAGTCCCAGGTCTGCCAGGCGGGCTGGGCTTTGACCGCATCCTGGGGAAGCTCAGCTAGTTCCCCTGAGAGGTGTGCAAGCCCCGAACTCAGAGAGGGAATGAAGAGTGGGGGGGGGGGCTGAGCTCCAGGGATAACTCCAGTTAGTGTCACAGGGCTCTAGTGTGCACCCCGGTGTCCTGGCCAGACTCCACCTTCCTCTCTAATTACCATAGTGATGGGGTTTGCCTTCACTTCCTGTCTTAAACTGTTATGCATGGTTGCTGAGCACTATTAATGCTGCGCTCCACCCCAGAGACAGCTGCATTTTAGTAGCTGACAAGGTACCCTAGATATGGAACATTAAACTCTCTCCATGCAGCCCTTGAGGCAAGTTCTGGGCACATTTCCAAGGCTGCCAAGGGGTCTTTCACTATGGAACTAGGAGATATTAGTCTGGGTCGAGCCATATCTGTACAGCACCCAGCACAGCGGGGCCCTTGGGCCTCACTCTAATACAGATAATAATGCTCAGGGCTTTCCTGCTTCCCTTCCCCCACCGCCTTGTGGACAGAACTGTGTGACGGACTAGGAATACTGTGTGTGTGCCTCAGTTTCCCCTATGCATTTCTTAAGTGTCTATGTGAAGGAGGGGGGTGATACTGTGAGCAAGCAGGCAACGCCCTCTCCCCTCTCTGCAGGTGTGCATACCAGAAGCTGTAATCTGACCCCAGGTGGGGGAGGGAGGTCACCTGACCTGGCTGAGCCAGGGGGGAGGAGGGGCTGGAGAGGGGGTTGGGAGTCTGAAGCTAGCTGGAGTCAGGCAGGGAGGCAGAGGAGCTATCTTGCTCTCTGGCCCCCAAAATGGATCCAGCTGAGGGCTCACGCTCGCTGTATGGTCTGGGTTAGACCAGATAGAGGTCATCGAATAAACTTCTGTTTTACTGGCTGGCTGAGTGTCACGTTTGACTGTGGATTTGGGGTGCAGAATCCACGGGCTCCCTCAGGACCCTGCCCAGGCGGGCTTGCTGGGGGAAGCACACGGAGGAGCAGAAGGTGCTGAACGCTCCAAGGTCAGACCCAGGAAGGTGGAAGTGGGTACCCGTGAAGCTCCTAGCCTTGGAAACAGGCTGTGTACGGAGAAGGGACCCTTCACCCGAAGTCCTGTCTGGCTTCCTAGGGAGCGGTTCCAGACCATCGCCTGGGTGCTCCATGACAAACTGTACCTCAGGTGGCGCCCAGAGACCATGGTGATGGGTACCTCTGCGAGGGATATCCATTGGAGAAGTTTCCAGCGGGGTGTGAAGCACTGCGGGGCTGGGGGGAGGCTGTAATAGGCATTGTCTGAGGACTGGAGAGTCTCCCCACCGTCAGTACCCTGCTGTTGCACAGCTTGTCTGGGTGCCCTGGGCCCTGCCCTGTCTGCCAGGGGAGCGTGGTCCCCGAGGGCAAGGAGGCAAGTGCTGGAGCCATGGCCCCGAATCCGGGCTGCAGGGCATTTCCTGTGCAAAGCAAACAGCCATTAGCTCCCAGAGCCGCACCTGCTGTGATCCTGTCCGGCCAGGCTCCGAGGAGCTCGTTAGCGGCCTGTCACCACTTGCTCTCGTTAAGCAGCAGGAGCGTACAAGCAGGTCAGAGGCTCCTTAGCTTGCAGGACAGCCGCTGGGCCAGATGTGCAGACTTGGTGGGCCCCTGCCAGTGGCCCGGCTGCTGCCTGGAGGAGGAATCGGCCGGTAGGATCAGGGCTTGCTGGGAAACCGGAGGCCTTTCTCTGAGCACATCCAGGGCTCCTGCTGCCAAGACAAGCCCCTGGAGCGCCTCCGCCAGCGCCAAATCCCATCCCGCTGCTGCGCGCTTGGCAGCTGGCGAGGCCGGGGAGGCAGGAGCACGTATCTGACCCTGGGGTCGAACAGGAGGCGCTGCAGACGGGCTGAGGTCCCCCAGGCCAGCGGAATCAGGAGCCGTGTCTCTGGGAGCATGCAGGGCATCCCGAGCCACGTGCAGACGCTGCCAGTGCTCGGTCGGGCCCGGAGTGCTGAGCCCACCGCAGTGGGCTCCCCGGGAGAGCTCCCAGCGACCGCATCGAGCTCTGTGGCCTCAGCGCGCAGCAATTCCCACCCCTCAGCGTTGCTCGCGGGCCAGTGCAACAGGGACAGGACAGCTACGGTTGGGTAACGGCCGCCCAGAAGCCGTCTCCATGGCAACTCGTGCTTAGTGGGCGGCCCAGTTATAATATTACTGTAATGCCTGGCAGCCCCTGGGCATGGCGCAAACACAGAGCAAGATGGCTCCTGCCAATGGGTTTACAGTGTAAGTGAGGGCGTTCCCCACATTCGGGCCCCATTCGGACCTCTCTGTAAGGAGTCAGGGGGTTGCGTGGGATGGGCCCATCGAAAGGATAACAACCTGCTGCTGCTGCCAGGGAAAGAAGTGTCTCCTGCGGCTCAGGTGGTAGAGGCCTGTGCTGAAGGGCCCGTTATGTTCTCACTCGGGGCCAGGGCCGGGGGAGGGCGAGCAGGTCTAGGTACCAACCTGAAGGTGACTGTAAGAGGGGTGACTGTGTCTTTGGGGATCTCTCCGCAGTACTCCAGGTTGTGCCCTGGCAGCACACGGGGACACGGACATACTGATCTCACCTCTGGCCAGATGGTCCATATGGGTCCCTACGGCTCCATTCGCCTGCCTGCTCCCCAGCAGCTCCCGGGTTGTTTCTCTTTCCCCTTGTTGTCAAGTGAATTTGGCGCGGCGTGGGGGGTGTTAGCTGGATGCCCCTGGCAGGCAAAGTCCCAGCATGGAGCAGCGCCGCTGGCTAGTTTACCTCCACCCCCCATGTGCTCCTGTGGAGCAGCAGGGAGTGGGGCTTGGTCTCTGCTGGGCTTGCCGGCCGGGGGGCTGACGGTGCCCGGGAGCTGGTTGCCCTGGAGAGGAGCTGGATTAACAGATTTTACGGTTGTTAGAGAGACCATTGTGACCAGCCAGCCTGACTTCCTGCAGAGCCACAGAACCTGAGTTTCTTCATCGAGCCTGTAACCTCGGGCTGAGCTAGCGCAGACCTTTGACTCATTTGAGTCGATGATCCAGTCCAGTCTCTAGCTAAGGGCTTGTCTTCACTGCAACTCGAGTATTGCCCCTAACCCAATGGGCATCTCCCCACAGTCCCTCTTCACTTGGTGCAGCGGTGCATGGTACTCACGTCGGCTGGCACAACTCGTCAGCTGGGAACACAATCGGTCTGTGCAAATCGAGTGTTTGTTCTCTCACCTGAGCTAGGAGCTGTCGCTGGGTCACCTCGAGTAGGGTGACCAGATGTCCCGATTTTGTAGGGACAGTCCCTGTTTTGGGGTCTTTTTCTTGTATTGGATCCTATAAATCCCCCCCCCCATCAGTGGGACCTGTGCTCTTTGCATCTTGCTTTGGGCTGCAGATCCCACCTTACTCGGGGACCCAGGCACCATGCCCCGTCGTTATTTACTGTGCTCTCAGTGGCTGGGCCGTCTGCAGAGGCTCTTCCAGAGCATTGACAGAGTGATGGGAAAGCGCTGGGCTATTATAATAGTCAGGGTCAGCACCCCAGTGGGTTGCCCGTGGTCAGGGCTGGATCTTGCCCGTGGTCAGGGCCGGCGCCCCAGCAGCTTGCCGACTGGCATCTCGATGGGGGTGCAGTTTGGTCACTGCTGACGTTAGCTGGATTTGAACCAGACCCCACGTGCTGCTAGCACCTGGCAGTGCCAGGGAAGTCTCACGCTTGGCACAGTGCTCAGCTTGGTCCTGAGAGCAAACTCCTCCCTCCCCCGCGGAGCTGACGGGCACTCTGCCCATCAGAAACCTGGCACCGCCCTCCAGGCAGGTCCTGCCAGCTCCCTGCCGAGCCCGAGCGGGGCCTGTGGTGTGCAGGCATCCCTGCTGTGCTACCCCTGAGCTCCACCTCCATACGTCCCCCCCGTCCCCCCCCACTCCACACACACACACACACACACACACACACACACACGCGCACATGCACACACGCACACACACACACGCACGCACACACACACACACGCACGCCAACTGCTGTAGCCCACACTCCCCCCTTCCCTCCTCCTCAGGCCTGGCCCTTCCCCATGCAGCGAGGGGAGGCAGGGCCCCATGTCTGTCTAGACCAGCAGCTGCCTCCCACCAGTTCATCTGAGGACACATGAGGCGGAGCCGGGAGCCCTGCGGTGCGCGGTCATGGCCTCACAGGGGGAAGCTGTCTGGTTAGGGTGATGTCTCCCGGCAGGGAACAGGCAAGAGGAGGGGGCGGGGGAGGGCTGTGCCCCAAAGCACAGCGCCGGTCTCTCCGCCCCCTTGCTGGCTGCCATGGGAGAGGGGCTCCCCAGTCCAGTTCTGCCAGCCCAGGCACAATCCACCCTGACTCCAGGTCCTGGAGCCTGCCTGGGGGGGAGTAGACAGTGCCCCAGGAGGTGGGCAGGGGCATGGCCAGGGGAGGGAGCACTGGGGCTGACTGCGTCACCCTTTCCTTGGCAGTTCCCTTGGCCTGGTACTTCGGGGACCATCCGCTCGGTGAAAGGAACCGCTCCGGGGGGGGGGGGGGGCGGCGTTGGTCGGGGGCCAGGCAGCTCGGTGGGTAGTTCTGGTTGCTGGCTTTGTACCTGTCCCAGCTCTCAATGGCTCGTCTGGCTCAGGCTAATCCCAGCCCTTGTGCTTGGCAGAGAGACCGCGCCAAAGGGACTGTCAATGGAGGCACCTAGCTAAGGCTTTGTCTGCACTACCCAGCTGTTAGTGACATGCCGCGTCCACGGCGCGTGGCTACGAGTCGTCAGGGTAGCTGCTGTTCCCCCCAGCGAGCAGTGTTTGCACTGTAGACAGGAGAGCTCTGCTGCCAACAACCCGACGGGTTGTTTTAACTTGCCGGGGGGGGGGGGGGGGGGTTACCACCTCTGGATGGCAAAGGGTTTGCCACTCACTTGCCAGTGTAGACATAGCCTGAGGGAGTCACTTTCCAGAGGGGTTGAGCCCCACGGCTCCTCTGCCCGGCAAGGGGGGCAGGGCTCAGCAGCATGGCTAGGCAGCCCACACCCGCAGGTGCCAAAGGGTGGGCGGGCAGAGTCCAACCCCAGGCCCTGGCACTGTTCCCAGCCCTGCGGCTGGCTAGCCACTGCGTCTGCCCGGTCCCAGGCGCCGGGGTGCTGGCAGCCCTGCCCCCGACAGGTGTCTGTCCAGGCAGAAGGATGCTGAGAAAATGGACAGCTCCTTCCAGATGCAAATTGCTAGTCAAGCCACTCATCAGAACAATGGGTCCGGCTAATCCTTCCACAATGGGACTAATTGCTAATCAGACCGATTTCACACTGGCTGTTTCCCTTGACAATGAGGCTCTTTGGAGAACAGCTCAGGGGGATGGGGGCCGCTTTCCTGGCATGCACGTCTCCCTGGCTGGGTCGGCGGGGGAGAGGCACCACGGGGATTAGTGCCTTCCCGCTCTCTGGAGTGTCTCCCCAGCCCTCTGGGATGCGGGGCTGATGGAGCGGGCCTGGGGCGAGGCACATGGGATGGCAGCTGGGGACTCTGCTGTGCAGGGAAACCCGCCGGCTGCCTTCCGCGGGGGCCTGCCTGCCTGCGCGCCCCTCCGACCTCCAGCTCCCCGGGGGAACTGCCTCTCCCGCCTCCCTCTCCGCTCTCTACTGCTGGCTGCCAGGGACCCTCCTAGCCAGGCCCTGAGCTTCTCCTCAGGAGTTGGCTGCCCAGGGCTTAGTCTGCTGCTGCAAGGGATAATACCCCTGCCCGCTGCTGCCTGTGTCAGCCTGGCAATTCTCCCAAAGGCTCCTTCACCTGCCACTGGCAGGCAGTGTCTCTGAGCAGGGCACAGCCCCTGTGAGACACAGCCCAGCAGTGCCGCTCAGCAGTTTAGGACAGGAAGTGGCTCCGCGCTGTCAGTAATGACCCCGGGTGCAGGAGCTCCCTGGGCATTTCACCCGGCTTGCGCCTCTAGCCCCACGCTAGGCCTTTCCTGGGGGTTGATGTGGGGAGCAGCGCCCCCTGCTGGGTCACCCGCCGCAGCTTGCTCCGCCCTGTCCGGTTCCGGCTGGGTGCGGCGCCACCCGCGGGCTGAGCTGCGGCCCCTGACATGCCCTGCTTGGAGCTGTGGGCATTGCCATCTTGCTGTGGGTCTGGCTGGGAGCCGGAGAGCTGGTTTCACAGCCTCCCGGGGCTCTCCCAGCCGGCTCGGAGCTGTGCTGGGGGACACCCCTGCCAGTGGCTCCCTGGGCAGGCAGCGCTACACTCCATGTTCCCCTCCCATGGCCGGTGGCTGTGCCGTGCCTCGCCTGGAAAGAGCTTTATGTGTGTGGCTGTTCTTGGAGGGGCTCACCATGTGTGGGAGATGCTTCTGGATTGCCCAGCCCCCGGACCTCTCTCCCCAGGAGCCCCCAAGTCCCGCCAAAGCCCAAGGGCCCATTCACAGCCTAGCCGGATAGGGGAGATTTCTGCCTCAGCAAGAGAGCCGGGCGTTGGGGCCGAGGCAGCGTCTGATGGGAGAGGGGCTTAGGCTGACTGGAGATCCATGAGGGGCTGCATCAGTGTGAGGGGACAGGAGAGGGGGCAACGGGCTGGGGCAGGCGGCAGTGACAGGGCATCATTGCTGTGTCTCCTGGTGCGGCTTTGGTTTGTGTTTGTGGCTCATGATGCACCTGCTGATTGAAGCTGTGAGAGGTAGTGTGGGCTAGTGGTGAGCGCGCAGGCCTGGGAGCCAGGAGCTTCTTGGTCCTGACGTGCCGTGCGGCCTTGGGCGAGCCCTTCCCTGTGGCCGGACGTTGGAGACCTGCCGTTAATTGGCTGGGGTCGCTGCAGGCGCAACGTGCCTGGTGAGTGTCGTGTGTCTTTAGCACTCAGCCCAGTTTGCCTGCAGGAGCAGTGCCGGCTCCAGCAGCTGGTGGCCTGGCCTGCCCCTCTCGCCCCCCCCTCCCCCCACACACACACGCTGGCTCCCCCAAATAGCCTGCCCTCGCTCCCTCTTTGGGGGCTGGCCGGAGACGGTTGCCCATGGCAGAGGCACATCTGTGTCCGCTGCATTGCTGAGGGCCGGGCGTCTCCTCCAGGAAGCAACCGGGCTTCTTCCGTTAATTAAGCTCCGTGTCCCCGTCCCCGCCCCCGCGTGCTCTCCCTGCAGGGCCCAGCTGCCCTGCCACCAGCGCCCACCCAGACGCAGCCAGCAAAGTGCCTCGGGACTCTAATGAGGCAGAGTCCTGGGGGCGGTTGGCACCGAGTCCCCGTCTCGGCTCAACTACCATTAATTGCTGTTTCCTTTTTGCTCTTAATGAACCTTCTCTGTGGCAGTAGACAACAGCCTCCCCGCACCGATCAGCATGGAGCTGGTCCCTCGGTCTCAGGCAGGGGAGGGGGCGGCACTCCGTCCCAGCCAGCGCATGGCCCCCCGGGCCGGCTGCCAAGTGCGGAGGGCTTTGGCCGCCAAGTTTGGGGAGGGGCGAGAAGTCCAATTGCTGGAATTGCCTAAAAAGGGAGAAAGGCAGCGGCTGGAGGAGGAAGCCGAAGCTGGGGGCTCGGGACGGTGTTTGCTGCAAAGGCCCCGTTGTTAATACTGCAGGGGAAGCTACCGTTCCATCTGGCCTCGGCGTTCCCTTTCAGCCACCCGGCTCAGCCCCTAAGCCAGCCAGCAGCGACTCCTGTCCCAGTGGGTTCCCTTTCACCCACCCCCATGCCACATCCATGCCCTGCGGCACAAGCAGCTCCTGCATGACTGCTTTGGTCGCCTAGGGCTGCATTGGTGCCGTTCGCAGGCCCCTGCTGGTTCCCTGCGAGGTGCTGGCAAGGGGAGCAGGCGTCTGCAGTTCCCCATAAATGGTGCCACACCTGTCCCAGTCACCTCTTCTGAGGCAGTCCCTGGCACAAAGCAGGTGGCAGGGTCCCCCTTGCTGTGTGTAGGGGGCAGGGCCCCATCCTGCCAGGTGCTGAGCGCTCCCCACTCCCGCTGATCTCGGGGGCCTGGCGCGGCTGGCATGGGGGCGGCGGTACCACAGCACTCTGCTGCACATCCCTGCCGAATACACCGGAAGAGGGACCCCAAACGGGGCAGGGCCAGGGCCATGGCCAGGAGCCAGCCTGGCAGTGGGGGGTGACATCAATGCCTCCAGCTCGCTGCATTGCCAGCCTGTTGCCCTGCCCCGGCTGTAACTGCGGCTCACTAAGCGGCCTTGGAGAACCCAGCCAGGCAGGGGCACCGGGGGTGAGGCCAGGGAGAGGCGCCTGGGAGCAGCTTTGGCATCTGCAGGGGCCCTGGGGAAGGGCTGGGTGGCTGGGTGGGTCTGGCCTGGCGGGGGAAGGACAAGCTGGGGCTGGGGCTGCTCTGTGCCAGCCAGTGGGGATGAGCGTCTGCTCCAGCCCGGCAGTGCCATTCCCTGGAGCTGCCGTTGCCTGTTCTGTGTCCCACAGAGCGGGGCGAGTGGGCATCCCGCTGCCAGAACAACGGGCAGCCGCCCAGATCCCTCCCTCTCCCCCAGCGCCCCGCAGGCTCCTCTGCCCTTGCCTTGCCAGGCTGGTGCTGGCCAGCCATGAAGGAAGGTGGCACGGGACGCTGGCCGGGGCCAGCCTGGTGCACAGGTGCACGAGGGCCCATCCTTGCAGCCTGATGCCGGTCGGGGCCTGGGCACAGAGCCATTCCCGGTGACAGGCATCCCCACCACCCACACTGCCGGGCACTGCATCCCCACCACCCACACTGCCGGGCACTGCATCCCCACTACCCACACTGCCGGGCACTGCATCCCCACCACCCACACTGCCGGTCACTGCATCCCCACCACCCACACTGCCGGGCACTGCATCCCCACCACCCACACTGCCAGGCAGCATCAGCAGGGGGCTGAGGACTGGGCAGGCTCTGGAGACTGATTCCCCCCCCTCGCCCCTCGAGACTGTAGTGCAGTGGGGTGGCCAAGTGCAGAGCTTGGCTGGCATCCCCCTGCCCGAGGGGGTGCTGTGTCCTGTCCTCTGCCCCAGAGGGCACTGTGTCCTCCCCCACCCTGGGGGCGCTGTGTCCTGTCCTGCCCGAGGGGTGCTGTGTCCTCCCCCACCCTGGGGGTTCTGTGTGCTGCCCCCGTCCTGGGGGTGCTGTGTCCTGCCCCAGCCCTGGGGGCGCTGTGTCCTGCCCCCACCCTGGGGGCGCTGTGTCCTGTCCTGCCCGAGGGGGCGCTGGGTCCTGCCCCGGCCCTGGGGGTGCTGGGTCCTGTCCTGCCCGAGGGGGCACTGTGTCCTCTCCCGCCCTGTTGGCGCTGTGTCCTGCCCTGCCTGAGGGGTGCTGTGTCCTGCCCCCGCCCTGTTGGCGCTGTGGCCTGCCCTGCCTGAGGGGTGCTGTGTCCTGCCCTGCCTGAGGGGGCGCTGTGTCCTGCCCCAGCCCAAGGGCGGTTGGCTCCTTGGCACAGCCAGCAGGCTGCGAGGGAGGCCAAAGCGCTCCTCGCCCATGTGCCCCACGGAAGCTCCCAGCAGTGGCAGGTGTTTCCCGCCTGGGTGCCCTGGCCTGAGTCCGTCTGGCCTCTGGGAGCCCCCGCGTGGCAGCCTGGCCAGGTGGCCCGGGGCTGGTCCATGCTGAGGGCAGGCCGGGAAGGGGTTAACGGCCAGCCCGTACCTGCCGTTGCATTTTAAAGATGTGAAATTAAAGCCCGTAATTTATTCTCCCCACACACGAAGGAGCAATTAGTTCTAAACACGGCTTAATCAGTCAGCGCGAGATTGATTTCTGTAGACTTGGATTTGGTGGCTGCTGGCGCGGAGCCAGGCTGGGAGCAATCTCCAGATAAATGAAGTGCGGAGAAGGAAGCCATTACATAATCTGATGGATGGGCCCGGAGCGCGCGCGGCTTCTCATTAGTATGCCACTCGCTGCTGGCCACCGCGCCAAACTTCTCCCAGGCACCTCGGCAACTTCCTTCCCCCAGCTGGGCTCCTGCCGCCTTCCCCAGCGCACTCAGCTCCGGCTCAGGGTCAGGCCAGACACCCGAACCCAGGAACCTGTTCTGACACAGGCAGCCCACCTACAAACTCCCTCATGTTCCCGTCTCTGCCCGGGCCTCAGAGCTGCTCTCTTCCACCCTCAGGTCTCTGCATTGTGCTGGGCACTGGGCCTCCTACAGAGGAAGCATCTTTATCCCCATTTCACAGACAGGGAAACTGAGGCACAGCCAGGGCACATGAATCCCTCCACGGTCACACAGGGAATTGGCAGCATGGCAGCACATAGAACCCAGGAGTCCGATCCTGGTCCTTCCCCTTCACCCAGACCTAGCTCTGAAAGGGGCGCTCCAGGCAGTGAGGGGGCAGAGGGGCTCATTAGGGAGCGGTCTGGTGGGGCCAGGTGTGAAGCAGCCTTGGGGAACATTCATCCTGCTACTTCCCAATGGCCCCAGCTTTCTGTAGCATCCTCACAAGTGACCCGTATTATTGGCAGCTGCAGGGGGTGAACTCCACCGAACTCTGAGGAATAATCCAGGGGTCACAGAGTGACGGTCCCCAACTCCCGCGTGCCTCGTGCCTGGACTTCCCTGCTGGGGGGCGGGAGGGGGGGGGTGAGCGGAAGGGCATGGCCCCCCCCACAACGGAACCCTGCTTTCGATGGCGTCAGAAACGCATCCGCGGGCGAGGACAGTGCTGGCATGGCACAGCCGGGAGAGTCTGTGTCTCCCACATGCCCGCGTGGCTCCCGTGTTCTCTGTCCATGCTGGGGTCTGTGAACGCAGAACCCAGGACGCTCCCGCCTCAGACAGGCTCCTGCTACAGGCCGCACCAAGGGGGCTGCGGAAGTACCTGGCACCAGGATTCCAGGGGGCTGCTGAGGAAAAATCAGGGTCAGATCCCACCATGCCCACGCCTGTGTTTTGTGCTGTCCTCAGGAGGCTGCCGGGGAAGGAGCCAGGCCGGCAGCATCTCGCACTCGTTGGCCAAACTCTGCATATGTTGGCGGGAGAGATGGGCCCGAGACGCGTCTCCGAACTCCCATGCTTTGGGCTTCGGGCGGGTCAGGACCACACTTTGGACTGGGGGACAGGATTTGCCACGCCCAAATTGGGGGGCAGGATGGGTCCCCGCAAGGGTTTGCAAGCAGCCCTTGTGCCAGGTGCACGATGCCGGGGCATACACGCCCTGCCTGGGGCAGGCTCCGAGCTGCGTGCAGCCGGCGGGTTCGTGGTGTGAGCGCTGCCCAGCCGGCTGGCTGCTGGCCAACTCTTCCCGCCGACTTGCTTTGAATAGCTGCTGTTCGTGCCGTGGAACCGGTCCCCAGGGGCCATGCTGTTGGGTCTGGGCGGGCGCATTCAAGAGGCCTGGGCTGACCCGTCCTGCGGGTGGGGGTGGCTCCTGATGTGGTGATACAGGTAATGGGCTGAGGGAATTGGAGGGAGCTGGACCCGAGCCCACTGGGCTGTAGCATCCCCACTGCCCCGGCCCAGGGCTGGGCCGTACAGGGCCAGGCACCTGTAATCATCCCGGGTGTGGTGTTCTGTCCGGGGCCACCTTCGCCCCGGGCGATGAAGGAGACAGCCTGCAGTAGTAGCTTTGGAAATGTTTCTTTCTTCCCCCCGGTGCGGGGGAGGCGCGGTGTTCACCAGGCAGTACTCGCCAGGGCTGGTGAGGAGAGTTTGAAGCCAGTCCGAGCACAGAAACAGGGACTCTGGGCCCACGGGGGGCCTGGGAGAAAGGGCCTGTCTGCCAGGCCGGTGAGGGACTTGGTGTGACGGAGTAGGAATGTTCTTAATGATTCCTCCGACTATTGTGCGGGGATGTCCATACCTGAGGCTGTAACTTGACCCCAGGTGGGGGAGGAAGGAGGTGACACTTTCTGCCCAAGAGACAAAGGAAAAGCAGAGGAGGGGCGAGGGAGGGGGGGGCTTTTCAGTCTGCAGCTGGCTAAGGAAGGGCAGGGAGGCACAGACATGGTCTGGCCTCCCTGGGCCCCCAAAATGGATCCAGCTCAGGGGTCTGGGTACCTACAAGCTCTGTTTTAGATCATGTTCCTGACATCTAATAAACCTGTTTTACTGGCTGGCTGAGTCGCGTCTGACTGTGGAGCTGGGGTGCAGGATCCATGGGCTCCCCCAGGACTCTGCCTGGGCGGGCTCGCTCGGGGAATTGCACCGAGGGGCAGAAGGTGCTGAATGCTCCGAGGTCAGACCCAGGAAGGGAGAAGCTGTAACCTGTGAAGCTCCGAGCCTTGGAGACAGGCTGTACGGAGAGGAAGTTTCCCCCAGAGTCCTGACTGGCTTCGCAGGGAGCAGTGCCAGAGCATCGCCCTGGGCACTCCGTGACACTTGGCAAGCGGGATGGGCGCGCTGGGTCTGAGGAGGACTGTGCATGGGGCTGTGCTGGGGAGGGGGTCATGGAAGGAGGGCACCAGGAGTCTGTGCTGGAGAGGGGGGCTGGGTGTGGGACCAGGGAGCCCTTCTTGCCAGGCCCCGCTCGCCAGGAACTCAGGGCCTGGTTCTGATCCCAGTCACGCTCTGCCATCGGCTCCAGTGCGAGAGCGGAGTCGGGCCGGAGGGCGACTCCTGTGCGGTGGGTTGGGAGTCTCCTCAGAGCCGCTCCTGAGGGGCAGCCCCCCCCCCAGGTCCCCTTGCTGCAGAGAGGTCAAGGACTGAAGGCGCCGTAGAGCGAACTCCCAGTGGTCCCTCGCCCGGCCAGGCTGGGGTGAGCTCTGCCAGCATTGCCCCTGTTGGGCGACAGGCCCCTTTCCCCCGGCTGTGAGCGCTAACAAAATCCCCGGCTGCCCAGGCTAGTGCATGTCAGAGCACAGGAGCGCTGCTCCTGTGGTCACCAAAGGGAGACGGAGAGAAACCCCCCAGCTCTCCCCAGCCATCGATCTCAAAGCACTTGTACCAAGGAGTCAGGATCATTATCCCCATTGGACCATAGTGGGGCAGTGACATGCCCAAGGTCACCCAGCAGGCCAGTGGCAGAGGTCCCAGTGCAGTGCTTTCTCCACCCCCTCCCCCAGGGAAGCCTCCCAGCTACCCGCTAGTCCCAGGGGACTCTCGCTGACAGAGGCTCTTTGTTTTGTCTCCGCAGAACTCGATTCGGCACAACCTGTCCCTGCACACCCGCTTCATCCGCGTGCAGAACGAGGGCACCGGCAAGAGCTCCTGGTGGATGCTGAACCCCGAGGGCGGCAAGACCGGCAAGCCGCCGCGCCGGCGCTCCGTGTCCATGGACAACAACAGCAAGTTCCTGCGCATCAAAGGCAAAGCCAGCAAGAAGAAGCAGCTGCAGGCGTCTCAGGAGCGGGGGGAGGAGAGCCCGTCCTCCCAGCAGGCCAAGTGGTCCGAGAGCCCCGCCTCCCACGCCAGTGACGAGTACGACGCCTGGGCCGACTTCCGGACGCGGGCCAACTCCTCGGCCAGCACGCTGGGCGGGCGCCTCTCCCCGATCATGTCCAGCCACGAGCCGGACGAGCTGGAGGAGGACGATGGCACCCCATCCTCCCCGCTGATGTACCCCAGCCCCTCCAGCACCATGTCTCCCTCCCTAACCAGCAGGTGCTCGGTGGAGCTGCCCCGGCTGACTGACCTGACTGGCACCATCAGCCTGAACGAAGGGCTGGGCGAGAGCCTGCTGGACGATCTGCAGGATAACTACACCATGAGCCCTGCCCAGCCGCTGCCCGCGGGCGGCCTCAGGCAGAGGAGCTCCAGTTTCACCTTCAACTCCAAGTGCTCGACGCTCGGGGCGGCCACTAGCACGTACTGCGGGACCATCTACAGCCAGCCCGCCATGAACCTGCTGCGGCGCCTGCCCATGCAGACCATCCAGGAGAACAAGCAAGCCACCTTCTCGCCCGTGGGCTCCTACCGGAACGCCTCGCTGCAGGACCTGCTCTCCTCCATCTCCTACGCGCACAAGGAGGAGCCGCCCATGGCTCCAGCCGGCGTCCTGGCTCCGTCCCGCGGCCACAGACAGAGCGCCCTCCTGTGCGGAGGCGGGGAGCTGAGCTTGTCCTCGTACCCCGCCCACTCGGCCTCCCTCATGAAGAGCAACACTTTGTACCACCCGTCACCAGCCAGCCACCACCCTGCTGTCAGCAACAGTGCCTTACCCACCCCCATCAGCCTTATGAGCCTGCCTAGTGACTCCTGCAGCATGGCAGCCATGCCCCACCATGGGCATCTCCATCCCTACGCCAATACCCAAGGGGCACACATGAGCTTGCTGGATTCCCTCCAGGGCCCTTACCAAGGGGCGATCCACCCCCCTGTTTTGGGCCAGGACAGGTTCCCAGCAGACCTCGACCTGGACATGTTCAACGGCAGTTTGGAGTGCGACGTGGAGTCCATTATCCTCAATGACTTTATGGACAGCGACGAGATGGACTTCAACTTCGACTCGGCTCTGCCCCCGCAGAACGGCCTCAACATGGCCACGCTGCCCAGCGCCCCCCAGGCCCCCAACCAGAGCTGGGTGCCTGGCTGAGACGAAGCTGGACGCGTCCCACCAAGGAGCCCAGGGGGAACAGTAAAACAGACTTTTTTTTCCTTTCTCTTCTGCCTTTATTTGTTCTGACGGGCTAGAGCCATCTGTTCCACCTGAGAGCCCCCCGACCACGAGCCGCCGGGCGCAGGACACGGCCCCCCCGGCCAGCCCAGACGTGTCACCCGCATTGATGTGTGCGCCAGACTAGCCAGCTCAGGCCCAGCCCAGTTCTCTCCCTAGCACTGTAAAACAAAAGCGAAAGCACATCAGGTGTGGCCGCTGGGTTAATCGCGCGCCCTGTCCCTCCTCCGCCCCTCGGGGGGGTCCCAGCCCAGGCAGTCCAAGGCATTGGCATTTATCGGAGTAAGCTTTCCAAACTGCCCCACCTCCCACTGGCCCCACCGATCGTGCTCCTGGTCGGTTTGGTTCTCCCCACTGCCTACAGTGGGGGGCAGCCCTGGGGCAAAGGCGCAGGGACTGCAAAGGCCCGTGTTTTCCAGGGCAGGCTCAGAAATTTCCGCTGCAGCCATCGGGAGTGGTTGGCTGGCTCAGAGGAGCCCCCCCCCCCCCCCCCCCTTCCCCCTCCAGCAGTCAGAGTTAGCGTCAGCCTCCATCCCCTTCCACCCACTCACCCTATAGCAAACCAGTGGATTTCCCTGTACTGTGTAAGCCTGTTCTAGGACCTGATATAACCCCGGGGGTAGCGGGAGAGCCAGGGAAGCCGGTGAACTCTGGAGCTAGCAGCTGGGGCCGCCTGCTGGCAGCACGCGCACGGGGCTCTCTCCAGAGTTGGATTCTGGATTCTGAGCCAGTTTGATCTCAGCCAACTTTGGGGAGGGCCACGTTTTCAATCCTCAGTGCCTGCAAGAATCCCAGCCCACCGACAACTGGCAGCTGTCTGTGTACGATCTGCACGGTGCCGTGCGCAGCTGGTGCGTGCCCGGGCGGGGGCAGAGGCGTGCCTGCCCCGGCACGTGCAAATGCCGGCTTTGCAGGCGCGTGTTTTGCAGGCCCAGGAGTCTGTGTGAAGCGCCTGGTGGGAGGGGCCTGCTGCTAGCCTGGATCCCTGCGGGGGGAGGGTAGAGGGCCGGGGGGGGGGGGGTTATTTATTTGATTTCATGCACTCTCTTGCCATTGAATAATCACCTTGTGAGACGAGCCGACGGGAGAGCCATGCGGGGAGGCGGTCTGCAGGCCGGGCGCGCTCGCGGGAGATGGCGGTTAATATCAGGGATACGCGGAGCCTGGATCTGGCCTGCGATGAGGAACATCCCCAGAGTTTGAGGTGCTCAGCGCCAGGGCACTGGACCCTCCCAGTGGGATTAGGGGCTCAAAAACCTGCTCCCCTCTGCAGAGCTCACTGTGTCCCTGCGTTTTCAGACCAGATTAACCCACTGCCAGCAAACCCTTCCCTCCCCTGGCCGCCGAGGTCCGGATACAGGCTCTGGGCAGGTGCTATTGGGAGCCACTGGGGCTAAATGTCAGGGTCTCTCAGCAGGGACCGCCAGCACTCAGGATGCTTTCCGAGCCCTCCCCGCCTGGCTGGGGGGCAGTGCCAGCAGTGCAGAGAGCATGAGCGGGCGCAGTAGGTGCTCAGCGTTTGGGGACGAGCCAATCGGAGGGAGGATCCTTCCCATGAAGTGAGACGAGTGCCAACCCCCTTGTCTCTGTGCTAGTGCCCAGAAGAGCCGGGAGTGGGCCCGGCGCTCAGCTGACGGCACAGCCGGGCAGTGGGTTCTGCTGCCCCCAGGCCTGGGGTCTTGTCCGACAACAATGGGCCCGAGGCAGACCCTGAGCCCCAGGGCATCTCCGAGCTGCCCAGGACCTGGCCTGAGTCTTGTCTCTTTAGCAAGTCGAGCCCAAACACCATCTGAGCTGTGGGGCGGGAGCCTTTCCTTGGGGGGCCGGCTCCTGGCTCTGAAATGAGGACACACGTTGGTTCCACAGCACTTTGCTCTGGGTTCCCTGGTCCGCTGGACCCTGAGCCTCGAGTGACCCGAGTGCAAACCCCTGGGTGGGAACCAAGGTGTCTGTGAACTCGGACTGTAGGATACAGGCCTGGCGCTTCCCGGGGGGGGGGACATTTGGCCCCCAAACCATCTTCCAGGGGCCCCAAAGGATAGTCCGAGAGGAGAATTACGTTGTGAGTGACCCAGCGCTGAGCAGTGGGAGTGACAGTGACAAACCACTGAGGCCAGAGCCAAATTTTACTGTCTTAAACACCAAGATTTCCTGTGCTCCTGGAGGGCTGGTTGTGTTTTAAACAGCGACCTCCAGGGACCCCAGAACACACACCAGCCCCCCAAGAAAGGGACCCTAGAACTGGCCCTGGCGTAATCCCAGGTAGTCGGGGACGGGGGGGCTCCCTGACTCCACAGGGCGGCCAGGCTGCAGGGTTCTCTGAGCAGGTAGTGGAGAACGCACCTGGAGCCGCCCACATTGGCTCTGTGGTCTGGGTTCAGGCTTGTCTCCCACAGGAGCAGTCGGCATAGGCACATCTGGAGGGCAGAGGAGATCCCAGCTGCTGGATGGGAGGAGATGGGTCCCCATCCCTACGCAAGGCGCTGCCTCCCCGTGGGGCTGCCCCACACTCCTGCCGTGCAGACCCCCTCCTTTCCCTGTGAATGGCCCAGAAGCACCAGGCACTCTCAGGCACAGGGGTGGATTTGTTAAAGCCCCCGTCTCTCTCTCTGCCAGCCCTCCAGCAATTCTCCCACCCCAGCGTCACAGCTGAGACATCTTCCAAGGGCCAGGCAACATGTCCCGATGAAGGCCTTAGGAGCCAGCAGCTGCTCCTTGCCTGGGGCGGCGTGGCCCCCCGCGGTGGGCATACGCCATGTCCTCTCACCTCACCCGGCCAGGGGACCCGGCGTGTGTCTCTGGTGGGGAATAACACAGGCGCTCGTTGATGTACCGTTGGTGATGTTTGCTCCAGGTACATAGAGGTCGTAGTCTATTTATAAAGACATTAGTATCAATTAATGAATTATGTTTACATTGTTGGCTCATGTACAGAATTTAATATATTCTATTCTAGATATTCCTTCTCAGAGGCTTTTTTAACAAGGAGTGTGATTTGGTCGATAGCACCCATCCAGTCAGTCAGTCGTGACACTCCCATTCTGTTCTCAGACTATTTAATTCATTGCAGGAACAAATCCTCAATGACCGATGGCTCTGACTGCCCAGCCCCCTGCCTGCCCCAGCCCTGGGGGTGCTATGGAGGGTTAGAGAGGAGGGGTGTGGCATGAGCACAGTCTGCAGGGCTGGGCCACCTATTACCACCAGGGGCATTCAGGGAACGGTGCTGTCCCGTGTGGGGAAAAGGAGGGAGCTACCTCCTTCCAAACCCCTCATCTTCCAGGCATATCCCCAGCAGCGCAATAGAGGATGGCGGCATTAGGCACTGAATGGCAAGTGCTATGGGCATGTAGCATCAGGCGGGCCCCTCACCCGCTCCCCCAGCACCAGCCACACGCTTGGGGCTTTGGATCCAGCATCAGTGCATCACCCCCTTCGGTGGCAGGGCCAGTGGCACGGGCTGGCACAGTCCTTGCCACGTGTGGCTCTGCTGCAAAGTCTCTGCTGCTCTCGGGTGCTGGGGGAGAGGGGATGGAGAGGGGAGGGCGGGGCCTAGTGCACAAGCTCGGCCCCTCTGTGGGAACCCCAGCCCAGGGGCGGCCTGGCTCTGTCCCGGGGGTGGAAGAGGCTCCCTGGGGTGCTTAGTGCTCGGCACCAGGCCAGTCACCGCCCCTGCTCTCTGCGGGCCGGGCGCCTCGACCTGCCCCAACCCCGGAGCTCAGTGCTAGTGAGCCTTGGAGGCTACAGCCCTCCGCCAGGGAGATGGGATGAGGGACAGAGATACCGAGGGAGCCCAGCCCTGAGCATCCCTTGGTACTTAGAGGAAGCCGCAGGAGGCTGAGTCAGAGAAGCGCCCCCCCCCCCCTTCCTCCCCCAGCACCCCCCCGGCCTGCTCCCCTCCCTCCGCCCTGCCGTGTGTTTGACCTGGGAGGCCAGCCCCGGGCTCGTCGTCTTGCGCAGCTGTCTGTGGTTCGTGACCGTGGGCTTGTCGTGTGTACGGTGGAGTTGTGTTGGTAAGCATTGTGTGTGCCGTCGTTGTGCAGTGCGAGGGGTGTGGTGGTGGGCAGGGAGCTGGGCAGGGCGGCTGAGCGGGCTGGGTGCCCAGTGACACCTGTGCCCGCAGGCCAGGAGATGGTCAGCGTCGGGCCTACGTGGGGGAGTTTAGGTGCAGGGCGGGACCAGTGACCGGTGCCAGAGGGAGAGAGGAGAGCAGGGCTGTGGGGGGGGGGGGGCAAAGGGGCGGATTAGGTTGGGGGGATCAGTCATTCCCTTGCAGTTCCATTTCCATCCCGGGCTCTGGGCCCCTGGTCTCCTGTATGCAGGGGTCAGATGATATGTGCACAGGTCAGGTCTGGTCTGGGCCCTGGGCATCACCTCCTGCTCCCCACCTGTCTAGAGACCGGGGCCAGAGAACTGTTCTCCTGGCCGGAATTGCTGCCAGTTCCGCTAGTTCAAACTCTGCGGCTGGAGAGTACGGGGTCCCGCCATGCTCTGGCGTGAGGCTGGGCAGCGAGGTTCCCTGGCCTGCGAGCACACAGCTGTGGTGTCTGCACTACGCAAGCCATGAGTCCACGTTTAAACATGGCTTCGGTATCGCGGCCAGGGAGTCCTAGAGACGGCCGGGCTGCCCTGCCCAGCCATGCTTGGACTCCAGGTCAGTGGCCCCGTGCAAAGCCACTAGCCGCTCGGCTCTTAGCATGGCTGGGAGCACAGGGAAGGAGAAGGAATCACGGGGGTTATTTTCAATCTCCCTTAGGACACGAGTCCCCAAGCACAGTCCATACCCAGCCCCCTGGGAGACTCCTCTTCTGGGACTTCCCACCCGGTTCCCTAGCACACTGTCCCCTCTGCCCCACGCTCCCAGCCTGGCTCCCATGTCTGGCCTGGTGGGATCTGGCTTCAGGGATGCCGTGACAAGCAATCCGATAGCGGAGCTGGCTCCCCGGCGGGACTGGCTCCTTTGCTTTCTACAGATGTTTCCGTTCGTTCTTTCCCTCGTATTTATAACTGTACAGACTTGGGGGGAGGGTTCCGGACAGGCTGTTCTCTCTCACCGCACATATATTGTAGGCAATGTAACCTTCTTGATTGTGCTATTAGAGTTTGTGTATGTGGCAATGTAAAGAACTGTGTATAGTGCATTGTACAGCATATTTTCATGAATAAAATTGTTTTAAATATTACAAATATGGCCAGCTGACTGCCGTGCTTGTGTGTGTGTGTTTGCATGCAGGTGTGTGTGTGCGTACCCCTGTGTGCGTGTGGAGGGGTCAGTGAATGTGGTGTACCAGAGAGGGAGTTGGAAGGTTAAAGGGGGGGGGGGGGGCGACAAGTATAATAATCAATTCTTGTGACCTCTATTGTTTTGTTCCTGGCAAACACCCCGAGGCGTTAGATAAAAACATTGACACTCTTGCTGGAAGGCTACAACATCACACAACTTTATTTCTTCGAATTCAGACAGATAAAGTGCAGGGACTCAAAACCAGAGAAAGAGAAAACAGGTTCCTCCCTAAAACAGAGCGGCCCAGTTCACCCCAGCTAGCCCTAAGCTGGCTGACTGCAGAGTGACTCTGGTAGACCCAGATCCCATGCTTCTCTCCAGCTCTCCTTTGCCTACAAGCAGAGCCCAGACCCCCTTAGAAGGTAAAGGGATAGCTTACAATTGAACACACTGGAGCCCGGGTGACCCTTGGGCACTTGGAACTAAAGACCAAACTGAGAGTCAAAGGAAGGCCCAGGGTATTGGGGCAGGAAAATGAGGTCTCCAGCACCCCAGAGGCCGGGCTGGACCCCTGAGTGTCAGCGTGTCAATCACAAGACTGGCCAGTAGACCATTGACAGACACGTCCCCCTGTCAATGCAACCCCCCCCTCACACCTCCTCCCCATTCACAGCCATGTCCTCCTGCCAATGCACTCCCACCATGCCACTTCCCCATTCACAGCCATCTCCCCGGGGTCAACGCACTCCCCTACTCCTCCTCCCCATTCAAAGCCAGGCCCCCTTTGTCAACTCACACATTCATGCCACCTCCCCATTGATAGACGCATCCCCCAGTCAATGCAACCCCCCTCATACCACCTCCCCATTCACAGCCACCTCCGCCTGTCAATGAACCCAACCACGGTACCTCCGCATTGACAGCCACGTCCTGTCAACACAACCCCCACATGCCACCTCCCCATTCACAGCCACCTCCGCCTGTCAATTAACCTAACCACGGCACCTCCACATTGACAGCCACGTCCCCTGTCAACACCCCCCCCCCACATGCCACCTCCCCATTCACAGCCACCTCCGCTTGTCAATGCACTCCCACCATGCCACTTCCCCATTGACAGCCATCTCCCCCCGGTCAACGCACTACCCTACTCCTCCTCCCCATTCAAAGCCAGGCCTCATTTGTCAACTCACACATTCATGCCACCTCCCCATTGATAGACGCATCCCCCAGTCAATGCAACCCCCCTCATACCACCTCCCCATTCACAGCCACCTCCGCCTGTCAATGAACCCAACCACGGCACCTCCACATTGACAGCCACGTCCCCTGTCAAACCCCCCCCCCCACATGCCACCTCCCCATTCACAGCCACCTCCGCCTTTCAATGAACCCCACCAGGGCACCTCCGCATTGACAGCCACGTCCCCTGTCAACACAACCCCCACATGCCACCTCCCCATTCACAGCCACGTCCTCCTGCCAATTCACCCTGCCAATGCACTTCCCATGCCACCTCCCCATTGACAGCCACGTCCCCTCTGCCACCCCTCCCCGTGCAACCGCCCCATTGACAGCCATGTTCCCCTGCAAACGCAACCCCCCCCCCCCCCATTCACAACCAGCTGTCACTTCCATGGCCCTCACTCGCGCATGTGTAGCTGCAGCACCCCTGCCGGTGATACTGTCTCCCAGCAGGAAGTGGGCCCCTGCCCTGCAGCGAACCCCCCCCCTCCCAATTGGTGCTTTAGGCTGCAGGTCAGCACTCAGGCGTCTCCGCTGAGCCCTGTGGCAGGCCCCTCTGCCTGCCAGCTGAAGACTCGCTCGTGGCCCGAGCTCTCGGAACTCAGTGTCCAATATTTGAAATCCCCCAAACCGTCCAGCAGGCAACCGAGTGATGTGAGCCACACGTCGATTCCATGGCCCCGCAGCACGCTCTGTGCTCAGCCACACGGATCCCCTGGAGGATGCAGGCTGGGGAATGCCCCCCCCCCCCCCCCCGGACGATGCCTGAGGCCACGCTCGTGGTGGGTGTCAGAGCTGTGTCTGTTCATGCAGGTCCATTCCTATAACGACTCCACCATCCCACTTAACCTTCCACAGCGGCTGGGACCATCTGCCAGCGAGGGAAACAAAAATATTGTTCCACATTCGCTTGACATTTTTATTGAGATCATTTTTCAATGGACTTTCATTTTTGACTGATGACTGAGACAATTGACGGCCTTTCTCCCGGCAGTCCAGCCGCTCACCGCCCACTGGAGTCTTGGCTGAGCTCAGCTGCCCACGGCGAGAAACTCCCGCGTCTCTAGACCTGCTGCCCTGGCCAGTAGCGCCGCTGGGCATCTCACCAGCCAAGGTTCAAGTTACCTTCTTACGGTGACGCACAGCGTTCTGAAATGGTCCGTTATGGCCTGATTGGTTTTTTCCCAGTCTTGAGATGAATTTTTCAAACGCTCAGAGGTGCGCGAGGAACTCAGGCAGATTTACCAAGGGATGCGGAGAGGCACCAGTGGGAGCTTCACAAATGCCCAAGTGAGTTAGGCAACTAACTCCCGCTGACGCTCTGTGAGTTGCCCACATACATTGCCCCATCAGCCAGATTTCAGATATTTAAGCTCCAGGCAGGTTCAAAAGTGCCTGAGCCTAAGTCCCATTGAAGTCAATAGAAAACCCTGTTCAGTGCTGCCCTACCTGTGTAACTGGCCCCAAGTCACTCTTGGAAATGGGAATCCGGCTCCCAGGCACTTGGAAGGTTACTCGTATTCTCGTCTCTGGGCCAAGATTGAGTGGGGAACCCTCCTCCCCCAAACACCAGCAATTCCCAGGGATAAAATATTGTGACTCTGGCCTGGATAACTTACACACCAGAGTCCCAAGGCCGTCTGGCCCGCTGCTGTTGTGTTAATACATCTTGGAATACCAGGGGAATTCCAAAGACTGGCTGATTGCTAATTGTCACGGAGTGCCCGGGGCGATGGTCTGGAACCGCTCCCTAGGAAGCCAGTCAGGACTCCGGGGGGAAGCATCCTCTCCGTACACAGCATGTTTCCACGTCTAGGAGCTTCACAGGTTCCCACTTCCACCTTCCTGGGTCTGACCTCGGAGCATTCAGCACCTTCTGCCCCTCCGTGCGCTTCCCCTCAGCGAGCCCGCCTGGGGGGAGGGGGGGGGGTTCCTGGGAGAGCCAGAGGGTCCTGCACCCCAAATCCACAGTCAAATGTGACTCTCAGCCAGGCAGTATAACAGAGGTTTATTAGTTGACAGGTACATGGTCTAAAGCTGAGCCTGTAGGTACCCGAACCCCTCAGCTGTGTCCATTTTGGGATCCCAGGGAGGCCAGATCCTGTCTGGGCCTCCCTGGACTCTCCCCAGCCAGCTGCCGACCAAACTCCTTCACCAGCCCCTCCTCCCCCCTCTCCCCAGGCCAGGTCACCTGACCTTCCTCCAACAGGTTCAGCCGGCCTCTTTGTTATTCAACACTTCCAGCCAACACCTTTCAGAGAGGGGGAGGGGCAGGCCCCAAGACAGCTTATGCTCTCTCTCTGCTTTGCATCAACTACATACCCTTAGCCCTTCACATAGACACTCAAGAAAGCCATAGGGGAAACTGAGGCACCCACACACTATCCAGAGGAAACAGCAAGAGCATTCCTACTCCATCACACTAATGTTGGGCTGAAATCCAAAAAGAGCAAGTGGCATAACCCTGGAACTGACAGGCCAGTTCACCTGATGACGATTCTGGGTAAAACACTAGCAAAGCAGAGATGCGGTATACTGCTAATGCGGGAAAGGGTGGGAATGTCAGCCATGAGGATCGAGATGGCTTCTATGGAATACGGCTTGTCAAAGAAACCTGGTATTTGTTGCTAAGATTACAAGTTTGAACGATGAAGGTAACCGCATTGACGTGGTCTTTGGAAGGCATTTGACTTAGTGCTGCATGACATCTATATATATAAAAGTCAAGTGGTGGATGTATGTATGACTGCAAACTCCTCCCGCACCGTTTGAGCTAGAGACTTGAAATTTGGTACAGTTAGAGGTCTTGGGGTCTAGATGGTCATAAGGGTTGAAAAATTTTCGGATCTCACCTCTGATGCCAATCACATCAGCTGGGCAGCTGGGTGGTGATGATGTCATAATACCCCCTCCAACAGACACCGCACTCACTCAGCTCACTGCCCCTCCCTCCTCCAATGGAACCCCAGAAATCCCTCAGTTCTCTACCCCTCCCCCCTCCCAACGGAACCCCGGAATCCATCAGCCCTGTGGCCCCCCCCCCCCCCACCTGCGAAGGTCCCCGGAATCCCTCAGCTCTGGGCCCCCTCCCCACCTGCGACGGATCCGAGTTGGGTTTGGTGGGACAGTAAGTGAGGTGGGGGTGTCGGGTTCGGTCGGGGGGTGAGGTGGGGGTGTCGGGTTTGGTCGGGGGGTAAGTGAGCCGGGGGGTGTTGGGGTTGGTCAGGGGGTGTCAGCTGTCTGTCCCCTCCCCACCTCCGACTGACCCGAGCAACGCCGGGCACTTATGCTAGTTCTGATTAAAACCCACCACTATAGAATAGCAATAGAGCCCAGGCCAGTGGTTTGAGAACTGACTGACAGATCTCCGAAAGTAGCAATCATTGGGGAGCTATCACCGAATAGAGGTGTTTGAGTGGGGCTCCACAGGTGTGGATACCTGCCTTAATGCTAGTCAACAACTCAACAGTGCAATGCTGTGAACAGCTGTAGAGGCAGGGAGGTGGTTTCCCTTGGTCTACAGCATTGGAGAGACGGATCCTGGAATGCTTTTTAAAAAGGATGTTGACAAATTGGACATGGTACAGAAAAGAGACACCAAAGTGATGCAAGGGCTGGAGAAAATGCCAAATAGCTCAGTCACTTTGGTTTATCAGAAAGGAGACTGAGAGGTGGTTTGATTAGTGTGTAAGAATCTTCCTGGGGAAAATAATACCACGTGCTACTAAACGTCTCTTTACTCTTCCAGGGAAAGGCAGAACAAGAACCAAGGGCTCGAAGATGAGGGCAGACAAATTCAAATGAGCAATAAGACACAATCTTCTCTGAGGGTGATTAACCACCGGAACTAACTACCGCGTGGTGAATCCTCCGTTTCTCTACATCTGCAAGTCACGGCTGAATGCCTTTCTGGGAGAGTCATAGATTCCAAGGCTAGAATGGAACGACTGTGATCAGCTACTTTGACGTCCTGCCCAGCACAGGCCAGAGAACCTCAAACATGAATTCCTGTTTGAACTGGAGCTGGTCTTCTCACCAATCATCCAATCTCAAATGTTTCTATTGCTGGAGACTCCATTACAACCCCTGGGAAGTTGTTCCAAAGATTAAATTGCCCTCACAGTTAAAAATTGCACTTTAGTTCTAGTCTAAATTTGTCTAGCTTCAACTTCCAGCCAGATCATGTTATATCTGCTCCTGCTAGATTGAAGAGCCCTCTGTAGTGAGCCTGAGGGGTCTCCCTCCGATTGGGAGCGTGAGGGAGCCTACACCCTCTATTATCAAATTTCTGTCCCCCGTGTAGTAACGTAAAACAGGGGTCGGCAACCTTTCAGAAGTGGTGTGCCAAGGCTTCATTTATTCACTCTAATTTAAGGTTTCCCATGTCAGTCATACATTTTAACGTTTTTAGGTCTCTTTCTATAAGTCTATAACATAGAACTAAACTATTGTTGTATGTAAAGTAAATAAGGTTTTTAAAATGTTTAAGAAGCTTCATTTAAAAATGAATGAAGATGCAGATCTCCATGGACCGGTGGCCAGGACCCAAGCAGTGTGAGTGCCACTGAAAATCAGCTCGCGGGCCACCTTTGGCACCCGTCCCATAGGTTGCCTACCCCTGGTATAAACTGAGGTAACAAAGTCCTGTGGCACCTTAAAGACTAACTATAAAGTTTTGAAGCATGAGCTTTCGTGGGCTAATACCCACTTTGTCGGATGCGGGTATTAGCCCACGAAAGCTCATGCTTCAAAACTTTATAGTTAGTCTTTAAGGTGCCACAGGACTTTGTTACCTCTGCTATTCCAGACTAACACGGCTACCTCTCTGATTCCTGGTATAAACTGTGATCAAATCACCATAAACGAGGGTTCGATTAGATTACCCTTGCGGTCCAGTCTAACCTTATGAGTATGAGTCTATGCTTCTCTTTGGTAAGCAAAAAAGACTGAACTTCTTAAGTCTATAGCTATAAGCCATGTTTTCCAATCCCTCCATCATTCTTGTGGATCTTCAAGGAACCCTCTTCAATTTACCAACTTCCTTCTTGAATTGTGGACACCAGAACTGGACACAGGATTCTACCGCTGCCAAATACGGAAGTAAAAAACTTGACCTTTTCCTCTTTATACATCCATGGAGTGTGTTCCACCTTTTGGCCACTGCATAACACTAGAAGCTCATGATCAGCTGATTATTCACCATGACCCACACATCTTTTTCATAAAGAAAGCCAGGAATATTTGTAGCACCTTAGAGACTAACTAGTTTATTTCAGCATAAGCTTTCGTGAGCTATAGCTCACTTCATCGGATGCATAGAATGGAACAGAAGTAAGATGCATTTATACACACAGAAAGAAAAAAAATTGTACATTAGCATACCAATTCTAAGAGGGCTCTTAAATGTAGATGGTCCATTATCACTAGAAGAAAAAAACACCTTTTGAAATGGAGATCTGTTGTCAGTGAAATTAACTCATCCGATGAAGTGGGCTATAGCCCACGAAAGCTTATGCTGAAATAAACTAGTTAGTCTCTAAGGTGCTATAAGTATTCCTGGCTTTCTTTACGGATACAGACTAACACAGCTGCTGTTCTTGAACCTGTCACATCTTTTTCAGACTCCCTGCTTCCAAGGATAGAGTCCCCCATCCTGTAAGTATGGCCAGTACGGTGTACCGGTAAGAACCCACACCAACCCATACGAAGCCCCCATGTTCCTGCCCCTTTTGCCTCCCCCGTCGGCAGCCCTGCTGGTAGGGTCCGTACCAGCAGGGCCGCTGACCAGGGGGTGGGGGCAGGGCTGAAGGGGCAGCAACCTTAAAGGACCCTGAAGCACTTTAGCTTCCCTGACCCTTTTGCCGCCCATCCCCAGCCACCAATGGGCAGTTGGGCCGCAAAGGAAGCAGCTGCCCTGGGGCCGGCGATGTAAAAGGGCCCGTGATCCTGAGGCCCTGCCCCTTCTGGCTGAGGCCCCGCCCCTTCCAGGGGCTGGAGCCGGCCTCGCTCCCATACTGGTAAGTGTCTGGAGTTACTTTCACCTCTGTATGGCCTAAATTATTTCTTCCTAGATGTAGACATTTACATTTAACCATATTAAACCACACAGGGTTTGCTTGCACCCAACTGACCAAGCGACCCAGATCCCTCTGTATCCAGGACCTGTCCCCATTATTTACCACCTCCCAATATTTGTGTAATCTAGAAACTTGATCAGTGAGGATTTTATGTTTTCTTGCAGCTCATTGATAACAATGTTAAATAGCATAGGGCCAAGAACTGATGCCAGCAGGACTCCCCTAGAAACACACCCACGCAATGACGATTTCCCCTTCTACAGTTACATTTTGAGACCTGTCAGTTGGTCCATTTTAATCCATTTAATGTGTGCCGTGTTAATTTTATATCATTCTAATTTCTTAATCAAAATGTCAGGGGTTACGAATTCAAATGCCTGACAGAAGGCAGATATATTACATCAACACTATTTCCCTTATCAACCAGAGCGGCGAGCTCCTTAAAAAAAAGATAGCAAATGAGTGTGACAGGATTTCCACAAGCCCGCATTACTTGATATTAATTACATTACCCTTCATTACTTCTTTGGTAATTGAGTCCTGGATCACCTGGTCCATATTTTGCCTGGAATCAGTGTCAGGCTCTAAGCATCCTGTTTCCCCTTTGAAATATTCAACCAACATGAGCTTTCTGCCAGTCCTCTAGAATTTCCCCAGTGTGCCAAGACATATTGAAAATCAGCATTGATGGTCCAGTGAGCTCCTCGGCCAGCCCTTTAAAAACTCTTGGATGCTAGAATTGCTGCTTTAAAATGCCTAACTTCAGTAGCTGCTGTTTAACACCCTCCTTCGTTACTGCTTGAACGGAAAGCTTTTCATCATCATCATCATCAGCATATGGTAGGAACACGTCATCGGGCTGTGGCCCAAATACAGAACAGAACCGTTTCTTGGCCACGTCTTCCTTTTCGGCATCGTTATGGATGGTTCTACCGTGGCCCGATGCCATGAGTAGGATTCCTTGTTTCTATTGAACGTTCAACCCTCTTTCCGAGTTACACACACCCTGTGGTGCTCGGTGCAGGTTGGCTGGGTGATCTTCTAGCAGCTGCGATATGTAGGAAGTCAGACGACATGACCTAAAAGTTCCCACTGGCCTTGAAATCAATGAAAACCCTCCCTAGCTCTCCTCCGTTCTGCCCCCTCCCCTCCCCCGCCACCTTCAGCAGCCTATTCCCTCCACGTGGGGCACCCCACCTCCCTTCCCATCACTGCCCACTGGAATCAACGTATGCCAAGGTACCTTTGAGGCTCCGGGTCTAAGGGCTTTAGCAGCAGGGAGGGACCCTGGCGCTCTCACCGTGGGAGGAGTCACAGCCTTGGAGAACCCCTGGCTGTGAGCAGACTGGGAGCTCCCATCTCGCTCCAAGCCACCGGAGGGGCCTGCGCACTTTCCACACTCAGGAGAGGGGTGTGGGTTGGGCCTTGCAGCCCCCCCGACTCTCAGGGGCACTGTTCTGAGATGTACCTCTCCCCTCCCCTCCCCCCAGCAGCCCCACAACCGCCCTGGCCCAGGACTCTGGCAGGAGAGCTCGGAAGGGGAGGGGCCCTCGTCCCATCCCCTGAGCCCTCCGGCTCGGGCCAGGCTGGAACCAGCACATGGCCAACTGCCCACGGGGAAGCTCGCTGTGCCCCTGCCGCACTCAGAGCAGCAGCACATGCTGGTAAAGAGCAGCCTCACCCAGCTGGCTTCCAGCGCAGAGGGACCGGCGGGTTGGTGAGGTGGGATCAGCCCACGTTTGACCCGTCCTGGCTGGCTTGGAGAGCGTGACCTGTACCGTCACAGGAGTAAGAGCTGCAAACGCTCAGGGAAGTCTCCAGATGCCACCTCCTCTCTCCTTCCCTGGGGCAGCCCCTGGCCGGGCTGTGGCCTCATTGATTTATAAGATTTGAAACACAGAGACGTGCTGGAGTGAAGCAGTAAAAGGGGTCGGTGCAGTTTGTGCCCGGCCCATGTGCTCGCTGCACGGACAACATGGTACCAGACCCGGCTGTCAGGCAGGCAGGATCACCGCCCTCCTCCCCCATTGTTGGCGAGGCAGATGAGTACAAGTGGTAGAGGCATCCCCTGCCCAGCCTTTCTGCTCTGCCCCAGTCCACTGCGGGGAACAGCAGCATTTTACGTCAGCTAGTCAGGGTGTTTTACACAGCGCAGGTAAGGTGAGGGAGGGAGGGGTTAAGATATAGACAGGCAGATGGGTAAGGTGGGTGAGGAAGGGGTTAAAATATAGACAGGCAGATGGGTAAGGTGGGCGAGGAAGGGGTTAAAATATAGACAGGCAGATGGGTAAGGTGGGTGAGGGAGGGGTTAAAATATAGACAGGCAGATGGGTAAGGTGGGTGAGAGAGGGGTTAAAATATAGACAGGCAGATGGGTAAGGCGGGTGAGGGATGGGTTAAGATATAGACAGGCAGATGGGTAAGGCGGGTGAGGAAGGGGTTAAAATATAGATAGGCAGATGGGTAAGGTGGGTGAGGGAGGGGTTAAGATATAGATAGGCAGATGGGTAAGGTGGGTGAGGAAGGGGTTAATATATAGACAGGCAGATGGGTAAGGTGGGTGAGGAAGGGGTTAAAATATAGACAGGCAGATGGGTAAGGTGGGTGAGGAAGGGGTTAAAATATAGATAGGCAGATGGGTAAGGTGGGTGAGGAAGGGGTTAATATATAGACAGGCAGATGGGTAAGGTGGGTGAGGAAGGGGTTAAAATATAGACAGGCAGATGGGTAAGGTGGGTGAGGAAGGGGTTAAAATATAGACAGGCAGATGGGTAAGGCGGGTGAGGGATGGGTTAAGACAGTTAAGGCGGGTGAGGGCAGACAGGTAAGGTGGATGAGATAGTAGCTTTTATTGGACCTCGGAAATTGATCCAATACAAGATCTGACCTCCCCCACCTTTTCTCTCCCACATCCTGGGACCCTCAGGGCTACACTGCAGGAGAGAGACAGCCAGGCGCAGCTCGGACTCAGGGGCTGTTTAACTG
This sequence comes from Sternotherus odoratus, assembly GCA_032164245.1. Lineage (NCBI taxonomy): Eukaryota > Metazoa > Chordata > Testudines > Kinosternidae > Sternotherus > Sternotherus odoratus. Next base: position 6,681,573 of record JAVMKO010000021.1, on the reverse strand, counting down.
CAGTGTAGACATTTGGCCTCTGGGACCCTCCCATTACACCACAGCTCCTCCCCCCAAACCTCCCCATGCCCAGGTCAGCTGGCACGGGCCGGCCGCGGGTGTCTAATAGCAGCACAGACAGACTCGTTGTGGCTTACTCATTATTTGCGTGACTCTCAGGGTGGGTATTTCTGCTGCGGGACAGTGACTCTGCAGCGGCTCTTTCCAGGGTCATCCGGTGGCTCCCCAGACAGCTGGGTTAAGCCTAGGCACTCATCTCAGTGGGGCTGGTTTTGTTCAACGTCTTCACTAATGCTCTGGAGCAGGGGTCTCCAAACTACGGCCCGCGGGCCGGATGCGGCCCGCGAGGCCCTCTCATCCGGCCCGTGGAGATCTTTTGGGCTCTTTAGAGAATGTTTGGCTCTTTTGAGCTTTCCGCGGGGCCGGGACCCGCCGCGTGCTCGGCTGCCGCCGCGGGGCCGGGACCCCCCGCGTGCTCGGCTGCCGCCGCGGGGCCGGGACGGCTCAGCTGGGGCCGGGACGCGCCGCACCGCCACGCAGTTGCAGGGGGCGAAACAAGGCGGCGAACCGGTCTGTGGGGAGAGATCGGGTTGAGCGGGTCAGTTGGGGGGGGAGAGACCGGGCTGGGTGGGTCAGTTGGGGGGGGGGGGGGGTGGGAGGGAAGGAGGTTTTGGGGTGAGAGACCTGGCTGGGTGGGTCATTTGGGGGGGGTTGGAGGAAAGGAGGTTTTGGGGTGAGAGACCGGGCTGGGTGGGTCATTGGGGGGGGGAGGGTTGGAGGAAAGGAGGTTTTGGGGTGAGAGACCGGGCTGGGTGGGTCAGTTGGGGGGGGGGGGTTTGGAGGAAAGAAGGTTTTGGGGTGAGAGACCGGGCTGGGTGGGTCATTTGGGGGGGGGGTTGGAGGAAAGGATGTTTTGGGGGGAGAGACCTGGCTGGGTGGGTCAGTTGGGGGTTGGAGGAAAGGAGGTTTTGGGGGGAGAGACCTGGCTGGGTGGGTCAGTTGGGGGTTGGAGGAAAGGAGGTTTTGGGGGGAGAGACCTGGCTGGGTGGGTCAGTTGGGGGGTTGATGTGTAGTGTTCATGTGTAGTGTTCATGTGTAGTGTTCAGGTGTTCATGTGTAGTGTTCATGTGTAGTGTTCAGGTGTTCATGTGTAGTGTTCATGTGTAGTGAACAGGTGTTCATGTGTAGTGTTCATGTGTAGTGAACAGGTGTTCATGTGTAGTGTATCAATGTGTTATTAAATAATAACTGAATAAAATAATATTAAATAAATAATTAAAAACAACATCCATGTTTTGATTCTTTTTTATTTGGACCTCGAGTGTGTTGTCGGCCCCCGAACTGCTATTTGATAGCTAATGCGGCCCTCGGGCTGAAAAGTTTGGAGACCCCTGCTCTGGAGGATGGGATGAATTGCACCTTCAGCAAGTTCGCAGATGTCACTAAGCTAGAGGGAGAGTACATACGCTGGAGGGTCGAGATAGGGTCCAGCGTGACCTAGAGAAATTGGAGGATTGAGACAAAAGAAATCTGATGAGGCTCAACAAGGAGAAGTGCAGAGTCCTGCAGTTAGGACGTAAGAATCCCAGGCACTGCTACAGACTGGGGACCGAATGGCTAGGCAGCAGTTCTGCAGAAAAGGACCTAGGGGTTACAGTGGACGAGAAGCTGGATAAGAGTCAACAGTGTGCCCTTGTTGCCAAGAAGGCCAACGGCATATTGGGCTGTATTAATAGGAGCATTGCCAGCAGATCAAGGGAAGTGATTGTTCCCCTCTATTCGACATTGGTGAGGCCACATCTGGAGTACTGTGTCCAGTTTTGGGTTCCCCCACTACAGAAAGCATGTGGAAAATTGAAGAGAGGCCAGAGGAGGGCAACGAAAATGATTAGTGGGCTGGAGCACATGACTTACATGTGGCTGAGGGAACTGGAGTTATTTAGTCTGCAGAAAAGAAGAGTGTGACGGAGTAGGAATGCTCTTACTGTTTCCCCTGGATAGTGTGGGAGTGCCTCAGTTTCCCCAATGCATTTCTTGAGTGTCTATGTGGAGGGATAAGGGTATGTAGTTGGTACAGAGCAGAGAGACAGCATAAGCAAGTAGCTCTGTCTTGGGGCCTGACACTTCCCCCCTCTGAAAGGTGTGGGCTGGAAGTGTTGAACCTGTTGGAGGGAGGTCAGGTGATCTTCACCTGGCCTGGGAAAAGAGACAAAGGGAAGAGGGGCTGGAGAGAAAGTTTCAGTCTGCAGCTGGCTGGGGAAAGGAGAGGCAGGCCTGGGAGGCAGGCCCAGACAGGGTCTGGCCTCCCCGGGCCCCCCAAAATGGATCCAGCTGAGGGGTCCGGGTCGCTGTACCTACCAGCTCTGTGTTAGATCACCTGTCGACTAACAAACCTCTGTTTTACTGGCTGGCTGAGAGTCATGGACTGTGGAGCTGGGGTGCAGACCCAGGGGCTTCCCCAGGACCCTGTCTGGGCGGGCTCGCTGGGGGAAGCGCACGGAGGGGCAGAAGGTGCTGAATGCTCCGAGGTCAGACCCAGGAAGGTGGAAGCTGTGAAGCTTCTAGCCTTGGATATGGGCTGTTCACAGAGAGGAAGCTTCGCCAGAGAGTCCTGACTGGCTTCATAGGGAGCAGTTCCAGCCCATCACCCCGGGCACTCCGTGACAAAGAGTGAGGAGGGATTTGATAGCAGCCTTCAACTACCTGAAAGTGGGTTCCAAAGAGGATGGAGCTCAGCTGTTCTCAGTGGTACCAGATGACAGAACAAAGAGTAATGGTCTCAAGTTGCAGTGGGGGAGGTCTAGGTTGGATATTAGGAAACACTATTTCACAAGGAGGATGGTGAAGCATTGGAATGGGTTTCCTAGGGAGGTGGTGGAATCTCCTTCCTTAGAGGTTTTTAAGGTCCGGCTTGACAAAGCCCTGGATGGGATGATTTAGTTGGGCTTGGTCCTGCTTTGAGCAGAAGGTTGGACTAGATGGTTCCTTCCAACCCTGACCTTCTGGGCCACACTGACTCAACCATGTGTCCTTCTGGGCTGGGATAGGCGGTTGCCAGCTCCTTGGAGATCGGGCTTTGTTTATGGGAAGTGGTTTGGGGAACTGAGGGCATCCAGGGCATAAGCCCATCTAGGCCAGTGCCTGGCCCGCCTGCTGCCCCCTCCCCTCCCTCTGCCTTGCGTTGGGGCTTAGGGACAGGACTGGTGCTGCTTTCAGCTCGCTCATTTTGGTTCCAGGATGTGCTGACACCTTTACTATCACAGGTGCTAACTGGCACTTGTGCAGCTTAATTGGCAAGCTTTGTGCTTTGTATTCCTTTGCAGAAACAGGTCCCTGTGTGACCATACATCCCCTCAATGGTCCACCCGACCTCCCCATCACTCTCTGTGTCCTTCACTGGCTTCCTCAGACCCTCCAGCTGAGCTCGAGAGATGCAGGCAGGAGGCTGGTCTGTGCTTTATTGTCTTGGCCGAGGGGCAGCAGCCTCCCAGTTCCCAGCATCTGCACGGTGGGTGGGAGCCAGACCAACGCACCCTCCCGGGTGGCAAAGGGGCTTTCTGGCTCCAGCCATCAGCCCTTGGGGAAGCTGTGGGCCCACGCAGTGACAAGGCCGCGGCCGCGAAGGACGGAATGTTACCGCCACCGAAAGCTGAGGACCGTAAGGAGCATGTGTCTGTCATAAACCATTCCCTTGCAGAAATCTTGGAAACCTTAGAAAGAGTTTTTGCTCAATGTTATTAATTAAGGCAAAAGAATCCCCATATGGAAAGAGAAACAGTCAAGTTATATTTTTGCTAAATACGCCACACCATATGGTAACATACAGAAAATTGGCCACATAGGCAGCTTAGAATATATGTTACCATATGTTCCTATGTACTTTATAATTTCTTTGTTTTTCAAAGAGGGCATTGTCTTATGGGGCAGAATGAGCCGCCTGCCCCAGGGGAGCAGGGGAAGCATCATCAGCCAGCTTTGCTCTGAAATGAACCTGGGCACCGAGCCAAACGGCTGGCCCCAGGGGGCCGATGTGCCGTGCAGGACAGATAAGACAGGCACAAGGGCAGCTTGGGCTGTTCCCGGCACAGTGCGGCCAGCGGAGAGTCACTGCGCACACCGGAGAGATCCCCGGAGAGGCTTGAAGGAGGAAGGGGTGAAGCACAGAGCTTCCTCGTAGTGTTGTCCCCAGGAAACCTTCATTTCCCCGCAGCAAAGGCAAGAAGAGGAAACGCTCTGTATAGGAGAGGCACCAAAATCCTAAATAACACACGTGGGCTGCTCTGTGTGTGTGTGTGCGTGCGCATTCCACTATAGTGGGTGAGCACAACGTGTGTGCACATCGTGTGTGTCTCTATGCTGATTGTGTGTGTATTCATTTGCACTCTGTGCATGTGCACTCTCACATGAGGCTGTTTGTATGCACTCTGTGTGTGTGTGGGGGGATATTGTGTGTGTGTATGGGGGTGGGTTTTTGTGTGTTCATGTGTGTGTATGGGGAGGTGGTTGTGTGTATGTGATTATGGGGAGGTGGCTGTGTGTGTGTATGGGGAGGGGGTTGTGTGGGGGTGTGCATGTGTGTATATGGGGTGAGGGCGAGTGTGTCATTTACATGCCGAGGGCGATTACCGCACTAGGGCTCAGTGTTTCGGGTTGAGGAGCTCCGGTCCCAGTGGCGCTGGTGAGTCACTGAACCAGCAGGCGCCTGGGAAGCAGAGGCCATCTCCTCCTCCGTCACATCGCTCCGCCGTCCCAGCGGGCCCCTGAACGGGGCACCAGCGTCCCGGGATGACCCCGAAACGCCTGGCTCCGGGCGTCGGAGCCGGGAAATATCTGTCTCCGAGGCGTGGAGGAGAAATGCCCCATTCCCAGTGGGGTGCCTGGCAGGGAAGTGTGCCAACCCCAGCCCGCTTCCTGCATAGCGCGGCCAGGCCTGGCCTCCACCCCCACGACTCTGGGGAGCAACCATGCGGGCGCTTCACCCCCTAGCCCACCCACTCAGAGCCAGGCACCACGTCCTCCTGACTCTGTCTGTTCCCTGGGCCTCGGCGGGCTGCGCACTGCCATGCGAGGCTGGGCCGAGAGGCACTGGCTGGACTCCTCCCCTCTGCACTCAGGGGCGTTGTCCCTTTCCACTAGCAGGGGGTGGGGAGGTGGGGGAGGTGGGGGACTCCTTTGAGAAACCTGCTAAGGCCACTTCCCACTTTACCCCTGCTCCGGGGAGTGTCTATTCCCCACTACGCTCCCCCTCGAATTACAGGGAATGAACCATCTGGCTCAAGCATGCCTAGCGGCTAACGGGCCCCACTGGATGGCAAACGGGGCCACATTCCCACCTCCGTTCTCCCCTGTACCCCAGATCCAAACCCCTCCTGCAGTCCAGCCCAGCTGCACAGCTGGGCCCAGGGGGCAGTTCCCAGGCAGCAAGACCCCAGCTGAGCCACAGGGGCTGGTCAAGCGGAGGCGTCTGCATCCTCCGTCCCCGTCTCACGTTCCCACGGGGCCTTCGCCCGCCCCCCTCAGAGGTTGGGCCGGCTGGCTTGGACCCTCCACTGTGGAGATGGGATTCAGGCCATTGAAATAGCTGCCTTTGGTGTCTCCAGCAGCCCAGGCTGGGCGAGGGAGGGTGCCAGAGCTGAGCACCTACCACGCTGCAGGAGGTGGGGCATATTTCCCGCTGGCAGGTGAGGGGTGAGTTTGTAGCGCCCTCCCCTGATACTTTGCATTCAAACAGCCCAGAGAGGTGCCAGTAACTGTCCCTGGCAGCTTATCAGTGGGTTTTGTCTGCACCACATCCCAGTCATGCTGCCTTGTCCGGCTGTGACGGAGTAGGAATACTGTGTGTGTGCCTCAGTTTCCCCTATGTCTATGTGAAGGAATAGGGGCTGGTGGTGTTGCAAAGCAGAGAGAGAGCATAAGCTGTCTTGGGGGCTGTCCTTCCCCCTTCTCTGAAAGGCGTTGGCTGGAAGTGTCGAATAACAAAGAGGCCGGCTGAACCTGTTGGAGGGAGGTCAGGGGACCTGCCCTGGCTGAGCGAGGGGGAAGGGGGGGCTGGAGAGAGTGACTGGCAGTCTGGGTCTGGCAGGGAAGAGGCAGGGAGCTGAGAGGGAGGGAGCTCCAGGCAAGCTGGCCTAGCTCTCTGGCCCCCAAAATGGATCCAGCTGAAGGGTCGCGTTCGCTCTACCTAGAGCAGGGGTTCTCAAACTGGGGGTCGCAATCCCCCGGGGGATCGCAAGCTCCTGCTGCCGCAACTCACGGTGGTGGGGCCGGGAGGGGCCGGCGCGCAGCTGGCCGCCCACCCATGGCGGGGCCCGGGGGGCCCGGGTGCAGCCGGCCGCCTGGCCGCGGCGGGAACGGGGGGTGGAGGGGGTCGCGCCACAGCTGGCCGCCGGACCGGAGGGGTCGCGGTACGCCGCCGGCGCACGAAAAGGAGTCGCGGGCTCAATAAGTTTGAGACCCACTGACCTAGAGTATGTTCCTGTCATTGAATAAACCTGTTTTACTGGCTGGCTGAGAGTCACGTCTGACTGTGGAGTGGGGTGCAGAATCCACGGGCTCCCCCAAGACCCCGCCCGGGGGGGTTCGCTGGGGGAAGCACACGGAGGGGCTGAATGCTCCGAGGTCAGACCGAGGAAGGTCGAAGCGGGTACCTCAAAAGCTCCTAGCCTTGGAGACAGGCTGTGTACGGAGAGCGGACGTTTTCCCCCGGAGTCCTGTCTGGCTTCCTAGGGAGCGGTTCCAGACCATCGCCCGGGAACTCCGTGACAGCGGCCTCATCCCCTCTTCCCTGGAGTTCGGGGGCTAGCTAGCTAACAGCCTGGTTCTCCAGCAGCTGAACCCCAACAGCGCTTTAGGGGTGTGCAACCGCCTGCGTGGTTGGTGTGTGCGCTCCCAGGGTCAGTCCCCACCACCGATGACCTGCCCAGGGGGGGGAACACTGGCAGCATTTGTGGGGAGAGCTGGCTGCTGCAGGGGGTGTTCTTCCTTTTCCTTGCTGTCCCACCCTCCGCGGCTGGTCTGTGTCTCAAACACAGGCTAGGCAGAGGCAGATGTGTTTGATTGTCCCCGCATGTGGCCCTGTTGGGAGCGAGGCCCCAGGGCCCAGGGCCAGGATCTATTCCTGCTATTTGGAGGCTTCCTGGCACCACCGCTGGGCTCTATTTGCAAAGTTTGTGCTTCTAAACTAGAGGCTTGCCCAGACCTTCGACTATTTGCCTGTACTGTGGCGAACCGGAGCAGTGTGCAAGCCAGCTGCAGCCGCTAGACAGGGTTGGGCTGGCAAAGGCCCCTTCTCAGGAATCCCCCCTGGGGCTGGCTCTGGTCACAAGGGTCTCCTGAAGCCCCCAAAGGTCCAGGCACAATTTTCACTGTGTACTTTCCCACCTGCCCTGCTGCAAGACGTGAGACCAGCTGTGCCATGCAGACAGGCAGCTTGCCGCTGCTTGGCTGTGCACCAGCATAGCGCCCTCCACCCACATTGAAGCCTCCCCCAGGGATCCCCAAGGCACTGGGAGCTGCGCTGAGGGGGCAGGGAGACCCAGAGAATGCCCTGCCCAGAGGGAGCTCCCACTTCTCGGCATCCTGGCACCAGATGGAAAAAGCAAATGTACTCAATGATTTTTTTGCCTCTGTCTTCATGAACAAGGTCAGCTCCCAGACTACTGCACTGGGCAGCACGGCATGGGGAGGAGGTGACCGGCCGTCTGTGGAAAAAGAAGTGGTTCAGGACTATTTAGAAAAGCTGGACGAGCACAAGTCCATGGGGCCGGATGCGCTGCATCCGAGGGTGCTAATGGAGTTGGCTGATGTAATTGCAGAGCCATTGGCCATGATCTTTGAAAACTCATGGCGATTGGGGAGGTCCCGGATGACTGGAAAAAGGCTAATGCAGTGCCCATCTTTAAAAAAGGAAGGAGGATCCAGGGAACTACAGGCCAGTCAGCCTCACCTCAGTGCCTGGAAAAATCATGGAGCAGGTCCTCAAGGAATCAATCCTGAAGCACTTAGAGGAGAGGAAAGTGATCAGGAACAGTCAGCATGGATTCACCAAGGGCAAATCATGCCTGACTAACCTAATTGCCTTCTACGATGAGATAACTGGCTCTGTGGATGAGGGGAAAGCAGTGGATGTGTTGTTCCTTGACTTGAGCAAAGCTTTTGATACAGTCTCCCACAGTATTCTTGCCAGCAAGTTAAAGAAGTATGGGCTGGATGAATGGACCATAAGGTGGATAGAAAGCTGGCTGGATCGTTGGGCTCAACGGATGGTGATCAATGGCTCCATGTCTAGTTGGCAGCCGGTATCGAGCGGAGTGCCCCAAGGGTCAGTCCTGGAGCTGGTTTCATTTAATATCTTTATCAATGATCTGGAGGATGGTGTGGACTGCACCCTCAGCAAGTTTGCAGATGACACTAAACTGGGAGGAGTGGTAGATACACTGGAGGGTAGGGATAGGATACAGAGGGACCTAGACAAATTAGAGGACTGGACCAAAAGAAATTTGATGAGGTTCAACAAGGAGAAGTGCAGAGTCCTGCACTTAGGATGGAAGAATCCCATGCACTGCTATAGGCTGGGGACCGAGTGGCTAGGCAGCAGTTCTGCAGAAAAGGACCTAGGGGTTACAGTGGATGAGAAACTGGATATGAGTCAAGAGTGTGCCCTTGTTGCCAAGAAGGCTAATGGCATTTTGGGCTGTATAAGTTGGGGCATTGCCAGCAGATCAAGGGACGTGATTGCTCCCCTCTATTCGACATTGGTGAGGCCTCATCTGGAGTACTGTGTCCAGTTCTGGGGTCCACACTACAAGAAGGATGTGGAAAAATTGGAAAGAGTCCAGAGAAGGGCAACAAAAATGATTAGGGGCCCGGAGCGCATGACTTACGAGGAGAGGCTGAGAGAACTGGGATTGTTTAGTCTTCAGAAGAGAAGACTGAGGGGAGATTTGATAGCTACTTTCAACTACCTGAAAGGGGGTTCCAAAGAGGATGGATCTAGACTATTCTCAGTGGTAGCAGATGACAGAACAAGGAGTAATGGTCTCAAGTTTCAGTTGGGAAGGTTTAGATTGGATATTAGGAAAAACTTTTTCACTAGGAGGGTGGTGAAGCACTGGAATGGGTTCCCTAGGGAGGTGGTAGAATCACCTTCCTTAGAGGTTTTTAAGGTCAGGCTTGACAAAGTCCTGTCTGGAATGATTTAGTTGGGGATTGGTCCTGCTTTAAGCAGGGGGTTGGACTAGATACATCCAGAGGTCCCTTCCAACCCTAATATTTTATGATTCTATGATCAGGGAGGTGTCTGGGCCTCAGAATCTGCTCTGCCTCCTCCAGGTGGGGCTGGTGGGTGGGTGCCAGTGGAATGGGGGTGGTGGTGGTGAACAGGGAACAGGATCTGCTGCCTTGCTGCGCTCCCCTCTGCCCTGTGGGCCAGCTGAACACTGCAGAACCACAGGGCAGCATTTCAGTGTCAAACCTCAGGGCTGTTGTATGGGAAACCCGGACCGTGCACTGTGCACTTTACCATGTGGCACTCAGCACCGTTCGCAGTGCTCTGAATCACCCCTTAAACAACAGCTACTCGCTAGCGACTCTGCTGCTCCTTACACACTTTGTGGTGTTCCATCGATTGAAATGTCCAACAGAATCTGTCCGCTTGTGTACTTAGCACACACCCAACCTCAGCCGTGCGGCGCTCATGCCTCAGTCTCCACTCTGTGCCATCCTCCCCTGTGTGCATCACCCGGGCTCTCAGCACTGGAGACGGCAACCCTTCTCCAAAGGCCTCAGTGCCGTGCCAGCAAACAGGTCTGGGCTCCTTGTGGCTAGCAGCATCCAGCCTTGAATTAGGAGCTGACCGGGCTCTGTATTAGCGGATGAAATAGGAACTCTGTAGCCCGTATAAAGTAGAACAAGACGGCGCTGGGAGAGGGACCCAGCCCTGACAGCAGACATGTCTCTTGGTCCTGTCTTGATCAGCCGATGAGTCCACATGGCTGTCTTTAACTCTTGTGTGGAACAGCTTGCCCTAAATGAAAAGTGGGATAAACAGGGAGGTGGCAAAGTTTGCAGATAATACTAAATTACCCCAGATAGGTTAAGTCCCAGGCTGACTGCGAAGAGCTACAGAGGGATCTCACAAAACTGGGTGACTGGGCAACAAAATGGCAGATGAAATTCACTGTTGATAAGTGCAAAGTAATGCACATTGGAAAACATCATCCCAACTCTACAGACAAAATGACGGGATCTAAATTAGCTGTTAACACCCACGAAAGAGACCTTGGAGTCATTGTGGATAGTTCTCTGAAAACATCTGCTCAGCAGTGAAAAAAGCAAACAGAATGTTAGGAACTATTAGGAAAGGGATAGATAAGACAGAAAATACCATAATGCCTCTCTATAAATCCATGGTATGCACTGTGTGCAGTTCTGGTCACCCCATCTCTAGAATTGGAAAAAGTCTAGAGAAGGGCAACAAAAATGATGAGGGGTATGGAACGGCTTCCAGGTGAGCAGAGATTAAAAAGCCTGGGACTGTTCAGTTTAGAAAAGAGACAATTCAGGGGGGATATGAGAGAGGTTTATAAAACCACGAGCGAAGTGGAGAAAGTGAACAGGGCACTGTTGTTTACCCTCTTTGCATAACACAAGAACCAGGGGTCACCCAATGAAATAAATAGGCAGCAGGTTTCAAAGAAACATAAGGAAGCACTTCTTCACCCCAGGCACAGTTCACCTGTGGAACTCCTTGCCAGGGGATGTTGTGAAGGCCAAAAGTATAACCGGTTCAAAAAAGAATTTGACAAATTCATGGAGGATATTAGCCAGGATGGTCAGGGACACAGCCTCCGGCTCTGGGAGTCCCTAAGCCTCTGACTGCCAGGAGCCGGGACTGGGCAGCCGGGGATGGATTACTTGTTTCAGAGGAGTGATGGCCCGGGCCCCAACCCACTCTCCTCTGGCTCCCAGTTCCTGCAGCCCTGCATAGGAGGGCGGCCTTATTGACTCTGGCCTCTAGGCTGGGCGGGAAGGTATCCTTACTGCCTCTGGCCATGAGGCCGTACTGCCCCGAGGCTAAGGGGGGGTCATTTGGACTTAGCTGCGGGGTGACGGGGGATACCGGCCCCATGATCTAATGTGAGCACCAGGGCAACCGGCACCAGAGCCAGGGCTTCCACGGGGCCCACTCTGACTGAGCCCTGCCCCACACGCCGCACTCAACACGGACCCAGTCACAGTGCACCGACGTCAGCGGGAGCAGGAGTGGGCCAGGCACTCCCCTCCCCAGCCTGCCCCACAGACCCAACAGCCGCTGGCGCTCAGCAGGCTGCACTCAGTGGGGACTGCACGTGTGGAAGGAAGCCACAGCCGTATGGACTAGTCCAGGGGTTGGCAAACTTTCTGGCCTGAGGGCCACATTGGAGTTTAGAATTACGCGAAGGGCCGGGTAGGGAAGGCTGTGCCTCCCCAAACAGCCTGCCCCTGCCCCTTAGCCAACTCCGCCACTTCCCATCCCCTGACTGCCCCCCTCAGAACCCCCGACCCATCCAACCCCCCTCCTTGTCCCCTGATCGCCCGCTCCAGAGACCCGCCACTCTAACTGCTTCCCCAGAATCCCACCCCCTATACAAGCCGCCCTGTTCTTTGTTCAATGACCGCCTCCCTCCCGACATCCCCCCACCCTAATCACCACCCTCTGGGGACCCCACCTCCCATCTAAGCCCCCCTGTTTTGTTCCCTGACTACTCCCTCCCGAGATCCCCCCACCCTAACCACCACCCTCCAGGGACCCCCACCCCCCATCTAAGCCCCCCTGTTTTGTTCCCTGACTACTCCCTCCCGAGATCCCCCCACCCGAACCACCACCACCCCGGGGATCCCACCACCTAACCCACCTTCCCTCGCTTACCTTAGTCCTCCGGGTGCTCCTCAAGGGGGGGGGGGCACGACTCCCCCCCAGACAGGGAGCGCGGGGCCCAGCCTGGCCCCTGGGGACACGTAGCTCGCAGCCCGAGCTCGCGGGCCGGATGAAAATGGTCGGCAGGCCACATGTGGCCCACGGGCCGTAGTTTGCCCATCCCTGCTCCACACAGACACTCAAGAAATGCAGAGGGAAAACGGAGGCCCCCCCACAGTATTCGCACGCCGTCACACCTGGACATGAAACACGACCTGCTTCCCCTCTGGATCCCCTCCAGCTGCACAGTGTAGGGGGCAGGGCCTCCCGAGGGGAAGGGCTCTGAGGCCGGATGTGGGCCAGGACATTTCCTAGCCTGACTGTCCCCCCCACAGTGCTGGGAGAGGAATGTGCGAGTGGAGGGGGTTGCAGGTCATGCACTGAGCCTGGGAGTCATTGGGGGTGCAAGGGATCAGATCCCACGATCGGGGCCAGGTGCTCAGAAGAGCTTGGGAATGGGGCCGCTTGGGATAGGGAAGGCAGGTGGATCACAGCGTGCCGCAGGGATGCCCCTGTCAGCCCATCAAGGACAGAAGATGGGTCACGTTCCACTTGGCCACGGCTACAGCTTGGCTGGTCTCCGAAGCCGCCATACTGCAGGAGAAACAAGCTGGGAGCTCCCCTCCTCCCCCCCCACTGGTCTTGCTTGGCCCATGATGCTTTGCAGGGGAGTTTGGCTTTGTAAAGGGGTTCCTGCCCTCAGCTCCCTGTCTCCTAAGAAAGGCCTAAGAGGGAAGAGACGGGCCGCCCAGTTTGAGGGAAGGGAATGAAGTTTGAAGGGAGCCGTGGTGGAATACGCTATTATGTGCACATCGGCTCCAGTGTCACAGTTACGGTAGATCTTCCATGTCAGGAAGCGACAGTGCAAACGTCTCCCCAGCACTGCCCACTGACTCAAACCCCACCAAGGCCTCCCTTTCTACCAGCAAGGGCTGGCTCTCCTGCCGCACACCACCAGCTGCCTCAGGCACGCTGCTCTGTACCGGGTTGACCCCAGCTCCTTCCACGTCCCTCAGCGGGTACGACTCCCCCCCCCCGTGAAAAGGCAGAGCCGGTTCCCAACCCTACTTCTCGAGCTCCGCTTTGGCTCCGAGAAGCTTCATTCAAAGGAAACACAAACCAGGAACAGAAGGAAGCACTTTGAAGTTGCTGGCAGCCTTGCCTCTCAGCGAGTTAGGAGGTCGTGCTTTATTGATGGGGCAGAAAAAATGCTTCTCTCCTAAGAGTCCATTATGTTTCCTTTGGAGCGTCAGTGCAATCAATGCTTTGGCAAAGGAAACGCCCCCCCCCCCCCCCCAAAAAAACCTTTATCTCTCTATTTCATTACTGCAGGTTGCACTCATTCGGGTTTATCAGCAGTGATGAAGTGGATTGCTGAGTTCTCTGCTGGCCTAGCAAAAACGAGGATGGAGACATTATACTCCAGGTTCCTGCTATTTTCAGAGACCTTGGCTCCATGATTTATTCATAAAAAAGCCATTATTTATGCCAAAGAAAGAAGACAGAATGGGTTAGCTTTTTAAGTGCTTATAATGCATTATATGGTACCTTAGCCTGCCAGACATCATTTATAATTGTAGACTCCCGTAAGTTCTTTTTTTTTCTATTTTTTCTACCCTTCATAGCAGTGCAGAGGGTGATAGCAAACTCGGTTAATTAGCAGAAGTTGACAGATGTGGCAAGGAGAGGTAAGGTGAAATATCACTGAAGGAGCCGTTTCCCAGGCACCTCCGTGAAGAAAGCCCCTCCCCTTCTCCCTGCCTTGATCTCCCCGCGCAGGAAGCTGAAAGCAGCAAGGGGGGGATGCAGGGATCCCTCCAAACCCTCTGCATCGTTTCACACAAAGCCGTGCTGTACTCAGCCCCCTGCACATCTCCCGGCTGCTTCCCTCACTGAGGAGGGGTCCAAAAAATCCAGCCTGTCTGCCGTTGGGAGGGAACGAGGGTCTTTATTCCAGACTCCTGGGGCTCTGGCTGCTGCCAGGCCCATTCGGCCAGTGCCCACCAGCTCTGGAGCCAGGAAGAAAGTTATCCTTGCTAGGCTCCTGGGAGGGGTGGGTTCTCATCTGTGACTCTGCCGCTCACTGGCTCCTTTTCCCTGTTTACAAACTGCTCCAGTTACGGCTCACGTGAGGAACACACACTGCGAGAGGGGATTGGATCCCAAAGTGAACAAAATACAACAGAACGGCGTGGCGGCGCGTGTGCAATGCACAGTCCAGAGCGCTGCCGCGGAGGCCTCAGCTGCCCCAGGCTGTCCCTGGGGAGGACCTGATACAGTAAATCCCCATTGTCCTCAGTGGAGAGACCCCCACTGGGGTCAGTGGGTTTTGCATTTCGATACTCCAGAGACGAGCACCCCAGGAACACTCTGCGACAGGTAGATAGGACGCGGCGGTGCCCATGCCACTAAATCTAGCTCATTAGCGGTTCCATTAATGGTTTATTGTTTACTAGCGAAAATACCCGGCGTTGCTCAGGTCAGTCGGAGGTGGGGAGGGGGCAGACAGCTGGGCGAGTGCGGGGTCCGTTGGAGGGGGGAGGGGGCAGAGAGCAAACCTGACACCCCCACCTCACCCCCCCGACCAAACCCGACACCCCCACCTCACTTACCCCTCGACCAACCCCGACTCACATTTTCACCCCCCACCCAAACCCAACACCCCCACGTCTCCCCCCTACCAACCCCAACACCCCCTGACCAACACCCACACCTCACCCCCCGTAGACCAAACCTGACACACCCATCTCACTTCCCCCCCAACCAAACCCGACGCCCCTACCTACCACCACAAACAAACCCGACACCCACACCTCTTACCTCTCGACCAACCCCCGACCCCCCTCCTCACCCCCACAACCAAACCCAACACCCCCACCTTACCCCCCCACCAACCCCAACACCCCCTGACCAACCCCAACCCCCACACCTCACCCCTCACCCACCCAGACACCTTCCCACCCCCCCAGACCAAACCCAACACCCCCAGCTCACTTACCCCCCCGACCAAACCCGACACCCCCACCTCACCCCCCGACCAAACCCGACACCCCTACCTCACTTACCCTCCGACCAAACCCAACTCGGGTCCGTCGCAGGTGGGGAGGGGGCAGAGAGGTGAGGGATTCTGGGGTCCGTTGGAGGGGGGAGGGGGCAGAGAGCTGAGGGATTCCAGGGGTCCATTGGAGGGGGCAGAGAGCTGAGTGAGTGCAGTGTCTGTTGGAGGGGGGTATTATGACATCAGAACTATGTCACAGAGAACAGCAGCTGCTCAGCTGATGTGATTGGCCTTTAAAGAATTTCACCCCTGGGGCGTGTCAGAGGTGAGATTTGAAAATTTTTCAACTCTTACGGTCATTAGGACCCCAAGACCTCTAACTGTACCAAATTTCAAGTCTCTAGCTCAAATGGTGTGGAAGGAGTAAGCATACACCCATACATACACCCATACATACATACATACACACATACACCATTTGACTTTTATATATATAGATTTATGGGTCTGCAAACATTTATGCCACCCGTTTTCACCCCATGAATGTTTCAGGACAAGATTTTATACCTGTTCCATCACAAGTGTACAAGCAGGGCTCTGGGTGCCATCGGTCTCCAATTAGCTTTCCAGCTGATAAAATCGGCCTCTAACTTTCTCTCTTTGCTTCAGGCAGGAAGGCTCCCAGCTCTGTTTAAATCTGAGGTCCATGGCCACAGCGAACTGTAATGCTCTTTCTTGTGCAAAAGAGGCTAGGAGGAGAAGGTGTTGACTATTCACACTTCCCAGCCTGTTTGTCTCCTACTGGGCTCCCTCCTCACTTCTCTCCCAGAAAGATGCACCACTTCCAGGGGGACTCCTGGTTATAAGGGAAGGTCATTCAATGAGGGAACTGAAACACTCCTGTGTGCCAGAGAGGACACTGAATACAGAATAGTCCCAAGAGTTTCCATTACAAAGAGGCTCCTCCAGCTATGTCTGCTAGAAGCCATTTTTTTGCAGAGATACAAATAACTGGCCCACGACGGGTGTCAGACAATTGGTGAACAGAGAAAGGTCGGAAAACAGACCCGGCTTCAGTTGTAACCCTCACACTTGGCATTTCTCCAGCACCTTCTGTACTACACTCTTTGTAAACACTAGTGAGTGAAGTCTCTCTGCCCCCTCTGGTGTGTCGGCATTTGATATACAGATGGGGAAACTGAGGCACAGAGCAAAGCAGTGACCTGTCCCAGGCTACCTGGGAAGTGTATGGTAGAGAGAGCCCTGGAACCCACATCTCCTTACTGCCTTCCCCTGATACAGATCCGGAGAGTCAGCATGGGGCTGTACAGCCTGCAGTGTTTGCTATGAGAGAGGGGAATCTTCCATCACACCTGCTCTAGGCTGTCACTTGCCCCTCCCTTAGCTTTTGCACCAGGTGATGCACTGGGCTGATGTCAGTGCCTGGTGCATTTCCCTGTGGCACATTATGCTCTGTGATCGGGTATAGGACTTGATAACAAACAGCTGGGTGGAGGTGGGAGGCACCCTCCTTGCCTCTTGCACTCTGGTTCCTGTTCCAAGCCTAGTTCAAGTATCCGAAAATCCCCATTTAAAGCCATTGCTATGCCCAAGATCCTTGAGTTCAAAGCAAAGGGAGAGAGGCTCAGTGACTTTTGTTTTATATAAAACAAGGGAAACAATGTAGTCCAATCATCCAGGAGAAGAGAAAGCAAAGGCACAACTCTCACACACACAAATATAAACACACACACACACAGAACACATTTTAAAAGCAATTAAATTCCCTTTCCAGAGAGAGCTCTTTCACCCACTCTCTGGGATATGAGGCTAGCTGCTTCCTTGGCGCTCTGTATATGAATAATTAAAAGCTAAACATATGTTAAAAAATGCAAACAGTCCATGAGACCGGAGAGTTTTTTCCTCATTATTATTTTTGCAAAAAACCCATTAAATGGTTAAAAAAGCTCCTCCTGAAACAACCAACTTTGAAGCCTTGTTTAATTTCCTAACGTGGCCAGGAAGGGGTTAAAGCCATTTGGCAGAGACTAACCCATTAGGCCTAATAATTATGAAATTATAGAGGTACTCAGGTGACTGTTAATTTCACACATACTGTTCAGCTCAGTGGCTAATGAGAGCCTGAAGAACTCAAGTGCCTCATCTTTCTTGTTGAATGGTGACCTGCAATTAATGAGCTTCTGCAAGAAAAGGCAGCATTTTGCACTTGGGGCTAATAAGATGGCTTTTGTGCAGCAGCATTGTGATACCAGGAGCTTCTGAATGAAGATGAAGAACTTTTTCCTTTATTTATTTATGAGCGCCATGTAGTCCAAGAGACCACACACGCAGCGCAGGGGCCCTGGTGTGAGTCTTGGAACAAATGTAAGAGGACAGTTGCTCTGAGGCAACAGCAAGACTCTTCCGTCTCCTCTGCTAGGTAATAATGAGACTGAGATAGCAGAAATACAATTCCGGAGCAATCGCTTTTGTGGGGGGTGAGCACAGATTCCCTTCCAGGAAAAGCAATGAAAGAACTGCTCCCCCCGCTCCTTAAGACTACACACACACACATAGACACAGACACACACACACACACACACAGACACACACACACACACTTCTTGCAAGTGTGCCTGAGCTTGATGAGTTCTTTGCATCTGGGGGAGCAGCAAAGAGCCCCACTCCTGACACGGGTCAGTAACACCACGGTAACCCTGAGTGCAGATCCCAAGAAGGGAGGCTGGGAGCCATCGTCCGATCCTGCGTGAACGCAATTCCGGAGATGGCCAAAGTACAGACACCTTTTCGGTCTGTCACGAGAGCTGCCTAAGCATGTGGAAAATTGGATGACTTAGATGCTCAAGCATGAATCCTGAGCCCTCTGGTTGGTGGACAGCCAGCAATCCAGTTAGATGGCTCTCGCCTAAGCCAACTGGCAATTGGTAGGCGTTCAAGTGAGCAGATTTGTTAGCATATAGGCTCTTTCCATCCAGCCATGCACTGTTACTGCTACGTATAAGATGTGCTTTCACCATTTGGTACCTTGACTCATAGACTTTAAGGTCAGAAGGGACCATTATGATCATCTAGTCTGACCTCCTGCACGAGGCAGGCCACAGAATCTCACCCACCCACTCCTGCAATAAACCTCTCACCTATGTCTGAGCTATTGAAGTCCTCAAATCATGGTTTAAAGACTTCAAGGTGCAGAGAATCCTCCAGCAAGTCCCTTTACTTGGTGGCACCTGGCTGTCCTATCTGTCTGCAGAGCAGGGATGGTGTCAACGCCCCCCTTGTAAAGTGTGGTGTGAAGCTCTGTAGCCGCAGGAGGTATTCATGGGCTCTACATAGCTACCATCCCTAAGCCTGCGGCCTCTCCATCCTGTCAGCTGGAAACTGTCCCGGGTCCCCAAGCAGAATCTGTCAGGGGTGGACCTGGCCAGACTAGTCATGGTGAAGAGTTTGCTCAGCAAATGTAGGCCCTTTGTCTGCTGGTTAATTGTCTGAGACGTCGCTGTTTTAATGAAGGTTTGTTCTTGGCCAGTAGCCAATGGACATTTTAGGAGAACATGTCTCAGCTCGAGAACATGCTAAGACTTTGCCTCATGCACAGGTGCTGGAACCAGGGGCAAGGGGGGGTGGAGGGGGTGGAGGGGGCTACTTCATGCCCTGCCTTGAAATGGTTTCCATCATATACAGGGTTTAGTTTGGCTCAATGGCTCACAGCGCACCCGCTATACAAATTGCTCCAGCACCCCGGCCTCATGTTTGGTATTTGGTATACAGATGGGGAAACTGAGAACAATTAGTTCTTCTCACTGTGTGATTGGTCCCCCTAAATCACTTGGTATTGTCTCTGCTCCCTGACTGGATGAGCTTCAAGTTGGCCACTTCCAGGATGAAGACTTACTACACAGCCATTGCAGCGTTCACAGAAAGTTCACAGAGCAGCCAAGAAAATCTGCTTCTTTTTCATTCTGTTCTTGCTCACAAACACTTTTTGGCAGATTTGCTTCATACTAGTTCCAATGTTCCAACCTGGAAGCAGCCTGGATAACCACACTGACTCTGCATGCATCTATGAGAAAAGGCTTTTGGGCAACTGCCGGTCAACTCCACGGCTACCTGGGAAATCAGGAACAAAAGCCATTCAAGAGAACGTGAAGATGGGGAACATCTCTAGCCAAGCAGAGCAGACTTCACATCTCAGTCCCTATAGAATCCTCCACTGGTCAATTGGCCTAATTGCAATCTTGTTTTAACTGATGCACCCTTACCTGGGCCACACCTCAGGAATAGAATCATAGAATCTCAGAGTTGGAAGGGACCTTAGGAGATCATCTAGTCCAATCCCCTGCTTACAGCAGGACCAATCCCATTTTTGCCCCATATCCCTAAATGCCCCCCTTAAGAATTAAACTCACAACCCTTAATTTAGCTGGCCAATGCTCAGACCACTGAGCTATCACCCCCCTGCCTCCATACAGTGGTCCCAACATGTTACATGGGTTTCACCAAAAAACTGGGGGAAATGATTCCCCCCCAAACCATTAATGTTTATCATTTTGTTTGTTTCTGACCAAAAGGTTCTAAATGAATATTTTTGAATTGCTTTAACATTTCGGTGGGGAAAAACTCTCTCACTTTTGTACTTTTTCCCACTGAAAAAATGGGGAGGAGGTAGAATAAAAATGAGTGGAGAAAAAATGAAGGTTTTTTTTCACCAAATCCTTTTTTCCTGGTAAAAAAATTAGTTTTGGTAAAAAACCAACAACCCTAAAGCATGTCTGAGACATTTTGCCCAGCTCCAGTCAGGCGATTAGAAATGGGAGGGACACTCTGCCTTGGACGTAAGGGGGATGAGGAGCTGCCAATTACTCTGATGTCTTCACAGTCCCAGACATGTCCCAGACCTCATGGACCAAAGACACCTCTGCCCGTTTACCAGCATTGCTTAGGGATGTGATTTTCGGAGCCTTTTCTATCCTGGCAAAAGCACCTGTGTAGACACAGCTCTACCTCCTGGTGTAAGTGCTCTCTGACTGGGCTACCCTAGGTGGGTTTGTCAGTGCAGCTACAGCAGGAAAGTGTTTTCTGGGGCAGATTGCATCTGAGACTCCCCCAGGACACCACATGAGAGGAAGCTCAGAGAGAAGGCGTACTTGCCCAGTGCCACTCTTTGACCACTTGAGGGGGAACGAACGTAGCCACCAGTGACAGTCGTTCCCTTCACTCTTAGGGCTGGTCTACAGTACGTGCTTATATCACAATTAATCACATTATATCGAAGTAAAACTGAATCCGTCCACACAACCAACCCGATTTTGTCGACTTAAAGGGCTCTTAAAACCCGTTTCTGTCCTCCACCCGGCAAGGGGAGTAGCGCTAAAATTGACATCGCTGTTCCGGATTTGAGGTACTGTGGACGCAACTCGACAGTATTGGCCTCCGGAAGCTATCCCAGAATGCTCCATTGTGACCACTCTGGACAACACTTTCAACTCAGATGCACTAGCCAGGTAGGCAGGAAAAGCCCCGGGAACTTTTGAATTTCATTTCCTGTTTGGCCAGCGTGGCGAGTTCATCAGCACAGGTGACCGTGCAGCGTCCACTAGCACAGGAAACCAGGCAGATTCGCAAATGAGCTCCAGCATGGACCGAACGGGAGGTACTGGATCTCGTCGCAGTATGGGGAGAAGAATCTGTTCAGGCAGAACTCCGTTCCAAAAAAAAGAATGCAAACATATATGCCAAAATCTCCAGGGGCATGACGGAAAGAGGCTACTGCAGGGACACTCAGCAGTGTCGTGTGAAAATCAAGGAGCTCAGGCAAGCCTACCAAAAAACGAAGGAGGCAAACAGGTGCTCTGGGTCACTGCCCCTGTACATGTCGCTTCTACCATGAGCTGCATGAAATTATGGGGGTGACGCCACCACTACCCCACCACTGTCAATGAAAATGCAAATGACCTAGCTGGCAGGGGGGAGAAGCGGCTAGGCTCAGGATACTGGTGGGACAAAGAGATGTTCTCCACCCCCCTGCACACCGGAGAGGGGGCTCTTTCTGGCTCTGAGGCTGTGACCAAAGCAGTGAGCTCGCTGCCTGCCCCACTGGGACAGCCAGGGCACCACTGAGCATGGGGAGAGCTGAGACCCCCAACTGAATGGGGCGGGGGGCAGTTACGGCAGGATGACGTGATTCCCCGGCAGGGAAGGGGGCTATGGACATAGTGGGGGGCCTTAGCAAGGCAATCTGTTTGGAGAAGAAATACATCCTGGTGGTGATGGATTTCACCAGCCGTTACCCAGGGGTGGGGGATCTGCCCTCCACCGAGGCAGACACCCTGGTAGACATGCTGCTGACCATCATCCCCAGTGAATTCCTTAAGGCCCAGGGGTCAAGTTTCATGTCCGCCCTGCTCTGGGGCTTGTGGGAAGAACCTGGACCTCTGCATATCACCCTCAGTCCAACGGGCTAGTGGAGAGGATCAGAGTTTGGCCATTCTCCAGACCTCTATTGAGATAGTGGAGTACCACTGGTGGGTTGTACCCCAAGTTAGCTCCCTAGCTGCCCAACACCGATCTAGGGAAGAAGAGTGAGCCAGATGAGGTGATCTGGACTGAGCAGTGCCAGAGGGCTTTCTGTGTGTTGAGGTAGGCTCTAATCAAGGGCCTGGTATAACTCTCACCAGAAAGTGGGAGGGATAATGGGGCATCCATGAAAAGGTTGGTGAGGTCGAACTTCCCCAGGTCAGTGGCCAAAGTGACCTCACTCAGTTGGGTCTTGAAGGGGGGAGATGTGTGATGGAATGGGAATGTTCTTAATGTTTCCTCTGGATAATGTGTGAATGCCTCAGTTTCCCTGTGCATTTCATGAGTTTCTATGTGGAAGGATAAGGGTATGTAGTTGGTGCAGAACAAAGGACCAGTGGGAAGTAAGTAGCCAACGCCCTGTCTCCTGGGCCCTTCCTCCCTCTTCAGGTGTCAGTTAGCTGGAAGGTTAAAAACAGAGAGGTCAGGTGATACCTCCTGGCCTGGAAAAGAGACAAAGGGAAAGAGGAGGAGGGGCTGGAGAGCGAGTTTCAGTCTGGGTCTGGCTGGGAAGAGGCAGAGAGCTACAGGCAGACTGGCCTGGCTCTCTGCCCCCCAAAATGGACCCAGCGGAGGGGTCATGTTCGCTCTAGCTACAAGCGCTATCTTAGATCACTGGTCATCTAATAAACCTGTTTTACTGGCTGGCTGAGAGTCACGTCTGACTGTGGAGCTGGGGTGCAGGATCCATGGGCTTCCCCAGGACCCTGCCTGGGCGGGCTCGCTGGGGGAAGCGCACGGAGGGGCAGAAGGTGCTGAATGCTCCGAGGTCAGAGCGAGGAAGGTGGAAGCTGTAACCTGTGAAGCTCCCAGCCTTGGAGACAGTCTGTTCACATAGAGGAAGCTTCCCCCCAGAGTCCTGACTGGCTTCATAGGGAGCGGTTCCAGAGCATCGCCCCGGGGACTCCGTGACAGTAACATCAAGGAGAAACAAACACAACTGTCACACTGTAGCATGGCCAGTCATTAAACCGGTTTTCAAAGCTTGTCTGATGCACAGTGCGTCCTGCTGCGCTCTTCTAATCGCATTGGTGTCTGGCTGTGTGAAATCGGCCACCAGGCGATTTGCCTCAACCTCCCACCTCGCCATAAACATCTCCCCCTTACTCTCACTCATATTGTGGAGCACACGGAAAGCAGCAATTACAATTGGAATATTGGTTTTGCTGAGATCTAACCTAGTCAGCAAACAGCACCAGCGAGCTTTCAAATGTCCAAATGCACATTCTACCACCATTCTGCAGTTGCTCAGCATAGAGTTGAACTGCTCCTTACTACTGTGCAGGGTACCTGTGTATGGCTTCATAAGCCATGGCATTAAGGAGTATCATGGGTCCCTGAGGATAACTATAGGCATTTCAACACCCCCAACAGTAATATTTTGGTCTGGGAAGTAAGTCCCTTCCTGCAGCTGTTCAAACAGACCAGAGTTCCTGAAGACACAAACGTCATGCACCTTCCCCAGCCATCCCACGCTGATGTCGGTGAAACGTCCCTTATGCTTGCAGCACCATTGAGAAGTACCCCTTGTGGTTTACGTACTGGCTGCCCCAGTGTCCCAGTGCCAGGATAGGGAAATGTCTTCCATCTATTGCCCCACTACAGTTAGGGAACCCCAGCACAGCAAAGCCATCCACAATGGCCTGCACATTTCCCAGAGTCACTACCCTTGCTAGCAGCTGGTCGATGATTGCATTGACTACTTGGATCACAGCATCCCCCACAGTAGATTTGCCCACTCCAAACTGATTCCAGACTGACCAGTAGCTGTCGGGCATTGCAAACGTCCACAGGGCTATTGCCACTCACTTCTCAGCTGTGAAGGCTGTTCTCACTTTGGTGTCTTTGCGCTTCAGGGCAGGGAACAGCAAGTCACAAAGTTTCATGAAAGTGGCTGTAGCGGGGTGACTTAACTCTGACCCAGAAGGGGTTAAAAGCAGCCCAGCCGAGGGCTGCAGCTTGAGAAAGCAGTGGAGGGTGTGTCTGGCCAGGGCTGTGACCAGCCCAATCAGGGCCCACCTGGCCCTTGTAAGAGGGCTGTAGCCGGGAGTCTCTCTCCAGACTGGGAAGGAGCAGGGCCTGACTGCCTGTGTGACAGGGTACTGAGGGTGGAGCCATGCTGGGGAAGGGGCAGGCTGAGCTGGCAACCTCCCAGGCTGCAGGCCTGATACCAAGGCCTAAAAAGGTACTAGGAGTCAGGCAAAGACAGCTGGCCCCAAACCCCCTTTCCTGTGATGAGTGGCTCTTACACTGCAGTCTGCCCCAGGGAGCGGGGGCTTGATGATGACTGGCAGCAGCCCAGACTAAGGCAAGGTGGGGATTAGAGGGTTGGAGATTCTCCAGGGAGGGGAGACCCACAGAAAGAGTGAGGGGGAACTGCCAGGGGGTAGCACCCCAGGTAAGAGGGCACCAGGGTCCGGGAGGGACACGGGACCAGCGGACAGTGGGACCTCATCCCAGCATCGGCCTGCAGAGGACCCTTCGTGCTGGAAAGAGCTAATTCCCCGACGACCAGCAGGAGGTGCACAGGGGTGAGTCGTTGTGCCGCTACAGTGGCCCTATGCCTGCGAACGTTTTGCAGCCACTGGGAATCATCCCAGACCTGCAACACTATGCGGTCCCACCAGTCTGTGCTTGTTTCCCAGGCCCAGAATCAGTGTTCCGCAGCATGAATCTGGCCCAACGCCACCATGACGTCCCAATCACCACATGCTGCGCTTCTAGGAACTTCTGTGTCCATGTCCTATCGTGGTCGCGCTGTTGTCACTTCCTCAGCCCGTTTTGCAGGTTCTGCACATACTGCTGGATAATGCGCAAGGTATTTACAACGGTCACAACTGCAGCGGTGAGCTGAGCTCTGCACCGTCTGCTGCTGAAAAAAGGGCGTGAAACAATTGTCTGCCGTAGGTTGCACGGAGAGAGGTGAACTGATGACATGCGCCCGAGAAAACCCACGAGAATGTTTTTGCCCCATCATGCACTGGGAGCTTAACCCAGAATTCCAATGGGCGGCGGAGACTGCGGGAACTGTGGGATAGCTACCCACAATGCACTGCTCCGAGAGTCGATGCTGTGAATGCACTCAATGCGTTTAGTGGGGACACAAACAATCGAATGTATAAAATCGACTTTTATAAATTCGATATAATTTGGCACTGTAGACGTACCCTTAGAGAGGAAGGGTGGCCACTGTCTAGGGCAGAAGCTAGGGTTTAGGAGATCAGGTCTCAGCTCTCTGCTCACCCACAGACTTCCTGTGAGACACTGGGCGAGTCATTTAGCCTTCCTGGGTATGTCCCAGCTGCACTGTCCCTGGGCTCACAGAGCCCTACCAGGCACACACAGATCTGTCTGACTCAGGTCAGCAAGCCCCCAGGACCCAGGTCCGAGGAGGCATGGGGGTGGGGCGGTGTCTGAGCCTGAGCAGGGGAGGCCTGGGACAATGTGTACAGTGGGGGTGCTGAGAGCCACTGAACCAAACTCAACCTGGTATATGATGAAAAGCACTTCAAGCCCCTCAGCACCCCTCATCCCAGCACCTGTGCCTGAGTCCCACTGAGACTCAAGTCCATTTTGTGTGGACATCGCTCAAGGCACAATCACGAATCAGAGGGTCTGCACAAGGCAGCACGGACGCGGTAGCACAGCGGTGAGACCAGGCACTCAACCCTGGGCTTGGGAACTGTGATAGAATGGAAGTGCTCTTAATGTTTCCTCTGGATAGTGTGTGGGTGCCTCAGTTTCCCCGGTGAATTTGTTGGGTCTCTAGGTGGTAGGATAGGGGCTGATAGTGTTGCAGAGCAGAGAGACAGTGTAAATAAGTAGCCGACACCCTGTCCCTTCCCCCTCTCTGCAAGGTGTCGGCTGAACCTGTTGGAGAGAGGTCACCTGACCTGGCCCAGGAATGAGACAAAGGAAAAGCAGGGGAGGGGCTGGAGAGTGAGTTTCAGTCTGAAGCTGGCTGGAGTCAGGCAGGGAAGGGCAGAGGGGCTATCTGGCTCCCTGCCCCCCAAAATGGATCCAGCTGAGGGCTCACATTTGCTGTACGGTCTGTGTTAGAGCATGTACCTGTCATCTAATAAACCTCTGTTTTACTGGCTGGCTGAGAGTCACGGACTGTGGAGTTGGGGTGCAGGACCCACGGGCTTCCCCAGGACCCTGCCTGGGTGGGCTCGCTGGGGGAAGCACACGGAGGGGCAGAAGGTGCTGAATGCTCCGAGGTCAGACACAAGAAGGTGGAAGCTGTACACGGTGAAGCTCCTAGCCTTGGAGACAGGCTGTTCATGGAGAGGAAGCTTCCCCCCGAAGCTTCATAGGCTTCATAGGGAGCAGTGCCAGAGCCCAACACGGAGCCCAACACGGAGCCCAACAGCCCGGGCCTCCCAGCCCCAGGGTCACGGTGCAGCGTGGCGTACTCTCTGTGCCTCAGTTCCCAGCTGTAAAACAAGCACCCGGCGGGGATGCTGTGGGGGATAAAGTCGTTGACAATTGGGCGTCTCTCTCAGATACTGTGGAACTGGGGCTGTCTAAGTGCCAGAGCTGAGGTTCCCAATCCAGTGGAGTCTTTCCATGGAATGGGAGCTATAATGGAGTGTCCATCCGCCCTGAGCATCTTTAGTGCGTGGGAAGATACGTGCACTTTTCCATGTCAGATCCTGACTGGTTAAGACCCAATGAGTAATTATCACTTTCTTCCCTTATGCAACAGAAATAAAAGCGACCACATCTCCATGACAGGCAATGCAAACTTCAGCAGCGCTGAGAGACAGAAGGAAACTCCACTACAGAGAGCTATAAATGTCATAACACCATTGTTAAGGAGCAGTTCAAATGCAATGAATTCCCTCCCACCTGACCCCACTGTGCACCGCCTCTGTAGAGCTCTTCCTTCGGCTGTGGGGAGCAATTTGCAGCCCACTCTCGCTGGCCGGGGAGCTCGGCTGGAGAACGTGCGTGAGACAGCAGAGAGGAGGAGTGTCATGTCAAGGCCAGTTGTGGTGAAGTAATGTGTTGTGAGAGGGACGTGCGTCCTGTCAGGAGCTGGCGTGCTACTTACCATGGGCGCCCTTCTGTTGTTTGGCCTTTTTACATTTAATGTCAATCATGTGGCATGGGAAAGGCGCCCTTCACTAAGACGTGAAGGAAGAGAAGGTGCTGAAATGTATCTGACAGAGTGGGTGCTGGCTGGTCCCTGCAGAGCGGTAATAACATCGGACAAGCACAGAGAGAGAGCGAGAGAAAGCAGGTGCCTGAGACAGCAGCTACTCTGGACCCTCTTCAGCTGCACTGGGTGTTTAGCCATCACACCCCAGCTGCAGCCCTGGAAGGTGCAAGATCTCGACAAATCCGAGCACCCCCACTGCGCCTGGGGAGTGTGTGGGGCTACCACACAGTCCCCACCACCGCACTGCAGGCAAAACCAGAACTGGCTTCACAGGGTCTGTCCACCTGGACCTGACTCGGCTCATGGGGTTTGGCCTCTCGGGCTCAGGCTGGTGCCCAGGCTGTGGGAATCTCCCCCTTGTGACCGGGTTCCAGCCACAGCTGAATGTCTACACTACAATTTCCAGCCCAGGTCAGCGGACCCCGGCCAGCGACGGGGGGTTTCCTGTAGTGTACACATATCCATAGTGCCCCCCTGGGAACCAGCACATCAGAGAGGTCATTGGTGCACGGATGCCTAGCAGACATGGATGTCGATGCTGCTGAGCTCTCTTGCCTTTTGAGTGGTCTAAGTAAATGTGTTGATGAGTTCTCAGCCCAGTTCATAGGGGACAAGTGTCCACAGCTCAAAGCCACCCTCACCATGGGGGCTGATGGACACTTCTGTGGCCATTCAGCAGAGGGTTAAAAGAGCCCTAGGTGCTCTCGGACTCTCCTGCCTAGAGAGGGGCTCTCCTGGTTCCAGTTGAAGTATATTGGCCAGGAGAAGGAAGGGGAGGATTTGCAGGGCTTTACCTGTTACCCAGAGTCATCGGCCACCTGCAGAGCACCCTGACACACAAACACAGACCGTGACCCGGTAACTAAATGGCAGGTTGTTTCCTTGGCCCATGTTGGAAGGTTTCATGTTAAAGTGGAGAGAAGCACAAAGGAGATTCCACTGACTTCACTTGGAAAGGACTCGGGGTGCTTAGTCAGGCGCTATTCCCCATCATGGGAGCCACAGGGCCAATATCCTGATGTGACATGCAAAGCGTTTCTCCTCGGCGGGTCACCTTCTCCAAGAAAACATGGACATGGAGAAACCCAGCCGGGTGACAGGAGAGAAGAGGCCAGTTTCCTCCCTGCCTGAGAGCCCATTGATCATCCATAGCACTCCCTGGACACGAGCCATGTAGAACAGGGAGCAGATGGGAGCGATCCCAAAGCGGAATGTGAGAGTTCTGAGGGGTAGGTTTGTGTGTAGTCTCGGCGAAGGGCTAAGATGGCATCAAAGGGAAGTACACGGGCCATGCGATGGTTAAAGCAGCAGGCAGGCAGCATATGAGCCACATAAATGCGATGGCCAATGGACGGAGGGGAGCCAGCTGAGTGAGGCAAAATGCAGCTGCTGAATGCAGCCACAAGCTCTTCAGGAGAAATAGGGGCCAGGAAGATTAACAAGGCAGCATGGGCTAGTACAGCAGGCACGGCTCTGAGAGCCAGGAGAGACGAGCTCCCGGCCTGGCTCTGCCCCCGCCCTGCTGTGTGAACTTGAGCAAGTCACGTCCCTTCTCCTTCCAGACTGTGTGTGTATGTCCAGCGAGTCCCCCGGCAGGGGCTGCCCCTCTCTATGTGTTTGTGTAGCATCCTGTACAACGAGGACCTCGTCTTGGATGGAACCTCAAAGTGCTCCCGCAATATACACAATTCTCCTGGACACATGCAATAGAGACGTGCTCCGGGAATCTCCAGGCCATTCCAGGCAGAAGGTGAGGAGAAAGAGCTGGTGCTGAGGTGAGAAGGTTTCCAAAGATAAGAAAAGTCATGGAATCTAGAAGGGAGGTTCTGAGGCCGGAGCATGAATTTCCTGGCAACTTAGCAAGAGCAGCTCTAAGGAGAATACTTTCCATCCCCCAGGGCCTTTGCCCCAGGGAGTCGCAGGCACTGCACACGCATCCACTCATGAAAACTCACAACAGAGGTGTAATCCCTGAAAACATGAGTGTCCACTGAGAGGCGAAGGGACTCACCTCTTAAAGCTATTTAAGCTACACTGTCTTTTACGTTCCCACATGTTAAATATGCCCTTATTGACTGAAATCTGGGGACAGCTGATCTGCTCATGCATCACTGAAGTCAGTGGAAGTCTCACCACTGACTGCCAGGGAATCTGAATCAATCCCTCGAACATGTTTCTTCGGGTTAATCTTCTGATTGTGGGATCACAAGTGTCAGTGTTATGTACTAAATAAGAAACTAACAGGGTGAAAATAATTAATCATGTCATATAATGAACTTTTTGCAAATACAAATGATATAATTCCAGGCATTGTTAACCTCCGTGTAACTAGATTGTAATAGCAGGATAAATTAGAGTAACTGTATTATAAAGTGCAACTGAAACATGCCATTGGTCAAATCGTGCATGATAGGTGAAATCCATCTCCTGGCCTAGGGACCGTGCTCCTCCAATTAAATTCTCTTTTGAGAACTTCCTGGAACAGTTCCTCTGCCCAGGGATAAATATCCCCCGGCATACACTGAAGGAAAACCCCCAAGAAATGCAGAATTATTTCACACTAATTTTGCTGCACAAAGAAGGAGGGACGTGTCAACCTTCCCCAGGAAGGAAGGTGTGTGCACACTGCTCACTGAAAGTCTGTGATGGAGTAGGAATACTGTGTGTGTGTGCCTCGGTTTCCCCTTTGCATTTCTTAAGTGACTATGTGAAGGAATAGGGGCTGATAGTGTAAGCAAGCAGGCAACGCCCTCTCCCCTCTCTGCAAGTATGCATACCTGAAGCTGTAATCTGACCCTAAGTGTGGGGAGGGAGGTCACCTGACCTGGCTGAGCCGGGGGGAGGAGGGGCTGGAGAGAGGGAGTTGGAGTTTGGAGTCTGAAGCTGGCTGGAGTCAGGCAGGGAAGCCAGAGGAGCTATCTGGCTCTCTGGCCCCCAAATGGATCCAGCTGAGGGCTCACGCTCGCTGTATGGTCTGGGTTAGACCAGATAGAGGTCTTCGAATAAACCTGTTTTACTGGCTGGCTGAGAGTCACGTCTGACTGTGGATTTGGGGTGCAGAATCCATGGGTTCCCCCAGGACCCCGCCCAGGCGGGCTCGCTGGGGGAAGCGCACGGAGGGGCAGAAGGTGCTGAAGGCTCCGAGGTCAGACCCAGGAAGGTTGAAGTGGGTACCCGTGAAGCTCCTAGCCTTGGAAACAGGCTGTGTATGGAGAGGGGACACTTCACCCAAAGTCCTATTTGGCTTCCTAGGGAGCGGTTCCAGACCATCACCCGGGCGCTCCGTGACAAAGTCTTAGACCAGCCTGGCATAAATGTCTCAATTTCCTCAACAGGCAACATGCCTCTATGTGCTAACAGCCAGGGAATGAACCTGCAGATGCCTGGGAGGGAGGCGAGCCGCACAGGGCATCTGTTTTAATGGCAAATCTTCATACAGACAGAAATGTGTCATTTCCATTTGTCCCCATTATCCGAGGCCCCTCCAGCTCCATTACGGCTCTTCTAAATACCAGCCCCGTGCTGTTTGGCTAGAGATGCAGAGCGGCTACAGGGACGTCAAAAGCTGCAAAGACTAACGTTCTCAACGAAGGCAGGACTGATGTGTATAGCAGCCAGACCTGAGCCAGGGAAGCAGCAGGAACGGAACAAAGGGCTTCACAGTGGAAAATGTTTGTTAGCAGCTACCAATTCCCACCTGTTAACTCCGGCGAGCCGGCAGCAGCCAGCACCAGGAGTGCCATTTCACTGAACTTTGCCCAAGCAGGTGTGCCATTAGCCATTGTGTCGAGTCACTGAAGTGCACACATTGAACCTCTTCCCTAGGAAGCAGCTGCGTGGAGTAGCAGCAGGCTGTGGCGGGGGAGGAGGGGTTGCTCGAATGGTTGCACTCGGTACACGAGAACCACGTAGAATGAGATTGTTGTCGGGGCAATGGAAAGAGAGACAACCAGGCAGCCTCCTCGCTAGCTCCTTCCTCGGGGTTGCTTTAGGGACGGATGTCTGGGCCCTGCTAGAAAGGCAGGAAAAGCAAGGGGGAAATAGTGGGGAATTGCAGCAGGGAAGGCAGCGGGGTGGAGCTGCTAAGTCCCAGACAGGACAGCGGACAGAGAAGTGGGGCAGCAGTGGGGCAGGGGTGGGAAGTCACTTTTGACTCAGGCCTGGTCTACACTAGTGAGGGCAGGGGGACCCATCTGATTCGCTGAGGGGTGTCAAAACTCACACCCACGGCCATTGGTAAGTGTCACAGAGTCCCCAGGGCGATGGTCTGGAACTGCTCCCTACAAAGCCGGTCAGGACTCTGGGGGGAAGCTTTCTCTCTGTGAACAGCCTGTCTCCAAGGCTAGGAGCTTCACAGCTTCCACCTCCCTGGGTCTGACCTCGGAGCATTCAGCACCTGCTGCTCCTCCGTGCTTTCCTTTGTCTCTTTCCAGGGCCAGGAGGTCAGCTGACCTTTTTGTTTTCACCTTCCAGCTAACTGACACCTTGAGAGGGGGGAAGGGCCCAGGAGACAGGGTGTTGGCTACTTACTTCCCACTGGTCCTTTGTTCTGTACCAACTACATACCCTTATCCTTCCACATAGACATTCATGAAATGCACAGGGGAAACTGAGGCACCCACACAATATTCCCACTCCGTCACAGTAAGCGACCCAGCTCCCGGCACAGACAGGGCTAGAGTGATGGAAGAGGGACCTGCCATCCACCTGCCTCCCAGCGCAGGTGGGAGACCCCCTGGCCTCGCCCCCCCCCCCCCGGGAGTGGCTGCACTGAAGTGCTGCAGCAGCAGGGTTTCCCCCTCACCTAACATAAGAAACAGGGAATGAACAGGCAGCAGGTTTAAAACGAATGTGAGGGGAGGGGCTCGCTAGCTCCAGTCCCAAAAGGAAGGCGAAGGGTGGATGGGAAATCAGGACCCTGAGACTGACACGTCCCAGGAACAACAGGGAGAGGCCAAGGCTCCAGGTCAGCCTGATTGACAGGGCGGGCAGGATAATGAGGGAGTCAGGAAGCCAGGGGGGTCCCGTCCTCCATGGGAGCTGGAGGTGCCTGGAACAGAGTGGGGCTGAGTTAAGGTGAGAGCAGGGCCCGAGCTGAGCTGCTTAGAGAGATGGGCCAGCCAGAGGGGCCGGAGAAGCAGCAGCCGTGCTGGGGCAGAGAAACTGGAGCTGAGGCTGGAGCAGTCCAGAGGCAGGTGCGGTGGAAGGTGGGAGGGTGGGCAGCGGGCCCAGCACAGGGGTACGGCCCAGCCAATGGGCCCTGCAGGCCAAACTTGGGGGGAATCATAACCCTGACAGGGCAGGGGCCATGCTGGGAAGAAGGGTCCTGCCCCTAGAGCCTGAGGGTGTGTGGCCAACGTGAGAGCGAGTGTCCAACCTGCAGCATCCCTGCAGCACAGCCCGGGCCTGGGCCGTGTGAGCAGGGCCGGCGACAGGAATTTTGGGGCCCCGTACAGCAGATCGTATGCCCCCCCCGGTCTTCTGCCGCCCGCGGGCCCCCCCGGTCTCCCGCCGCCCGCAGGGACCCCCCCCGCCAGTCTCCCGCCGCCCGCGGGCCCCCCCGCCAGTCTCCCGCCGCCCGCGGGCCCCCCCGCCAGTCTCCCGCCGCCCACGGGCCCCCCCCGCCAGTCTCCCGCTGCCCGCGGGCCCCCCCCCGCCAGTCTCCCACCGCCCACGGCCCCCCCCGGCCGATCTCCCGCCGCCCGCGCCCCCCGCCGGTCTCCCGCCACCCACGCCCCCCCCCCGGCCGGTCTCCTGCCTCCCGCGGCCCCCCCCCCGGCCGGTCTCCCGCGGCCCCCCCCCCGGCCGGTCTCCTGCCTCCCGCGGCCCCCCCCGGCCGATCTCCTGCCGCCCGCGGCCCCCCCGCCAATCTCCCGCCGCCCGCGCCCCCCCCCCGGCCGGTCTCCCGCCGCCCACGCCCCCCCCGGCCAATCTCCCGCCGCCCGCCGCCCGCGCCCCCCCCCGGCCGATCTCCTGCCGCCCGCGCCCCCCCCCGACCGGTCTCCTGCCTCCCGCGGGCCCCCCCGGCCGATCTCCTGACGCCCGCGCCCCCCCCCCGACCGGTCTCCTACCTCCCACGGGCCCCAACACCCGCATGTGCTGCGGCTGCGTGGCCTGGCCGGGAGAAGCAAAGGGGGGCGGGGGGAGGCTGCTGGTGCCGGGGGAGGGGGCTCGTGAGCGCTGCAGCGGCTGCCCGGAGCCGCGCCTCGCTCACAGCCCCGGCGACAAGGGGGTACAGCAGCGTACCCGCCCTGGACTTCAGGGGGCCCCCCTGAAGTCCGGGGCCCGGTACAGCTGTACCCGTTGTACCCCCCTGTCGCCAGCCCTGCGTGTGAGGAACAGACTGAACTGTCCTGACACCCTAGAGACGCTGGTTGTGACGTCCCCCGTGTCACAGAACCAGTATGGCCAATCGTATGGTTAGGTGTCGTCTTTGTGCAGGATTAACTGTCACAAAGGCTCTGTCCCCCTGTTCCCATCCCAAAAGCCAAGAGTTTTTTCTGACATCCATCCATGACAGTAGAAATCCAAGGCCTCTTTCCCCTACCCGCCCGAATCTCTGCCAAGTGAAGGTCCAAGATGCTGGGAAAAAGACAACCATTGAAAAGAAGATCTTTTTTCACACTATTTTCTCACTTTCTACAAGGTTTTGGTTACAAAAGAATTCACTCCCCCACCTCCCCGCTTTTATTTTGCTGATGGGAAAAATAGAAAATTTGGACCAACAACATGAACATTTTTATTTTGCTAAAAAAATCCATTTTTCACTGACATTTTTTTTTGGACCACCCAGCTCTGCACCATATCCACTAAGGCGGTAGGTTCAGCAATCTGGTGGTTTTATGCAAATGATGTAGTTCACTAATTTACAGCGCCCGGGCTCTGTGCTCGGAGCTGCACTGGAGTCTATTGGCCTGGCCAGGGCCCTTCTGCTCTGGTTGGACCCCACTGTGGCTGGTTCCTGGGCAGATGCACAGCCGAGGGGGAGGGAACAAGCACCTGCCCTCCTTGTGCCTCACACAGAGGCTGCTCCCTGCTAGTGCCCAATATCCAGAGGAAACATTAAGAATATTCCCCTTCTGTCACATAGACTCATAGACTTTAAGGTGAGAAGGGACCATTATGATCATCTAGTCCGACTCCTGCACAACAAGGCTACAGAATCTCACCCACCCACTCCTGTAATAAACCTCTCATCTCTGACTGAGCTATTGAAGTCCAATTATGGTTTAAAGAATTCAAGGTGCAGAGAATCCTCCAGCAAGTGATCCGTGCACGCTGCAGAGGAAGGTGAAACCCCCCCAGGGCCTCTGCCAATCTGTCCTGGAGGAAAATTCCTTCCCGACCCCAAATATGGCGATGAACCCTGAGAATATGGGCCAGATTCAGACACCCAGGAAAGAATCCTCTGTAGTAACTCGGATTCCACCCCATCCAACATCCCATCCCAGGCCAATTAATTGCCAAAATTACGTTATCCCATCATACCGTCAGCGCCATAAACGTATTGAGCTTAATCCTGACGCCAGATACGTCTTTCCCCCCACTGCTCCCCTTGGAAGGCTGTTCCAGAACTTCACTCCTCCAACGGTTAGAAACCTTCATCTAATTTCAAGTCTAAACTTCTCCAGCCCCTTTACCAGCACACCCTGGGTCACCCCGGGCTCTGACTGGAATCCCAGGGGGGCGAGACAGCAACTAAAACTGCACCAGGCTGAGAGCAGCAAAGACAGCAAAATAAACAGCAACGGGCCAGAGAGGCAGGTTCGAGGGGCAGCGTTTGTTGGGGTGTGGCTGAGCGGGCGAGCGGGGAGGCAGGACCAGCTTAGATGCAGAGGAGCCTCGGTTTAAGGGAGCGTGGGAGAGCATTTGACTAGCAGGGGCCTAACCCAGCTTTCTAATAACATCCCCCAGTCTGTCCTCAAGGGCACCATGGCCGGGCTGGCCTGCTGGCTGGCAAAGAGCTGATTAGCTGCAAATTGCAACAGTTCCAGATGCAGGCTGTGTCGGTAAAATGCAGGCATGGGGTGAGGGGGGGGGGGTGAGGCAGAGGGGGACACTAGCCAGGAGAGTCTCCCTCCTGTATGGTTCTCTACAGGCACGGGGGCGGAATGGGTGTATTGCGTCTTTAGTGGTAACATTTCCCTGCCCCCTCCTCCCCAGTTCATAACCAGAAGACGTGACGGGGTGACTGGGAGTCACTGGCCTGCGTCCAGGTTTGTCCGCATAACAATCTCTCTCAGTGTTAGATCCTACCCATAACATTGAACCATCCCCCAGTCGTTCCCAACCGGCCACACACAGCGCCACGTCTCTCTGTCCTGCGGGGTTCTCAGTGCTGGGGCCTGGCTGGCCGCCTGTTCCCAGGGGTCACAGGGGCAGCCCCTCAGGACCCTGCCTGCTGGGAGGTGCATGGGGGGCATGTGAGAACGGGAGCGACTGGAGCTGGGGACCCTCCACTCAGCTGCCTCCTGTGGCAGACACATGGAGCGCATTAGCAGGCTCTCAGTACAAGTGTGATGGATGGGGGGAGGCATTCGAACTGACTATCAAAGCATGCCTGGTATGTGAGAAGCAGACCCCAATTAGTGGGGCCTTTTTAAAGGCTGCCTTGTTAAGCGGGGAATAAGGGAAAAGAATGAAATTGGCCAGAAAACATGGAGCTATTTAACCTTAATTAGAGGGAAGGTGTGGGCTTTGTGAAAAGGCCATTTCTGAAAGGGATTTTTCTCCCTGGGCACAAAGAGATCCTGCCTGCTTGTTATAGACTTGTTAGATTTTATAAGACTGGGCAGGAGACTAACTTGTAGAAATGCCTTTTATGCCACTTGAATATGTGGCTTGCTTATTATCCGCTACCATGCTGCCGTGGTGGCTGGTGGAGAGGAGGGGAGCGAGCAACCTTGCCAACTGGCTATAAATTTCATGAACATCATAAATGTAAGTGCTTTCTGGAGAGCTGTACAGATTGCACATAAAAGTCCCCCTTCTGTCCCTGTAAACTGAAAAGAGGGCTTTTTTGGCAAATTAACCATTGTAGATAGCACTCCATGCTGAGCGAGGATGCAAATCCAGAGCTACAAAGTCACAATCGCAAGGGGAGGTCTCAGGGCCTCCACTCCCATGGCAAGCGTTGGGATGTGACAGACGAAGGCAAGGGGACTGCAGCCCAGCATCGAGGACAGCACCACACAGGGTGCTGGGTCAGCTCCCTGGGGAGAGTCCCTACAGGGAGCCCCCAGGAGAGCAGAACGTGGCATGCCGTCAGCCACTAGTAACTGCGAGGGTCGGAGCACACAGAGCGGGAAGTCCTAGCCCGACCACATAGAATCTCAGAGTTGGAAGGGACCTCAGGAGGTCATGTCGTCTAACCCCCTGCTCAAAACAGGACCAATCCCTAATTTTTCCCCATATCCCTAAATGGCCCCCTCAAGGATTGAACTCACAACCCTGGATTTAGCTGGCCAACACTCAAGCCACTGAGCTATCCCTCCCCACACAGTGGCACTAGGGCTCAGGTTACCCCACTTTGTCGGGCTGGCTCCACTCGTTTGGTGTCAGTGGATTTAAATGGTTGGCCAGGAATCTCCTCCGTTCTTGGGATGTTCACAAGCGACGGGGGCTGCTGCTATTCTTATTTTAAATGATGCCGCTTTCCTGAGAGATCGGTGTGGACAGAACAGAAAAGCGTGACCCCACCACTCAGTGGGCATCGCTTGAGGCAGCGAGACCCAGTGGGTAGGGCACTGAACTAAGAGGTTAGCAGGCCTGAGAGGTAACCCTGCACTGCCACCGACCTGCTGAGTCACTTATCTCAGTGCTTCTGTTTCCCCTCCCCCTGTGTCTGTTTAGACTGTGAGATTTTGGGGGTAGGAAGTAGCTGTGTACAGCATCTACCACGCTGAGGTCGGCAGGGACTACTAATAGTCCCTGCCGAGAGACCTCCTGTAGTTCAGGTTTTAGGTACTGGCTAATGAGGAGCAAGTGCTCTTCTCCCCGCGGTGTCGGAGGGACCCCGTTTTGGTGTGAGGGGCTGTGATCCTTGTGTGATCACTGAACCCCACAATCCACACAGGACAATGACAAAGGGCCACAGGGAGTCACTTCCTTCTCCAGCTGAACAAGGAACTTTATTGGAATGAGGAATGCAGCTTTATCCCTGCGGCTGCTCCCTCCCCATCTCCAGTTCGCAGGAGCTTCTGCAAGGACCTTCCCCTCTCTGCACCTGGCTTCCTGCCACAGATTTAAAGCAAAAGCCCATCTCCTTGCGGTTTCCCTCCATGATGGTTGACGCTCTGCACTCGGCTGGCCCCTGCTGCCTTTCTCCCTACATGGGTTCAAATTCCCATCACAGTATCAGATGATTTTACTTTGGTGCCATCAGGAGCACAAAGATCATCTGATGATTGCACAGTAGGAGCATTTAAAATCGTCCAGGCAAGCACAGAGCAGGACACTCAGCCACCGGCCACCTGAGCCCAGGGCCACCCTGTGAGTGCACGGACAGCTGGAAGGAGGCACTTGAAAGCATAACAGGATGACTGTATCCATTTGACTAATGCCCTGTGCCCAGCCCACTGCAGTAGGTGGGAAGGTGGATCAGGGCTTGCAACTGACAGTGCACCGAGTTTTCTGGGATTATTCATTGGCAGGAAGCATGGGGAGTTGTTTGGGCAAAGACGTGAATCTCCATCCCCTAAGCACATTCAGCGCTGAGTCAGAATCAACACACGAGCGGCGAAGCCATGCCTTAGCTGGATGCAGGAGGCCTGTTCCCACCCCAGCGTGCACGGAGTGAGGGGTCTCTACTGTCAGCAGCTCCCAGCCAAGACAAGCTTAACCGGGATAAGCCTCCTTTTGGACCGCTGCCCATGGAACGGCAGAGTCCACCATCTCAGTCCGAGGGGTCTGGCCTCTGTATGGGCGACGCCACGCATGCCCATAACGCGGGGAGAATGAGGCCAGCATGCTCTGCAGAGCTCCCTAGCTTTGCTTTTTACACAGACGTTTGCACCCTCCCCATGCGTCACAGTTGCCCAGTCAGATCCCAGTTTCTCCTAACTCCAGACCGGCTCAGTTTGCTCCTCTCACACGGAGCTTGATCATCTGCAGTCTCGTAAATTTCAGATGCACCGTTCCCAGGGGATGTTAGATTTATCGCTCTCTCTGCCTTTGTAGAGCACTTTGAGATGTTCAGAGGAAAAGTGCGATACAAGGACAAGTATTATCCTTGTTAATGACACTGCATCGCTGACAACTACTTTAAGACACTTCACACATTTCCATGGGCTGTGAAATCCGGAGCCACAGTCCTTGATGTCGTCATAAGAGACATCACATTTGTGAATATGAATAAATTCTGCTGACCACAATGAGCCACTGTTTCTTGTCTTCTCTGGCCAGTGGCGGAGTCTTCAGGGGATGGAGAATCACTTCAGTGCACCTGGGCTATTGTGCGGTGATCTCCCCTAGGGGGATTCCAGCTAGGGATCAGAAGCCCATGGGCGGCAGTAGCAGGATCTGGTGCTGCTATAAGGTTTTAGCCAGAAGAATGCTACGGTATAAATGTCTCCCTAAGGCTTTGCCACTTGGGTCTGGCAGCCAGCTAGCAAATGAATTGCAACAAGTTTCAGTCTGCCATGAAACATCATGCCTCCTGCTGGACTTTGGGAACAAACTGGAGGGGCTTTCTGACACAGAAGGCCAGAGCCAAGCCCTGAATTGCTCCTGTCCCCATCTGCAGTGTGGACTTTAGTGTCAGGATCAGCAGCTAAGAACCAGGACTCTTGGCAAGGCTACACGGCCTCAGATAAGAGAGTGGCATGAGGTAAGAGAAGCAACCTGACATGACCTGCTAAAATCCAAAGGAAAAGGCATGTTCCCTGGGACTGAATACCACTTCCAGTGCAGACAGCTGATCTCTGATCCCAATTTATTACCGGCAATCGCAGCACATTACTGACAGCATCTGCAAAGTGGTGAATTAATGCAGCACATTTCACCTGCCGCAGGAGGAGGGTTCATTTAACTAGATTCATTAAGAAATTTTGGACCCGCCCTCCACATTGTGGTGCACCAGAGAGCCTGGTACTTATTAAATTTTACCACGTTCTCCTCCTACACTGGCCATGCCTGCTCCAGTCCCTCCGATCTATGGTATTAATACAGCCACATGTGGCCTTGTCCACACACAGATGTGAATGAGTTTAATCACATTGGCTTAGTTAACAGGTACAAACCTCTGTGGGGACCCTCTGATTTAGTGTATGAACGATTCGTTTGGGTTCAGCTTAACTGAGTTCCCCACTCACGTAAGCTGGACTGAACTACTTACAGTTCCCCACAGCCTTGGCACCAGTTTAACTAAACTGATCTATAATAAAATCTAACGTAAAAGTGGTGCAACCTTGTGTGTAGACAAGCCCTGAAGGTGTGATGTTAAACCGATGTAGCTAAACTGTGCAACTTTGAGTGTGGACACTCTGACATGTGGTTAGCCCCGATTTATGTTGGTTTCGCTTATCTCAGCCAGCTAAACCAGTTTAGACAATATTGCATGGCCAGGCTTGTGTCTTCACAGATTAACCGCACTGCACTGTGGGTAGGGATCTCAGAGTCCCTTGCAGCAGTTCTGACTGCACTGCATTCTTGGAATTTTCCTGGTAGTTTGTGGGGTAACCCCTAGAATCCAGGAGAACTGTAAGAGTTGGGGGGTCAAACAACCGCCATCCCTCCCACTCTAACTGTAACTCACCCCATGCCTCCTGAGTAATATCACTGCACTGGGAGTTTAGTCCTGTCTTTGTCCACCATGAGTCTTTTCTGCTCAACATTTCTGAGGGGTGACTGGTCACATGGTGCTGTTGCTGCTCCCTGGTTGGATGGCTGGAACATTTTAGACAGGAAAAAAAACTGACCAGTGACTGATGAATAGCGAATGGAAAACGGGTCCAATCCCACTAAGTGCAGACAGCGGTGGCACCGCACATCGGAGCAAGGATATGTGGGATAGTAACGGCTTGCAGAATTGGCCAGTGGCTGCCCAGTGCCATCAGCAGCACAAATTCCCTCTTTGCAGGGAGGCTAGGTCCTCTGTTTAAATCTGCGTATGAAGAACCACGGGGCTGGAGCATAGCTGCCCCAGCGGGTGGGCAATGGAGGACGGGCCTGGGGTCCCCGCCAAGGTGCCAAGGGTAGAATCAGTGAGCCCCCAAGGGCACTTCCAGCAGCAAGAGAGAGTCCAGGGGACCCCTTGGAATCCCAGGTCTCAGCCTTGCCCTCCTGGCTGGTCAAAGGAAGGGGGCTGGGGGGGGGGGGAGTTTGCTGAGCTCTGAGGGCCATGCCCTGAAGTTTCCCTCAGCCTCAGCATCCCACCCACTGTGATGGCCAGAGTAAGGGCTCCCTGAGGCGGCCTTTCCAGACCCATCCAGCCTTTGCCCCAGGGTCTGTGGTTCTTGTGCGGCCCCCCGACACTCCTCACAGCCCCAGGGAGGAAGGGCAGTGTGGTACCCCCATTGCACAGAGGGTCACTGAGGCACAAAGTGACCTGCCCAAAGGAAGTCTGGAGCAGAGGAGGGTCTCACCTGTCAGACGAGCCCTTCCAATCACTGCACCAGCTTCCCTCCCCTCAAGGGCCTCTGCCCTTTGGCTTAAAAGCGGCTGGGAGGGATGTTCCTCTTTGCTGCTTCCTGGACCAGATCCTTCTCTGGCACCATGGCCGCAGCAGCTTCCCTGCTTGCTCCCAGGCCATTTCCACTGCAAGGAGTCGTACTCTTGCCATGAGCCCGTCCCCCGTTAACAGCCAGGCTTCCCAGAGCAGGGGCTTCATGGTGGCCGAGCTAGCGGTGCAGGCTGATGTGCCCTGCCTCTCCCCAGCTTTCTCCCTGGGATGCCGTCTGCTCTCCTGGCTCAGATCCTTCCCACGTGCTGTCCCCACTGCCCCCCTGTGATGGAGTGGGAATACTGTGTGGGTGCCTCAGTTTCCCCTGTGCATTTCTTGGGTCTCTAGGTGGTGGGATAGGGGCTGATAGTGTTGCAGAGCAGAGAGACAGTGTAAGTAAGTAGCTGGCGCCCTGTCCCTTCCCCTCTGTGCAAGGTGTTGGCTGACCCTCTTGGAGAGAGGTCACCTGACCTGGCCCGGGAAGGAGACAAAGGAAAAGCAGGG
Source organism: Sternotherus odoratus (assembly GCA_032164245.1). Taxonomy (NCBI): domain Eukaryota; kingdom Metazoa; phylum Chordata; order Testudines; family Kinosternidae; genus Sternotherus; species Sternotherus odoratus. The sequence continues at coordinate 6,640,697 of JAVMKO010000021.1, read as the reverse complement.
GAGGGGCTGGAGAGTGAGTTTCAGTCTGAAGCTGGCTGGAGTCAGGCAGGGAAGGGCAGAGGGGCTATCTGGCTCCCTGCCCCCCAAAATGGATCCAGCTGAGGGCTCACGTTCGCTGTATGGTCTGTGTTAGACCATGTACCTGTCATCTAATAAACCTCTGTTTTACTGGCTGGCTGAGAGTCACGGACTGTGGAGTTGGGGTGCCGGATCCACGGGCTCTCCCAGAACCCCGCCTGTGCGGGCTCACTGGGAGAAGCGCACGGAGGGGCAGAAGGTGCTGAATGCTCCGAGGTCAGACCCAGGAAGGTGGAAGCTGTAACCTGTAAAGCTCCTAGCCTTGGATACGGGCTGTTCACGGAGAGGAAGCTTCACCCTGGAGTCCTGACTGGCTTCATAGGGAGCAGTGCCAGAGCATCGCCCCGGACACTCCGTGACAGCCCCTCGCTGCATATACCAGGGACCAGCTGCCCCAGCGACCAGGTGCACACAGCCTAGGAGACCAGGTTTCTGCTCTCAGCCTTTGCCGAGCTCTGAGGGACACACAGGGGAGGTTATGGGAGGCCAAGTGGCCAACACCACGTGCAGCTCCCTGTTACAGTCCCATGCCACTCACATGCCCCATGACCCGGGCCTCCCACGCAGACCCTTCTATTCCCCCTGCACCCTCCAAGACCCTCAGCATAAACCCTAACGATCCTCCTGCCTGGGGCTGGGGCCCCACGGTGGGACTGAAGGCTGCCTCGTTGGAGTCACAGTGGACTTGGCCTTCCACGGGAACGCAGGCTGGGCTGGCATGAGTCTCTCTGCCCCACTGTACCTGAGGGGGGGGGACCCAGTTCGAGTCCAGCTCCTAGGCCCCTAGGCGCTGTCCAAGGGGGTTTGGGTTTCGGCCCATGCCCTACTGACAAGAAGATGGCAATGCCCTCCCCCCCTCCCCTCCCCCCGGGGCTCTGTCGTTACACGGCATTAGCAATGCGCATCACTGTGAAATGTAAACCGGAGCGCGGGCCGGAATATCAAGGCACAGTCTATGGGGAGAACCAGCAGCCGACGTCTGCAAGTGCTGGCGGTCCCTGGGCAGCGCACGTGAGCTTCGTGTCTGGGGTCAGCTGCTCAGGCTGACAGCTCCCGGGTCTCCCTCTCGGTGTACTGAGCTCAGGAATGCTGCATTCGCCTTCGCGGGATCTCGGCCTCTACCTGTGAGATCTCACGGAGGCCATTCAATAGAACAATCTGTCGCTGGGAGGCCACTGGCGCCAGCCGCTGGCTCCATTGACATTTGTGTACTTCCCCGCTCTGGTGTCCAGGAGGCCCCTGACTCCAGCCTGATGCTCCATGGTGGGGAAGGGAGGGTGTCATGGGCTTCCTGCCTCCTCCCCGCCCCTGTCGTGGAACGATGTGGGTGAGCAGAGGCTGACAAAGCCCCTGGTGAGGCCTCTGGGAGGGAAGGGAAAATGGCGATGTGGGTGGTTTTTTAAAGCCCCAGCTCCCGGAGACGAGGCCTGTGGTTTGAGGCCCAATCCTGCCCTCCGATCAGTGCCAGGAATAGCGAATCGAACCCTTCATAGCAGTCTGGCCACATGTGTTAGGGCAGGAAGACACTGGGCAGCAGGAGGCTGTGAGGATGGCATTGCTAACAAGACGAAAGGCCAAGCGGTGCTGTACCTAGAGAGGCCTTCCCTGTGCTGCACAGGGCAAGAGGCACAGTGTCATGGCAGCCACGTATTATCGCCTAGGCCGAGAAGGCCTAGGCCTAGGGGGGCAAATTTGCAGGGGCGGCAAATTTATAAGAGCTGCATTTTTGTAATGAGTGACGCCGCGATTCTACCAATCATAGCGCGTATTGAAACCACCAATGATGGTGCGACGCCATTTAGTAAACATACTCGCGAGAATCTTAAACGTTAATAACATGACCGGAAGGAAGAAATTAAGCGGTTCTGAGTTCAAAAAAAATTCTATACAGACGCACGTTCAAGCGAGGGTCCGCTGTGCTTGTAATTTTATTTATAATAAATCTTGTAAATGTTCAATTATTTTAATGATATTTAGACTCATTTTACTTCAAACAAATTTGTAAAAAAACTAAAACGAGTTCATATGGGCAATTATTTCAGGGCCTAGGGGCGGCAAAGTCATTAATCCTCCACTGGTCCCTGGGTAAGCTGGCAGTGCTCCGCGTGGACTCAGCGGGGGGCCTCTTCCCAAAGAGGGTGTTTGCTGGGAAGGGCAGAGGGTCAGCAAGAGGCCGCTGGGCCTGACACAAAGGTGCCAGTGCAGGGCCGCGGCTTCTGCCAATGGCTCTGGAGTGACCCCAGGGGAGTCTATTCCACCGGAGCAGAAGGGTGTCCCAGTCTGGCACACTGTGATGTGGGGGCCTGACTGAGAGTGGGCTGGGTCAGATGAGAACCCCGAAGGCAGCTCACCCAGGGTCCAACACTGCTGCCCTCTGGGAAGGAAACATGAGGACTGGCCACCTGCAGTGGTCCAAGGTGTGGCTCAGAATGGGCAACACTGGCCCAGTGCACGGGAGGGGGTGAGACCTGCAAACAAGACTGATCTCACAGGTCTCTAGTATCGTGGTGAGTCTGTGTCAAACCCTGTACCACAGTGGGACTGGACAGGGCGAGCCTAGTCCACAGGCCTGCCAGCCCTCCGTGGAAGATCGGGATGTGCCTGTTATGCATTTCCCAAATTGATACGTGTGCCGAGTGAGGTATTTACTCGCCAGCCCATAGCGCCGGAGACAGGCTGTGAATAGAAATGCTCTGAAATATATCGGCTCTGCCGACCGAGGCTTGGGGTTTACCCAGACAGCAGAAAAGCATGGGGGTCCCCACTAATGGGGTAGGAGAGAGAAGCACACGGCCCAGGGAAAGGCCCTTCCTGGAGATTGACGTAGGGCATGTGGCTGCTGGGTAAACAATGGGCATTGGTTTTATAACTGCAGGAAGAAGGTTTCTTTAAAAAGACAGAACAGGATAGACCATGATCGAGCGCTTCGTGAAGTCTGGGTACCCCAGCCTGCTAGGGTGTGGCGCACACACAACCTGACCAAGTACGGATGGAGGGAAATTCACTCCAGCACCCAGACATGGCTCTAGCCCCCTGGGCTGGCTCCACCACTGGTGGTCAGCAGATAGCTTCACTGGAGTCAGTGGCCCTCCGCCATTTGTCCCCAGTCCAGGATCTGCCACCACTGGGCAGTGCCTCTTTCTGGCCGTTCTGCCAGGCTGATGCCCCTTCACTCTGTGGCCCCTTGCTCACTGTGGGAGCTTGTGACAGGGGAAGGTAATGGAAAGGTAATTCTGTGCTGTAGCCTGACCCCCAGTCGGGGGATGGGAAGCCCTGCCTGCTGGAAGGTGAAAACAAAGGCTGGGGGGAGGCGCCCACAGGAGCCAGCAGGGTGGGGGTTTTTTGGGAGGCGGTCGGTGGACAGGGGGAGAGAAAGGAACCTGGGGAAGAAGCAGGAGCCCAGAATCTGGGTCTCACCTCCTAGCACCCCTGAAGGGCCTGACCGAGGGGCCCTGTTGAGACTGAGAAGCTCTGAGTCGGATTGTGTTCCTGTCATCCCAAATAAACCTAATCCACTGGCTGGCTGAGAGTCACTGTGAATCCCAGGAAGTGGGGGTGCAGGGACCGGACTCCCCCACACTCCGTGACAGCTGCAGCTTCCTCTTTGCACTCAGCCCTCTGGCCAGGCCCCTCAGCATTTCCCCTTCCGGGATGGTCATCCATGGTCTCTCTACAAGCAGCACCAGGCAGCCTTTCTTCCTGCCACCCTGAGTCCGGCTGGCTCCGTATCCGCTGCTCTTGGTGTGACGAAGTAGGAGTACTGTGGGTGCGTGCCTCAGTTTCCCCTATGCATTTCTCAAGCGTCTATGCGGAGGGAAAGGAATGTGTAGCTGATTCAAAGCAGAGCCACTGCAGGTATCCATAGGTGAAGCTGTAACTTGACCCCAGGAGGAGAAGGGAGGTCAGGTGATGTTCGCCTAGCCTGGGGAAAAGAGACAAAAGAAAGCAGAGGAGGGGCTGGAGGGGGAGTTGGCAGTCTGGTTTGGCTGGGAAGAGGCAGAGAGCTTACAGGCAAGCTGTCCTAGCTCTCTGGCCCCCAAGATGGATCCAGCTGAGGGCTCACACTCGCTGTATGGTCTGTGTTAGACCAGATAAAGGTCATCGAATAAACTTCTGTTTTACTGGCTGGCTGAGAGTCACGTTTGACTGTGGATTTGGGGTGCAGAACTCATGGGCTCCCTCAGGACCCCGGCCAGGCGGGCTTGCTAGGGGAAGCGCACAGAGGGGCAGAAGGTGCTGAAAGCTCCGAGGTCAGACCCAGGAAGGTGGAAGTGGGTACCAGTGAAGCTCCTATCCTTGAAAACAGGTTGTGTACAGAGAAGGGGCCCTTCACCTGAAGTCCGGTCTGGCTTCCTAGGGAGTGGTTCCAGACCATCGCCCGGGCCGTGACACTTGGTAATACCACTCTGCCAGGGGAGCCCAGGCCTACTCTCTACTCTGGGGGCCAATCCAGGGCCCTCTACCAAGCACTCCAGGTTTGTAGCTTCCCTAACCTTGCTGCTCTCACCCCTGGACTATGCCCTACCCTGCTTCTGCTCTGCAGGCAGACCCCAGGGCCTAGGAGGTCTGAGATTCCAACTCGTCTTCCCTCAGGGAGGGGGACTGCCACGCCTTACTCTGTAGCCCTTCTCTGTTGCCCAGGTCTTGGCTTTATGTGAGCCTCCCCCGCCTGCCCCCGCCGTTCCCTCACAGGTGAGCTTCTTCCAATCAGTAGCCTCCTCCCAGCCTAAATCTCTCCTGTGTTTGCAGCTTTATTGGATGCTTGGGCCTAATTCAGCTCTCTCAGGACTGGTGTGGGGAGTACACCCCATCACAGTGGCCCAAGCTGCTGAGCAGCCTTGCTGTGCATGGTTAATCTGCTGCTGCCCCTGTTAGGGCTATTCCCCTGACAATCCCACCCCAGAGGTGGCTGCATTTCAGTGCAAAGCGAGCTATTTCCTATGGAGCTGGCAAAGCATTCGGGGATTCTCTGTGATTCCAGGCAGAACAGAAATACTGGATGCTGTTGTACAGACAGCCCAGGAGCCCGACTGCTGAGCCTGCTTCCTGGGGGTGGGTGAAGGCCGCTTGGTAACATTCTCCGCCTGAAATATTTTTAAGTGGATGATTTTCTCCCCCTCTGAGCAGCCCGGACACCCGGTGCCCCGGAGCCCTGACAGAAGGTTTTTTTCCTCTCCAGCTCGACTAGTTCTTTGTGCCCTAAACAGCAATTAAGGATCAAAGTGGAGCTGCCTTTGCCCACGCCAGGCAGCTCCGTCTGACTCCCGTCTGCTCGCTGCGGCGCAGCTCTGATTTCCAGCTCCTGCCTCGCTTATTTAACATTCTGGAGCCTGTTTTGAGTGCCCCAATATTTTAAAATAAATTGCTGCATGTAAAAGGCTTAATGTCACATTCTGTTATTCTGACTGTTAAAAGAAAAGTGAAATCTTCAATGGGGCCACTGGAGCAGAAGCGATCAAACAGTGGGAGGCCCTATTAATGTGTATTACGTTTCATTATTCCAGCGCGGCGTGTCAAGCGGCTTCTCATCAGAACTCACGCAACAGATCAGAGCGTTAACTCTTTGCAAGCAAATGCAAGGGCAAGCTTTGTTGTGTTCCTCGCTTCTCCAGCTTCTCTCTCTCTCTCTCTCTCTCTCTCTCTCTCTCTCTCTCTCTCTCTCTCTCTCTCTCTCTCTCTCTCTCTCTCTCTCTCTCTCTCAGACACACACACACACACACACACCCCCCTTCGTGCGCTCTCACTCTCGCTGTCTCTCTCTCACACACACACACACACGCACACCCAGCTTCGTGCTGCTGTTCCCTCCGCCAGCATCCGGGCGCGAGGAGCAGGTGGGGCGCTCGCTGTACAGGTGAACGGGGAGGGAGGCAGACGGGCCGATTAAGAAACATGAAGTGGGGAAACTGAAGTGGGGGAGAAAGGGATGAGAAGGAGAAGTGCGTCGAGGGGGAGAGGGGCAGAGAGAAAGGCAGGTGAGGCAGGGGTGCGGGGACAGTGTTTATAGTGTGTGTGTGTGGGGGGGGAGTTTGAGAGCCATATAAATCCTGTGTATCATGGAAACCATTTCAAGCCAGGGGGTGCGGTGGCATCCCAGCACCTGTGGGGTGAGGAAGCCATGAGAGATCAGAGTCCCAAACGCCTGCCTCATGCTAATGTTGGGCACAGGGCCCCCGAGGGATCAGCCAGGGAGTCACCCTCAGGAGTGCCAGCCCCGGAAGGTTCCCTGCGGGCACGGTCCTGGCTCCCTGCGTCTTTGTACCCTCCCTGTGCGGCTCCGCGCCCAGCACAATGGAGCCTGAAAGTCCTTGCTCACTCCAAGGATCCTGAAATGCGCAGGGCTGGGGTGGGGGCTGGGGTACCCAGGCACTGGGGATTGGGGTGGAGGGAGCTGCCGGCAGGGCCAGGCACCGAGCCCCTCGCTGGGGGACAGACTGAGAGGGAGCGAGGGGGACAAGGCTGGGGGTCCCTGCACCCACATGGGACTGCAGAGGCCTGAGCCCCCGTCCAGACCTGGGTGACATGACTGGGCCCTATCGCTATAGTGGACAGACCCAGAACCCCACTTTTGTTTGTGCTGAATTTCATAGCACAGGCCCATCTCCAACCCCCCGACAGACGCTCCCCCAAGGGTCCTACTGCTGCCCTGTCTGACCGCGTCCTCCTCTGGCACAGGGCTGGCTTTGTGGGGAAGCTGGGGGTGGGGGTGTTTTGCATTCCCCCCACCCTCCCAGTCTGAGACATGCCATTTCCTCCCTTCCACGAGTAGTGATCCCCACCCCCACCTCGGGGTTTGGCTCTGAGGAGACTCCTTCTGTGGAAAGGCCCGTTCAGCCCTGACAGACTCAGCAGCACATTTCCCCGGCACCCCGTTTCCACGGGCCTCCGGGCCTGACACTGCGCCCGACCCAGTCTCCCAGCACAGTCAAGGGCCTTTCAGCTCCTGGCTTCGCCCTTAGCTTCCTCCACAGCTGCAGCCTGCTGTCGCCGAGCTCCTGGGCACCCCTCCCAGGCCCCTACCTTCTGGAGTGACTCTGAGGTGATAGCAACCCCTCCCAGCCTCCCTCCCCATTCAGTTATTCTGTGCCCAGAGCAGATCCCACTTGCAGAGCTGGGGAGCTGGGGTGTATTATTCTGTCTCTCTGTTGGGCTAGCGCCATTGTGCAAGGCCCCATACAAACACAGAACAAACCGACTGCCCCACAGCTAATGCCAATTGTTCACGTCAATGGGCCTGGCCCAGTGGAACCGTCAGTGGCCCTTTGTATCTGGGACGAGGCCGTTTATCAGACCAGCTGACTAATCAATAGCCACACTCTCCTCTGCTCCGCGACTGTGACCCCCCACGGCTCGTGCTGCCCAGAGCCATGTCCCGAGGTAGGTCCCTCCCCGTCCCCAGGCGTACAGACTGGGAAATGAGGCCCAGACAATGTCGTGATTTGCACAAGGCCTGGCTCGGAGGCGGTACAAGAACTCAGCTCTCGTGAGTCCCATGCCCGGCACTGGCCATGTCCCGGGAGGTGCTGGGGAAGAGGGTGACAGACAGGGGAGGCAAACGGGAGCTCGGAAGAGAGGGAAGCTGCTGCATTGTCCTCAAACAGCCTGTGTCCTCCAAAGCGCTGCCCCCAACTCACAAATCCTGAGTCTGGGCCCCAGAGTCAGGAGAATAAACTATTATATTTCATTGGGCTTCCCTTTTCTGAGCCGGGGGGGACGAGGACGCAGCTGGCTGGGGGACCACGGGCAAGGAGTAAACAAACATGCCCCGGCATCACCTGAGAGCAGGAGACTAGCAGTTTGAGGGGGCATTGACCGGCTTTTTAAAAAGAGATGAAACCTCCTCCCTTGGGGGGATTCTTTCCCCTTCTCTCTGCTCCCCCCTCAGGAATCCCCCTTTCCTCTGCTCCTCCCCCCTGGGTATCCCCCTTCTCTCTGCTCCCCCTCCCCTGGGATCCCCCTTCCCTCTGCTCCCCGGGGGATTTCACGGGGGAGGGCAGGAAGCTGCCTTTCCCTACACTGGGCTCAATGGCAGCAGGGAGACTAAACACAAGCCTCCTTTTAGAGCCTGATGCTGGAGCCCCCCCACCCGGGACTAGGTTTTGGGGGCAGCAGGAACCCCTGAGCCCCAGGCTGTGGGGTGGTGGTGCAGTTGGCTGGGTAGGCGCAGGTCGGGTGCCTGTGCTGAGTCAGGGGCGTGCTCCAGGTCCCTGCTGGCTGCAGCAGGCAGCTGCGGGTGGGTGGGTCCCTCGGCGAGGCCTGGTCTACACCCGGAAAGCCAGGCTCTCCACAAACCCACCGGTCCCTGAGCAGTCTGGGCCAGGGAGCCCTGCCAACCCCCCCCCCCCCCCCCCCCCCCCAGCTTTGGAACAGATTGCAAAGCATGTGTATTGAATTCACAGGGTGCAGAAACATCCTTAACACCAGGTTTGACAGGGAAAAGCCACCGTCCCCTGCCAGGGCTGGCATCACGCACCGCCACATGCAGGAGACCCACCCCCTTTGGTGGTGTGTGTCCCGTGGGCTTGCCAGGGGCATGAGGGTGACAGAGGAGGGAAATGGAGACAGGAAGGAGGAGCAGAGGGCGGAGAAGGTGCCCTGTGCGCTCCGCAGAGGTGCAGGGGAGATGGAGACAGGAGTGGACCCAAGGCCCCGGCTGAGCAGGGAGGGGGACCGGCCTGCAGCCCCGAAGGCTGCAATGAGGTGGAGAGCAAGGTGGAGTGAGGTGGAGAGTGAGGTAGTCAGCAGCAGCAGCAGCAGTGAGAAAGTGGTGGGCGGGGCTATTTCCATAACAGAGGCCAGGGGAGTCACTTGTGATAATTCCCAAACCCTTCGCCTCAAACCCCGAATTCTCTTTAACCATTGCCCTGAAAGCAGACGGGGCAGGTGGCTGTTTCCAGTCTGTGGACTAGGCCCAGAGTCCTGCGAAGGGACAGGGGTTACCAGGAGAGACTAGCCTGTGTAAGCAGAATGACACGCCTGTCCGACGGAGAGAAAAGCAGAAAATGTAAACTCCCAGCAGCTCCCTCCAGGTACGTTGTGGATGGGAGCCATGACACCCTGAGCACCCGCCGGGTGGCCTTCAGACCCCGGTAATGTAGATCCCCCGCCCCCAGATTGGGAGCGATATTAAATACCCAGCAACAGAAAATAGACTTTGATATCGGAGCTGCTCCCCCCCATCCCAGACAGTGGAAAAAACCCAACCCACACGCACACACTCAAGCCGTCATCTGTACATCAAAGGCAATAAAACTCTGCCACATCTTTAATTTATTTGCTGCTGCTATGAGTTGATCATTCCGCATTCACAGTACAGAATAAATTCCTTTCATTGCTGTGTTCGTGCATCTTCCCCGATGATCATGTACCTAGTTGGGGGTCTGCAGGGCAGGGCTTGGGGGGGGTGTGCGGGGGGGGGGGAATCATGCAACATCTTGGTTCTCAGACTGTTTCCCATACAGCCCCCCAAATTCAACTCTTCTGTTGATGTCCCAGCAAGGGGATCTGGATCCAGACTGGGGCACCGGTGCTTCTGTCTGTGAGGAATCACCGGGTGGGGCAGTAAGATGCTCACAGCTCCCTGCTCTCAGGTTTGGAAGTGAACAGCTGACACCGGGAGCGACTGAACGTCTGGGAGCAAAGGTTACTGAAAGTTAGAGCCACGCCCATTGCTGGGAATTCCAGCTGCTCAGGAAATGACCCCCCCACCCGCTACCCCTGCCATGATTTTTCACAACAAATTCAGAAAATGGAAAATTTGAGGGTTTCTTGAAAAATCATTTTTCCAGCTTTTTGGAAACCAATGCCCTCCCCCCCAATTTTTGGGAGGTGGGGGGTGCTGGAAATTAATTTATTCATAAAAAACTGTTTTTGACACCCCCTCCCTTTTTCTTTTTTTTCGGATCAATAAGGTTTCCTGGAGAAAGCTGGTGGGAATTAGCGGTGCAACAGTTGTGGTCCTGGGTGCGAATCATTCACAACCCCTACTGATCCCCTTGGACACGGATTCATAAGCATTCACCAAATAGGGCCTGTGAACAGACTCCAGGCTGGAGCGTGTCGGGAAACACATCGCTTTGACTGCTGGGTCTTCAGGCGCCGTTTTTGCTGGAGAACGCTTTGTGCTGAAATTTGTGAACATTCTTGAGCATTGGCTTGACTAAACCTCCAGCTTTACCCGTCCCGGTGAGCAATGGTCCATGTGTCCTGCAGTGCAGCTAGCGGAGCAGACAGGCCGGGGACCGGCTGTCCCACCTCTGCGTCTCCATAAGGCACAGGCTGAGCTGCCTTCAGCCAGCACCTGTGTTCGCCATGGAGCAGAAAGCTGGACCCAGATACTCCGAAGATCCGGGAGTGTTCAGATCTCAGCTTTCCCAGCTTGCAAGGCCTGAAGGGACCATTATGATCCAATCCGACCCGCCGCGTAGCACAGGCTGCCAGGTTCCTGCTCTGGCATTGATCTTCTTTCCCCTTTGCCCCGGAATGTTCATCTTATTTTTGCACTGGGCCCCTCCCCCTCTTTGCCTTTCACTTTAATTCTACATTAATTGATTTTCCCTGTTTTTTTTAATTTTATTAAAAAAACTTGTTTATTCCCTTTTTTTCCGCCTTTCTTTCCCTTCCTACGTGCTGCAGCTGCCTCTCCTGATGGCCGGGCGCTACCACAAAGCTGCTTGGCTCCTCTTTCCTTATTTAATAATTACCATCTCCTAGTCATCTTGCAGGGGCTTGGAAACCCACTTAATTCCACCACAGAACGGGTTAACTGCCAAGCTGCAGTATTTTTCCTTACAAGTGATGTACAACTGTTTACGAGATGGGATGAGAAGAGGCATCTCCCAAGCCAAGGCAGCACGGAACTCCAAAGCTTGGGGAAGGATGCAGGTGCTAGAAACTCTTGGGTTCTAAAACAGGTTCTTAGCTCCACCTGGGCTTGCCCTTTAAAATGTGCCTGCAGAAATCCTTTGACTTGGTCTCCTCCTGAGCTCCTCAGCTCCTCCTGTCTGCACTGGGATCTGGGCACTTCAAAATAGGTGGCTCATTGAGACCCTGGAGCTGCAAAGTGTGAGCTCAAGCTGCATTTCCTGACATTGACCATACCTAGAATATATTACAGACACCCAAAGCAGGATGGGAGATTCCCTCCCCTAGTTTTCACTCCCTGGAGGGATGCTCGGTATGGAGCCCTGGTGGGTTTTAGATAGGCAGGTTAGCCAGGGTTTAAGAGCCGGTGCTCTGGATTCCTGGGTTCTGTTCCTGGCTTTATTGTGACACTGGGCAAGTCTCAGCTTCCCTGTCTGTAAAATGGGTCAATAAATAGCAAAGGGTGATTTTTCACCAAAAAGGATTCAATATTTAGTTCCAGGTTATTTGACAGCTCAGAAATGTCTCTCTCTCCAAATCATCCAGGCTTGTCCTGTGCAGGGCACAGATAAAGAGGGAGCCAATGCTGGAAACACCTAGGGTCCCAATCCCACCACAAGTTCTGCTTGTTTATCACCCTATTCATGCCTGTCCCATGGATTTTAGTGAGGCTCCTCCCATGAGTAATGTTACACACATGACTGGGTGTTCTTTAGATTGTGAAGAGCTGACCATATCTCCCTGTGTGTGTACAGAACCCTTGGGGCCTGCGGCTACCAAGAGTCTTCCGCCAAACACACAACAAACAGGAAATAACATGCCTGTCACCTGAGAAAATATGAATTTGAATTTCAGTGTAAACATTGATCTTAGTCCCCATAAAAGTTCAGATTTTGAATTTCAAAATTCTCTTACTGACCTTTTCTCTTGCAGACTTGGCCATTTCTGAGTGAAAATGGACCACGGTCACTCAAATGGGTCTGAATCAATAAAACATGAAATGGGGCAAGATTTTTGCAAAATTGACTTTTTTTTCAAATTTGAAAGGAAAAAGCTCTCATTTGAAGAACTTTGATTATCTGGGTTTCTCAGCCCTGTGATCATCGGAATGTCAGAAGTGTGACGCAACTACATATTTCCTTATTAGTCAGGCACTGCGAGGGGCCAAGGAGTGTTTGTAAAGTGCTTTGAAATACTTGGATGTAAGGTGCTAACTGAATTACTATTATTCATATTCCAGTCTCACTCAGAGGGGACTCAACCCAACACAGAGTAGCACAGTCCACTCCCCCAAAAGCTTGGACAAATAAACTGTTTGTGCTAAAACCCATGAAACATCCAGGACTCGTGGACAAAAGTGCCACCAACAGAGCATGTTTCATAGAAACACGCCAGTTTCAACTAAACTTTCTCACTTCCAGATGGAATTACTGGTCAAAACAAGAGGCAGAGATCACAGCCCACCCCAGGATAGCCAAGAGCCTAGTGGTTAGGGCGCTCACCCGGGACACGAGACCTGAAGTTGTCCCTTTTTTTGAAAAAGGTCAACAAAGGACTTGAATGTGGGTCTCCTACCTGTCAGCTCAGGTTTTTGCAAATCAGAATTCTTGTTTTTTGGCCAGCCCTAGCCACTGGTCACATCACAGAAAAATAATATGACACCATAGGCCATTGTGATGTCTTCAGAAATGACAAGGTTGGGAATCAGGTTTTCTCAACTGGCTCTAGCGGTCTGAAGACTCTTTCCAAGGTTCTTTGGACAGCCAGTCCAACTGAGTCCTGCATGTGCTTCCTGGAATTGCCGGGGGAGGGGGGAAGCAGGGTCAACCATTACCAAGCACCTGTTATGTACCAGCGATGGAATCATCATTACCTCTAGCTGCAGCTGAGTGGGTATCAACAGGCTCAGAGGTTCAGTTGAGTTCAGGATCTAAAAGTTCAGGATGTAATTGCAAACAGAGCCAAAGAGCAGATCTCCTTTGAATCATGGAAGAGCTAAGAGTCCCACAAGGTCAAGCTTCCTTATGAAGAGGTTATACTCCTGAGTTTTGGTTGGATGGAAAATTCCTCAGGAGTAGCCTCCCTGGTATATCTGTGTCCTGCTCTGACCCAGAGAATGAAGAACAGGGGAGCGTGAAACCTCATAAAAAACTTAACTAAACTTTACAAGGATTTAAAAACATTTGGGTTTGTTTCAAATCCCACTTTACTCAAACTGCTTTGTACATTCCTAACCCAAAACACTAACCCAACTATCCTTAACACAACCCTAACCCCAACTCTAACCTTAATTCTACCCTTAACCCAACCCTAACCCCAACTTTGACCTTAACTCTATCTTAACCCAACCCTAACCCCAGCTCTAACTTTCTCGACCCTTAACCAAACCCTAACCCCAGCTCTAACCTTAACTCTATCCTTAACCCAACCCTAACCCCAGCTCTAACCTTAACTCGACCCTTAACCAAACCCTAATCCCAGCTCTAACCTTAACTCAAACCTTAAACCAATCATAACCTCAACTCTGACCTTAAACCAACTCTAACACTAACCTTAAACCTGATTCTAATGCTAACTGTTACCCAAATCTAAATCCCAACTGTAACCTTAACTCTAACCACAACCCAATTCTAACCCTCACTTTATACCCAAGTCAGTCTAACCGTTACCACAAGGATTTGTCTAAACAAGGTTAAAGATCAGGTTTAGCTTGGGCTTTGTTAACAGTAATTAGCTGAATGTGACCTAAACTCAATCACTTTTCTGAGTGCTGATAAAGACTAACACCTTTGGCTTAATTTTAGCCAATTAAGTTATAGCCCAGGTAGAAACCTACGTCATGACTTGGAGTTAATTTAGCCTGACTTAAACATGACCAGTCTTCCTAGTCTAGAGAAACCTTAGATCCTGTTAGTCAGAATGTGTTAGTGAGGTTCTTGTCTACACTGGAAAGCTAAGGCATGAATTTAAACATTTTAAAAGTATATGTTTATAATGGTCAATGAGGACGCTCTTCTTCCAGTGTAAGAATGCCCTTTTCTGTTTTAGGGGATGTTGCTCGGGGATGTGTGTGTTAAGTTAAACCAAAAACTAGCATTTTTCTACAGAATAAGTGTGTCCACACAGGGCATTACATGGAGTGTAACTGGGGCTGTACAATGGTATCAGTTTAACCCCTAAAACTTTCCCCTACAGACAGGTCTAAGCTAGCTCATGTTAACTCAGCACACACTTCTCCTAGTCCAGACAAAGCCGACAAGGCAGTGTGTGCTGTAAACCCTAACTTGTGCTGAGCTGGCAGAGTGAAAGCCTCAACACCCCAATAAGACTCGCCTTGACTGGCTGACAGGCGTTTACCGTGTCGCCTGCCTGCGTGAGTTGCAATGTTAGCTCTCGTGGTTTAAAAATACATCTGGTATCCCCAGGTGGGCAGCCCTGGCCCAGCCGCTACCCTAGCCAGACCTGAGCGGTAGCCCAGCGCCACTTACCCGGCATGTGCACTCTAAGCATCCGTCCTGACTGAGCCAGTCCGCCAGTCCCCAGCCAGCGCTCAGATGCACTGGGGAGGTGTTGGTGCAGCTCCCACCGACTCACACCAGCTCCTGCCGATGAGTCAAAGCGGAACAGCCCCTTACTGAGCCAGGTAGAAGCTGGAAGTTGCTCTGTGAAGCTCTTTCCATGCTGGGAGACACACATTCCCTGCTTTCCACTCAGCCCGCTCCTCCCCAGACCAACGAACCCCCCCCTCCCCCGCCCCGGTCCCCCATGCACCCTCCCAGAGACAGAGACTGTTGGGAGCAGGGTGCCCTGGCAATGAGCAGGCCCGGCTAGGCCCCACATCCCTTGGCATAACCCTCGTGCTCCAAGGGCTCCCCGGTGGGTCTTGTGAGCAGTGAGAAGGGCAATCTCCTGCACCCCAGCCTCTCAGGTCTCCATCCCTCTCCGCAGAGCGCCGTGGAATCTGCCTGTGTTTCGCCTGTTGCTGAGCGGAGCGGGAGGCTGTTCCGTGACCCCTGACATTAACCTAATTGTCTCAACTCTTTGATTAGATGCACCACAAAGCCAGCACAGGGATCAAATGAAATGTGAGTGGCGGTACAACAGCTTTGGAACGTTGATTAGATTTGAAAATACCACATTTAAATATCTTAGCATTTGTGGGGATTAGCAGAGAGAGAGAGATGGGGGAATAGGGAGGGAGGGGGATGAAGCAGACACAGCCGCTCCAAATCCCCAGGCAAGGGTCTCCTGGCCTGTGCCCCCAGCCTTGCCTCCCGTATTAGCCCTGTGCAGTGACACATTCCCGGGACGCTGGGATACACTCAGGTCAGGTGGGGCTCTGAAGACCTCCACTGCAGAGGTTCATCCAAGGTTTCCTGTATCCACATCCAACCCGCTCACTCCTGCGCTGCCACCACCAGACCCCTGCCCACAAGAGACAAGCCTGTAAATGTCACCCAGCATCACTTATATTTATGCTACACAGTGAACTACAAACAGCAATCTCAGGCCGTAAACGGGAAAGAGAACTGCACACCAGCAGGGGCCTGGGTCTGGAAAATAATAATAATGAATAATACTTCTAATAATAGCCTACTTAACACATCAGCCTATCTGCTGCAGTGATCCCCATATGGTCTAGAGCACCTGTCATTCAAGGCTCTCCCAGCACTTTACAAACACTCACCCCCCCCCCCCTTTGAGGTGTCTCCAGAGCAAACAGGGGAAACTGAGGCCCAGAGCGGTGCAATGACCAAGCCACAGTGAGACAGCGGCAGTGCTAGAAGCAGACCTCAGGACTCCTGGTGCCCAGCCTCCTGCTCTGAGCACTAGACATCTCCCCTCAAAGCAGGCAGCTCGTGGGCGGCAAAAGGATGGTGTGTGGATAGAAAGAAGGGTCAAGCGCAGTGTATGGTGTGTGTGTGTGTGTGTGTGTGTGTGTGTGTGTGTGTGTGTGTGTGTGTGTGTGTGTGTGAAAGAGAACAGGAACTGGTATTTGCGACTAATTACTCAACGGAGCATGCCAGACTTCACTAGGAATGTCACTGGCAATCATGATTTGGCCCATTTGAATGCGGCGTGGTTTCGCAGATGCTAGAGGCACGTGGCTAACTAGATGTTCCAGGCATGGCCGCCTGGTCCCCGCAGGCCCTGGCACAGGGCACGGCAGGGAGGACAGAGCGGCTGCCCTCCAGCACACCTGAGAGACAAGGCTTCTTGTGGTGCTGGTGAGGGTAAGCGTTGTTGGCTGAGGAGGAGCGAGTCAGCCCCCTGCAGGCTTCCCTCCCCGTGGGGGCCAAGGGAGGAAGGTCGGTCTGTCAGAGGAGCCCCAGGGCTTCATCATGCTACTGCGGCCCTTAGCTGGGTGCCCCCCTCCCATGGGAGCAGCCTGGCAGAGGCCTCTGCAATGCAAGTTGGGGGGCGCCGCGCTCCCTGTCCCGCTCGCTCGGGTGGCACGTGACCAGCTCTGTCCGCAGCAGTGCTGGGCAGGAGCGAGCCATGTGATGATGTCACTGGAATACGCACACACACTTGAAAGACGCCCGGGCAGCCGGCCAGCGTTCCACATCTGCAAAACATCTGTCTCTAATCCCAGTGACACAAACAGCGTAAAGAAAGAGAAAGAGAAATTCCTGCTGAGCCATTCCTGCGCATTCCAGCTCCCTGAGCTCAGCCTCTGCTAGGACCAGAAACCAGGCGCTATCCAGAGCCAACCCCAGCCGCCAGATGTGTTCCAGGAAGGGTGATGTGAGATTCAGAGGGAAAGGGAAAGGGCTGGGGCGATGCAGGGGATCAGACTTTGAGAGGATCCATCGTGCTTCAGTGGCAGCAAAGCAGCAACCCCGAGGCGCAGCCAGCGCTGGGGATGGGATTCTGTGAAATGGGCGTAAAACCGATTCTTGCAGGGACAGTAGAGGAAAAAGGTTGTGTCAGCCAGGCACTCTAGTGCCTTCAGGCATGGGACTCCTGCTCCAATCCTTTGTGGATATCCCCAGCCTGCATCTGCACCCGCTTCACACCAGGCAAAGTCTGCTTTGTGGTGTCAGTGTCCTGGCTCTCTGCCCCGCCCCCTGTGTTTGTGATCGGGTAGGGCAGGGGAAAGGACAGACAGCTTAGCCTTGAATGCACGCGCTCAGCAGAGGCCCCAGCTGGGCTCTGGAATTCACATCCAGTACTGCTCCAGGACACAGCGCGAGGCTCAGCTCTTTGCTCAAGCTATTTCAGTGTGTGTGTGTTTGTGTGTGTGTGTGTGTTTGTGTGTGTGTGTGTGTGCATGTGCACACACTAGTCTTAGGGGGAGTCTATTCACCGCTGACACTGATCAGTCGCTGGTTCATCCTGGGCTCAATTCTTCCCTCATTTACCCCCATGTAACATGGCATCTACAGGCAGCCTGGGCCAGCAAATAGGGCACCACACTAGAACTCAGGAAAGTGGATTCTATGCTGCCCCTCCCACCATGGGACCACCGTTCAGTGCCTCGGTTTCCCCATCGGTGCAAGGGCTAATGCTGCTCGCCTTTTTTGCAAAGCGCTTTGAGACTGAGGGATAAGAAGGGCTGCGAGAGCGAACCCTGCACAGCTGGTGACGCGGGGCGGGGTGGCGTTCAAAAATGGCCATAGGAAGGGAGTAAAATGGGGCTGCGGCAGAGCTGGTTCCCTTCCCCAGGAAACTGGACGTTGGTCTTTGTTCGGAAAGACGTCGAAATCTTTGTTAATGACATAAACCCATGAATGTGGCAATGAACTGGGATCGTCAACACGGTTCCTTCGGACACTCGTCCATCACACGTTTCTTTGGAATCGATGTGCCCAGGAACAGCGATTTCAATAGACCTGCGTTTTCCGATGGTAGATGCGGGGTGCTGACGGGAGCGACCCAGACGGCTGGCTAACTGTCCGCTCTAGCTCACCCACAAGTTCTGGGTCCCTGGGGGAGGTTTGCTCTCTTGTGTTCTTCAGCAGGCCGGATTAGGTTAGAACAATGGGCCCTTCTAGGTGTAAAATCTGGGCATCTACGAAGGTTGCAGACTCCCAGAAGGTGGGTGAATGTTGCCTAAGGGGATAAAGCCCCGCGGGGTCTCACCTGGCCCACCCAGGGCAGGATTTTTCCCGTATCCTCAGGGGTGCCCAGCAGCCAGAAGCCAGCAGGATGGACATGCAGACACCAGCTTTCTTTGTAGTGTACATGGATTTAAAACTTCCTTCCACTGGCCCCAATTCAGGTTCAAGCCCAGGGCGCTGCTTTGCCCCCACAGCTTCACTGAGGCCTGAAGATGATCCAGATTTGGCCCATAGACCTGTGCTGCTCTGGTCGGACCCGTCTCTGGGGACCTGCTGTTCCTAGTACTAATAAATATCTGATCCCAGATCCACCGGCCTGTCCATAGAGTGAGACAGTCCCGGCTCAGGGTGAGATGTCCTGGGACTCTGCCCACTCTCCAGCAGGACCTGCCGGCCCTCCTTGGGGTTTGGGCAAAGATCCAGCATGGCCAGGCGAGCGCAAAGCCTGCCAGGGTAGAGCACTGAACTGTGGAGCCTCCTGAGATGGCCCCTGCTCAGAGCTGGGGGAGTCTGCTGAAGAAACCAGCCACTGAGGGCACCTGAAAGGTACAATCTGATTTGAGTGACAAGGGGGGAGGGAATAGCTTTTATTGGACTAGCCTGTGCCATGAGAGAGACAAGCTACACACAGGGCTCTTCTTCCTCAGGTCAACTACAGCTTGCTACAATATGTGTGTCAAGGGAGAGACACAGCCTCCAGCGGGCAGTTGTGTATGTGTGTGTGGAGGTCTGGAAACGGGGACGATGCATGTGTGCAGGTCTGTGGGTGCATGTGTGTGAATGAGGCTGTGTGTGTGTGTGTGTCTGTAAGAGCCTGTGTCTGTGTGTCTGTGCCTGTGCCCAGTCTCTGGAGCGTGTCTCTGTTTGTGCATATGCATATTGTGCGTGTCTCAGGGTGCAGGTTTGTGTGTGTCCACTTTTATCAGCATGCGTGTGTGTGCGCAATGGGGTGTGTGTGTGTGTGTGGCTAAGGGCACGCACGCCTGTAGAGTGGGTGTAGTTATGGTGTGGATCTATGTGTACATGACAAGGTTGGACCTACATCTGCCTGCCTGCGTGTAAGGACAAGGCCTCTGACGTGAGACTCCATAGAGTGGGGGAGGGGGAAGGGAGGCAGAAGCCGATGCTTGACTTGAAATCGGAAGGTCTGGGGCAGCCCCTCTGCCCCACCAGCTGCTTTGGCCCCGGCTGGCCCAGGCATGGCAAAGGCATTCCCCGGGCCAGTCTGAGTGAGAGGGAGGCTGGGCGGGGGAGCGCCGGGCAGGCAGCAGAGTGGATTTCTGCTTGAGTGGTTATTATACCGTCGATTTGAAGAGACAGATGACGGCAGTGGCAGAGGAGGCAATAATTGAAAGCACCATGAAACATTAATGAATGCCCAGGGACTGGCTCAGGAGTTGTTAAAGCTCACTTCCCTCTCCCTGCCTCCTTCGCTTTCTAAAGTCAAAATTGTTCCACTGCCCTCTAGGCGAGGGGATTTTTTTTCATTTAAAGATACAGGAGCCCACCAAAGGAGCCCTCGCCTGTCAGCACATGGCATCTCGGCCCTGGTGGCTCCTCGGCGAGGGGCCTGATCAGACAGTGAACTGAACAGATGATTACTTCAAAATAATGACAAGCCTTTGCATCCATAATCAACAAGTTCTTACCGTGCGTTCCGTGCAGCGGGGAATGAGCGCGAGCAAGGGAAGGGGATAACATGGTAATTAGTGCAGGATAGATAGATAGATAGGTGTATGGGGATAGATAGATAGATTAGATAGACGAGTGTATGGGGATAGATAGATAGATAGATAGATAGATAGATAGATAGATAGATAGATAGATAGATAGATAGATAGTAGGGGAATCAGGGTTCCCTCTAATTTTTTACGTCCATGTGCAGAATGAATTTTGTTACGCCCACCAACATGGAGGTGAAGTGTGACAGCCTAGAAGAAAATTAGATGGGGATAGATAGTTAGATAGAAAGACAGACAGACAACAAGGAAGGGGGTGGCAGGTCACAGGTAGATACTATGGTCATGAGCGCAGGATAGTCAGATGGATGGATAGACAGCTATCCCCAGTTATCCACAAGATAATAGTTTCTTGCCCTGAAGATGCCATTCCCTGTGTGCATGGATGTGAGAAGCAGCCCGGCTGACTCTGGATGAGTGCTCAGGGGATGGGGTGCCAGGGCTCCTGGGTTCTAGTCCTTGCTCTGCCATTGAGGTGCCTTGGGCAGGTCTTTTCCATCTCTGTGCCTGGGATGCCTGTGACGGAGTAGGCATACTGTGTGTGCCTCAGTTTCCCCTATGCATTTCTTGAGCGTCTATGTGAAGGGATAAGGATGTGTAGCTGATGCAAAGCAGAGCCTCTCTGCAGGTGTCCATACCTGAAGCTGTAATCTGACTCCAAGTGGGGGAGGGAGGTCACCTGACCTGGCTGAGCCAGGGGGGAGGAGGGGCTGGAGAGTTGCAGTTTGGAGTCTGAAGCTAGCTGGAGTCAGGGAGAGAAGAGGCAGGGAGCTCCAGGCAAGCTGGCCTAGCTCTCTGGCCCCAAAATGGATCTAGCTGAGGGGTCACATTCGCTGTATGGTCTGTGTTAGACCAGGTACTGGTCATCGAATAAATCTCTGTTTTACTGCCTGGCTGAGAGTCACGTTTGACTGTGGAGTGGGGTGCAGAATTCACGGGCTCCCCCAGGACCCCACCCGGGCGGGCTTACTGGGGGAAGCACACGGAGGGGCAGAAGGTGCTGAATGCTCCGAGGTCAGACCCAGGAAGGTTGAAGCGGGTACCCGTGAAGCTCCTAGCCTTGGAGACAGGCTGTGTATGGAGAGGGGACACTTCCCCCGGAATCCTAACTAGCTTCATAGGGAGCAAGTTCCAGACCATCGCCCGGGCACCCCGTGACATCGCCCATGTCCCATGAAGAGAACAGGTACTTTAACCTGGCCAGCGAGGTTTGAGGCTCACTAGGGGAGGCCTGTCCCTTGCTCTTGTTGCTCAGCACTGAGAGGTGGGTGGAGAGTGCACCTGGGCACTGGCAGGGCGAGCGGCTCCCGGGTGCTGCTTCTCCTCATCTCCACGTGGAGTTCCCTTTGGACCTAGGGACACGGATCTCTCAGCACAGCCGGCCGCTGTAGTGGGGAGACAGGACAGGGCTATCACTCACATCCCGGTGCACCGGGGCGGGCCTGGGCTCGCATTGCAGGGCACATGGCATGGCTGTACAGCAGACAGTAGTATTTGCTACTCAGGGGCAGAAACTGAAACCCCCCACCGCAAAGGAGGGAGAGTGGAGAGAGATGAGAAACCCTCGCTTCCCAGCAGCCAGGAGGGAGGGGTGTGTGGATGGCACCCTCACTGAAGGGGAAGGAGGGACGGGGGGCTCAGACTCTCCCCGTGAGCAATGGAGCCAATACAGCCCAGATTAGCACAAGGGGGAGGGAATCAGGGTGCCTCGTCCCCGAACCTCTCCCTGACTCAGAAGAGCTATGTCTATAGTGGCTTTGCCAGGACATTCCTCTCCGGGCGCTTGTCGAGTCCTGTGAGATCACTTGAGGGAAAGTGCCAGAGAAATGCAAAGCTGGAATGTGAGAACGCAGCCAGCCGGCGTTTGTGTGAGGAGAAATTCCTCTCCCCTCTCGACCCCGGCTTCCAGCTCCAGCTCATCCCTGCGGAGCCAAGGGCCGTCTCCCATTGAACAGCCAGGCCACGTATCCCACAATACAAGCCAGGGACGGTCAGGAAAGTCTCCCCCTCCCGGTGACCAGGCTTCTGTGGAACCGTTCCTGGTTCAAGTGGCAGGGTCTGCTTTGGGCCAATGAGGGGCGCTTCTCCCATTCCTCTCCTGCAAGCCGGCCCGGATGGATTCCCAGCACCGAGGCCTTTTGAGCCTCACCCCTGATTGGCAGGAGTCTCTGGGTTCTGCCGAAGGTGGAGTCATAAAAAGGAGCGGTTGAAAAAGACCCAGCCCTGGGGTCTTGTCCATCTGCAGTGGCCTGCACTGTGCACGGCATTTTGAGATGGGGCCACCTTCCACCCCTTCCCTCCTGTGCTTGGGAATTAGAAATCCCCAGGCCAGAAAAACCAGCGCGTCCCCACTAACAGGGCCCCTCGCCAGACGCTTCTGAGGAAGGTGTTTGCCTGCAAAGCATCAATAATTATTAAATTCACGATTATTAACATAACAATCATTATCATTGTTAATAATGATAATGGGTAAAACGTGCGCTAAATCTTTACCCTGGCAACACCAGAGTGATGGGAGCTATTGCTGTCCCAGTTTGGGGGAGCGCTGTTGGAAATTAGTGGTGTCTCTGTGATATACAGCCCAGAATCACACCAGTTGGTCATTCTCAGAGGTATTTAGGCACCTATCTCCCACTGATTTCTATTCCCCCAGGTCAGGTCGCTCTCGGCTCCAGAGGGCATGGATCAATGTTCATGTCATGCTACCCATCAGTGCCTGGCCCGGGCTGGGGAAGCTAATGATCCAACTGGGGAACCAAATTCGGCACCACCTGAGGCACATTGCACACACACTAAGAAGATTCTCTGTTCCCAAAGACTCACCCTGAAGATCTGTCCTTTTCCAGGGGGACTAGCTGCATTTTTCCAGCTGAAGCACTTTGGAGGTGAGGGGGAAGTTCCACTGGACTATTTTTCTGGGCTCATCCGCAGCGCCTCCCAGTTCCTGCCAGCCGCTAAAGTAACTGGCTGTTTGCCCCAGGCAGCCTAAAGTCTGCGTGTCCATGTGCAGGGAGATGTCTGTTCTCCCCACCTCTGGGGCTGGAGCCAGGCACATGTCAGGGGGTGGGTCAGTTTCTTAGTCTCTCCCTGTCATTCCATCCCCCCCAGGGCGAGGAGCTGGGGTGAGCGCCCCGTCTGTGCCGAGGGAGAAGCTGTTACGGAATGGAGACATTAACAGAAACTTTCACGTCTCAGGCAAAACGAATGACCTAGGCACGAAGAGTCCCTGAGAGTTGCTGGTTTCAAGCAGCTTGGAGGGCCAGAGAGATGGGGGGGCGAGTTCAGAGCGGTCCGTATGCACGAAGCGTGCTGCTAGAATTGGAGTGTTCAACCCACCCCCCCGGGCCCGAGTGCGGACAGTCCCCAGCAGAGGGGCGTGAACAGTTTTTAACAATCAAAGTTATGTCTTTCCCTGTTGGCAATTTGCCCCCACGACTCTCTTGCATTTGTTTGCTATCCAAATGGAAGTGAGCTATAGCCCATGAAAGCTTATGCTGAAATAAACTAGTTAGTCTCTAAGGTGCTACAAGTATTCCTCGCTTTCTTTACAGATACAGACTAACACGGCTGCTGTTCTTGAACCTGACATTTCATCCTGTGATTCCTGGCCTGTAGCTCGTTTGGGAGCCCGCCATGTCGAAACGATGAGCTTGGGCACATCTGTCACTTGGGATATTTCCACCCCTGCTTGGCTCCCTGTGGCCCTTGGGGTCAGGTTCCTGGTGTACACACTCGTGATTATGATGGTGAAATTCACTCTTGGTGAATATCTTGCAGCATTCGCTACTCCTGCTCCTTTACCTTCCCCACTGGGATGCTTGTTGGCTGGAACACAACAGGGCGTGAGCTCTAGTGAAGCATCCTGGGGCACCAATCCACACAGATGTTCCTGGAGTTATTGGGCCATGTGCCCAGCTCCGGTCCCTGCACAGTGCCCTGGAGCCTCCCCTTGCTCTACCTCCACCTCCCAGGTAGGGGCGTGTCCCTAGGTGGTGCCTTGGGCCGGGGGATGGGCTGCGCCCTCCTCTAAGTACAGATTTATGGGCAGATTTATGATCTAAGTACAGATTTATGTCTCCAGGGTGCCGACGACAAGTCCCTTCGTTCTCTCCTCCCAGGTGAGGCGATGTGACCCTCGCTGGTTCCTGGGGCGGAGGCTCAGGTTAGCAAGGCCATACAGAGGAGAGGCATGGGATGCCTAGTGGGGTGTGTGTGTGTGTGGGGGGGGAGTGGCAACTCCTGCCCTGCACTGGAGGGAGGGCTAGGGAGAGTGGCTCAGGCTGGATGGCCCCATGCGTGAGCAGGGGGTTTGGGGCCAGCCCTGCACCTGGGAGGGAGAGGGGGCCTCAGGCAGCTTCACGCATGGGCAGGCAGCAGGGGGGGGGTCTTAGGTCGACCCTGCCCAGGGGGAGCGGTGGAGGGCTCATGGGTCTTCCCTTTGGCAAAATATGATCCCGACTAAACTGGATCCCCTCCCATTAGCGATTGCTCCCGTCCCCCGTGTCCCGTTCGCAATCACGTGGCCTCCCATTGGCAGCTGCTTCCCCGGGACACCAGGGAGGTGCTGAGTGTATTTGTAGCGGCCTGAGTGCGCTAAGTGTCTAACCTTTCTGAGCAGAACAATCGCCCCAGATGCTTTGGCCCCTCCCAGCTTTCTCTCTGCTGGCCAGCCCCCCACTCACCATCTGAAAGTGTTCCACAAGCCAGTCTGGGAACTTGAGCTCTCTGCCGCTGGCCGTCCGGGAGGCCGGGTTTTCCATGGTGCAAGGGATGCCTGTATAACCCTGGCGGGACACAGCGCTCTTCCTGCAGACTTGTTTATTCCTCCCTTCTCGGGTTGCTAGCGTGAGAGCAGCTAAACCAGGTAGAAATGTGTTAACCCCCCGGCGAGCAGCCTGGAACAGCACCAAAGCGCTGGAGAGGTTTGTGAACTATAGGGTGCTAAATCCTGCCGTCTGTAGTGTGTCAGAGGGATGGGGGGTAAGCCGAATGGTAAGCGGAAGGATGTGATTGTCATGGTCCAGGAGCTTACGTCCTCCCTTGGAGGAGTCACTTTGGCAGACCAGTCCATATGCTTTCTGGATTCCAAAGAGGCCAGCAGTCAGAGAGAAAGCCTCTGATCCCCGCTGAGCCTGCTCTGTTCAGGAGTGAGCTACCCAGGAGTTCACACGCGCTGCAGAGCATTTGAAGTTGGACTGTGCAGCTGTAGATTTATTCAGGGGTTGTTTTTTTGAAGGATGTAATTTAGTCAGAGCAAAGGAACCTTATTAAGCCGCTCCAGCCTCTCTCTCTGCTGAGGCTTTGCTAAATTCTGCAAGCCACATTTAGAGCATTTATTTGAGCTCTTTCCAGCTGACAAGCATGGGGGATGGGAGTGGAAGTTCCTCTGGCTGCTTTTACTGCCTGACTCCCCAGCTATCTGTCTCCCACAGGCTGCCTCCTCTCTGCTCAAGAGGCCGCTGCGTGGGCTCTTCCTCCAGCACCTGCTGGCTGCTAAGAACTGGAGCTGGAGGAGATAACACAGGGACAGGGATGCTCCGTGCTGGGGCAGTAAGGAGGATGCCCTGAATTCCTGGCATGGCACCCCAGGGCATCAGTGAGTTCCAGCACCCACCCAGGACAGGGTCTGAGATATTTCCAAGCGCACCGAGGGCCCAGGCTGAAATGCAATTAGACAATGAGTTGAATTTTTTGTCAGGCTTCAGGATGTGGGCTAATGACCATATCTGTCCGTGGCTACTGCCTGACCCTGATGAGTGCACAGGGAGCCAAAAGGCAGCCACTTCTGGGAGGAAGCACAGCAGCTATTGACAGGTTGTTTAAATACCCCTGGGAGGATTTTGTCTAGGACACCGGTCGACACTCCAGCTCATGACAGATAATCTGGAATGACGTCAGTCAGGCCCTTCTTCTCTACCTCCGCCAGACCAGGGTACTGCCATGTCCCTCGCAGCGACAGGGCATGGCTGGAATGAGTAGAAAGGGGACTGGAGCTAGCTGAAAACTCTCCCTTAAGACTGCTTTGGATATAAAACTGGGGTTTCAGCTAAAAATTTCCAAGAAGTGTGTCGGCTTCCAGTGGAAAATGTCAAGTTTTCGTCCAAAATGTTTTAGTCAAAACCTGAAAAAAAAAAATCTCTCCTTTGGGATTTGTGATGCAAAGGTCAGAGGTTCTGGAGGAGAAAAGCCCCTTTTCCAGCTGCTGCAGTGGGGATTTCTCACCCGGCAGCTGGAGCCAGAGAGCCACTGTGGTTCCTTCTGGCTCCCAGGCCATCAAAGGCTCGAGCAGGGCCTGCTGTCGAGTACTTGCTGACATCCGGTCGGAGCTCAGGGTCAGTTACCAACTCACCAACCCCCCTTCTGGCAGCCCGGGGATGCACTTGGGAGTCTCCCCTCCAAGGCGAACAAGGCTCAAGGCTCAGAGCGGTTAAGGATCAGTGCACCGGCTGACACAGCTGCAGGCAGAGCTAATGGTGTTAGTCGCACCTGTCAGTGCTGGTGTTCGGCTCTCTCCTGGCAGCCAGGTGATGGCACCTCCTCTCAGTGATCTCTCGCTGAGCTGGCCAGTAGCAGAGTCAGGCGCAGCCGCCAGCCTGAGGAGTGCAGTGAGCTCTCCTGGGAGCTGAAACACAGCGGGGGTTCGCAGAGCCGCCCAGTGCAGGATCTTGCCTCTAGCAGGGCCCTACTGCCTCAAATTGCTGGCCAAGCGTGCACTGCTGTGTGAAGGGCAGGGGTGGAATTCCTTCCTGACCCTTCCCGGGATCAGCTGCAGCCCTGTAGCCTGGCATTCAGTTACATGTCACCATGGCCTCACCTTGGCACATACCCCCTGGGCCCTCTTCGTACCTGTCCCTCACGCAGTGCCAGCCCTGGGCAGCCCATTCATTCAAGGCTGGGGCCCTCAAAGCCAACTCCAGCCCCCCCCAGGCTTTCACACTACATACAAAGGCCTGGTTCCCTGCTCCTCCCGGATCGATTCCGTCTGGAGCGACTCCTGCTTCACACAGGGCTTAGAGGGGAAACGGGGATCCTCTGACTCAGCTCTGGGCCCCAGTCTGATCCCCCTTGCACTGGCCTCACCCCAGCAAGACACCAAGACCTCTGGGGAGTTGCTCCTGGTTGACCCTGGGGCTGGGGGGACCAGAAGCAGCCCTGGCGCCTTTCAGGGGAAGGTGGTAGGTTTGTACTCAGACTAGGCTGGTTGCCGCCCATGTTTCTGGTTCCTCTTCCAATTCTCCCCAGCTTTGGAAACGGAGCAGCAGGGTCTCGGGGAAAGTGCTGGACGGAGACGGGCGGCTGTAGCGTTTACCACGAGATACCTAGGGGAGCCGACAATATCCTCTCCTAAGGAACCCCTCCTCCAAGTCATGGCGCTAACATGGCGGCCATTTGCCCCCGTTGCTCTGTTCACCCTGCTGGTGTGCTCTACCCCGTCCCCACCCTGCGCTCTGCTGCTCTGTTTAGACTGTGTGCTGCTCAGGGCAGGGACTGGCAGCTACTCTTTGTGTCCAGCACCGCGGGGCCCCACTCCTGGCTGGCTCTTAGGCACTGCCATAATAAACATGATAGATTCCTGCCCACAGGTGACCTTGCCTAGTTCCCCTTGCAGTACAACTCAAAGCCCTGTCTCCGCTAAGATTTTACAGTGGGGTAGCTGTGACAAAGTGGGAGTACTGTGTGTGTGTGTGCCTCGGTTTCCCCTATGCATTTCTTAAGGAGTAGGGACTGACCCTGGAAGCAAGGAGGGAACCCCTCCCCTCTGAAGGTGTGCATCCCTGATGCTGTAATCTGACCCCAGGAGGAGAAGGGAGGTCAGGTGATATCTCCAGCCCGGGAAACAGACAAAGGAAAGCATGGATGGGCTGGGGAGGGTGTGGTCAGGCTGGGTCTAGCTGGGAAGGGGAGAGGAGTTATCTCGCTCTCTGGCCCCAAGATGGATCCAGCTGAGGGCTCACACTCGCTCGCTGCATGGTCTGTGTTAGACCAGATCAAAGTCATTGAATAAACCTGGGGAAGAAGCAGGAGCCCAGAATCTGGGTCTCACCTCCTAGCACCCCAGAAGGGCCTGACGCAGGGGCCCTGTTGAGACTGAGAAGCTGTGAGTTGGATGGTGTTCCTGACATCTCAAATAAACCGTCTATTCTGCTGGCTGGTTGAGAGTCACGTTTGACTGTGGATTTGGGGTGTAGAACCCATGGGCTCCCCCAGGACCCCGCCCAGGCGGGCTTGCTGGGGGAAGCACACGGAGGGGCAGAAGGTGCTGAATGCTCTGAGGTCAGACCCAGGAAGGTGGAAGTGGGTACCCGTGAAGCTCCTGGCCTGGGAAACAGGCTGTGTACGGAGAAGGGGCCCTCCACCCGGAGTCCGGTCTGGATTCCTAGGGAGCGGTTCCAGACTATCGCCCGGGCGCTCCGTGACAGTAGCACAAGGGTGTTACTGGTCAATGCGCCGCTGTAAGGTGCCCCATGTAGCTGCTCTATGCCAGTGGGGGGAACTCGCCTGCCACCCCCAGCGAGCGCCGACGCAGGGCTGTCCACACCAGCACTTTTGCTGGTGAAACTTCAGTCAGTTGGGGGAGTGGGAAGATTTTTCACATCCCCGACTGACAAAACTTTCACAAACAAACGTGGCAGTGTAGACAGAGTCTTCGACTTGTCACGGCTGGGACTGTCTAAGGCCACGGCGACACTACCACGTATGTCGGAAAAATTGACGTCACTCAAGGGTGTGAAAACACACCCCAACCGACACGTTTTGCTCCCATAGCGTGTAGCGTGCACAGCAAGTGTCTCCCGCCGACATAGTTACACTGCCTGTTGGGGGGGGGGGGTTGAACGATGTCAGCGGGAGAGCTCTCCCCGAGGGGGTGCTACTGGATACAAACCATCAGGAGGAGGAACCTCACAAGCACTCCCCCGGGCAGAGGAGGGCTGCAGGGACGTCGCTAAAGGAACAGGGACCTGGGCTCCTTTAGATCCCAGGAGCCCCTGAGATCTGCAAGTGGGTGGGTGAACCCAATGGTGCTGCTGCTCCAGGCCCCTCTCGCTGCTCTTCACCTGGCTCTCAGGAACGCCGGGCAGCAAAGCAGCCATTGCCTCCTCTGGGTTAGCTGGAAGGATGGTCTAGTGCGGGGGGTGAGGGGGTTGGGGGGGGGGGGGACAGAAGTGAGGGTGAGGGGGGGACAAGACTGAAATCTGGATTCAATTGTCCTGTGCAACTTTGGGCAGGTCACTGATCGACCCTCTGCCTCAGTTTCCCCTCTGAAACCCCAGGATGATACTTCCCTGCTTTGCGAGGGGCTTGGGCACAATCCAGTAGTGACTGTGGGGCTCCCAGATACTAAGATGGCAGAGGGCCCTAGCCAGGAGCATACCCCAGAGAAATCCAGGGGTGGCAGGCACACTGTGTCAGAAAATACTCACCACCCTTCGGACGTGGTGATTTTACATTGGGTCGTACAAAACACTGAAATGGGTTCCCTAGGGAGGTGGTGGAATCTCCTTCCATAGAGGTTTTTAAGGATTAGGTTGGTGTTGGTCCTGCTTTTGCAGGGGGTTGGACTAGATACCTCCTGAGGTCCCTTCCAACCCTGAGATTCTATGAATCTGTGAATGCACCAGGGCTTGTTTTTAGAATTTCTGCCTGCATATCTAGGACTTGTCTGAAATGTGCCTTTGGCCCTACCCCCAGTGATAACCCCCTAAGACTGTGGGGAGTTCGGTACTGACGCTGGGAGCCTGGCCTGGGGATCATTCCTGGGGGCCTGGAGCCAACAGCTAATTTTGCCACATGGAAATTAGGCATAAAATGCTCCAATTGAATGGCGAGGCCTCTTCTCTAATTTGGCAGATGACACATTCTCATCGTCGGCAGGAAGATGAAAGCTTTGAGAGCTGGTGAGCACTAGCAAATTCTGTGAAAATCCCTCTTTTGTCAGGAGCGATAGAGACACAGGCAGATGAAAGACAGATGATAAAATTAGTCCATATGCAAGGCAGAGAGAGAGAGAGAGAGAGGATATGTCTCAGAGAACTGGAGGAGAAGGTACCTAAAATGTGTGACGTACTGGCCAGAGGGAGCTGGGTGTGTGAGGGAGAGAATAGGATACAGCCCATCCTTATTCCCTCCTTAGCATCCAGGTCTCATTCTCATCTGTGCTGGAATCACAAAGTCTCCATAACTGGTTCAAAATTAAAACCAAACCAGTGACCCTGGGCATGCGCTCCCTCCCCCCCCCACTCCAGGTCCCTGTGGTGCCCAGACCCGCCAGACGTCCGGAGTGTTGTGTGGCACTCCCCACTCATTGGCAGGGTCTCAGAAATCCTTGGCCTCACACACAGGCCCTGAGGCCCCGCAGTGCCCCTCAGAGCTAAGTGGCAGGTTTCTCCAGGTGAGAACTGTTGGTCAGCGGAGCCCAGCCAGGAGCAGGAAACCTCCATCACAGGCTGTAGAACCAGATTGGACCCAGGCTTTCTCTCAAGGTGCTGGATCACCGGGCTCCAGGCTCCAGCCAAGGAGTCCAGCTGGCCTAGTCTGCTGCGGCTGGGGGTGCCGGATCCTGTCACTGCCTGCTCCCGGCTCCACGCTTTCCCTTCAATGGTTGCGAGCCAGATGCCAAGCGAGGCTCTGATGTCTGCCTCTGCCCGCGGGCCCCTCGAAAGGCAGCTCTGGTTGCTGCAGGCTGCCTCATTGATCTCAGTGGGGGCAGGGGGGGCGACTCAAAGGCCTGATGGGGACTGTTTAAATGCCCACATTGCCAAGGGTTGTGTGCTGCGGAGGGAGAGGATGATCGGATTGTGGAGCAATCCGGGGAGCAACATCATGTTCTGGTGTCATGAGGGGGCGGGGCGGGGCTTGGGGGAGAAGCTCAGGCAAATACCACCCCTTGTCTGCCCCCCCCCCCCCCCCACGGGAGACTGGACCCGGCCGTCTCGGGAGAGGACCTGTTCTCTCGAGATCGCTGGCCTAGTTCTGCAGACTCAGGCGAGGCGGCAGGTCAGTCTGATTACTTGACACCGTAGGTGCTGGTGTGCTGAGACCACAGTGTACCCTGCTGACCTCACCTTGTCTCACTACTTCCTCGGCCTCCCCCCCGTCCCTCGGCCTCCCTCTAGTCTCTGCTGAGACTGTAAACTCGTGGGGGCAGGGGCTGTCTTTTGGGTCTGGGTCTGAGCAGTGCCTAGCTCCGGGGCTCCTGGACCCTGACTGGGGCTGCTAGGTGCTCCCATAATACACCTAATATATAATGCACAGAGCCTAATGCCAGGGGGTCTTGGTCCCTAGCTGGGCCTGCTAGGCGCTACCATAATACACCTAATATATAATGTACAGAGCCTAATGCCAGGGGGTCTTGGTCCCTAGCTGGGCCTGCTAGGCGCTACCATAATACGCCTAATATATAATGTACAGCGCCTAGCACCATGGGGTGCTGATCTCTGGATGGGCCTGCTAGGCGCTACCATAATACTAATAATAAAGGATACAAATGTTTACAGCAGTGTCCAGGAATCCCAGTAAGAATCTGGTGCTAGGCACTGGGCAAACCCATGAAAGAAGGCCCATGAGCAATCAGCCCTGATCCCTGGTGGACAATGGCCGAGGCAATGAGACACGTTCCTCACAGTGTGAACCGGTGTTTGGCAGCTGGGCATGTCCAAATGTGTGCAGAGTATCGCCCCTTGGGTATATACAGACTGCGCAATGCCAAGCCATGCGGACACCAGAACCAGCATTTTGGGGTGTAGAATACACCGTACTGGCCAGCCCTAGTGCTTCTGGTGTTGTCCTAAGTGCAGAGCCTGTTACCCTCTCTTCACACGTACCTGCCCTCACCTGCCCCCAGGGAGCCCCTCTGCCTCCCTCCTTGCTCCATCGGCCCCATGGGAGCGAAGAAGGGGAAGACGTGCTGCTGGACTGAATGTTTATCCCTCCTCCCTGAAAGGAAACAGCTTCCCAGCCAGACCCTCTGCTGGCGTCAGCGGGTGAGTCTCATGGGCTTCAGTGGGGCTGGGCCCATTTACAGCAGCTGAGAATGGGGGGGCGAGAACTTCCCCTTCCCCTCACGACGCAGCCCAAGCTCTGGTAACATCAGGAGACTCCCTGGTGTCGTGCGACACCCACCAGGAGTGAGTCAACGAGAACATTAATCACAAACAGCACAATCGAGTCACTGCCTCCTCTGCCTGCCTAAAGCCGCCATGTCTAGGAAGCAGCGTGGTGAGAAGCCACAGGAGGCATTAGGAGACCTGGGCTCCATTTCTGGTCCTCTCTGGCCTGCTGGGTGAATTTGGGCAAGACCCCACCTGTGTCCGTGCCTCGGTTTCCCCATCTTTAAAACATGGGAAAACATTCGCACTTGCTGCCCTGTGCGAAGCACCCTGGGAGCTGCGGCTGATTCTTGCCCTGTGGCCAAGACTGGAAGCTCTTTGAGGGAGGGGCTGCCTGCATTCTGGGTTGGGGGAACGGGGAACGGTTGGGCTAGCAATGTGACCGTGGCAAGAGCAAAGGCTCCTGTAGCCATCTCGATGCCGACCAGGGGCCTTGCAAAGAGCCCAGGAGTATTGCTTCTTGCATGGAAATACGGGGAGTGGAATCCAATAACTAACTAACCCATCTGTGCACAGCCAGCACTGTCCAGCCGAGAGCTGAAAGCCATGGGGACGGCAGCAGGAGGGCAGGGAGCTCTTAATTCCTGGAACCCACCAAAAAAATCAAATCAAATCAAACTCTGCCCAGAAATGGCTTTTACTGGGGAGAATAATTAGCTATCTCATTCTTATTTCTCCTGCTCAGCTAATTGTCTGTGGACAATCTGATTGTAACAGTGTCCAGTGATGCAGAATAACCATTTTATTTCTGCTAGACATTGCCTCTGCAATTAGCACTATTGATTGCATCTTTCTGTTCTCTCACCTGCTGGCTCTCGGGGGGTGGGGGGTATCAAAGGTGCTGCTCTCACCTGGTTCACTTCCTCCCACGCTAACGAGGTTGTGCCCTTGACATTGCTGTGTGCCCTGGCAGGGTCCCCGACCAGGCAAGGCGCGCTCCGTGGAAGGCTGTCTGCCATATAACGCTGCTCATGAGTTTGATCCTGCCTCCACCCGTCTATCAAAGGACTGAGCACTCCACTCAGCTGAGAAAGTCCCTGAACGCCGGGGAGAAATGCAGACAGGCAACCTGTAACGGGTCGTTCTGCAGACCCTAAAGCAGGGTCGCAGAGGAGTCTGCTCGGCTCTCTGGCCTCCAGCTCTCCCTCCATTGCCCACAGGCAGGTGCATCAGGACAAGACAGTTCTGCTGCTCGCCAAGAACCCAGGCTGTTCCTGAGAGTTAGTGTCACTGGCTCATTAAGTGCTTGTCGGCCCCAGACCAGCCTCCTGCGTCACTGGGGATAACAGGAGGACTGTTAGCTCTGCTAATGGACTTCAGTGCTGGGGAAGGAGCCAGATAGCAGGGGAAGGTGGGGCCACAAAAGGCCCCTCCTACCAAAACCAGATAAACCATCCCCTCAGGATAGGAGAGGGGCCACAATGGGCCTGGGGTCAAAGTTCAACGGGACAAAGAAAAACAAATGCCTAGGGCACTGAATTGCCACTCTGCATGACAATGGCTAGTCACTGGGCCAGGGGCAGAGAGGAAGTGGCTCTATGGCCTGGAGGTCAGAGCACCCATGGGAGACTCAAGTTCCTGCTACAATGGCTAAATATTAACCACGCAGAACAGCTTCACCGGGAGAGACTGAGGCAGCCATTCCCCAGGTTCAATCCCTCCTGCGACAGGGGAAACCCAGGCTCTGCTGGTTTTGCCCACCTTGGGCTGGGGGGGATTGAACCTGGGTCTCTGACACCCCCCTAGGGTGGTCTAGTGACAGGATCACAGGCTGCCAGGGCCATTTTGTCACCTTCCGTTTGACCCCAAATGGATTTTTTTTCAATTCACCAAACTAGTTTGCACTTTTTGGAGTCCGTTTGTCCCAAAATTCATGAATTAATTTATTTTCAAATATATTTTTCCCAACAGCCAGGAAATTAAAACATTCACTGCTCACGTTTGTCTCAGCGGGGGCAGCATCCGCCCCTCCTCCCCTCTGTGCTCGGGAACAGGGACCCGGGAGTGCGGAGGAGAATTTTCCCCTGGAAGAAGCTTGTCTTATGCAATACATTGAATCACTACCTGGAAAGTTAAATATTCTGGTCTAAGGAAGGTTTTGGCTCCAAGGTCCAGATGGCTCCAGTAGCGAAGAGCGTTCCAGAGCAATAGGAAATTGGTGTAAATAGCAGATTGTCCAATTAATTTCACCCACACCAGATTTCTATCCATACAGAAATTCAGCAGTTGTAACCAGAGCGCTCTCTCCAGTCCTGGGAGCTGTAACTACCAGGAGTTTGATTTATCCGCTGGATTCTCCAAATGGAAAGCTGTCACTTATCTCCTGCTCCTGGCATGCTCTGTTCTGGGGACAAGAGTGCTTCATTCACCGCTCTGAAGCATGGTCTGGAGCCAGCTCGACTTTAAAAACCAAGCAGGGGATGAAGATGTCATTCTTCAGGTCTTGTAGAGAAAAACACGCCAAGGATTCAAAGCAATCATGGGCCCGAGTGGATTTCCCAGGGCAAGACAAGAGCTGCAGTGACGTCAGGCCTGACATTTGTCCCCCACCCTGCAAGGAATGAGTCTGAGGAAGCCCTTAAGCACCAAAGGCGAAAGCTGCTGCCCCTAGCAGTAGTGGGCTCTTCTCTTCTCTATGGCACTGGGAGCAGGATGGGCCCCAAAGCGCGGGGATGCCTATCCTGAGCATGAAGTCCAAAGCAGTTCAGCTCTTAAGGGCAAACGTTCCCGGCAAGAGATGAGAGTCAGCGTCTCTGCAAATGCCCGAGCTTCTCTTTGTTTATACACAACCGTCACTCGCACCCGCTGCCCATGAGGTCCCCAAAGGCCAGGACCAGTGCACACTGCAGCTAGGGCTGCCAGGTGTCCAGTTTTCGAAAGGGGAATCTGCCAGTGTCTGGTCCGATCTACTGAGCGGACACGAAAAGGCTGGTTACTGTGGGCATGGGGAGGGGAGAAGTGGGCCTGGGGTAAACCAGTGCAGGCCCCTTGGAGTAGCACGGTTTGCAGGGCTGCAGCAGAGAAGAGAGGGTGGGGCTCTGGCGAGTGGGGCAAGGGGCTTCCCAGGGATATGGAACATGCCCCCGGAAGGAGGGAACATGAGCTGCCCTGCCAGCGCAGAGGAGGGGAGGGGGCTGCTGGGCAGGAGGGATGGGTCCCAACTCCCATGAGGTCGCAGCGCTCTCCCGACCTGCACTGCCCGGCAGCCTGCTGGAGCTGGGGCTTGCAAGTCCCTTGGGGCTGCCCACGTGGGAGTTGAGGGGGGACAGCAGAGAGCAATGGGGGAGGTGGAGGGGATGGGGCAGGGCCTTGAGGGAAGAGGTGGGGCAGGGAAGGGGCCTTGGGGGAGGGGGAAGAGGTGAGGCTTGGGGGGGAGGGGGAGGAAGAGTCTAATTGTCAGGCATTAGAAGGTTGACCACTCATAGACAGGCCTGGCTGAGGGAGCCAGGTGGTGACAGTGAGGCCAGGAACCGCTCACCAGAACTTGGAGGTGCGTACAGGGAATTAGCATCCAGATCTATAAAACACTTGGTACCAATTATTATAATGCACCGATTATGGGAACTCAATAGTACCGCTGGTGGCTAATGGGAGCAATTACCCAGATATGACTGCAGTGGCCATATTAATAACTCTAGGCCATTACTATTTGTGAGTGATGACACTGTACATAATCCCTCA
Organism: Sternotherus odoratus; assembly: GCA_032164245.1. Classification (NCBI taxonomy): domain Eukaryota; kingdom Metazoa; phylum Chordata; order Testudines; family Kinosternidae; genus Sternotherus; species Sternotherus odoratus. The sequence goes on along the minus strand of JAVMKO010000021.1, from coordinate 6,605,165 downwards.
TCATCTCTCTCCCCAACACACACACAACTTCACAGCCTGTTCTGATATCACTGTGCTGTGACACGGGCAGTAAGCAGGCTCTACACCCCCCCTAACATGACACTCCCCCTTCCCATGCCCCTCAGCACAGAGGGACCGGCATGGCGGGAGCTCACACTCCAGGGTAGGGACACTTGAAAATTTTCCACCAAAACTGGGTTTTTCAACAGAACATTGTAGGGGTTCGTCTAAATAATGTTTTTCATAAAAGGTGCCCACTTTCCGCAGGGTTGGTCAAAATCAGAACACCCAAAAATTCAAAGTACTTAGATTATGAAATGCTGCTGCAGTGTATTATGGAATGCTGTAGCAGGCTCATCAGAGTTTCCCTGGCCTAACTCCCACCGGCTGGGCATGGGGTACAGCCTGAGCGGTTAGCCAAATTTCGGGGTCTTGCAGGTTATTTCTTTGGGGGGAAATTGAAGATATGAGTCAGGTATTTCTTTGGTGCAGCCCTGTGTACACAAAGTCCCAAGCTCCTGAACACAGCATAAATCAAACTGCAAGAAGCAGTTTCTTGCTCGCTGTTCCAAGCCTGTTTTGAGCCAGTACTCCACCCAAAATGCTTTCTCTCTTGGCTTCTTCTCAGGACCACCTCACTGGTGCTTCTCTGCCTGTCTCCTTGGCCTTCCTGCTGCTTTCCACTCACAGACCCCCACACACCTCTAAGCAATACCTTACTCCTTGTGACAGAGTGGGAATGTTCTTAATGTTCTCTCTGGATACTGTGTGTGTGCCTCAGTTTCCCCGTGCATTTCTTGAGTGTCTATGTGAAAGGATAAGGGTGTGTAATTGGTGCAGAGCAGAGGGCCAGTGTAAGTAAGTAGCCAATGCCCTGTCTTGGGCCTGGGCCCTTCCCCTCTCTCAAGGTGTTAGTTAGCTGGAAGGTGAAAACAAAGGGGTCAGGTGACCTCCTGGCCCGGGAAGGAGACAAAGGAAAAGAAAGAGGAGGGGCTGGAGAGAGAGTTCGTTGGAAGCTGGCTGGGAACAAGGAATGAAGTGCAGACAGCTGTCTGATTCACTGCCCCCCAAAATGGATCTGGCTGAGGGGTTGCGTCCGCTGTACCTACAAGCTCTGTTTTAGATCATGTTCCTGTCGACTAATAAACCTCTGTTTTACTGGCTCGCTGAGAGTCAAGTCTGACTGCGGAGCTGGGATGCAGGACCCACTGACGTCCCCTGGGGGGCTCGCTGTGGGAAGCGCACAGAGGGGCAGAAGATGCTGAATGCACCACGGTCAGACCCAGGAAGGTGGAAGCTGTATGCTGTGAAACTCCTAGCCTTGGAGACGGGCTGTTCACAGAGAGGAAGCTTCCCCCCGGAGTCCTGACTGGTTTCATAGGGAGCAGTTCCAGAGCATCGCCCCGGGGACTCTGTGACAACCGGTATCAGACTCCATGACACCCCTGCATTTGCATTCAGACCCCAGGGAAAACCTCTTAGATCACATGGCTCAATTTGCTTGTACGTTAGCCTTGCCATACTAGTCTGCGATTTGGGTGGTGGGTTCCATTGTTTCAGCTATCAATAGCACAAGGGCATGTAACTGTTCTGTCAAGTAGCCTGAATAGAAGGCAGCTATGAAGCCCACCAGCTTCAAAGGGGTTTGCTGCTGCCCATAGATCAAAGAGCTGCTGCCTGGAGCAACCCAACCTCCAGCACAATGACAAAGATGCATTAGCGTCCATTCTGCACTTTAAACAGCCTTTGAACAGCAGAGAGCCAGGAGGGTTCAGAGAGAGGGAAAGCAAGGTGCAAGCCACCGCGATCAGGAACATGAACGAGGGGGGATAATATTCTGGGACTGTCACAGCATCGCCAAAGCTTAAGAGCGTCTCCTCTTACTCCTTAAATCTCTCTTCCTCCACCGTGCTCACCAAGCACTAGAAGCTGGGAGAACTCCCCCACCAGGCGCTGGCTCAGTCAGACTGATGGGAGTATTTAGCACACAGGCAGGGTGTAGTCAAACACTCTTCCAGTCAGAGACACCCTGTCACCCAGGTGACATCCCTCTGACATGCTGCTAATTTAGCAGCAGCGGGAGGAGCCTGTTACCACTTCGGCTGCTTGCAAAACAACAGGCCTCTCCCAGGGCTTTCTGCATGGGGGGGGGGGGGGGGGAGCTTGACGGGTTTGGCTCCCACTTCTACCCATTGGCCCAGGCCTGAGGACAGGAGTGAAGACTGTCAGTGTGGGGCCAAGCCCACTCCCCACCTGCCAGCTCAGGGCTGGCGCCGCTCAGAACATTCTTGTTACTTGCCCAGGGGACATTTTGGGGGGGGAAAATCCTTGTTTTCTTTCACGGTCATCAACATTTCCCACCCCGCGCTCTTTGGTTTTTACCCCTAGCATAGCTGAGACCAGGGGACCAGAGCACAGACACTATGAGCCAGACCTGGGGTTACCACTCATCCATGTCCATAGCAAGGATGGCTTTTAGCAAACTCCCAATGTGTTTTTTAATCAATGCAAACCATTATGTTTAATTTTAAGCATGCTGAGGCCTGTCCCTTCCTTTCTGCAGCTGTGGTGTCTAATCAACGTGGCCTAGAGATGAACCCAACTGACCTCAGTTCTGTTCCTGGCTCTGCTACTGGGCTGCTGGGTGACCTGGAGCAAGTCACTTTGCTGCTCCATGCCTCAGTTTCCCCACTTGTAAAAGGAGGATAATGACACTGACCTGCTTTGTAATGAGCTGTGAGATCTACTGATGGGAAGGGCAAGATAAGAGGCAGGGGTGATTCTGATCTCTCCCCATTCACATCAATCTATTTATCTATCGAGCTCAGTGGTTCTCAAACTTTTGTACTGGTGATCCCTTTCATAGCAAGCCTCTGAGTGTGACCCCCCGATAAATTAAAACACTGTTTTACAGATTTAACACCATTATAAATGCAGGAGACAAAGTGGGGCTTAGGGTGGGGGCTGACAGTTCGTGACCGCCCATGTAATAACCTCACGATCCCCTGAGGGGCCCCCAATTTGAGAACCCCTGCTCTCTCTAGTATTAATTGTGACTGGTAAGCCATGCTGCTTTCTACTGAAGTTTCTCTCCTGGCGTGTGATCATGAGCCTGAATTACTCCACCTTGAGGGAGTCTAAACTCTGAACCCAGATTGGGATCCAGAGTTCGTAACTGGCCCCTGCCTCTCCAGTGGGCTCCGAACAGCATTGCCCGTCGGGGCCTTGAGAGTTTGGAGCATCTTTCTTCTGGAGCGCTCTCGCAGCGCGTACCCCTGCCTCTGGGTCTTGTGTTCCTGGGCCATGCCAGCCTCGAGTCAGCCCCCGCGGCTGGATGTTGCGAAGGGCTGGATAATTTTACGATCGATAATAACATTGGTAGTTATTCTTGTCAAGAGAAGGTTAATTGCGTCTCATGCCTGGGGGCACCAGCTGATCACTGCAGGGGCCAAGAAGGAATTTTCCGCCTGCCTTCAGCATTTCACAACCGACGAGGTGCATGATGTGGAGGTTTTGCCATGCTCTGAAGCATCAGGCGCTGGCTGTGGAGGGAGGCAGGAGACCAGTGTGGATGGATCATTGCTCTGACCAAACCTCCCGTTGCATGGAGAGTTAATCTCAGCTCTGCTCTTTTGCAGCATCTCCGCTCTGGGTTCGCTCTGTTCTGTTTAATTACCGAGTGAGCTGGTGGTTACGTGACTGGCTGGTGGGGGCAGAGGGGCCCCCTCCATCGCCGCTTCCCAGCCTAGTGCATGTCTGTCCCATTCGGTCCATGTGTCTGGAGTCCTGGGACCAGACTGCTGCTTGGTGACAGCTGGGTCTCCAGCACAGGGCTCACCTGGGCCCAGCCAGGCCTGGCTTGGACCGGAGACTGGAGACCACCCTGAAATGAGGCTGGGGTCTTTCGGGATCTCCTCCCCTACTGGCCCTGCGCATCGCCATGAGGAAAAGGGACACGTCTACTGACGGCCGCGTGGCTCCTCCATGGCCAGCCCTGGCCTGACCGGCGGCAGAATTCTGCGATTTGTCAGGCCATGATGTACCACGGGGTAGGAGCCGTCACGGTGCCAGGCCTGATGCATTGAACAGCCCCGAACCCCGACAGGCAGCAGCAGCTCACGCTCTGTGTTTGACAGCTGTCAGTGGTAGGACAGGTCTCATCTCCCGCCTCCCACGGGCAGATGGGGTGGGGGGAGTCACAGCACCAGAGCCTAGTTAGGGGGCTCCAAGACACTCATGTTCCCACATTCCCAGCCAAGATGTCCTGCACAGAAACCCCTGCTCCTGCAAAGAGCTGGCATAGATACACTTCTATCTATCTATCTATCTATCTATCTATCTATCTATCTATCTATCTATCTATCTATCTATCTATCTATCTATCTATCTATCTATCTATCTATCTATCCCCATACACCCATCTATCTATCTATCCCCATACACCCATCTATCTATCTATCTATCTATCTATCTATCTATCTATCTATCTATCTATCTATCTATCTATCTATCTATCTATCTATCTATCTATCTATCTATCTATCTATCTTCCTCCTCGTCTCCCCGGTTAGCATATAAGACCTGGCCCCGTGGCCTGGCCCCAGCCTCACATTTGTCACCTACTTACACACACTGACCCATTTTTTGCTTCCTTCTCTCCTGCGCAATCCAATCTGATGCGCCGATGGGAGCGGAGTGGGTTAGTTTGTTGGTTTCTGCTGTGAAGATCAGGCTGGGTGGGGAGCGGGGCGGCCTGTCTGCTCTGGGGAGTCCGAGTGACAGGGTGAGCTTCCTGCCTCCTCTGCCTCCCCCTCCTTCCCCAGTGGGACAGAGCTCTGGAGTCAAAGGGGAGCAAATCTTCATGGCCTCTGCACTCCTTGGCTGTTGGGTTGAGGCTGCCAACAGGGGAGGGTGGCCGGGTGGAGGGGTTTGTAGTGAGCACCAAGGGGCTGACTTTAACTACAGTGTAAAACCCCATTTACTTCAATGGACTTTGGATCCCAGCTTCCTAGCTTCCCAGGCCAGAAGGGATCGCTGTGATCACAGGCTCGGAAAGGAAAAACAGGAACAGGAAACACCATCCAGACTCCATTTACTAATTGCCGGTGATGCAGAATCCACACAGCCCTTGGTGCATCGGTCCAATGAATTTGCCTGGCTTCGCCTCCGTTAGAGTTTTGCCTATTAGACAAAAGTCCATCCTCAAAGTGCGGTTTCCCCAAGTGTGACCCCATCACCCCTTCCCCTTCTCTTTGGTGAGTTAAGTAGTTTGGGCTCCCGGAGACTCTCAGTGTATGGCATGGTCAGCGATTGTTTACTCATTCTGCTGGCTCTTCTCTGAGTCTTCTCAATTAACCATTCAAGCCCCAGGGATCGGGCTGAGAACACGGAGCAGCCACAGTGACTTTTATCTAAGGCTAGCCTAGAAGCAGCAGAATGAAAAGCTGGGTGCCCCGTGGCAGGCCGCTCTACAGGCTGGATTCTGCTCTCGGGACAAGCCCCATGGCACTTGGGCGCCGGCTCTAGTATATTGGGGGGGGGGGGCGGGCAGTGTGTGTCCCTGCGTGTTATGCATGTCACGGACTCACAGGTCGTGCCCACTCTCGGCCCCGTGCGGTCCATGGGGGGTGCCCCTTTCAGTGAGACAGCCCTTCTCAGGGGTCCACTCCCTCTTGGGGTCAGTCCTCCACCTCCTGAGCCTTAGCATGCCTCTGCCGTGGGACACCCCCCTCCCCCCCCCTCCCCCGGGGCCTCCACCCATGAAGGGGACGATGCCCCCCTGTTCTCTAGACTGAAGTGACTCTCAGCCAGCCTAAAACAGGCGGGTTTATTGAGCATTGAACACGGCACAGGGACTCTGAGGGCCCTCAGGCCTGGCCTCTCTCAGCACAGCACCACCAAGTCTTCCCTGCCTCCAAGTGCCCTGTCTGCTTCCTCTCTCCACCCCAGAGTCCCCCTGCTCCCAGCTGGGCAGCTGAGATCTTCAGCCCCAAGTCCCGCCTGTCCACTGTCCTCTCTTCAGGTAAACAGGGTCATAAACCAGGTCATGGGGCCTCCTCTCCCCTCGGTTGGTCAGGTCAGCAGGCCCCCCTCCTCGCAGCCCATTGTTCTCCTACTGCCCAGAACTGGCTGCGGCTCCTGAGCTGGGACTCCAGGTCACTAGGGTCTCTATTCTCCATGCCAGTGGCCCCTTTGCTGGTCCTCTGCAACAACAGCCTCCCTCTCCCATCGCCTTGTTAAATCAGTAACACCCCGAGAAACTGAGTCCCATCCCCTCTGCATGCACCCCATAGGAAAACAAGGAAACACCCCCACCTCGTCACAATGCACCAGGGTTTCTTGTGTCCTGCTGCCTTCAGAGCAGGGTTTGGAGTAACTTACCCCAACGGGGTGCTGGAAACTGCCCTGGGCAGTGGGTTTGTATCTGGGCCCAGCAGGGTCTCTTCAGCTCCTTTTGCAGCCCCAGCCAACCCACTGTCTCTGCTGGCCAACAGACGGCCGGTGGCTGTACAGATTGGGTGCCAGACGTGGGGGTGGGTCCCTGCTCAGCCGGGCCTGAGCTGTGGAATTTGGATCTGGTGTTCGGGGAGGGCAGGGATCCAGTTTGGCCCCATCTCTGGCTAAGTCCAGTACCAGAGCTGGTGCCTGCTTGGCAGGGCAGGACTGCTTTGTGGGCTTCACTCCCCTTTCCTGGGGAGAATGAGCCCCCGGTGTGACTGCAGCCGGACCCCCACCCCACGCACACAAGAGAACTCTCAACCACACTGACATGTGCACACGCACACAAACACGCATGAGCATCGCGTGGCCATACGCACACATACTCCCCCCCACACCGCTGTCCTCCCCCTCCCCCAGTCAGACACGGGTCATGCAAGTTGCCACCAGTCCGCAGAGCAGGGGCCGGGACCAGGGCCGGTGCAAGGATATTTCTCACCCTAGGCAAAACTTCCACCTTGACCCCTCCCCTCCGCCCGGGGAGCCCTGCGGCAGCTCCCTGCCCCCTCCACCCAGGGAACCTGGTGGCGTCCTGCTCAGGGGAGGAGGCGGAGCAGAGGGGAGCTGGGGTGGGGAGCGGTTCCCCTGCACACACCCCTGTTACTTGCTGTGGGGGGCCCTCCCCGCTCCTCCCTCCCTGCCCCAGCTCACCTTCGCTCCACCGCCTCCCCTGAGCGCACCGCCACTCCGCTTCTCTGGAGGAGGGTGGAGGGGAAACGCGCCCGGGGGAGGAGGCGGGAACAGGATTTGGGGAAGGGGTTGGCATGGGGGCGGGATTGAGGCAGGAGAAGCGGCAGCCCCTTGTGCTCTGCTGTGTAAAAATATTTGGGGCAGCGCGTTTTGGTGCCCCCCGACCACTCGGCGCCCGAGGCAGCCGCCTGGTTCACCTAATGGTGGCACCGGCCCTGGCCGGGACTCTGCCAGCCCAGCCTACTAGGCGGCGGCTGGAGCCCAGGTTCTGGGGCTGGTGCCACAGTGCGTGAGCCATGCTGTAGCTCCAGTGATGATGACAGGAGGCTGGAGCGCTGCAGCGCGGGGCTGTCTGGGTGTAATGGCCCGTGGTTGCTCTGCTCCTCACCTCCCCAGTTCACTAGCGTGACGTCTAAGCGGGCGCTACGCGGGAAGCCGAGGCGAACGGCGGCGCGCGTTGCTATGCAGCGGGAGAGGAGGCTGTCACTCAGGTTTTGTGTTCCTGCTGCCCTGTGCCCCGCCGGCTGCCCAGAGCAGCACTCTGGAGTGACCCCCTCAGTGTGGAGGGGGAGGGGGAGGGCAGCCTGCTCCGGGGCGCAGGCTCACACACACACTAAGGCCCAGGCAGGGTGGCGCTGCCTGCTGGCGCGCGCTGGGAGGAGGGGACTCGGCTGCCTTGGCTAAGGGGAATATGAAGGTAATTACGGGCTGTGTAGTTAGCATAAAGGCAGCATCTTGTTGCTATGCAAGTGATGAGCTGGCAGCCCCCCCCCCCCCTCGTACTGCCAACAAGTCTCCAGTGAAATACCGTCTGGAGATTTATTAGCACCCTCCACAGGGAGCGGGAGGATGCAAATCTCAGGCGGTCGGGGTTCCGCTCGGCTGGGCCCAGACAGCACAGACAGCCACAGGCAGCATCCTCTTTTGGAGACCAAAACTCTGCCTCCTCTGGCACACCGCTCCCTGTCTCTGGCACGCAGCCCGTGCCCGGGGAGCGATGCCAATTCCCATGCACCCAGGGCAGGGATTTAATTTGTTTTGATGGGGCCAGGTAAAATAGCCTTCCTTAATTCCTCCTCATCTTCATCACCCCCATCATGGGAAGGGGCGGGAGAGGCAGCTTTCTCCCCGGCCAGGCCGCAGTTTAGGGCTGCTTGAGGGCAGTTTCTGTTCCCAAGGAGACAGGTGCAGAGTATGTCCAGGAACCCAGAGCTGAGACCAGGCCAAAGAGGGGGCAAGTTACAGCAAAAGCTTGGCAGAGCCAGGGAAGGTGCTTAGCTTGTCTGACTTGAATTTGTATTTGCACCATGAACATTAAAAATAAGTTTCAATCCCTAAACGAACTCAGATCAGAGACCGGCCAGCATCTCTTTGGACTGGACTGCCCCAGAGCAGAATGGCTGTGGCCTGCGTTGGCATTTGGCATTTCTAAGGCGTGGCAGCGGCTAGGCCATGGCGCAGTGGAGGGTACGGGATTCAGGTCTGTCGGCTGGGCTGTGGCACAGGGAAGGCAGCAGGCCAGGCGTGCGGTAAACGGGCAGAGCAGTGTGTGAGGAGCCCTGCTCTGGAGTAGCAGGGTGCTTCGCTGCACTGACCAGTCTCCCTGCAAGGCAGGCGGGGTGCAGCAGATGGGCCTGCAGCCAGCCCCTCCCCAGTGCTGTCGAATCAGTTTTGAGCGGAGGGAATGAAAACCCGTCCTTGGGCGTGTGCGTCCTGGCCACAGACCCAGGTTCTCCGGCGTGTCACTCGGAGCAGAGACCAGCCAGCCTGTTAGCCAATGCTAGGTGCAGGGAGCCGTGGGCTCAGGTGTCAGGGATAGGAACCGCTGAGCTGACAGCGAGGGCTCAGAGACGCTGATCTTTGCCCCAATGATCAGTGGGCCCGGGACTTCTCCCTGTGCAGAGGCCCAACCTCCCAGATCCCCTGTGGTCAGTCCCAGTGCCAGTTCCATTCTCCGGAGCTGGTGAGGCCGGGCACTGTACAGCCTCCCCTCCCACAGCCCTGTTAACACCCCGCCCCTTACCCTGCAGCCCCCTGGCATTCTGGAGTCATACTGAGCGCCTGTGCCGTTGGTTTTCCAGGGCAGAAAGCAAGCCTAGGCTGGAGAGAGCCAGACACCTCCCCTCCCCCGAGACCTCCTTCCTCTTGGGGGATTGGAGTCGAGGGCGAAGTAGGCCCTTGGAGAAGGAGGGGGGTGCCAGGGTCCAGGGTCCACTAGCCTGGCTGGCTACCTCTGTGATGAAGTAGGAATGATGCAAAGCACAGTCTCTCTGCAGGTGTCCATACCAGAAGCTGTAATCTGACCCCAGGTGAGGGAGAGAGGTCAGTTGAACCTGTTGGAGGGAGGTCAGGTGATGTTAGCCTAGCCTGGGAAAAGAGACAAAGAAAAGCAGAGGAGGGGCTAGGGCGGGAGTTGGCAGTCTGAGTCTGGCTGGAAAGGGCAGAGGAGCTATCTCACTCTCTGGCCCCCAAGAGGGATCCAGCTGAGGGCTCACGCTCGCTGTATGATCTGTGTTAGACCAGACAGAGGTCATCGAATAAACTTCTGTTTTACTGGCTGGCTGAGAGTCACGTCTGACTGTGGATTTGGGGTGCAGAATCCATGAGCTCCCTCAGGACCCCGCCCAGGCGGGTGCGCTGGAGAAAGCACACGGAGGGGCAGAAGGTGCTGAATGCTCCGTGGTCAGACGTAGGAAGGTGGAAGTGGGTACCCCTGAAGCTCCTGGCCTGGGAAACAGGCTGTGTACGGAGAAGGGGCCCTTCACCCGAAGTCCTGTCTGGCTTCCTAGGGAGCGGTTCCAGACCATCTCCTGAGCGCTCCGTGACAACCTCCCCCACTGCTCACTCCCCAGGCACTGCCGACTGCTCCAGCCTGGGCTGAAAAGTCTGTCTCGGGTTCTGCGTGTTCCCAGGCCAGGCTCCCCCCAGATGATCACAGTCGAGGGTCTGGGTAGACAAGGCATTTAGCAGCCCTGCAGCTGAGTGCAGCATCTCCCGATACTCCGGGACCATAAAGGCCTGTTGGGTGGTAAACAGCTAATCAGCCTGACACGGACTAGTGACTGAAACTTACGATCCATCTCGGCACGCTCCTGTCCGCCGCTGAGCCACTCAGCATGCAGAGCGGTGTGTGTGTGTGGGGGGGGGCACCCTGCTTCTCACACGCTGCCGCTGATTCCTGCCCTGTTCTCGGTCAGCACCCAGGGGCCTGGCCCCCGGCTGGCGGGCGACACTGCTGCGCGCTGGGGCTGCAGTGTCAGGGGATGGAGCCTCGACAGGGGCCGTAAATTGTCAGGCCCCGTAAAGCATTTAATGATTTGGAATTTATCTGCATCAATAAATACATGACAAGGTAACAGTCAAATAAATACCCATTAGTGCTCCCGCTCTCTTTTTTTAATTATGAGCCCGGGTGTTACCAGTCATTTTCTGCTAAGCAAGCGCTACAGGAAATCTTCATTAGCACTGAGGCCAGACAGACTCGGCTCAAGAGCCAAGGAGAGAGAAAGGAGAAGGGGCTCGGTACCTGCCGATCCTCTCCCTCTCTCTCTTTGGCCTCCCATCAGTGGTTAAAGAGACTGTGGTCACCTGCAGTGTCAGGCGTTTCTAATCACAAAGAAGAGAGGGAAATCATCTCACAGTGTCTCTCCAAGCGGGTGCCCTGAACGTCGAGCTCCGGACGTCCCCACATTTTAGAGGCGTTTGGATGAACCCAGACCCTGACTTTGCAAATGGCCCTGGGACAGGGAGGCTGGTGCACCCTTTGTGAGAGCTTCTCACAGCCACCCTTCCAGGGACACTCTCGTGCTGCCCAGAGCAAGGCTGGACAGGCCAAACTCCCAGCTGGGCCCTGCCCCTCTCGGGCCTTCCCTTCCTTGCTCATGTCTACGCTCCAAATGTCTGGTGAGTGCAGAGCCAGCCGGCAGCGCTGACTATCTGCCTGGACTTTCTTCCAGGCACCTGCTTGGGCAGATGCCATCTCATAGAATGTATCCGGGGTCATGTCCCTGAAGACAATGGACCCCGGCCAGATTTCCACTGGTGTAACTGAGAGCAGAATCCAGACGGTCCTGTCCGAACACCCCGCACGCCGATAGTACACCAGTGTAACATTACTGACTTCACAGGGGTTACTCCCGGTTGCGTGAGGAGAATCAAGCCCACTGGGGGTAGCCCAGGAGGAACTCAGCAGCAGTTAGTGCCGGCTGAAACATGTTCCAGGGAACAGTTTTCCGTCAGAAAATGCAGCTTTGTCAAAATCAGAACATTTTGCAGGAACATGTTAATTTCAGCTCGGCTGTCACTGGGGAAGTGTCGGAATAAATCCCGTTGCCTTTCGCATTGTGTTTCAATAACGTCAGAACGTTTCGTTTCAATGCGGTAAAAATGGGTCATTTCAGCTGTATCGGTTTGTTTAATTTTGTGTCAATTTATCTAGTTGAATATTCATTTCAATATTATCTGTTATATTTCCCTTATAGAGTAGAATTGTAGGAAGGGGAGAGGCCTCCGTCGGAGACGGACGGAGGGACAGCTGCAACCGTCGTACTAGAATGTTTACACATTTCCAAACAAAGGGTTTTCACTTTTCCACAGCAAAACAATTCAGTGTTTCCAAAGAGACATTTTGAGGAATTGACATTTGATGGTGAATTTTGACTTTCATTCTGTGACGAAGTAGGACTACTGTGTGTGCCTCAGTTTCCCCTATGCATTACTTGAGCGTCTATGTGAAAGGATAAGGATGTGTAGCTGATGCAAAGCAGAGCTTCTCTGCAGGTGTCCATACCTGAAGCTGTAATCTGACTCCAAGTGAGGGAGGGAGGTCACCTGACCTGGCTGAGCCAGGGGGGAGGAGGGGCTGGAGAGAGTGAGTTTCAGTTGGGAGTCTGGGTCAGGCAGAGAAGAGACAGGGAGCTCCAGGCAAGCTGGCCTAGCTCTCTGGCCCCAGAATGGATCCAGCTGAGGGCTCACGCTCGCTGTATGGTCTGTGTTAGACCAGGTAGATGTCATCAAATAAACCTCTGTTTTACTGGCTGGCTGAGAGTCACGTCTGACTGGAATTGGGGTGAAGAATCCACAGGCTCCCCCAGGACCCTGCCCAGGTGGGCTCACTGAAGGAATCGCACAGAGGGGCAGAAGGTGCTGAATGCTCGGAGGTCAGACCCAGGAAGGTTGAAGTGGGGACCCGTGAAGCTCCAAGCCTTGGAAACAGGCTGTGTACGGAGAGGGGACACTTTCCCCGGAATCCTATCTGGCTTCTTAGGGAGCAAGTTCCAGACCATCGCCCCGGCACCCCGTGACACATTCCAATTCAGAACTGTCAGAATTTCCAGTGGGATGGAGATTCCACTTCCTGCTCAGCTCTCACCGCAGCTGGGGGGCAGCGGTGGGATACTTTAAGTATATGGAACCACTGGGGTAATAGCAGCCCTGCTGCGATGCTACTGAAGTCAAAGGAGCATCACAGCTCTTCAGTGCCTGCACATCCAGGGAAGTATTTGGCCCCTCTTTATCTCATCGCTAAATAACAAATACCAGCAGCGGCAGGGAGAGAAGTGAAGGGGGCACATGGGGGAGGGGGTGAGATATTTGCTGCTCAGATGGGGCAATAGACTGAGCCCTCTCCATACAGCAGAGCAATGGCCCAGTCATACTGACAGCACAGCTATCCTGGGAGTGGTACAGGGGCCAGTAAGTAGCAGACAGAGGGCAGAGAATAGCAGGTAGCAGACAGGGGCAGGGACCAGCAGGTAAGTAGCAGACGGGGGCAGCAGTTGGAGCAGCTCCTCCGTGCCTGCACATCCTATGGTGGGATGCTTAGTCTTGGAAGGAGCAGGGAAGTGTAGCCACGCTGCCCTTTCCATGCCACCTGCCATTGGTGATTAGCTCAGCTCCCCGCGCAGGACCTGCCAGACACCCACTGCTCGCTTGGCAATGTCACTGTTATTAATGCTGATAGATGAGAAAGGGGTTTAATAGATATTTATGATCTACATCACAGTTTATTACCGCTTGTCCTTTCACATGACAGCCAGAGCTGCTGCCGCTGCCCGTGTTTCACCGGGCCACTCGGTGGGCACAGAGGAGGGGCTGAAGTGTGCATCCACTCTGGAGCCGGCCACCCCTGCTGGGGAACAGATTAACCTCCTCCCTGCATCGCAGCAGGCCGGCAGGTCTCTTATATATATAATGCCTGGGCAGGAGGAATCCTAATGCTCCTGCACGACGCCGGGGCACGTGGATGCTCCAGCGCATCGATCTCACCGGCTCACTGTGGAGTAGTCAGATAGCTGGCCTCCCACCCCCTATTGCCCCCACTTTACAGATGGGGAAACTGAGGCACAGAGCGGTGAAAGTCCAGCTTCTCAAAAGAGTCCTCTCGTTTTGGGTGCATCTGTTTTTGGGTGCCCAGACTCATGCCAGTTTTTACTGAACTGTCTGGACCCAGGGGCAAGCTTTCGGGGGCCCTGTTTGAACCTTCTGCCCACGGATCAGCACCCCAATTCAGAGATGCCCCAAATCACAGGCTGTGTTGGGGAACGTGGGTCTGAGTGACTTGCCCAGGGTCACAGTGTGAGCCAGCGACAGGGCAGGAGACAGAGGCCAGGGGCCTATGTGCCTAGGGCTGCCTCTGACAAGCTCCTATAGCTGCCATGTGCTTCTCATCTAGCTGAGTGGGAAATTGTGCCTCCTTCCTAGGGAGGGGAGGGGCCTCAAGTCCAGTGCCAGGCACTCCAGGAGGGGTCCGTCCCCCCCCCCCCCGTAGTGCTCCTTACTGACCCACGCTGGCTGGGGCTAGGAACTGCATTGGGGGGCCCCCCAGCAATCCATCCCTGCCACTAGGCTGTGCAGGAGGGGGTGGAAGTCGGGTCGGTAGTTCCCGAAGGACGACTGCGGAGCCTGGGCCGTCCCTTCAAACACTGCCCAACAGAGTGCAAAATCGAACAGGACTGGGTGAGTGCACAGGCACAGAGCTGTGTGTGTCTGTACACACACACAGAGCGACGGCTCCAGGGGCTTGAGCCAAGCAGCGCAGAGGAATAACAGCGCCTGGCTCCTCCCATCGCACGGGGGTGTGAAAGAGAGAAATAGGAGATTTTTCTGTCATTTACACTCATTTAATACCAAAGTAACTGCTCATTGAAATGGAGGGTGTCCATGTGTGTGTGTGTGTCTCTCTCTGTGTGACAGTGTCTGGGTGCATGTGTGAGACACAGGGTAAATGCATGAGGATTGGGTGGAGCATTGTGTGTGTACTTGAATGTGGCTGGGATAGAGGGTGAAGCATGGGGAGGGGATACACGGCTGTTCGTGCGTGTGTGTGGGGCTGGGATAGAGGGTGACGCACTGGGAATGGATGCACGGCTGTTTGTGCGTGTGAGTGGGGCTGGGATAGAGGCTGACGCACTGGGAATGGATGCACGGCTGTTTGTGCGTGTGAGTGGGGCTGGGATAGAGGGTGACGCACTGGGAATGGATGCACGGCTGTTTGTGCGTGTGAGTGGGGCTGGGATAGAGGGTGACACTGGGAATGGATGCACGGCTGTTTGTGCGTGTGAGTGGGGCTGGGATAGAGGCTGACGCACTGGGAATGGATGCACGGCTGTTTGTGCGTGTGAGTGGGGCTGGGATAGAGGGTGACACTGGGAATGGATGCACGGCTGTTTGTGCGTGTGAGTGGGGCTGGGATAGAGGGTGACACTGGGAATGGATGCACGGCTGTTCGTGCGTGTGCGTGGGGCTGGGATAGAGGGTGACACTGGGAATGGATGCACGGCTGTTTGTGCGTGTGTGGGGGGCTGGGATAGAGGGTGACGCACTGGGAATGGATGCACGGCTGTTTGTGCATGTGCGTGGGGCTGGGATAGAGGGTGACACTGGGAATGGATGCACGGCTGTTTGTGCGTGTGCGTGGGGCTGGGATAGAGGCTGACGCACTGGGAATGGATGCACGGCTGTTTGTGCGTGTGAGTGGGGCTGGGATAGAGGGTGACACTGGGAATGGATGCACGGCTGTTTGTGCGTGTGTGTGGGGCTGGGATAGAGGGTGACACTGGGAATGGATGCACGGCTGTTTGTGCGTGTGTGTGGGGCTGGGATAGAGGGTGACACTGGGAATGGATGCACGGCTGTTCGTGCGTGTGCGTGGGGCTGGGATAGAGGGTGACACTGGGAATGGATGCACGGCTGTTTGTGCGTGTGAGTGGGGCTGGGATAGAGGGTGACACTGGGAATGGATGCACGGCTGTTTGTGCGTGTGTGTTTTGGGCTGGGATAGAGGGTGACACTGGGAATGGATGCACGGCTGTTTGTGCGTGTGTGTGGGGCTGGGATAGAGGGTGACACTGGGAATGGATGCACGGCTGTTCGTGCGTGTGCGTGGGGCTGGGATAGAGGGTGACACTGGGAATGGATGCACGGCTGTTTGTGCGTGTGAGTGGGGCTGGGATAGAGGGTGACACTGGGAATGGATGCACGGCTGTTTGTGCACGTGTGTGGGGCTGGGATAGAGGGTGACACTGGGAATGGATGCACGGCTGTTTGTGCACGTGCGTGGGGCTGGGATAGAGGGTGACACTGGGAATGGATGCACGGCTGTTTGTGCGTGTGAGTGGGGCTGGGATAGAGGGTGACGCACTGGGAATGGATGCACGGTTGTTTGTGCATGTGAGTGGGGCTGGGATAGAGGCTGACGCACTGGGAATGGATGCACGGCTGTTTGTGCGTGTGAGTGGGGCTGGGATAGAGGGTGACACTGGGAATGGATGCACGGCTGTTCGTGCACGTGTGTGGGGCTGGGATAGAGGGTGACGCACTGGGAATGGATGCACGGCTGTTTGTGCATGTGAGTGGGGCTGGGATAGAGGGTGACGCACTGGGAATGGATGCACGGCTGTTCGTGCACGTGTGTGGGGCTGGGATAGAGGGTGACGCACTGGGAATGGATGCACGGCTGTTTGTGCATGTGAGTGGGGCTGGGATAGAGTGTGACGCACTGGGAATGGATGCACGGCTGTTTGTGCATGTGAGTGGGGCTGGGATAGAGGCTGACGCACTGGGAATGGATGCACGGCTGTTTGTGCGTGTGAGTGGGGCTGGGATAGAGGGTGACACTGGGAATGGATGCACGGCTGTTCGTGCACGTGTGTGGGGCTGGGATAGAGGGTGACGAACTGGGAATGGATACACGGCTGTTTGTGCGTGTGAGTGGGGCTGGGATAGAGGATGACACTGGGAATGGATGCATGGCTGTTTGTGCGTGTGTGTGGGGCTGGGATAGAGGGTGACGCACAGGGATGAGCTATAGGCTTCATGTGCCAGAGCCGCTGGCAGACACCAGGCCTCTGAGAGTCGGGGCTCTGCAAACCCAGCTGCTGGTGAAGCCGGCGATGCTCAAGGGTGCGTGGGAATCTCCAGTTGAATCCTCTCTCCCCCGGCTCTAAATGGAACTTCCCCAGGACAGCGTATGAAACCTGACCGCACGCCACCTCGCAGGTTAACGTCGGTGGAGGAGGAACGAAAGGGCTGCGGAGGGCAGCGCGCTGGCGGAGCTGCCATGGTGCTCTCCCCCTGTGCTGGGGGAAGGGTCACGGGGCCAGATCCCGGGAGAGGCTGACAGTCCGACAGGAGCTGGACTGCAGCAGCTGGGCAACGGAGCAAGCCGGACGCTGCAGAAATCAATGACCCGCTCTCACATCTTGCTGTTAATGCACAAGGCATGAAATGCCCAGCGAGAGCCTGCGGGAGATGTCAGCTCTGCCTGCCCCAGCACCACCCAGTGCTGCCCGCTGTCCTCGCCAAGCTGAAAGGGAGGTGGGGGCAGGCGAGGGAGAGCACTCCCTGCCCACGGAGCAGAAGGGGTTAATCCCTCCTCAGACAGAGGGCTGGACTTGGGCTCTGAGGAGTCTCCCGCAGTTAGTCTGGGGTTTTCCAGTCACTTCTGCCTTGAACCCCAAAGCCTCTCCCTGTCTCCCCCTCCTCCCTCCCTGCTCAGCCGGAATCACACTGTGCGGTGTGTGGAAAGCGTGCAGACTTGGGGGGGGGGGCTACACCTTCCTCCCAGGCCAGCCCTGCTCCAGTGGGGTCCCGCCCCATCTATGGACGCTGCTAAGCCCTGGGCCAGAACAAGAGCCAGCCATCCCAGCCCGGAGCAGCCGGGAACTGGAGCCAAAACCCTGGACTAGGGTCTGCAAACCCTGATGTCATTATGTAAAGCCCAGGTCCGCTGTGCAGGGTAACGCCCAGAGAGGGGGGGTGGGCTTGTAAGGGCTCCTGACTGCAGCAGCAGCATTTTAGGAAGAAAATCTGGGGACCATTTCTCCCCCTGCAGAGTCAGAATCTCTCCCCTGAAGTCATGGCCCCAGAAATGCACGGACTCTAGTAGAAAGGCAAAGCAGCCTGAAGAACAGGTTAAGCTCTGGCAGGGGGCGAGGGACGTGGCGCCGGCTAGCAGCCTTCAGCATCTGACAGCCCTGGGAGAATGAAAAGTTCAGACCCGCTGCTCACGACATGTAAGTGTCTGGCAAACCAGCTGCCATGTGGGGTGCGTGCACTGACGTGTGCCTCCGCTCATCTCTGGCTGCGCCTCGCCCGCGGAGAGAAAAGGTCACCTTTCAGGGGACGGAGTCACCCAGCGTCCCCGAGGTGGGTGACTGATCCTGCTCCTCTTAATGAGCTGACCTGAGCAACGGAGAACACGCTCCCGTCTCCCCGAAGAGTCGACGGGTCAAATTAAGCAGCTGGTTTATTCTGGCTGCGTGAGAGGCTGGAGCCCGAGTCACAGGAAGGTTTTAAATGAAGGGATCGTTCTTTCTGTGTGCAGTATTTTAACGTAGACTTTACAGCAAGTAAATTGGTCTCAGGTACTAGAACCCTGCATGGAGGTGCAGAGCTCTTCTGCTGACTCACCCTGGAGGCTGGAACAGGTGGGCTCTATTAGCTTCAAACCAGGAGACTTAAAAGGTTATAGTGTCACTCTGGGATAGAGGCACCTAAGGGCAGGTGTGTGTTGCATGCCAGGAGCAGGCTGGGCATGATGGCTGTTAACCACCTTTCATTTTAGGGTCTCGTAATAATTTACATATATTACTTCCTTCCTAGCTATAAATTCTATATACAACCCTCTGTATATTTTCTCTGTCTTCCCCCACATGTGTCCCTCTGTCTGTCTCTCTATCACAATACTCCTAAAACACTTATAATCTTGCGTCCTCTGGAGTAGCTAGGAAGAGATCAAAATAGTCCATAACCGTGTTTCTCTATTTCCTTTCCCCAGATTCCTAGGAGCGCGAGGACTTATTCATTATTTGAGTCACAGTTGTTGCTGGGGAAGTTTCTTTCGCCCCGCTGTGTTTTACTCCTTGCTCTGCACAACGTCGGGCCTGGGATCAATCTAACCGCCCTCTAGCACGGAGCTCCGCATCTGGGGACAACCTGCTGAATCCCCAGAACCCGGCAATCTTATTCATCACCTCCCTCCTGGCCGGGGAAAGCAACCATCTTGGAGCACTGCGGATAATGGAGAAGCCTCATACAACTCCCCTGTGAGCTGCGGGCAATGGTATGACCCTTGTAGACCAGGTGCCGGCTCTGCCAAGGCTGTGGGAGTCAGCTGAGCGCTGACAGATTCATAGCTGGAAACCAGACCAGCTCACCTGTACGCTAACAATGTCCAGTCAGGTGTTAGACATGTAAGGACGTGTTTAGTATTTAGACTATCAGTTGCTGCTGGCATTAATTTTACTAATTAATTTTATTAATTGTCACGGAGCGCCCGGGCGATGGTCCGGAACCGCTCCCTAGGAAGCCAGACAGGACTTCGGGGGAAGTGTCCCCTCTCCATACACAGCCTGTTTCCAAGGCTAGGAGCTTCACGGATATCTGCGTCAACCTTCCTGGGTCTGACCTCCGAGCATTCAGCACTTTCTGCCCCTCTGTGTGCTTCCCCCAGCGAGCCCGCCTGGGCGGGGTCCTGAGGGAGCCCGTGGATTCTGCACCCCAAATCCTCAGTCAAATGTGACTCTCAGCCAGCCAGTAAAACAGTGGTTTATTTGTCGACTGGTACATGGTCTAACACTGAGCTTGTAAGCACCCGAACCTCTCAGCTGGATCCATTTTGGGGGCCCAAGGGAGGCCAGACCCTCCCTGGGCCTGCCTCCCTTCTGCCCACCCAGCTTCAGACTCCAAAACCTCTCTCCCGCCAGCTGCAGACTCCCAACTCAAACTCACTCTCTCCAGCCCCTCCTCCCCCCTGGCTCAGCCAGGTCAGGTGACCTCCCCCCCCCACTTGGAGTCAGATTACAGCTTCAGGTATGAACACCTGCAGAGAGGGGAGAGGGTGTTGCCTGCTTGCTTACACTATCAGCCCCTATTCCTTCACATAGACACTTAAGAAATGCATAGGGGAAACTGAGGCACACCCGCAGTATTCCTACTCCGTCACACAATGTCTGTGTGCTAGGCTATAAGGCAATAGGTAAGTTTTGGTTTATAACTGTAAACTCCTGGACTTGTGAGCCCAAGCGGGTCCTCCCACCCATCAAGGCCTGTCCCAACCAAGTGGGCCACTGCGAGCCGTCAGGATAGGAAGGCTGGGTTAATGGCCCTCTCACCATGCTACATTCAGGTACCCTGGCCCATCAGCTTCAGTTCTGGAAGAAGGAAATAAAGGGCTTGTCTGCACACATGGCCTTCTCCCGTTGACATAGCGTTGTCCACACTGGATCTTCTGCCGGTGTAACTTATGTCAGTCGGGGGGAGGAGGGGTTAGTCAACCCCTGGCTGACAAAAGTTTTACCAATGAAAGTGCCAGTGCAGACATAGCCTTTGTCTCTTTGCTGTTTGGACTCTTCCAGTGCTGGAGCTAGGAAACAGAAGCTGAGATCACCAGGGTCAACCTGGGTTAGCCCTGAAAGACAGTCAGTGCTGACAGATTGCATCTTACCACCAGGTTGTTTGCCTGGCTTTTTGACCGCCTGCCCTGCAGCTTGCACTCACAATCGTGAGCCATTCCAGACACTGGGACGGATGGGGAAACCGAGGCACTGAATGAATGATCCTGCTGAGCACTGAGAGCTCCCACTGAAGGATAATCAGGATAATCTAGCCACTTTCCCAAGGTCACATGTCATGTCTAGTCTAGTCTAGGCCTGGTGGGATGAAGTTTGACCCTTGGGTGACTCCAGACGGCATCTAGGACAGATCCTTGCCTGGTTTGGTAAGCAGGGGACTCTTTCTGGAGGGAGTCGAGTTGTGATCGGCACTGCACGGGGATTTCAGCCAAGCCCCCCGCTGTTTTTAGCTGGTGGTACTGGTTGAAAGCTCCTGTGAACACAAAACTTAGGGCTTGTCTACACTTGAAAATGTACCAGAAGCGATTCCTGGGGAGATTCACAAGAATGGACAAGTTCATGGGCTCCCAGATGGCATAAGGTCACTTGCTTTCAGAGCTGGAAATCAGAGCATCAGGGCCCATAACATCCAACGTGGCTGCCACGGGAAGAGCCACGGTGGGTGGCAGCCACAGAGTCAGAAGCTCCATGTCCTTTTTCTCCATGGGATGAGGAAAGGCCCAGGGTGGCAGTGCCAATTTCAGAGCAGAGCTGGGCACAATAACTGAGTCCACAGCTGTCACCTCCTCTTCTCTCAGCTCCAATGATTTTCTTGACATTACTCTCACTCAGAGTCATTCATTAATGATCTGGAGGATGGCGTGGACTGCACCCTCAACAAGTTTGCAGATGACATTAAGCTGGGAGGAGCGGTAGATATGCTGAAGGGTAGGGATAGGATACAGAGGGACCTAGACAAATTAGAGGACTGGGCCAAAAGAAATTTGATGAGGTTCAACAAGGACAAGTGCAGAGTCCTGCACTTAGGACGGAAGAATCCCATGCACTGCTACAGACTAGGGACCGAATGGCTAGGCAGCAGTTCTGCAGAAAAGGACCTAGGGATTACAGTGGATGAGAAGCTGGATATGAGTCAACAGTGTGCCCTTGTTGTCAAGAAGGCTAATGGCATTTTGGGCTTTATAAGTAGGGGCATTGGCAGAAGATTTAGGGAAGTGATCATTCCCCTCTATTCGACATTGGTGAGGCCTCATCTGGAGTACTGTGTCCAGTTTTGGGCCCCCCACTACAAGAAAGGTGTGGAAAAATTGGAAAGAGTCCAGAGGAGAGCAACAAAACACTATTTCACGGGCTATTTCACTAGGAAGGTGGTGAAGCATTGGAATGGGTTACCTAGAGAGGTGGTGGAATCTCCATCCTTAGAGGTTTTTAAGGTCAGGCTTGACAAAGCCCTGGCTGGGATGGTTTAGTTGGGGTTGGTCCTGCTTTAAGCAGGGAGTTGGACTAGATGACCTCCTGAGGTCCCTTCCAATCCTGATATTCTATGAGTCTATGATTCACTGACCATTTCATACCTATGTTCTTGGCCAATAGCTTTTTCACAAACAATTTGTCACCAGCTTTTGAATTCCATCTGTGTTAGCTTTGACTGGATGGATTGCCATTGTTACTGTTCCCCGATTGGAAGCATGTAGCTCTTAGAATGAAATGTGCTCCGTTTATTTAACCTTTCTTCACAGGTCAGGTTTCTAAACCTTTGATCAGTTTTGTTGCTCTCCTCTGGATTCTCTCCAATTTGTCCACATCCTTCTCTAAGCATGGTGCCCCCAACTGGACACAATACTCCAGTGGAAGCCTCCCCAGGCTGAGCAGAGCGGGGAAGTTACCTCCCATGTTTTACACATTAACTCCTGTTAATACACCCCAGAATGATATTAGCCTTTTTTGCAACTGCATCATATAGTTGGCTTATATTCAATTTGTGATCCACTCGAACCCCCAGATCCTCTCTTGCAGCACTACAGCCTAGACAATTATCCCCCATTTTAGAGTTGTGCATTTGACTTTTTCCTTCCTAGGTGCACTACTTTGCCTTTATTTCATTTTGCTGATTTCTGACCAGTTCTCCAATTTGTCATGGTCATTTTGAGTTCTAATTCGGTCCTTCAAAGTCATTGCAACCCCTCTCAGGTTGGTGTTATCTGCAAATATTATAATCATACTCTCCACTCCATTATCCATTAAGGAAACTGTTGAATAGTACCAGACCCAGGATCACCCCCCGCCCCTCCCATTTGAACCCACTAGATATGTCCTCCCAGGTGAAAGCAAATGCTGATAACTACTCTTTGAATGTGATCTTCAAATGTGAACCAGCTGTGCACCCACCTTATAGTAATTTCATTTAGAGAAACATCTTCCTACTTTCCTTATGAGAATGTAATGTGGACTATATCAAAAGCCTTACTAAAATCTGGATCTATCACATTTACTGCTTCCCGCTAGCCACTAGGCCAGTGATCCTGTCAAAGAAGGAAATTAGGTTAGTTTGGTATGATTTGTTCTAAACAGATGAACGTTGACTGTTACTTATCACCCTGTTATCTTACAAATTGATTGTTTAATAATTTGTTCTGATATCTTTCCAGATATCGAACGTAGGGTGACTGATCTATAATTCCTCATGTCTTCTTCGTTCCCCTTTTTAAAGATAGGTGCTATGATTGCCCTTCTCATCTTCTTGGACTTGGCCAGTCCTGCATTAGTTACCAAAGATGATTGCTAATAGTTCTGAGAGTTCTTCAGTTAGTTCCTAAAATACCTGAGGGGGGATTTTGTCAGGTCCAGCTAACTTGAATATATCGAACTGATCTAAATATTCTTTAAATGTGTCTTTTCTGATTTTGGCTTAATTGTGATTAAGCATCTGGTCATAATTAACCTTTTTAGAGAAGACTGAAGCAAAATAGCATGAAACACCTCAGGCATCCATTCTTAGCTTTCCTGCCCCGCTCAGCAGAGGGCCTGTACTTCCCTTCATCCTTCTCTTGCTCCTAATGTATCTATAGAACCTCTTCTTATTGGTTTTTTTGTCCCTGGCTCGTTGTAACTCATTTTGGGCCTTACCTTTCTGATTTTGTCCTTACATGCTTGTGCTATTCTTTTGTACACACTTAGCAACTTGTCCATGTTTCTCCTTTTTGTAGGATTCTTCTTTGATTTTTGTGTCTTTAAAGAGCTCCATATTGGCCTTACTATTCTTCCTGTTTTATCTTTGCATCTGAATGGTTTGCCGTTGTGCCTTTAATATTGTCTCTTTGAGAAACTACCAGCTCTCCTGAACTCCTTTTTTCCATAGATTTTCTTCTCATGGGGCCTTCCCTCCCACTTCTCAGTTTGTTAAAGTCGGCTTTTCTGAAGTCCATTGTCCTTATTCTGCTGCTCTCAGACCTTCCTTAGAATCATGAAATCTACATTGATCACTTTCATCTAAATTGTCTTAAACTTTCAAATTCGCAACCAATTCCTCCCTGTTAGTCAGAATCTAGTCTGAAATGGCTGTCCCTGGTTACTTCCTTTTCTTTCTGAAACAAAGTTGTCCCCAGTACATTCCAAAAACTTACTGGACATTTTGTGTTTTCCCATGTTACTTTTCCCACGGATGTCAGGTAGTTAAAGATCCTATTACTATCCAGTCTTGTGTTTTGACTAGTTCTGTTACTTGTTCTAGAAATGACTCGTTCACATCCTCTTCCTGATTTGGACCCTACTATGATGTCAGCCCCGTTTTTCCCCCTTTTATCTTCACCCAGACGCTTTCAACTGATCTACCTCTCATCTCCTTCAGGCCCTCCGAACAAGTGTATATGTTTTTGGTGTATAATACAATTCCTCTTCCCTTTGTGCCCTACCTATCCTTCCTGAACAGCTATGCCCCTCTATCCCAATAGTCCAGTCATGAGATTTAGCCTACCACATCCCTGTGATGCCAATTAATCCAGAATTTAGCATGTATATTAAGACTTCCTGTTCTTCCTGTTTATTCCACATACTCCTTGCATCCTCACTTCATGTCATATCATTGGGGACATGCAGGATAAGGGGGACAGCTATAATGGTGAATATGAAAGACACAAGTGTGCTGGGAAATGGAATAATTGTACCAGATTAAAGCACTGTTACTCCGGAATAGAGTATGCACCAAGGCCCAGCTATAATTATATTACTCTAGTTCAGAGGTGGGCAAACTATGGCCTGCGGGCCCCACCCGGCCCACGGGACCGTCTCATCCGGCCCCCCACCTGGAGGCTGCCTCCGCCCCTCCCCCGGAGCCACATCATGTGCATAGCACTGTGCGGGCGGGGCTGCGCTCCCTCCCTCCGCCGGAGCCGTGCCGCACGGGCGGCACTCTGGGGGCCGGGGCTGCACAATTGGCCCTTCCCTGGAGCTGCGCCGCGCGCACAGCACTCCAGGGCCAAGGGTGCACGATCAGCCCCTCCCCCAGAGCCGTGCCATGTGCGCAGCACTCCGGGGGCCAGGGCTGCATGCTCCCCACTTGGGGAATCCCGTTCATTCCAGACCTGAGAGTGTCGGAGGCTCCTCAGAGTCACCGGGAATCCAGCAGCGTTTAGCAGCAGTGTGCTATCCAGGAAAAGAAAGGGCCAGACTCAGACCCTCTCCAACAGTCCCCCCTCCCTTTCCCACAGCCTTAGCCTCCAAGACACCC
The DNA here is from genome assembly GCA_032164245.1 of Sternotherus odoratus. Taxonomy (NCBI): domain Eukaryota; kingdom Metazoa; phylum Chordata; order Testudines; family Kinosternidae; genus Sternotherus; species Sternotherus odoratus. The sequence goes on along the minus strand of JAVMKO010000021.1, from coordinate 6,580,397 downwards.
CTTTATTTACCAGCACCCCAATCTGCATCACGCTCACTTCTTTTTCGAATGAACCGAGCCGGCTCATGGAATTCATCTCTGCTTCCCTAGAATACCCCCCGCAATTTAACCTGAACACAGCAATCTTCGTCTCTTCCTGTCCTGCACCGCCATGTGGCATTTCCATGCTGTGTCAAACAGCTGTTCGCACCAGAGGTGGCTGATTTTTCCACAGGGGGGCGGAGGTGTGTCCCGAGAATGACAGGTTCTATGCACATATCAGTCATTCGCTGAGAATACTGTCGTGCAAGCAGCACTGTGTACTATGATGGTGGGTGGGTAAATAGACAGACAGGTAGATAGACATGCCCTGGTTCCGATCGTGTGGTATTCAGCGATCTGCCTGTCCAGTAGAACAGGGGTCAGTTCTAGTCAGCGTAGGATGGAAAAGGGCAAAACTCCCCACAGAAGCAGCAGCAGTAGGGGACGGGGAGCCGCGTGGGCGGGGAAGACAGAGAGCCTACAGCAGCAGCAGCTGCTAGAGCAAATGGTGCTTTATTTAATCTCCTGGATGAAAAGGAATACTGAAACCAGGTTCTTAAGATGAGGTGCCTTCATCTCGCTGTGCAGCGTTTGATCACCTCACATGTTTTACAAGGAGGTATATGCTTGAATTCTCCTCAGAGGAGGCGCTGAAGCTGGAGATCGGCAAACTTCCTTCATGGTGGCCTGAATTCATGTTCAAAGTTTGCAACCAGGGAAAGGTAAAAAGGGAAGCGTGCAAAGCCATCGGAGCAGAACTGCTGTCAGTAGTGAGGATGGGCACTGGGGCCTCCCCTGAGCTCTCCAGCGGAGTTGGAGTACATCCAAAGGGTTGGAAGCTTCTCCAAACCTGTGAAGCAGGACTGGGAATCTTGCAGATTTCCAGCTCTCCCTGTCCTGGAGGGGCATGCTACCAAAGGGGCAGTTTTCACAGTCACCGTGACTGCAGTCTGGAAGAGAGAAACCGTTTCCAAATAGGTTTAAGATTAGCAGCCGTGTTAGTCTGTATCCGTAAATAAGACGAGGAAGACTTTGTAGCACCTTAGAGACTAACCAGTTTATTTCAGCATAAGCGTTCGTGGGCTACAAGTGGGCTACAAGTCATCCTTGTCTCATTTCCAAATAGTTCAGGTCCTTAAAACCGGAGACAGGCTCAAAGCAAAACCCAGCACCTAAATGAGAGGGGTGAACAGGATTCAGATCTCAGTGACCCTCGGTGTGGGGACAGCAGGACTTGGATCTCAGTGACCTTGGCTGGTGGGGAGAGCAGGATCCGAATCTGAGTGACCTTTGATGTTGGGAGCAGCGGCGTCTGGGTCCCAATGATCCCGTGTGATGGGGACAACAGGATCCAGATCAGAACTGGAACTTTGCAGCATCTCATCCGAAGAGAAGATCTGTGTTGAGCCTGGTTTTCAAATAGGCAGGGGCAGGGACTTTGTCTTACCCAGTTTCCCTTCTGTCCTGACCTGGGTGTGAGAATGGAGCGTGTGCTTGAGACTCCTCAAAGCCCGCCCTTTGTGCATGCCTGTTTAGCAATAGAGCAAGTGCCATTTCCAGAGCCTCATTAGCATTTGCATTGTTGCATGGCTGTCTACGAGAAGTAACAGCTAAGCGAGCCAGTCAGATCTTGCTAATTTGCATGTTAATGAAGCCCACAATATGCAGCTTTGAGAGACTGGCAACTAGACCTAGAATTGATAGATCTATACATGCAGCCTGTATATGCTTTACAGCCACAGTGAACACTGTAGACAGACACACAGATGGTTAAGAGACAGACAAACAGATGGTTATATAGAGACATGCTGGATGCAGGGAGAAATCTCTCTCTTCAGAGAGGCTAGATAGAGGGGAGGAATACACAAAAGGCAGACAGATAGAAAATATCAGTGGAGAGACAGATTAGTCAAGGGTTGTGCACATGCTTGGAAATAAGAATCTCTTCCCCATTTAAAAATAATAGACATGCACATAATCACTTCCACAGTGCACACACCCGAATGGGGCTTGATTTACCTCCCTGTATGGAAGGAGGCTGCATTCCAGGACTGCAGATGGGAAAACCGATAGGAAAGGGGTTGCCTGGCTGGCTGGGTTACTGATCTGCAAAGGGGAAGGGGGCCAGGGCTCGTCCCAGACTTCGCCTGGTGTCTGCCCAGGACAGAGGGGTTTGTCACCAGCAGCTGCCTCTGTTTCTGTGGGTTTGTACATCAGCTAAAATGTTACACGCAGGGGCTCGGAGAAATTTTTGTGTCTTGAGATAATAAACTGTGAAATCTCACCCTGCCGTTGGACCTGCAACAACCAATATAGGAGACACGCTGCTCTGAGAGATCTCCTGGGTGAGGTACCCCTCCTAGGACAGGACAGGCCGCTAACCACTGGGCCATCCTTCCCCTGAGTGTGGGCTCTGCCGGTATTTACTGTCCTGTCCATCTGAGCAGCTGTCACACTCACTCCCACCATAGGGAGCTGGGCCCAGTATTGCTCTGTGAGTCTGCCTCCTCCCACCCCTCCCACATCTTACTGGCTAGTCTGCCTGGCTGGTGAGCCCACAAGGGTGTTTAAAAACAGCAGGTGCAGAACAAGGCGAGATTCTAAGAACCACTTTGGGACTAGTATGGGATTATCAGCTCACTTTGCAACGTGCGGGGGACCCATCCATAGCCTTTGTGTTCTGAATGTGGTGGGAAGTGACAGCAGCCATGTTGGTCTCATCACTGCTGCAGCCTATTACACAGGGGACTCTCACACCGCGCTCTCTCCTGGAGGCTTAATCTAGAATAAAAGCCATTTACACAGAGCGCGTGATTTGTTATCTGGGTCACAGTCGTGCCCTAGAGGCCGAGGTCAGACATCACACCCCCATTGTGCTAGGTAATGTACAAAGAACACAAAGCTGGGCCCTGCTCCAAAGAGCTCACAATCCACGTAGCAAACCAGGGAGAACTAACAACTACAGCGGAGGGATGGGGAACACAAGGAAACGTTGAAGCTATGATGATTTTTTATTATTTTTTCTGGACACAGAGGCAGCAACAGTATCGCCAACTCCAAATGGTCAAAAAAATCATGAGATCAGCTTAAAAATCATGGGAGCTTAAAAAAACCAACCCAACCCCGGGCTGTGTTCTTTGTATTTGCTGCCTGGTTTCTGAGCTTTCAGGCTCACTTGCTTCAGGTTTAAAGCTTTTCTTTGCAACCACATTGGCTAGAAATGTCCTGATTTCCCAAGGGAAGCGAAGATTCTCGTACAATCTCTTCATTCCCAGAGCTAGTGTTTTAAGACGAACACCGAACGGCGTGAGATTTGTAACCATGCTGCAAGAGCTGGTGACGCTGTGGCAAGTCCACCGCTCAAAGCAAAACTGCGCTGGACCCAGCAGGGAGGCTGGGACCAACCTCTGTGAAGTCTTTTCCATTTCTAAATTCTAGGGGAGGGATTCCCCTGCATGTCTCCCCAGCTCTGCCTCTCTTTGCAGCAGCTGCGGTGCACAGGGGGCCTGCAAAATCCACAGGAGGCTCCTGGAACAAGTCCTGTGTTGAGCCCTGGTGGGCAGCACTATGCTGGGCCCCCCGAGAGTCCCAGCGTTGGGGGGGGTACATGGTGAAGTGTGGCTTTAGCACACACTGCTATGACCTGCCTGGTTTCCTCTGCAAGGCTGCAGCAAGGGGGGATGGCCTCCCTCCCAGATGGATGGCTGCGACTGCCCCCTGGATGCCCACTCCCACCGTGCCGGACACAGAGGGATGGGTCAAGAACCAGAAATATAAAAGGCAGACTCTCCAGCTCAGCAGGAGAAGGATGTCTCCCACCCGCTGCTGGAGCTTGGACCCGACAGCGGCCGCTACAGTGTAAGAGACCTAGAGTGACTGCTGCCAGTTCCTGGAGACACTGATGACCCAGAAGACCCAGAGGAATGATGACCCAGGGACCCCGTGAACGGGAGCATAGGAAGTAGTCCGGGGAAGCCGAAGATATTTTGGCTGTGTTGCTGACTGAGAGCTGGCCAGCATGTTGCGGCAGGATTCCCGGCTGACTCGGTGGTGGACCACTCTGCCACTGTTCGGGCCTTGGGCAGGGACCTGGTGGAGTTGGGTGGGCTCATGTCCCCCTGCCACCCTCTGGTCTCCACTCTTGGCCAAGGAGTCTGCATTTGTCTGTGGTTCACCAGAGCCAGAACCCCCGACTGTTGGCTGCCCCACCCTGCCTGAGGAGCGTATATACTTTACTGCTCTGTCCTGACTACTGGCCAGAGTCCCCAACCATGTAGGGCCCCACCCTGCCTGAGGGCCTGAGCTCTGAGGTTACTGACTGTTCTCCCTGACAAGTGGTGGAGGCCCCTGAATTCCCCCCTGAACTGTGCACCTCCAGAGGCATCATAGTAAGGGGCCATGGCCTCACTCCTGGACAGATGAGGGACAGCCGCGACTGCCCTACTAAGCCATGGACAGGCCTGGGGAGCTGCTGTAACTTAGAGCACCCCCAGGACTGCCTTAGTTCATCCAGGAGCCACTTCAGTCCCCGGAACAGCCCAAAACAGAAAGGCATCTGTGCTGCCCCTCCCCATGGGTTGTGCCTCTCCAAAGTGTGGCCGAGGAGTCTACAGTTCCTTTGCAAACTGGCTTCCCTCAACTCTTCATCATTAATGTTCGTAAAGTGCTTTGAAATCTGTGGCTGGAAGAGCCTATAGAAATGCAAAGCCATATCAATGTGTGACAATTATTTCTGTCCCTGCCCTGGGCTTGGCTTGCCAGTTCTGCTAACCAGGGCTCTTCCTCGCACCGACTAGTGCACAGAGTGATCAGAGCCTTCAAAATTCTTCTTTATTATGCCTGGAATATTTGTATGCAGCACGTACAGTCCCGCGTAACTGCTGCGGCTGGAATCAATGGGAGTGGATTAGAGAACAAGGAGCCGAGCCGTTAGTGCACCCAATACAGGAATTCTGCTCTAAGAATTTCTTTGAGGAGGTCTTTTTAGAAGAGCTCGCAAGTTCCTGTGAGCCATCTGGGTGACACCCTGCCTTGTGGCTCTTACCGCAAGGGTGTGTGTGTGTGAGAGAGAGAGAGAGAGAGAGAGAGAGGCTCTTACCCCAAGGGTGTGGGTGTGTGTGTGTGTGAGTGTGAGAGAGAGGCTCTTACCCCAAGGGTGTGTGTGTGTGTGTGTGTGTGTGAGAGAGAGAGAGAGAGAGAGAGAGAGAGAGAGAGGCTCTTACCCCAAGGGTGTGTGTGTGTGTGTGTGTGTGTGTGAGAGAGAGAGAGAGAGAGAGAGAGGCTCTTACCCCAAGGGTGTGTGTGTGTGTGTGTGTGTGTGTGTGTGTGTGTGTGAGAGAGAGAGAGAGAGAGAGAGAGAGAGAGAGAGAGAGGCTCTTACCCCAAGGGTGTGTGTGTGTGTGTGTGTGTGTGTGTGTGTGAGAGAGAGAGAGAGAGAGAGAGAGGCTCTTACCCCAAGGGTGTGTGTGTGAGAGAGAGAGAGAGAGAGAGAGAGAGAGAGAGAGAGGCTCTTACCCCAAGGGTGTGTGTGTGTGTGTGTGTGTGAGAGAGAGAGAGAGGCTCTTACCCCAAGGGTGTGTGTGTGTGTGTGTGTGTGTGTGTGTGTGTGTGAGAGAGAGAGAGAGAGAGAGAGGCTCTTACCCCAAGGGTGTGTGTGTGTGTGTGTGTGAGAGAGAGAGAGAGAGAGAGAGAGGCTCTTACCCCAAGGGTGTGTGTGTGTGTGTGTGTGTGTGTGAGAGAGAGAGAGAGAGAGAGAGAGGCTCTTACCCCAAGGGTGTGTGTGTGTGTGTGTGTGTGTGTGTGAGAGAGAGAGAGAGAGAGAGAGAGAGATGTGACTCTGAAGTTCTCACCCTGGTTCTGATTCTGACTCCCGCTGTGGCCAGTAAGGTGTGTGCCTTATCAGTGGGGATGATAATTGTCACACCCCGATCCTGCAATCAGATCCATGCTAGTGGGACCCCAAGGTGTCACTTACCTCAGCGGGCCCCTGGAGCTGAGTGAATCTCCTCTAAATGCATTAAAGACGAACAGTTGTGAATTATCATCATTCTAGAAATCTAAGGGCCATGCTTCATGGCCAAGGGTTTTCAGAAGAGACAAAGGATTCCTGAGGCCTCTCCATTTGTCCACGTGACTGTCTCAAAGAGGCCTGATTTTCAGAGGGTGACTGAGGGTTCAGAGGGTTCAGCATTTTCAGAAAACCCGGACTTGGGTCCCCGCACGCAGAGCTAAGAAGAATCACCCGGCCCATCTCTCCCACTGTCTGGAGCGGTTCACAACCTCAGGTCAGACTGTCAAAAGCAGGCCGGACTTCCCAAGCTGGTAGTGTGTTCTGTGACTAGATGTCATCAGTCCAGTAACAAATGTGAGCTCCTGGACCATGGTGACAGTCTCACCATGGAGTCCCAGACAGTCCCCTTGGGCACTCCAGGCTGCCTGCCCTCCACACATGCTGGACTGAGGGATAGCTGGTTGCCATAGGCCAAAGATCACAAAAGATTCAGGTTGCTTCCAGTCCCAAGAGACCAGTCCCTTACCCCAGGTCAGCTTGTACCTTAGATCTCACACCAAAGAGATGACGCTGGTAGCCAATCCTATAGCAAACTGACTAAGGATTTATTAACTAGGGAAAAAATGAGAGAGTTATTTACAGGTTAAAGCAGGCAACACATAAGCACAATGAGTTACAGTCTATGGCTCCCAAAGGTGATATAGATGCAGGAATCTGTCCACACCGACTGTCTTTTACAGCTAACCCAGTTTGATGCCGGGGATCTCTGTTTCTGTTTCCTAGCTCCAGCCCTTGGGAGAGTCTAAACAGCAGAGAGAGCTATTTCTTCTTGTGAGCATGTGAGCATGCTCTTCCCCCAGAGTTCAAATCAATGGGACAAGCGCCCTTGCACACAACTTCTTCATGAGTGGACAGGGCAATCAACAAAGCCAGTTTAGCTGTGATAAGTCTTCTTGGTGGGCAGGGGAGCCACTCCTGCCTAGGGTCACAAGTTCAGAGCAGGCGTTTTTACAATTATGAAGCAAACTTGCAGGATAGCTTATGACACAATTGAGTTGGTGTTGGTCCTGCTTTGAGCAGGGGATTGTCATGAGGCCAACCAGTAGGTGTCAGGAAAGGTGCACCCAGTTCTGGGTCAGCCTGGGGTGGCTCGGCCCAGATCTAGCCTGGTTTGGCTTTCTTGGGCATGGGGGCTGACCCAGGCAGGGATGCCTTCTTCTGGATCTGTCTGACGCCAGGGCAATGTGGTCTGGTTTTGCTCAGCACAGCGCCCGCTGGAGTCAGGCCGCTCCCATCTTTGGTCCGGGTCTCGGATGATTTGAGGAGACCGGGGCTCAGGGGAAGAGAGTGAACAAGGCTTACAGGGGGTCTGAGCTGCAAAGTTCCCCCTGCAAACTCCAACTTCCCCCTCATCCCACATTACAGCTCCAAGGGCCCAGGCGTTGGAGTTTGGCTCCTGATCGAAGCCCGGGGATGTGGTGGGGTGGAAGGGGGATGTCTAGTGAACAGAAGCCCAGCTGTGTTACACTGTGGTTTGTCCAGCCAGAGATGAACTAGCAATGAGGCAGCCCTCCGGCCCCCAAACCAACTCCAGGTTACCCACTGAGTGGATCCGTCCAGCTGGGGCAGCTTGTGGGAGCTGCGCTGGGGTCCAGGCCGGCCTGGCGGCAGAGCCGTGGAGCCGCCGGCACTGGGGCTGCTGGAGCAGGCCAGCAGAGGGAAGGGTTAAGTGTGATTCCGAGACTCTGACATTTTGCTAATGTGCTGTGTTAATTGATTCGCTCATTTCCATTTGTTCCTGTTAAAGAGAGACAGATGAGAGTGATCCTGCCGTGCAGCCACTTGGCAGGGAGCGTCTCCGCTGAGTGCAGATGTGCTCCTGACTCATTTATTACCATCAGGTCTGCAGGCTACTCGGAGTGAAGCCACTTTTCCAAGGCTCGGGAAGGCGCGAGGGGCCAGGGCCATGAATCCTGGCTCCCGGTGCCCGTGGGCTGCCCTTGTCACAGAGCCACGGGACCCACCGCACACGGAGTAGAGTCCAGGGGGAAAGAGACAGGGACTCGAATTGGGAGGAAAGATGGAGCTGGGTAGGTGCAGGATGACGTGTTTGGAACAGCAGTCCCTGGACAGAGCCAAGCCATTTCCAGGGCTCCCAGGTTCCCTTCACCTGGAGTCTGCAAGGGCCTTAGGAGAGCAGCGCAGCCTCAGCCCCAACCCCAGGTCACTTACACTCCAGCAGCTTCTGTTGTGCCTCAGTTTCTCAGCTGTCTGTGGGATAATGTCATAGAATCTCAGAGTTGGAAGGGACCTCGTGTAGTCCAACCCCCTGCTCAAAGCAGGACCAATCCCTATTTTTACCCCATATCCCTAAATGGCCCCCTCAAGGATTGAACGCTCAACCCTGGGTTTAGCAGGCCAATGTTCAAACCACTGAGCTATCCTCCCCCCCATGTCCCTGTATTGCTCTGGACGGGCACTTGGACATCAGGTGCACAGCACCACATGAGGGCTGAGGATTGTTATTACTAACCAATGAAATACAGCAGCAACCTTTGGCAGCTTTCGCTGCCAGATCTCAAAGTGTTTTGCACACTCTGCTAACTGGGGAGATCAGCCTTGTGAGTCCTGCTTTTCAGATGGGGAAACTGAGGCACACAGGACTGGCCCAAGGTTACCCAGGGAGTCAGCGGAAAAGCTGAAGTAGAACCCAGGAGTCCCGAAGCCCAGGACTGAGCCCTCACTGCTAAACAACTCTCCCTGTGAAAGACATGGGAATCTTGTCAAAGATCCCCTTAGCCTCAAGTCAGGGGAGAGGCAGAAAGCACCTGTCTGTTGGGTACTTCCAAGACACAAGGAGCTATACCTGAACGAAGGCCAGCTGCATTCTGGCTGCCTGCACCTCGTCTCTCCAGTGACAATGAAGCTTGGGGTGAATTCTCAGTGGAGCGAACATCTTGCCTTCCCTTGTCTTGTCATATCTCAGTGCATAGGCCAGGGTGCCCTTGCTGAAGCCCAGTAGTTTCTCCCCTCTCTTCACGGGGACAGCTAGGAGCAGCGACTAGAGCTGGGCGAGTGTTTAACCAATGTGTGGGGTGGTTTTGGCCAACAAATGCATTTTGAGAAAATCAAAACAATTTGTGCCAACGGGTCAATTTTGAGAACGTTTTCTATGGACCAAAAAGCCACATTGGCGTGTCAATGTTTGCTGGCGAAGGCTGCGCTGAAACAGTCAACATCTGCCACCAAACACTGTGAGTGAATTCCTTTCCCTGGGGGACCTTCTCAGAACTAAAACAGCATTTCCCCGGCTCTTGGAGGGGCAGGGCCTTTCCTGGCACCAGCCCTCTCTTGGCTTTCACCTCACACCCGCCGCTGGGTGGCTGGAGCCCCACTGCCCTGTGGGAGCTGGCGTGTTCAGGGTCCCTCCAGGTTCTCGTAGGGCGGGTCGATCTCGCAGTCTGCGCAGTAGGATTCAGATTTCGCAGTTCTCGGAAGGCTGCTCAGGTCCTGCCAGCTGACAGGCTCGGATCCCAGGTGGGCGGGCCCACTACCAGGGGCTCCCAAGGTATGTCGGAGTTTGGGACAACTGGGACTGAACTCTGAGTGAGATGCAGAGCCCCGGGGACTGACATGTAATGGGGGATCCTGGGCACAGGCCCGCACTAGGAAGCCCCTGTGTGGGACCGTAAGCAGCCTGTGACGGGCTTGTCCCACAGGATATCACAGACCTGGGTGAATTCCAGCTCCAGGAGACGTAGCCAGGCAAGCTCAGATCCAGCCGCACGCTATAGAGCGTGCCTGTGGCAGTGCATGCCACCCGCCGGCACAGCAGGTTCAGCCAGGATCAGACTCAGGCGGCTAGCCCTGTCGGCTGCTCGCTTCGCCATGGGCACCCTTCTATTTTTACTGCACTAGCGCCATCAGAGCTAGCACATGTATGGCCGACCGAGCTGAAAATTACCACTCCAGCTCCACGGTCCACATCCCCTCGGCTGATCCTGGCCCCGGGGGGAAAATCCTTTTGCAAAGGTTAATGAAAAGCGCCGTTCAATTCTGCATACGCTCCAGGGAGTAAATAAGCCTATTGCTTGCCCATTAATTACTCAGTGACTTGCCTGAGTGCCACGGCACCCCTCCCAGCAGACGAGGTCAGCACTCAACTTGCTCCCCTCCCCACCCTGTGAAGGGCAAGGACCCCAACCCGTTCCTGAGCAGCAGCGATTCCTGGCTTCCTCTGTGCCAGCAGCCCACTGAGGGACTCCTTCCCCGGCACTAGGAAAGGCTGCGAGTACCTCGCACTTTTACACCGGGTTTGATGAGACATTATTAATGGCAATGCTGGAGTCCCAGTGCCCCTAGAGGTTCGCCTTGCGGCCATGCCGCCAATATAGAAAGCCAGTTATAAATGGCTTTGATGCTGCAGAAAATACCATCTCAGCAACAAAGGGGAAGGGGTGTAAGGGAAAGCAGAGATAAGGGGGTGACGGGGTCTCCTGCAGGGAAGAAAGTGCAGAGCACAAATCCAGCAAATCCTCCCCATCTTTCTGCTGGAGAAGGGCCTGAAGCTTGTCACGTTTCAGGGGGTAGATTCAAAGGCCCAGCTCGGAGCTTGCCTCACAGGGTTGTTTTGGGGTGGCACTCACGCCTGGAAGAGCCCGTTCCCCGGTCTGGTGTGAATGGGGAAAGATCATGGCTCTGTTGTCCCAGCTGGTGGACGGCTCAGCCGAAGAGCCGATCTTGCAAGATTTCCAGCTATTCCAGCCTCATTTGGGAGCTCAAAAGGGCTCTTGAATGGAGGAATCTCACAGCTTAGAATCATAGAATCATAGAATATCAGGGTTGGAAGGGACCTCAGGAGGTATCTAGTCCAACCCCCTGCTCAAAGCAGGACCAACCCCAACTAAATCATCCCAGACAGGGCTATGTCAAGCCTGACCTTAAAAACCTCTAAGGAAGGAGATTCCACCACCTCCCTAGGGAACCCATTGCAATGCTTCACCACCCTCCTAGTGAAAAAGGTTTTCCTAATATCCAACCTAGACCTTCCCAACTGCAACTTGAGACCATTACTCCTTGTTCTGTCATCTGGTACCACTGAGAACAGTCTAGATTCATCCTCTGTAGAACCCCCTTTCAGGGAGTTGAAAGCAGCTATCAAATCTCCCCTCAGTCTTCTCTTCTGCAGACTAAACAATCCCAGTTCCCTCAGCCTCTCCTCATAAGTCATGCGCTCCAGGCCCTTTGTGAGATCTGAGGCTGATGACCACTCCTAATCCAGCCTCGAACCCTCACCCTGACTCCATCTTAACCACCCCTGGATCTTCCCATCCCCCATTTCAAACAGCTCTGCTCCCTAAGACCTCCAGGACCAGTCTCTTTTCTCCTTCCTCCATCCAATCCTGCCTCTAGCTGCAGCCAACTGCCCGGTCCCATTCGCGGCTTTACGAGGCCAGACTAGCCGGAGGTGACAAAGAAAAATCCCATCTACAGATACATTTAAAGGTGAACAAAAAAGCTTGTTCCTGCCAAGTCCTGAGCTCAGAGCTCTGTGTTTTTCGTGCTACAGCTGATGAAATCACGAACATTTGAAACAGAGCAGGACACAGCTACTCCCCCGAGAGGAATATCATCAACCACCTTCCGTGTCCGGAGTGCCCTGCCTTTCACAGGGACCCAAAGGGCTTTGCAAATGGCACGCATGCAGCAGCACTGAAATGCAGCCACCTCTGGAAGGCAGCACATTGCACAGCAGGGGGAGGAAAAGCAAGCTGTGTCCAAGATCTCCAGGGGAAAGCAGGTGAAAGGCACCAGCCAGGAATCTCTTATGTCTGTGCAGAGCCAGGAGAAGCCTCAGCGTTAAGCGTGTCCAGACACGGGGTGATTTCCTGGGACTCGATTTAGCTGCTTTGGAAGGATAACGAAAAAAGGGGCTGAGCTGGTTCCAGGGGCTCAGATCTGAGCTCAGCTCTCGTCTGGCAGGTCATGGCCGGATTGATTATTTAACTCTTTGCTGGTGCTGTGGAAGTCTCCACCCAGACTCTGTGCAATGACATAGGGCCTTGTGCATGACATCTGCACTGGTGTGAACTAAACCCTGGATGATTCACTATTATAAACAGGTTTGCCCCTGGGCCCTAGTGCTTAGCCAATATCGGGGGCTTGCCAGGTGGTTTCTCTTAGGAGGAGAAATCGATCATACGAGTCAGGTTTAGCCTTTGATATGATCCTGTTATTTACAAAGAACTGGGCTTGTTTAGTCTACAAAAGAGAAGAGTGAGGGGGGATTTGATAGCAGCCTTCAACTCCAAAGAGGATGGATCTAGACCGTTCTCAGTGGTACCAGATGACAGAACAAGGAGCAATGGTCTCAAGTTGCAGTGGGGGAGGTCTAGGTTGCATATTAGGAAACACTATTTCACTAGGAGGGTGGTGAAGCACTGGAATGGGTTCCCTAGGGAAGTGGTGGAATCTCCTTCCTTAGAGGTTTTTAAGGTCAGGCTTGACAAACCCCTGGCTGGGACGATTTAGTTGGGGATTGGTCCTGCTTTGACTAGATACCTCCCAAGGTCCCTTCCAACCTGAGATTCTATGATTCTAAGGGTACGTCTTCACTACAGCACTAGGTCGATTTCCCTTAAGTCGATTTTCTACAGTAGACTTTAGAAAATGGACTTAGTGCATCCCCACAGAGGACAGCAACACCGTGTCTGTCCTTAAACTTTTGCAGGGGTCGACATAGGGAGTGTTGCACTGTGGGTAGTTATCCCACAGTGCCGGGAGTCCCCAGCTGTCACCACCTTTTGGGGCAGCCAGGCACGCTCCCCAGGGGACTAGCCCCAGTCCGAGCAGCTCTGCGCCCCCCCCCCCGCCCGCTGGATCAGCCCCGCGCCGGACCCCCCCGGCCGCCCGAGCAGCCCCCCGAACCCCCCCGCCCGCCGGATCAGCCCCGCAACCCCCCCCGCCAGCCTGAACAGCCCCGCGCCGCACCCCCCACCTGCCCGAGCAGCCCCGAGAACCCCCCCGCCAGCCTGAACAGCCCCGCGCTGGACCCCCCGCCCGCCCGAGCAGCCCAGAGAACCCCCCCGCCAGCCGGATCAGCCCCGTGCTGGACACCCCCCCCTGCCCGAGCAGCCCCGAGAACCCCCCCGCCAGCCTGAACAGCCCCGCGCTGGACCCCCCGCCCGCCCGAGCAGCCCAGAGAACCCCCCCGCCAGCCGGATCAGCCCCGTGCTGGACACCCCCCCCTGCCCGAGCAGCCCCGAGAACCCCCCCGCCTGCGGGATCAGCTCCACGAACCCCCCCGCCCGCCGGATCAGCTCCGCCAACCCCCCCACCCACTGGATCAGCCCTGTGCCGGCTCCCCCCACCCGAGCAGGGGCAGGGGGAGCCGGCGCGGGGCTGTTCAGGCGGGCGGGGGGTTCACAGAGCTGCTCGGAAGGTCGGAGGCGTAATGTCACCTGCATCCTCAGTAGCTGAAAATCGACCTAGAGAGAGGTCGATTTCAGCTACGCCTCTGGTAAGGGAGGAGTTATAAAGTCGATTTTAAGGTCCCTTAAAATCCACTTTAAGGGCATGCAGGTGAGGATGGGTACAGGCTTAAATCGACTTTAGCCTGCTAAAGTCGACTTTAAGCCCTAGTGGGGACCAGGGCTAAGAATGTACAAAGTCCTGTTTCACTGAGCACTGTAGAAACGAACGGCCCTGGGCAGGTTTCCTTGCTTGCGGTTTCCTAGCTGAGTCCTCCAGCCAGTGCTGTGCCCCAGAGATCTGTCGCTGCTCCCTATCATGGCTGCGTCTCTGGCTGTCTTTCTGATTCCTTCATGCTTCTGCCAACCACACAGACACACCCAGGTGAACCAACAAGTCCCCATTTCCTGTATGTTCAATCGGTGCTCAAGATAGCCCCTTATTCTCCGTGAATTAGTTCTTGCTCAGGTCTTCCCATGTGGCCCAGTGCTTTGGGCAGTGACTTCTATTATTTCAACTATATTATGCCATAAAAAAGCTTAATTGCTTTTTCCATTTAGCCTGCATGAAGGCTGGCTAGCACCATCAGGTTCAAAGAGGTCGGTGATTGCCTGTAGATCAAAGACACACTCAATGTCAGCCATTAACACATTCCAGCATAACAGTATTTCTCTTCTAATTTGCTCAGGAACTATTCATTTCAGCTACCTCTTTGACTGCCCCTCTTCATTATTTGTGACACATGACAAGTCTCCTTAGTCACGTGGTATAGTGTTTACTTCCTGACTGGATGATGGAATCATTTCTAAACAGGAGGGAGGTCCGAGATGGTGGCCCGATGCTCCCTTTGTGAACACCCACATAATCATCCTCACAAGGGCGTTTAGTAAAGAAAAATAATTCACTTGTATGCACCTTTGCTGAGAGGAAATGAAAAGTGTCACAATCGTCGTGATGAGAGCGTGGGGGTTTTTTTTAGTTAAATGGCTGCTCACGGATCCCTTCTCCCTCTTGCTCCTGACTCCCAAATGGTTCATATTTTCCCAACAAGCGTTTTCATTTTGTTCCACATATTCATTGAATTGTTCTGTTTTTCAATTAACATTTTTAATTTTCCTTCTCCTTTTATTTCCCTGCTGGAAAATGGGGGGAGTGGGGGGGGGGGGAGAGGAAGAGGGGAAGAGAGAGAAGAGAAAAGGGATAACATACTTAAACACCCTCCCCCCAACCATTTCTTCTTGTCAAAAAAACAAAAACAAAAAAATTTTCAATGAAAAACTGAATACTGAACATTTCTGGTAAAAGATTTCACATTTGTCGAAAAGCCATACTACATTAAAAAAGGGGCCAACTTACTCCCAAGTCCTGGGCCAATTTTGGGGAAATGTTAATAAACCCATTGCCAATAGGAAATGGTCAATTCCTCTCAGGTTGTAGCCAATGGGATCTTTGCCTGAGTAGGAACTCACCCTAGGACGGAGAGACACCTGCATCAGTAGCTGAGTGCAAGGATTCCTCACTCACTGCTGGTCCAGCCTGGGGCGTACTCCCCACACCGAGGGGGTAAATTAGGCCTAGTTAGCCTACAGGCTGCACCGAGAGGAAAGCCAGGGAGGGCAGAGACTTAACTGCTGACGGCGCCCAGAAGAAGGCTGCGGAGAAGTAGTCTGGGGTCGCTCCCGGAGAGGAGGGTGCTTGGGCCGGCAAACCCAGAGGGGAGGGAGCCAGGAGGTAGAGCGGAGAAGTGTGAAGCCGTCCAGGGGAAGAGCTATATGGTCAGGGAGTGAGCAGGCCACAGTTGCTAGAGGAAGGGCTCTGGACTGAACCCGGAGCAGAATCAGGCCCAGGTTGCTCCAGGTGGGCTCCCTACAGTGGCTGCTTTTGAAAAATGTGCCCTTAGCAATCTCACACCCCATAACGGCATGGTTTTATATGTCATAATCCTGTGTCCATCATCACTGTTCCTGTCCCTTTACTGTCTCCCCAGCCCGAAGCCAGCAAGTGCTGACCTCAGCATCCCTCCCTCTCCGTGCCTGGCTTTGGCTCTCAACTAGTTCTGAATGAAGGGCTTAGTGTTAATGACTTCAACACGGAGACTTCCCCCCTCCCACACACACCGCTCCAAATGCAAACGGGTCCAATACGGGCAGATTAGGCCCGGCTAGCACGTCTCTGCTCTTTGTCTCCTCCTGTCACACCAAGTTCAGATGATTCATGTGGCATGACTCCGCGTACGCCTGCTTGGGCATCGTAAAATGTCAGTTGCCATGGCAACATGATGCAACACAGCTTTTCCAAACGGGCTGGGTGGGGAGCTTGTCCTCTCCCCTCCTTTCGGAGGAAGCGCGTCACCCTGGAGTGACACAGCGGGAGCTGTGGTAAAGGAGCCCTCCCATGCGGAGATCCTATCCCATCAGCCTCTTGGCATCTCTGTCCTGCCATCTGTGCTGAGGCGCCTGGGCTGCTGCGTTCACTCCCTGGGTGTCGCTCCCAAGTAACCCCGCTGGATTCCATGGACCTTCCCTGGATTTACACCAGTATAAATTAGCTCGATTCAGCTCAGGGGCGCATTTCTCAATGGCCCCCATTATATTCTGAAATGCTCCAAGGAGCCAGCGGGTAGCTGGAAAGGAAGAGCTCCCAAAATGAGGAACCAAGGAGGAGCCAAGTGTGAATGTTGCAGTGAACTTCACAGCTCAGGGGAGCTGTGCCTGCATGCTGGGTCTGAAAACACCAGATTTTGGGGAAGTGCAGCCCTTACCTCTAAGCAAGTGCAAATAACAGGAACAAATAAAACAAATAAAAGGAAGTTCTTCACACAGGGCACAGTCAACCCGTGGAACTCCTTGCCTGAGGAGGTTTTGAAGACTCTGACTATAGCATGGTTTAAAAGAGAACTGGAACAATTCCTGGAGGTTAAGTCCACTAATGGCTGTTAGCCAGGCTGGGTAAGGAATGGTGTCCCTCGCCTCTGTTTATCCAAGGATGGAGGTGGACGGCAGGAGAGAGATCACTTGATCATTACCTGTGAGGTTCACTCACTCTGGGGCACCTGGCATTGGTCACTGTCGGTAGACAGGACACTGGGCTGGATGGACCTTTGGTCTGACCCAGTTTGGCCCTTCTGATGTTCTTATGCCGCAGGGCATAGGTATGGCTCAGAGAAATCCAACATTTCTTAGCCAAACTACCCTAGCGTCTGAGGCCTGCAAAGCTAGCCCGGGAACAGGACGTCGGAGGGAGAAGCCCAGTTCAGGCCCTCTGAAAGCCCTGGGCCAAGCCAATTGCAATGATGTGCTGATCAGGTCACCTGGATGTAAAAATGTACGTCTGAGCTCAAAGACCCGGCCCATTCATGCAGAGACAGCAATACACAGTGCAGCCAACAGAGGGAGACAAGGCCCACTTTGGGGGTAAATGGAGAAAGGGTTGGGTGTGAGGGGGAGGGGGAGGGGGAATACGACCAGCTCCCAGCACAAGATTCAGCAGGCGTGAACATGGGCTGAACTTGCTGGAGCCATAACCACTGCCCTGGGCTTTCAGAGGATCGAGAGGCAGCCGTGAGAAGAAGGGTAAAAGTATGCAGGACAGTAGCAAACCTGGCCAGTCCTGGGAGAACCCAGCACTTCTGAGTCCCACTGCGTGACGCTGACTTGGCATTGCAAGGTGCTTTGAGGTCCCTAGAAACAGCGCTCCTTGCTGGTGCTAGGGGCTGTTACTGGGACTCACGCGCTACATCACGATCCCACCCACTGTTCTGCTTGGGGAATTTAAAGCTGGAGAAAGGTTCTGGGGAGTCTCCGTCTCTGCAATGGGACAGAGCTGTCATGGCCCAGCTGGGGCAGTGGGTTTGCCCCATGGCTGTCAGCTGCACTGAGAACCCACCAACTCATTTCACTGCAGTCGTCACTAGCCTTGGATGCTGACAGTGACTACCAGGGCTCTGCTGAAACCAGCGACCTAGAGGTGAAAGTCCCATTTCTTTAGTCAGCCCCCCCCCCCCCAAGCTGCGTGTGCCCCGTCTTAGAGGCCGGTCCAGCCAGTACCTGTGTCCTCTCCCTCAGGCTCCATGCCCAGCCTGGGAGCAGGGACAAGCCCTGCCTAGGAGCCAGAGGGACATGTGGCTGCTGCCCGGGAGCCGCCTGAGGTAAGTGCCAACCAGAGCCTGCATCCAGAACCCCCTCTCATGCCTCTAGCCCCTGCCCCAGCCCTGAGCCCCCTCCTGCACCCAAGTTCTCTCCCGGAACCTGCTCCCCCGTCCCGCACCCCGACCCCCTGCCCCAGCCCAATGAAAATGAGTGAGTGAAGGTGGGGGAGAGTGAGCAATGGAGGGAGGGGGCCTGGAATGAGCAGGGTGAGCATTGCAGAAGTGGCGGAGCAGGGCTGGGGTCTTGGGGCAGAAGATGGGGCAAGGGTTTCGGTTTTCTGCAGTCATAAACTTGGCACCCTAAGGTCAGCCTCTCTGAGCCTTGGGAAGGTGCTGGCAGGAGCCGTGCTCCCAGGGGAAGGACCCTGGCTTTGCTGAAGGGAGCTGCCCTCCGGGTGTGGGCTGGGGCGGAAGAGCAGCCTTGCAGGTCAGTGCGGGAGGCATGGCCACGCTCCCAGGCCAGGCTGGACAATGCGCGCCAAGCCGGCTCCAGACAGAGGGAACGTTTCTGGAGCCCACCGGAACAGGAGCACGAGGGTTTGCGTCACAGGAAGGCCGTGGTGGTGTCCTCGCTGGCTGGCGGGTAACAGCACAGACCTCGCTCCCTTGGCAGGCAGGGACCCCCAGGCGGCTCAGCCCCCTCAGGGCCAGCTCATGTCCGGTGAAGTGAGCTGTAGCCCATAAAAGCTTATGCTTAATTAGTCTTTACGGTGCCCCACGTACTCCTGGTCTTTTTAGGCTCTCCAGAGAACCTGCCCTAGCAACAGACACAGGAGAGCCCTTCGCCATCCCTGCGCCCAGAACTGGGCAGCAGGGACACTGCAGGGCGTTGGGGCAGCATGGAGCACAAGGAGCTGCTGCAGATCCGCCATGAGGGGCACAGAGGGAGAGGGTAGGGTGGCAGGGCTTTGGGAGCCAGGACTGAGAGTGGCCATTTTGAAGAAAAGGCCCTGGGGATTACAGTGGACGAGAAGCTGGATATGAGTCGGCAGAGTGCCCCTGTTGCCAAGGCAGCCAATGGCATATTGGGAACATTGCCAGCAGATCAAGGGAAGTGATTATTCCCCTCCATTCGGCACTAGTGAGGCCACACCTGGAGTACTGTGTCCAGTTTTGGGGACCCCACTACAGAAGGGATGTGAGCAAATTGGAGAGAGTCCAGCGGAGGGAAACAAAAATGATTACAAAAGTAGTTTCTCCTCTCTGAGTGTTCACACCTCCAGATCAGCCGCTGGAAGTGGGCCTCACCCTAGCCCTGACTGAATTTACCTTTCTCTCTTGCCTGCATATTTATACCCCCCTCTGGGGATTTCCACAACATTCATCTGATGAAGTGGGTCTTAGCCCACGAAAGTTCATGATCCCTAAGATTTGTTAGTTTATAAGGCGCTACAAGACTCTTCGTCACTTTTGCAGATCCAGACTAACACGGCTACCCCTCTGATACTAAAAATGATTATGGGGCTGGAGCAAATGACTTACGAGGAGAGGTTGAGAAAACTGGGATTGTTTAGTCTGCAGAAGAGAAGACTGAGGAGAGATTTGATAGCTGCTTTCAACTACCTGAAAGGGGGTTCCAAAGAGGATGGATCTAGACTGTTCTCAGTGGTACAAGATGACAGAACACGGAGCAATGGTCTCAAGTTGCAGTGGGGGAGGTCTAGGCTAGATGTTAGGAAACACTATTTCTGGGTTCCCTAGGGAGGTGGTGGAATCTCCTTCCTTAGAGGTTTTTAGGGTCAGGCTTGACAAAGCCCTGGCTGGGATGATTGAGTTGGGGTTAGTCCTGCTTTGAGGAGGGGGTTGGACTAGATACCTCCTGAGATCCCTTCAAACCTTGATCTTCTATGATTCTATGTGTGTGTTGGGGGCAGGTCATTCGAAGGCAGAGGCAAACCAACACTAACCCAGCCTGAACACAGCACCAACACCAGCTGCCCCAGACTGTTGGTTAAGCTCCAGTACATTAAGGGAAGGCAGCGTCCCTGGGGGTTGTGGTGGATGGATGCAGGCTCCTCCCTGTTCCCCTATGGAAGGCCCTGCCGGTCAGCCACACATGCCACAGCAGCAGGCACTGGCCCCCGGCAACCCTCCTGTAGCCCCCTCCCCCAGCTGAATTTTATTTTTCCCCATGGGTGCTCCACCCCTGCTCTGCCCTGAGGCCCTGCCCCATGTCCCCATATCCCCTGAGCCCCCTCCCCGCCCCCTGCTCTCCACCCTCCCCCAAGCGCCTCCTGCCAGCTGCCAAACAGCTGTGGCTGGTGGGTACTGAGCACCCAGTATTTTTTCCCCATGGGTGCTTGAGTCCTGGAGCACCCCCGGGTCAGTGCCTGTGGCATTAGGGGTCACCTCTGGAAGATCTGAGGCCTGCAGTGGGGAGAGACTGTGGCTTATTCCTCCCTGGAGATGGGGTAAAGGCAGAGCTGGTGCCCAAAGATTGTTCTGTAAAGCGGGGAGGTGCAGTTACCAGGTCCCCCACTCCCCATCAGAGGGAAGGGCTGGCTGTAAGAGGAGAGCTGGGGCCAGCTGGAGGGGGCAGAAAGGAAAGGGGGTGGCTTTCTAGGGAGTTAGGAAAAGGATTTGGTGTGTATCCAGCTTTCCTTGTGCTGCAGACCATCCCAGATCCTGGACGATCCTGGTAGCCTCAGGAGACGAGGACGCACCCCAAATCCAGCGGCTGAACGTTTGGGCTTGCGGGTGGGTGAATGAGGCATGGGGCCTGCATCCAGGATGCAGCGGAGAACTCAGCTAACCCCAGGCTCTGTGATTTGGGCCCCACAGCAGAGGAGAGCACATGGTGAGCGTAGGCATCCCGGGCAGAGACGAGGGTGGGATGGGGCCGGCCATGGGAACAGGGGCAGCCGTGGGAGAAGCTGCACAAAAGAGGGAGCGGGGAAGCTGCTCGGGGGGCATGCAGCTCCCCCCACAGAGCTGCTGGGGAACCTCCTCCCGCGCTGGCAGCAGGACAGCAGCACATGCCTTCTCCCTTCTGGCTGTTTACATGCTGCAGACGGCATCCATGCGTCATCACTGTCAGCCCCACAACCCGCAGCGGGAAGGAGCCCTCCTCTGCTCGCCCATGCGTCTGGCGCTCCCGGGGCTGGCAGGGCCTGCGAGCGCGGCTCTGGCAGGTGGGCACAGCTGGGCCTGAGAATGCCTGGAGCCGGGAGGGAGGGTCAAGGCCACTCCTGGTGCTGAGCCAGGGACCCCGGCCTAGTCCCGGTGGCCAGAAGGCCTGTGGCTACAAACAAGCTGGGGGATTGATTCTGACCCGGAGAAGAGGCCTGGCTCAGACCCTGTCTCCCAGACCTGATGACAATTCAGAGGCAGGGCGCAGCTTTAAACTGGGCACAGACCCTGGGTGCCCTAAACTGGGGGCAGAGCCTCTCTGAGGTCGGCAAGTTTATCTGCAACTTTCTATTCCTCCCGCCTCCTTCCCAATGGAGTGAGGGGCAGGGGACATCCTGTCTGGGCCTTGCTCCGCACTGGGGCCCTTCCCCACCTGGCAATCTCACACAGGGCCCAGTGGCTCTACCGCCCGCTCCTCAGGGCCCCAGCCAGCAGTGCTGAGCTCCGGGCCCTGCACTGCCTTCTGGGGAGCACTGCTCCCTAGCCCAGGGCCCCCCAGCCCAGCTGCTAGTTCCTCTGACAGCTGCTTCCCGCAGGGCCCACGAGGCTCTGCCAGGAATTGCTCCATCCCAAGCAGGGGAGGCAGAGAGCTGTTCATTTCCCACTGGAGGATTGTGGGCAATGGGCCACGGCCATTCCTCAGGCAGGGGGGTGGGAGCAGCCGGGCTGCCATGGGCTCCACAGTCCCAGGGCCAGGGAGAGCTACAGCTGGCTGGGCTGATCTGAGAGCAGCATACAGCCCCTCCCGCACTCGCTGTGACCTGGGGGCTCATTCAGAGCACGGAGGCCTCTTGGGACCAGGGAGAGAGGAAACTGTTCTAGGGGGGTTGCTGGGCTCCTGGTGACGGCCTTCTCCAAACAGGGGGTCCCACAAGGGAGGGGGGGATGCCACATCTCTTGAGTTCATGTGATGGGCACTAAACATGGGTCACAGAAAGTCCGATGGGGTTCTCCAAACCAGCCAGTCATGGAGCGGCGTGAGCGGGGCGGTCTGTATCCCTCACAGAGGCAGAGGCGATATTAGAATCATAGAATCTCAGGCAACAAGGGCACACCATTGACTCCTATCCAGCTTCTCATCCACTGTAACTCCTCAGTCCTTTTCTGCAGATTAATAAAGAGACATTAATAAGACTGGGACTTTTCAGCTTGGAAAGGAGATGACTAAGGGGGGATATGAGAGCGGTCTATAAAATCAGGATGGGTGTGGAGAAAGTAAATAAGGAAGTGTTATTTACTCCTCATAACACAAGAACTAGGGGGCACCAAATGAAAGTAATAGGCAGCAGGTTTAAAACAAATAAAAGGAAGTATTTCTTCACACAGCACACAGTCAACCTGTGGAACCCCTTGCCAGAGGATGTTGTGAAGGTCAAGACTATAAAAGGGTTAAACAAAGAGCTAGATAACTTGACAGAATGGGTCCATCAATGGCTATTAGCCAGGATGGACAGGGATGGTGTCCCTAGCCTCTGTTTGCCAGAGGCTGGGAATGGGCGGCAGGGGATGGATCACTTGCTGATTGCCTGTTCTGTTCATTCCCACCTGGCACTGGCGCTGTTTGAAGACAGGGTACTGGGCTAGATGGACCTTTGCTCTGACCCAATCTGGACAATCCTATATTCTTAGGCCATTGCTGGGGACCGGGATGGGGCTGGCTAGACCATCGATCTCTTCTAGTCTCTTCCTGGAGGCATGATTTGGGCAGCGGGGGCGTGTTTGCCCAGCCTGTGTCAGGAGCAGGTCCTGGCAAGAGGTCCGCAAGAGAGCCACACCTACCCAACCCAAGGAGATGCTGTTTCTTGCTCCAAGATGCATTCAGGGTCCTACGGGATTTGAGTGCGGCTGCCAACACTATGAACGCAGTGGGAGTGGATGCGTCCCCTCCCCCCACTCCTGCACACACATTCATAGGCGCCTACACACACGTGTGCACAGACACAAGCACGCTCCTGTGCCCGATGTCACTCGCCCGTGCTGAGCAGCCTGGCTGGCAGCGGCAGTGACTGCCTCCTGCGGGAAGGTGGCAGAGATTGAGAGCAGAGCCCTGGGCTGCTGGCACTTCACAGCGAGCCGTCTTTGTGACACGCTGTTGCCGTGACAACTGAAAAGGGTCTTTTGCTGCCTGTCAGCTGCTGAGACAGAAAGGGGGAAAGGGAAAAAAAAAAGAGCATTAACTCCCAGTTCTTCAAAGCCAGACACGCTACAGGAAAGGGTCCCCCCGGTCCTCCACTCCATCCGCTCATCAGCCAGAGCCCATGACCTGCAGCCACTCCCCCTGACTTCTAGGGATGGCCTGGGCATGAAAGGGTTACTGGCTTCTGCTCACTCCTGCTCTGGGGAGACTCCCATGAATAATCCCGCTCCAGCCATAGGAAGCGCGGCATATCTCATGGCATGGCCCCTCCGACGCCACCTGAGATCAGCCATGCTTGTCTGCTTTGATCATTCAGTACACACGACATTAGCCACTCCTGTGACTGCAGCTTTGCCGCCCGCTCCCCAGCAAGCCTGTCATGGAAACAGCTGTTCCCAGTCCCTAGCAATAACGCTGGCTCCACTGGCCCAGATGATCACCTCTCTGGCTAGCCGCTGCCCCAATCCAACCTACATACTTGTCCCAGGCTTAGTAATGTCTCTGTATTGATGCTGCCAATATTTTAATGCAAGGCTAGTTGAATAACTGGGATCTCCAGGTATGATATTCTCGAGTGGATAAGGCAAAAGTACGAGGACTGGTTGGGAAACAATGATTCCCCCCAAAAAACAAATGGATGAAAACACATTATTATTGTTGCATTGCATAGGAACATAGGACAGGACTGGAGGGGACTTCTGGGGTCACCGAGTCCAGCCCCTGCTATCGGAAGCAGACCCAGCAGATAATCCTGGTCATACATTTATCAAGCTCCATCTTCAACCACTTGGGGTGTTCCCCCCCCCCACACACACACTTCTCCTATTGGGACGCTGTTCCCAGAACCACCTTCTCCTGATGGCCAGAAACCTTTTCATTTCCAGTCTCAGTTGAGTCATGGTCAGCTTATTGCCATCTAACGTTTTCTTTGAAATAGTTTGGATTTTGGGGAGTTTAGTGAAAAAGCTCAGGGTTTTCCATTTTTCAACAAACCCCGTCCCCTCCCCCCCCCAAAAAGAAGAAGGTCAGTGGAAATGGAAATTGTTCCAAGGAAGTTTTGCTGAAAACTTAGATGGACAATTCTGTTCAGCTCCAAGGCCATGGAGGGCTGCAGGCAGGGCCCCGCGTGCGCCACAATTCTGCAACCACGGAATTGGGCACAGAATCGCTCCGGGCTGCAGAATTGTGCTGCAGAATCTCAGCTCTAAAAAAAGCGAGAGAAACAGCTCCTGTCATTCTGTGCATTTGCACCAAGCTCCCAGCTAAGGTCAGGGCTCTGTTGTGCTTGGCATTCCACACATAGTGAGCAACGGGGTTTGCGCCAAATCCTTGCAAACTAATGACACAAATGAAATACTGTAGCACTGCCCTAATGGGGGAGGGGCAACGACCTACACACTGACCCAGTAACTTGTGTAAGGTTGCTGTAGTAGCAGAACCAGGGACTGATCTTCAATCTCTTAGGGACGAGTGTCCTTCCTCACCAGCTGCTAAGGCTGAAGGAAAACCCTTCAGCTGTGAGCCCCCTGTGCCTTGCACACAGCACTGTACAACTCATCAAAACTTGAACTAGCTGGCCTGACCATTCATTGCAAACCGTGGACTGGACAGTTGTAGGGCCATTGCTCGTTCCTCGTCTGCTCACAGACCGAGGCTTACACATTTGTTTATGACTCCGGGACATTTGGTGAATAGGTTTTATGACCAGAGTGGAGGCTCTGATTCTCAATCTCAACACTCTGTTCGGAGTGAGTAGACAGCTGATTACTCACAATTTTTAGTTGGCTGTGTGAGCTTTGTAGTGGGACCCCTGAGTAACATGGTTTGATTTGCATCCCTCAGCTGGTGGCCTACATGTGTTCCCACTCGCCATTCATCAATCCATTTCTAGACTAGAGGCCCAAAACTTCACCGGTTGCGACTTTTCATACCAACAAAACTGCAGTTGTGGGAATGTTCACAAGCAGAGAACAATAAAGGGGTGTGAACAGGCTCATTCAAACATAACTTCCAATGCAGCCATTTGTTTGTGCACAGGTTGTGACACTATTGTATAGTGAGTACAGTCCAAATAGCAACAATCTCTTGCTTGTCTATTGTGATTGCCATTAAACCCGTACAAGCTCTAGGTTTAATCCTAAAAGTCCTTATTTGGGCAACAGTCCCGTAGCACCATGGAAATGCAGACACCCCTTCGGTCGGGGAGAATGACAACCAACTGGTGTACAGCATTTAGTACAGCAGTGTCGGGGGAGGGAAACTGGCCAAAGACACTGGGACAAGCCCGACCTCTTGCAAAAAGCTCCCTGGAATCTTTCCATGCACTGGAGAGAACCCTGTAAAAAGAACCCTCTCCCCATCCCCACTTACTAGCCAGCCTGGAAGACACTGTAAGCTGTTCTACAAATGGCTTGCCGCATGGATTGTGCCAGAAGTAGAACCTCTGAGCCTAGACAGTCTTCATAAGGAATTCACAAGCCATGCCCCAAATACCACCCAGAGCAACAGGCTAGATGCTGGGGAGGGGGCTGCACTGTTCTAGCACGCAGCGCACATGGGAAAGAAGCCAGTGACATTCCAGCCAGCACAAATGTCTTTCAGGTTATTCTCAGATGCCAGCCACTGCTTATGATGTAACTGCGAGCTGGAAGAGCATGCTGGGTAATGCCATGCAAATTAGCAACTCCAACACTCCTCACTCTTCCCCCTGCCCCCATCCCATAGGCACCCGGAACTCCTGGAGCCAGCACGCCCCATCGCAATAAACAGTTTTCAACCTGGTGGGTGTTTCCAGGAAATAGGTCTCCTGTTGGAAGGGGTTAAAAGCATTCAGTAGTGTGACAAACCAGCAAAGATGTCCTGCTGGCTCCCATGGGCTCTGGCAGCTTTCCAGCTGTTTTACCACCTGTGGCAGCTGCTGCTTTCTTCAAATGATGCTGCTATCGCTTTAAAATCGATGATGCAATCGGGCGTTATTTCAAGAAACCAGTCTTCTTCCTTCTGAAAATGTTCTGTGATGGATATTGGCTGTGCACCTCACTCGGTCTCCCTCTCAGCCACACTCTGAAATGCCCAGGGATGCGGCTGGAATGACTTTCTGCCCATTCTCAAGTACTTACGGTATCCAATAAATAACCTAATACTGTTTGGTCTAAATGTAATTAAGATCTTTACTCCACGCTCCGCTACACTGACCAGTCATGGTTCCAGTGATTTATTGTGCTGTGTTGTTTCGGGCTTTAATTGTGTGCTGCTGTTTGGCAATGCCACTGACAGCTTCTCCAAGGAATGATATGTTTAGTCTACAGAGGAGTTTGGGGGTTAGAGCTCCATAAAGGAATTTAATAAGTCAGAACACACTTTTAATATGGGGATCCGCTTACAGTGTTGCTGAAGCAGAGTTGCTCTGGCTTCCTCTTTAGGAAGCTCATTCTTATAGCAGGAAGAACAGTTCCTCAGAGGAATTCAGCCCCCTTTCCACTTCAAGAATATTTTCAAACTGATTGCGACGTCACTGATTGTAACTGAAAATGATGTGGCATATTTATTCTTGCAAATAATTTAGCTGTGGATCCTACCGTGTTTCCCCGAAAATAAGACAGTGTCTTATATTAATTTTTGCTCCCAAAATTACATTACATTATATTACAGCGAGAGGCAAAACTGGAAGTACGTCTTATTTTCGGGGGATGTCTTACTTTCAGGGAAACAGGGTACAAGTGTTCGATACTGGCTGTGGCGGTTCAGAGTGATTGGCCGTGTTAAATCACATGGTATTGCTCCTGGTCCCTGACTGGAGAAATGCACTGGTACTTAAGGTGAATATTCATGTATGGAATTAAAAATTCTGTTCCCATGAGTCCTTTTTGTACATGCAGCTTTGCTATGCACTTTTGCACCAGTAAAACTACACGGCACAAATGTTCCTGGCACAGGAAGAGCCAAAGCCCATCCAAAGCAAGATCCCGAAGCAGTCAGTTTGATACACTGGAGAAGGCTGTTGCAGCCTCTAGCCAGTTCTGTTCTTTATATTCTTGTAGCACTTTAAACATCACTGTATCATCCCCCTAGCTGTCTCCCATTTAGCCCAATCAACGAGACCCAATGTTTAATCCAAGAGTCCGAACTGGCTTTTCAGAGGGTCTTTGCCTGACAGCTGGAGGCTGTGTTAAAAGCATATAGCACTTTAATGGTGTTTCATCATCGAAGGACAAAACACAGCCGCTCCAAAGCCGGCAGTTCAGACCATTGACCAAACTTCAAGATCACAATTCACACCCCTGCCGTGGAGTTTGTCTGGTTGCAAACAGTTAAGTGTATGTCATTTGCATATAAACTCGCCATCTCTTCTTCTGTGTCACCACATAGGAAGTCCTTTGGCACATTGTCTTGCTGGAGACATCTGGCTAATTGTTCTACTGCTAAGACTCAAAGCAGGGGTGGCAAAGGGCACCCGAGCTGTCCCTTTACTCATACTGAATTGAGCGGAAGCAAGGTTGTTTGTCACCATCAGGGCTGTTGGCCAATTATAGAGCACCTTCATTCATTGATCATGCTTGTATCGGTGCCAAATTTAGCTGGCGTGCGGTGCAGGGCCCTGTTCTGCCTTGTCTGAGCGTTATTAGCTAAATGATATTTACCTCCTTTAGAAAATGCTTTGGGATCTACAGATGAAGCTAAGTATTAGTAGCTCTTTATTACTGACTGATATTTGGACTCTTTTCTTTTTTGGCTTTGTAACAGATTCGTGTGTAGCTAGGATCACACGGGTGACAGTTTAGCGGCTTGCACCCTCACAGTAACAGAGAGAATAGAATTCAGAGCTTCCTGTCCTGCTCCCAACCCACAGACCTCTACCACTGGGGAATGTCCATTATTTCACCTGTAAATCGGACATGAGCAGGCTTCCGTCCAATAGGGGGCAGTAGTGGTGCTACCCAGTAATTAATTAGAAATGGGCCTGAGCCAAACCCCTGGATCTAACGAACATACCCAATCTCTGGGGATGCTCTGATTCGTTACTTAGATTGGACACTATGGAACAAGGGTGTCTTTTTGTTCAATATTTGTACAGAGTCCTGCTCCCTGGCTGGGGCTCCTCAGTGCCACAGTCATACAAATAATAATAAATAACAATATCTAGATTTTGCAACCAACCTGTCCTATAATGGGCCACATCAAAACACGGGATCCCAAAGTCCCTGAGCTGTGAGACTTTTCAGCTTGGAAAAGAGATGGCTAAGGGGAGATATGATTGAGGTCTATAAAATTATGACTGTTATAGAGAAAGTCAATAAGGAAGTGCTAGATATGCTGGAGGATAGGGATAGGATACAGAGAGACCTAGACAAATTAAAGGATTGGGCCAAAAGAAATTTGATGAGGTTCAACAAGGAGAAGTGCAGAGTCCTGCGCTTAGGACGGAAGAATCCCATGCACTGCTACGGACTAGGGACCGAATGGTTAGGCAGCAGTTCTGCAGAAAAGGACCTAGGGATTACAGTGGATGAGAAGCTGGATAGGAGTCAACAGTGTGCCCTTGTTACCAAGAAGGCTAATGGCATTTTGGGCTGTATAAGTAGGGGCATTGCCAGCAGATTGAGGGATGTGATTGCTCCCCTCTATTCAACATTGGTGAGGCCTCATCTGGAGTACTGTGTCCAGTTCTGGGACCCACACTACAAGAAGGATGTGGAAAAATTGGAAAGAGTCCAGAGAAGGGTAACAAAAATGATTAGGGGCCTGAAGCGCATGACATATGAGGAGAGGCTGAGAGAACTGGGATTGTTTAGTCTGCAGAAGAGAAGACTGAGGGGAGATTTGATAGCTGCTTTCAACTACCTGAAAGGGGGTTCCAAAGAGGATGGATCTAGAAAGACTGTTCTCAGTGGTACCAGATGACCGAACAAGGAGTAATGGTCTCAAGTTGCAGAGGGGGAAGGTTTACGTTGGATATTAGGAAACACTTTTTCACTAGGAGGGTGGTGAAGCACTGGAATGGGTGACCTAGGGAGGTGGTGGAATCTCCTTCCTTAGAGGTTTTTAAGGTTCATCTTGACAAAGCCCTGGCTGGGATGATTTAGTTGGGGTTGGTCCTGCTTTGAGCAGGGGGTTGGACTAGATACCTCCTGAGATCCCTTCCAGCCCTGATCGTCTATGATTCTATGACATTCTGCCCGTGGAGACTCTCCTTGCAGAGACGTGTAGGCACCGCTGCACACATGTCCCCCCTTAACGTAGTCTCATGTCAGGCCCTGTGCTCGGTGTCTAATCCGGTGCGCAGAAGAGATTTCGTTCCACCGTCAGCAATGACTGATGGGGGACACGATACAGCTGCTCACTATCTGTCCTGAGAGGCAGCTCTGGGAGCGGTGGTGCGGGCTTGCTGGCTGCAGAGAGCTCTGTCTCA
Organism: Sternotherus odoratus; assembly: GCA_032164245.1. Lineage (NCBI taxonomy): Eukaryota > Metazoa > Chordata > Testudines > Kinosternidae > Sternotherus > Sternotherus odoratus. The sequence continues at coordinate 6,551,074 of JAVMKO010000021.1, read as the reverse complement.
GAACGAAGGGCCATAGGGAGAGGCAGAGGGGCGCAGGATGTGGGGGGTGTTCTAGGGCTGGTGGAAGAGGGCTGGCTGTGGGGGATCCAAGTCCCAGCAGAGGGTGCAGGCGGGCTGGCTCTAGCTAGATCTTCTGTTTATATTTCACACGCCCCCCAACCCCCACCCACCACCCCGCTTTGTAGGAATGACATAACGACAGGGATTTAATATTCCACTGCTACATTTCTTCCTTTTTCAGGATAATTTCCACTATTTCATCAAGGAATAATTAATTGCATTGTCTTTAATCAGTTGTTTTACAAATCCAGCAGCGCAAGAAATTTTCATCGACAGACAATGTAGGCAGCTGCTCTTTCCTTCTGGGTGCATTAATGAAGTGAAAGAGCTCAAGTTGGAAACAAATCTACTGGCAAAAAGAAAACCTATTGAGGAGGGACAAATTCAAAAGAGTGCAGGGGTGTGTGTGTGTGGGGGGGGTGCGCATATGTTTGTGTGGGTGTGTGTGCGCACATGAGGGAGAGAGAGGGCAGTCTGGTCCATTCCTTGCCCCTTATGGAAAGTAGGTAGGGAGGAATGCTAGTCTTGTGGCCAAGGCATCAGACTTGACTCATTTCCCAGCTCTGGAGAGACCTTGGGCAAGTCCTATGAGCTCACCGTGCCTCAGTTTTGAAATTAGACTCAAAATTAGATGAAGGTTTGTAACCATTAGAGGAGTGAAATTCTGGAACTGCCTTCCAAGGGAAGCAGTGGGGGCAAAAGATCTAGCTGGATTCAAGATGAAGCTTGATAAATTTATGGAGGAGATGATGTGATGGGAAAACATAATTTTGGCAATTGATCTTTGACTATGGCAATAGAGGGGCCTGGCGGTATATGATGGGAAGTTGGAGGGTGTAGTGGGGCAGCTGCCCCACTCCATGAAAAAAGGGTTTAAAACAGCCCTTTGCAGGGCTGTGGCTGGGGGCAAGCAGCTCCTAGGCTGATTGGGCAGAGCAGCCACAGCTGTGGCTGGGGCAATTAGGGCCTGATTGTCTCCTTTGTCTGCAGAGGCAGACAGGCCTTGCTCCTGGGAGCTTGATCGAGCACCTAGGGGGAAGCTCTAGTCTGGAAACCTCCAGGCTGCAGGGTCTAGGAGAAGGCTCAACAAAGGGTACTGAGGTTGCAGGGGGCAGCCCAGGGCTATGGGGGAAGAGCAGCAGGCTAACCCCCTTGCCAGTGATGAGAGGCAATGATACTGCAGTCTGTCCCAGTGAATGGGGGCAAGTGGTGACTGGCAGTTGCCTTGACTGAGGCAAGGTGGGGATAGAGGGTGGGGGTTCCCTGGGAGGGGAGACCCTAAGACCTGAGAGGGTACTGCAGGGGTGCAGAACCCAAGGGAAGAGAGCACTGGGGTCCAGGGAGGGACTCTGGGCAAGAGTAGCAAGTGGGACATTGGCCTGCAGAGGGTGCTCTGGAGGCTGCAAGAGCTAATTCCCAGACCGACCAGCAGGATGTGCCACGGGATGAGTCACCGCCCTGCTACAGAGGGGATGGGATCTAAGATGCTACAGAGAACTCTTTCCGGGGTGTCTGGCTGGTGAGTCTTGCCCACATGCTCAGGGTTCAGTAGATTGCCATATTTGGGGTCGAGAAGGAATTTTCCTCCAGGGCAAATTGGCAGAGGCCCTGGAGGTTTTTTGCCTTCCTCTGCAGCAGGGGACATGGGTCACTTGCTGGAGGATTCTCTGTACTTTGAAGTCCTTAAACCAAGATTTGAGGACTTCAATAGTTCAGATATAGGTGAGATATATTGCAGGAATGGGTGGGTAAAATTCTGTGGCCTGCGTTGCAGGAGGTCAGACTAGATTAGGGTGACCAGATGGGAAGAGTGAAATATCAGGACACACTTCACGAGCGTGGGGGGGAATGGGGGGGTGGGGCCCAAGCAGAGGGGGGGCAGGGCACGACACGACAGGCAAAGGTGCAGAGCCCTGATCGGAGCCATGAGAGGGGGCACACGGCCCTAGGAAGCTGGAAAAGGCCTGTAGAAAGCACGGGGTCAGGGGCACAGGGCTCCGGCTCCACACCCCCCACCCACCCACCCACCCCCCCCCCCCCACCCCCCGGCCAAAGCTGCAGGACAGACATGGGCGCAGGATCCTGGTTGCAAAGTCAGACCCAGATTTTCAGGAGAGGGAAGCTGCTATAAAAGTGAGGTCTCTTGCAGAGGACCCCTTCCTTCCTCCTGGGGCAAGGATAGTGAACTTGGCAAAAATTTTACCTTGTGCCTCCGCCCCACCCCCCATTCCCTTTTCATGGAGCACTGCTTACTTTAAAACTTTTTAAAATGAATATTGCATAAGGTAGCATTGTATATTAGAATGAATATATGTTTGGTTTGAAATTTTATTTATTTCATTTATTTTCATTAAATATATAATTTGATAGTCTTGATATTGTTGTTGTTTTTATTTTGTGCCCTCCACCAGACATCCTCCACACCAACCCTCACAGCCCAGCACCCCACACACCTCCCAAACACTCATCCACACTTGACCCTGCCCCCCTTCCCTGGCCACACTCACCAGCTCTGGAGGTCTCTGGCTCCTAGGGTGAGAGTTAGAGAGTAGCAAGGGGACTCTCCAGCCAAAAGCATTACCTCCATGGCTCCCATTGGGAGCTGGAGCAGGGGGGCTTGCAGGTAATCACTGCTGCATGCAACAAGGCACCCCTCCCCCAAGAGCCAGAGGGACCTGTCACCTGCCAGGGGCCAAGGTAGGGAGTCCTGGGCTGGGGGTGCTTACCTGGGGTGGCTGTCCTGTCCTGGGGAGTATCTGGCAAGCAGGCAGGTTCATTTGTCTGCTCCTCTCCTGTAGCTGCTCCTGGGATCCAGTGAGGTCAGGGGGGTGGCTAAGGCCAGCCAGGAAGTATCCAGCAGGTGGGTCGGTGGCTGGATCTGGGTTGGGGAGGGGAGGGGCAGCCCTCCTCTGCTGGCCCCTGCACTATGCATGCCCCGCAGCCAGCAGGAAGGTGAGAGACCTGTCATCCTGGCCATCATCACCTCCTGGGGTGTGGGGCCAATTATGGACTCAGCAGGGGGGGAGGGGCGCAGGAGCAGGCCGTGGTAGATGGAGGCTCTGTGTCTTGGCGCGGGGGGGGGGTAGGCTCTCTGCCCCCCCTGTCCCCCTTACAGGCAGCATGCTTCTGAGGCAGGGCAGAGAGAGCTCTCCTGGGCTGGCCGTTGCTGCCGCCAGCCCACCTACCCCTGAAATGCTGTGCTGTCTCTGCCGGCCGGAGGTGGGGGGGGGGGGGGGAGGACGGGAGCCGGCTGGGAAGTCACTGTCTCTGCGCGCAGCAAGCTACTCTTGTAGCACTCTTTGTCCTGAATTTGGGACTTTAGAGATGAGCCCTGCCTGCGCAGGGCTCAGGGAGGCAGCACATGGCTGTCTGGGGCAGTGGGCGGAGCCGTGCTGCCTTCATGAGCCCTGCGCGAGCAGGGCTCATCTGCAACGTCCCAAAATCGGGACAAAATGCGTCCCGATCAGAGTCTGGTCGGGACGTGGGACAGACAGAGAAAAATCGGGACTGTCCTGATAAAATCGGGACGTCTGGTCACCCTAGACTAGATGATCATAATGGTCCCTTCTCACCTTAAAGTCTATGAGTCTATGAGTTTCACTGTTGTAAGATGTGACTAGGCTGAGGCTTCCTTTCTCCCACCTTTTGTTTGTTTGGGCCCGATGAGCGGTGAGCTCTTCAGGGCAGGAAATGTCTCTTCCCCATGCAGTGCCTGGCACAATGGGGAGCTGATCTTGGCCAGAGCCTAGGCGCTAATACAAATAATGAGTAAGACCTGGGCCCAAAGGTCGCACCAGAAGAGAACAGTTACAGTGAGAGAAAGAGAACAGGGAAAACCGTCGAGGGACATGCCGAGTGCTGGGGAGAGGGGAAGGGAGCTGCCAGAGGGAGAGGAGCCCAGCTGAGGACAATGGGAGAGCAAGAGGAACCAATAGATAAAAGCACCAGGGGTCCCATTGTCTCCTCCGGCCAGTGAAAAGTGTGAGCGGGAGTGAAGGTGCTATCTAAGTGTGAGCTATTGCTCTCATTTCCCTTCCTCGATGCACCAATGGCCCTTCAGCTGCCCTTGTGCCAGGCCTGGAAAATGCTACAGCCCTTTTAACCCTTCCCTTCCAGCAGTGCTTGGGCTTCCTGCAATAGTGGCAGCATCTCTGGTGTTAGATTAGGCTCCATCTGCCCTGTGGTGTCAGCATGGCTGGTGTGATTTCATCTTCTACAGCTGGACTCAGGATGGGCTGGGGAGATGGTGTTGGGCTAGAAATCAGGAGGGCTGGTGCTAATCCTGCTCGGTGCCTCCGTTTCTCCTCCTGCCTTCCACGGTCAGCACCCTGTTACGTTAGGGGCTGTACAAACACATGGTCTGTGACCTGAGGTTGTACAGCTCCTAACGCAACAAAGCACTGACCGTGGCTGGAGCCTGTTGGTGCCACTGTAATATAAATCATTATGATAAGAGGCTTTTAAGAGATGTGGGGCCCAATTATCCAGTTTTAATATTTCCGCTAGGTGTGCCACTGCTACCCTTCAGAGTCCAGTAACCCCGCTGGGTGGAGGTAGAAGTCACAGGTTGGTTCTTCATGGTTCGTTAGTGGAGTTAGCTTGGCATCAGGGCCACCCTTATGGGTGGGCTATGTGGCCAATGGTACAGTGCGCCACTGTCACCAGCTTTGCCCAGTACTTTGGGGTATGCTCATTTATTAGGGTTACTCTTCTGTGGGGGTCTAATTCTATCAATGTACTCCTTGTGTCTACTTCTCCCTTCTGCAAGTCCCCGCCCAATGGAGCTATCCTAAAGGACCTAGGTTCCCTAGGGCTGGCTTCCTCCAGCCCCAGAACCGGATGCACACACACACACACACACACACCCCACTTTCAAGCTGTCACCCTCATATGCACCAGGTTCAGCACATGCCTACCCCCACTTTCACATCATAATTGTACTGGTCGTAACCCACTTGCTGGGCAAACCCCACAGGATTTTGGGGCACTGGAGGGATCTTTAGCTTAGGTACAAGACGTGTTGCTGCGGAGAATATGGGGAAGCTAAAAACACAAAAGAGTAAAGTTCAGAGAGAGAGAAGCAACCGGCTTAACCCTAAAAGTTCTTTATTGGATAATAGTGATAACTTCACAAGGATGGCTAAACAAACATAACAGTGACATTATTAAAAGTTAATACCTGAGGTAGAAAAGAAAAGAATCATAGAATCTCAGAGTTGGAAGGGACCTCACAAAAGATCATCTAGTCCAACCCACTGCTCATAGCAGGGCCAATCCCTATTTTTGCCCCATATCCCTAAGTGGCCCCCTCAATGATTGAACTCACAACCCTGGGTTTAGCAGACCAATGCTCAGACCACTGAGCTATCCCTTCTCCTAGAGAGCAAAAAGAGGAAGAGAAGAGAGATCTCACCACTCCAGGAGGCTTGACTTGGTCAGGATTCCCAGGTGGTGGTAGCTCAGGGAGTGGAACTGATGCTGAGTTTGGGTCCATGCATCAGAACACTGACTTGGGGATAGGTAGGGGCTTTTGTAGAGAAACAACAATGGCTCAAAGGAGAACACTCAATTTGTTTATGGGTAAATTGATGACTCAAGGGTTTTCTTTAGGCTAGATAATAGGAGCTGATCACTCTTGGTTATGGGTGGTGGTTTCTTCTAGGGAGCTCACAATGCAATTAGGCTGCTTCAGTATTTTGGATATCAATCAAAGATTCATTACTAGAATTGGTCTTTACCTGCTGAGCTGGGTGTGTGCAGGCATAGGTTCATTAACATCTGGAGCAGAGTCCCCTCATGATGCAGTGCTTCCCTGATTTTCTGGTCCCAGAGTTCAGTGTGGTTCTCTCTTCTCCATTCTGTATGCTAATGGAGATGCCTTGTCAGGAGGGATCTATGTACGTCTCCCAACACCCTTCTCTGCAAGTCTGTTCTCTGATCGGTTTTGGTTCAAGCAGAGACTGGTTTGTTGGGGGGGGGGGGGTGTTTCATGAGTCAGACAGGCTAGATACTGCACCCCGGTTCCCCAAGAACACAGAGATAACTGGTATCACCATGGTCACAGTGTCACTGTCCAGCTGCTGCAAGTTGGTGGGCCTGGTCTGCCAGAGCAGAGGTAAGTATGGGCAAACTGGGGATTGGAGCCCCTGGCCAGCTGGAGGGTGGGCAGGGCTGGAAGTGGAACCAGAGTAGACACAGGCCCCACCTGGGGAGAGATGTAGGGCTGGGCCCATCCTGGGAGTCCGCCACATCCCTTGGTTCCTGTCCCTGGACCTGGCATGTGCCCCTTGGGGTAACAGCCTGTCATTAAATTAGGGTTTTGCCAACTTTGGTTGGACATATTCCTGGAGGTTTCATTAGGTGACATAATCATAGAATCCTAGAAGATAAGGGTTGGAAGGGACCTCAGGAAGTATCTAGTCCAACCCCTGCTCAAAGCAGGACCAATCCCCAACTAAATCATCCCAGCCAGGGCTTTGTCAAACCTGACCTTAAAAACCTCTAAGGACAGAGATTTCACCACCTCCCTTGGTAACCCATTCCAGTGCTTCACCACCCTCCTAGCGAACTCCCTCTGTTTGCCTGTCCTCTCTTGCTACACACTGACACAGCAGCCCTCTCTGTTGGGCCTGCCTAGGGATGTCCACGTGCTTCTCGGACAGGAGGGGTCGGGTCGGCTTTGGCCCCACCTCATCTGAGCTCTCCCGCCAGGGTCCCCCAGCCCTGACCACAGCCCCCCATGCAGCTTTAGCCCTGGCCCCGTATGACGTTATGAGTGTAAATTAGAATCTCACTGAAAGGTGACAGGGCCAGAAAGAGTTAATTAACTCATCATTAACTCATAATCTGACCTGACCCATGGCCAACCTTTAAAGATTGCTTAGAAAGATATGTAAATTACTGAAGCTTTGAAATACAAGGGGCGATAGAAGAGTAGATGTTTGTTCAGGTCTTGTGATGTAAGCAAACGAGTCTTCTCTATTACTATGGCTTTGATTCAAAGATCAAAAAGGAGTATTGGTATTTAGGAAGATACCTGAGTGTAGGAAAAGGTTAAAATATAGGAAAATGTCTTACTGAAGCTGGGTAACTAGCTCTGAGCTGCTTTAAGTTTTTATCTTGTGTTATGCATTCTTGGAGGCGCCACTGGGCCTCACTCATCCTTGTCCCTGTATATTTCATAAGTTTGTCTTACCCCATATGTACCATTTCAAGGCAAGGACTTTATGTTTAGATGTCCTGTTCTTTCCAGACAAATAAGTAAATAGATAGGAAACAACGTCATGTTAATTTGCATGAGGCCCTTCTTGCCTCCTCCTCCATGTAAAGAACCATATAAAAAGCCTTGTAATGATGTATGAGGGGAAGCCATAATTTGAGAGCTCTCTCTGTGGCTTCACTTCGCTAGCGAATAAACTTTTGTATTCAAGCTTTCTCCAAGGCCTGCCTGTTCTTTGAAGGTAAATTGGGACACCTCCAAAGGGAACGAGCCATTTGTGCAACATGAGTGAAATAGTATTGTTGTCTATATGTCTCTTTGAAGGGTGTGGTAACCTGTATCTGAACTGTTTGATGGATAAACTGTCCTGTGCTAATTGCCATGATATTTGGGAGAAGGATGGTTAAGCCTATTGTTTCCTCAGGCCAAAAGGCTGCTGGAAATGTATAAAAACCCCGGGACACGATCCTTCTTCATCTCAGATTTGCTTTGGGTTTCAAGAAGGGGAAACCCTGAGCCATAAGGATTGAGATCCCCAGTCTGGAGTCACCCTGAATATGGACTATTAACCTATGGACTATTGCTAAAAGGACTTTTGGCAACTACCAGCTCATCTCTGCTATGCAAATAATCCTCAACAATTTACTCCAGTCTCTATGTATATGGATCTTTTAACCAGCACTTTCTTTTTAAATAAATTTGAGCTTAGTTAACAAGAATTGACTATAGTGTGTCTTTTGGGTAAGATCTAAGTTATTTGACCTGGGTCTGGGGCTTGGTCCTTTGGGGTCAGGAGAACCTTTCCTTTTATAGGAGGAAGTAAGATTCTCAGTAATCATCATATCTGACAGGTGTGTCTGAATGGAGGCCAGAGGCTGGGCACTTTAAGGGGAACTGTGTGGTTTGGACTTGTGAGTGACCAGTGAGGTACTATAGAAGCAGTTCTCGGCTGGCTGGTAAATCTAGTATTGGAATATCCACCAGCTTCTGGGGTTTGTCTGCCCCATTCTGTTTGCAGTTCACCCTTCTGGAGTGACCTCAGCTGGCTCCTATGGGCAGCACTGTCACAGCCCGCCCATTCCTAACCCCTAAGAGTCCATTCCTGCTGCAGGCTACTGGGAGCCCCATACTGTCCTGCCTGCCTGCAGTGAGCTGTGTTGGATGGGCTGGGATGCCACATGGAGAGACTCTGCTCAGAAGGACTCTCAGGCTGCATCCCCCCCACGTTTCCCACAAGGACCCAGCACTTAAGGAGATTGGGAACCCTTTTTCTCCAGGCTGCCAGCAGAATCCAGACAATGTCGGTGTTGACCAAAAGTTGTTCCCATTTCAGAGCAGTTTGGTGGCCTATGTGAAAGAAGTTGGTGGGTGTCACCCTCCAGTTACCAGTAGCCAGATGTCTGCAGCATGAAAAGCACCATCAGCCGCTGGTTCCAATAGGCAGCCAGTGCAGAGAGGCCAAAGACTCAGCTCCCACAAAGCTGATGCACATTGGCTTGGAGCCTTGGCATGGACCGGGGACACACTCCGTGGGGTGAGGACTCCAGTGTTCAGGACTGTCAAGCCAGCCCCTTCCATCAGCACTGAACCAGCTACAAAGGCGAGAAGGAAGAAAAGGTAGCTGTGCAACATTTCCCACTGGCCTGAACTGGAATTCAGGGATGGGTGTGGGTGTGGTGTCTTTGTGAGAGGATTGCAACACAGCCATGGACGTCTCCATATTCTCCTTCAGTTAAAGGCTGGATCAAGGGCTTGTCAGTTGTTCTTCCACTGGAGGAAATCACCCCCAAGGCGGAGGGGAAAGCAAGACTCTGACTTTAGTTGGGACCCTTTCCTGGCAGCCACCAAAACAACAGTTGAGCGATATTCCTCGCTCTCTGCATCCCACCAGTCCCACAGCAGAATGAACGCAGAGCTTCCTAACTGATAAATATTTACTACAGCTCCCTTCAGGATCACAGCACCGTATTCTGTTTGAAACGAACACTTTTGGAGCTCTACTCAGAGACACAGGGACGAGATCAAACCCTCTGATTATGGTTTGTCACTGAGATTTCTTTGTGTTTTTTCCTTCATTTTTCTTTTAGTCCCTGCTCCTCTCCGTTGAGCTTTCAGGTGCCTCTTGACAGGGATAAGGTGGATTCTGCAGCCCTAGTTTCCACAGGGCTGTTCAACTTTCCTATATCTGTGCCTCTTGGCGACTCATGAACTTTCACACATGGGTTTTTTGCTCACATGAGGCCTGAACAAGAGGGTTCACTATTGGCTATTTTCCAGGTATCTCAGCAGGAAGCGGAAACAGCCGCCCACAGGGGACTCAGATTTTTTTAGTTTCATCAACATTTTTGTTAAAATTTCAACAACAAAAAATGCAGATGGGGGGGGGGGGGAAGGATTTTGACATCTCACAAAAGTCTTGCCCCCACTCCCCATTTTCCAATCAGTTCTACTAATCATCTACCAAGAAATGAACAGGTTGCAAACAACCCTATAGGCTGAAAGTTGTTTGCACAAACTATTCAGCAAACACTCCAGTTGCAAACAAATTCATTTGCGGAAATCAAGATCAGCTCGTGAGCACTTACAAATGGAAGAGCAATGGCTAAGTAACACATGAGAGGTTTCCTTCAAGGAGTCCTTGCAGCATCTAGACTAACAAATGTCTCTGGATTCTAGCCCACGGAAGCTTATGCCCAGACATATGAGAGATGCTCCCTCCCTTCTTCCCAGGGCGTGCAGATGTGTGAGTAAAACTGTTCAGGTCCACTGGAAAAGGCCAGCATCATTTGCAATGATCTTGTTTAAAGACGAGTCACCGGACGAGCGAGGGAGTGCTGTTCCAATGAGTGGCTCTCTCTACTCTGGCTGGGATTTTCAAGAGATCTTAGCTACTTACGTTGGGTGCTGAGTTCTTTAGAAAATCTGGCGATGAGATCTGCTCAGTGCTGAACTCTGTGGTGAATCTGGCCCGTGGTTCCATTTCTAAGTGGTAACTGGCTCTAATTGTGGGCACTGAACACATGAACGTCTGGCCCTGTGCTCTTTATCCGCCAGAGGGACCCTTCCCAGGAGCAGACGTGACCAAAGCAGTTGAGTTCTCTGGTGCCGGGTGGACATTCAGTGCTCAGAGATCTGTAGACCTTATTTGCAAATCTCTAATAGTGAAAGCATTATCAGAATGGATAAAACCTTGCACTATTGTGTTTTTAACACTCTTTCCCTCCATTTCTCCACTCCCTTGGAAATTCCAGGTTGGTTTCCATTATCTAAAAGTCATAAACTGAAGCAGGAGTGTATGTGCGTGCATGTGTGTGTGGACTATTCCAGTACTTATGCTAACAACAGCAGCAGAAGGAAAAGTTGTGTCGCCAACAACGTTGCATAAAGCAAAACTCTTTGCAAATTCATTTGCCACTTCATTATTCTTGGTAGGTGTTATCTGCCCCTCTGTGTCTCCTTCTCCCTGTCCCAGCACAAGCAGGAAAACCAAGGCAGAACTGACAAGCACACCTGCAAAAATAATGTGAAGTTTTCAGGAGTTGAAGCCCCAAAAGGAGAATGTGGGAAGAAAAGCCTCAGACTGGGTGCTCCCAGAAACTCTGCAGCCGACCTCAGCCAATTTTTCAAATTGCAGCTTTTGTCTGATGCTTGAGTCTAGCCCTAAAATGCGCCAAAGCAGCAGGCTGCATTGCTGAGACTGGCCATCACCTTCCCCTGGGGAGGGTGCCGAAGGACGGGTTACAGAGCACTGATGATGACCCACAGAGGTGCTGGGCAGGATGTGTTCTCACACGCACAAGGGATGAATCCACTGCTGTGATAGAGCTGCTCCTAGTGTGACACCATCTCCCCCCCCCCCCACCCCGATACAAGTGGTTCTGTAGACTCCAACCCAGGGCTGGAATTCCGGGGATCTGGGGTGAGGGGAAGCTGTCCCTCTGTTTACTGTGCACACAGAGAGGTCAGGCAGTGTCCTGCCACCACTGCGGAGCCAGGAGCCAGAGATGAAGGGGAGAGTGGCTCCAATCGGCTCTGTTAGCTTTGTGCTCTCAGGTGTGTTCCAGAGTGTTTAGCAGCCCTTGGTGTCATGTGCCCAGGGCAGTGGATCCACAGCTTGGTGGAGAGAGTTAGCCCCCAAAGGCCATTAGAGTAGGGATGGACTGGAGGTGGCTGCCTCAGGGGTGGGGCACTGTGGGCAGTGTTGGGCGGCCAGCGGAGCAAGGGGATGGCCAGACACCCTGTTGCTAAGCAGGACCCAGGAATGCCTGGCACGTCGAGACTCTCGGTCACCCAGCTCGGTGCTGTGCAGGTTCTTGGTTCCATGTGAGGAGATCCCTTTGCTGGGGTGTCGGCAGAACCCGTGGGCCCAGCCCCGGCAGAGGAGACTGGAGAGAGGTTACTCTGTGCTCCACACCGGGCTCAGACCTTCCCGGAAGCACCCATGCTCCACGAATTGAAAACTTTGCCGCTTCATGTGACAAAAAGGGAGAAAATGCCTTCAAACGCGCCTCCTTCATCTCTCTTAGTGCTTCACCTTTCAGTCGACGTCTGTTATTTCACAGCCGCTGAAAAAAACTGGTTAGGAACTCACTGAATAAATCATTTCCGTTCCCCCTCTCCTCCTTCCTTTTTTCTTTTGTGCAAATCAAAGGCTCGGAGCTGCCAGGAGCTGACAAGACTGCCCCCTGTTCCCCACAGCCCCCATCCTCTGGAACTTGGCGGGAATACACCATGGTTTCAGAAGCAATCAAACTCTGACAGGCCAGCCTGAGGGACAATCCGGAGAAGCCGCGCGCGTGAGAGACGGTGCTTTGCTGCTGTCGCTCCTGCAGGCACTTGCTAGCTGCTCCCTTTGGGTCTTGTAGTTTGGAACAAGGTAACGAACATGTGGGGACGGCTGATAATCTCCAAAGTGTCGATGATTAAGTGAAACCACCCAATTGAGATGCTTAGACAATTACTAATCTTGGCATGAGAAAAGCAGAGGAATCAAAGAGGAGGGGAGGGGTTGGGGTTTATTTTTCGCTTTTACCACCATTCTCCTAATTGCCCGATCCTGTGCGGGATCCACTGAGTCAGAGAGGAGGGGGAGGCCCCTGTGAGGGGCCTAGGCGACCCCAAACAAAGCAGCCCTATGCCCCCTACTTGTGATGTCTGCGTGGCACAGAGGGGCTGCTTGGCACAGCCATTTCCTGGCTCTGTCAGTGTGGGAGGCAGGCACCCGCTGTCAATTAGCTGCAAATGGACGAATGAGCATGATCGCCTTCGATCCCCTCAAATCACCCGGCACATGCACCCCCAGTGCTGCCCTTCCTCGGCAGGCAGACAGGAGCCCAGTGGCATTGAAATGGGGTCAGAGGAAGTTGCTTGCTCTGCAAAGTGCCCTGCTGGCTGGCTGGCTGGCGCAGAGAGGGGGGTAATGAGCAGCGTCACCAGGCCCTCACCCTGCAGCCAGGCATCCCACAGATTCAATCCTCATAATAAATAGAGCAGAGCCCCCCACCCCAGCACCCAAAACAGAGTGTTCCCAGGACAGCTCCTGGGCAGAAGGGAATGAACCCAGGCTCCAGCTGGCCTCCCTGCCTCTCGCCCTGTACCAGCCCTAGAGGTGGCAGGTCGGTGTCTACAGCTCCCTGGGGAAAGCTGTTCCCACCCCTCCCCCGTTCCAGTGTGCCCCATTCGTATTTGGGTGTCCTAGTATCACGCTAGCACCCCTTCCCCCACATCAGCCAGAACAGTTTCATTCTTTATTTCACCTGTTACTGCCGATTCCCCCACACCAAATCCCACACGCTGCTGCAGGTTCATCGCCTGGTAACACTCCACTGAAATCACAGGGCGGTTAGAGCCGAGCTGGTGTGTGCAGCACCATGGAGAGACATTCCAGCCGGGCACCCCCGGGACATTCACCATCACGACAGGTGCATCCCACCCAGGTACCCCCAGGACTTTTGCCATCATGGCAGGTGCAGCCAAGCTGGGTGTCACTGTGTCAAGTGATGCCCCTGGGAAGCTGGCACATTGATATTTTCCAATAACTGTTTCCTATGGCCGACTGTTGCCTGTCATGCAACACTATCAGCTGATGTGCAGTAACATGGCAGCTCGCTCGGCCTGTTTCACTCTCTCCTGTGATGAGTTTCCCCAGCCTTGGTGAGACACTTTGAAAAGCAGTGAGCAGTTTACCTCAGGGTGCCAGTGCCCCTCCTGGAGGAAAGGGGTGGCCCCTTACTGTGGAGGCGGTGCTCTGTGAGCTGAACAGCTCAGCAGCTGTGGGAACAGCCACCTTCTCCATGGCTCCCCAGCCAAAAGATATGGGACATTTTGGCCAAGAAGTTAGGCGAGTGCAAACCTCAAGTCAACGTCTGTGCTATCCTAGGCAAAACCCAGCCCTGAGCTACAGCACGCTGGAGCCTCCACTGCCTTGGACTCCCTCCTCATCTGGCCTAGCATGCTCCGAGAGGTCCTTCTGTTCCCAGCCATTAGCCCCTGACCTGCTGTCACGGAGTGCCCGGGGCGATGGTCTGGGATTGCTCGCTATGAAGCCAGTCAGGACTCTGGGGGGGAAGCTTCCTCTCTGTCTCCAAGGCTCGGAGCTTCACAGGGTACAGCTTTCACCTCCCTGAGTCTGACCTCGGAGCATTCAGCACCTTCTGCCCCTCCGTGCGCTTCCCCCAGCAAGCCTGCCATGTTACATTAATGGCCATCATTTCTGTTCCTCTTGAATGGCGTGTCTGGGCTAGACTGTCACTTTCTGAAGGATTCGTGTTTGGCGCGAATGAGCCCTTGCACACTGCCATTTGAGCAAACTCAAACTTTTCTTCACTCTTAACCTGGTTCACGTTTGACCCCCTGGGACTGGAAATCCTTTGGGGGATTCTGATGGCGTAAGGAGCCTCCATACTGATCGCAAGGATTTTAATTTTGGTAACTTTCATCTTTAAGCTTTCCCAGGGAGCTTTCTCAGTTATTTAAAATCACCCATCCTAAAGCTTTAGAACTATTTCTTGGCCTCCAAAGGGAGGTGAAAATTAATTAGGGTCATTATCCTTTAGACATTCGACTGTAGTCTTTAGGATTAAGTCAAGAGTTTTCCAATCATTTCTGGAGTCGAGAAATTGCTCCTCCAAGCTGTGTTCTGATGTGACGTTGGAACAGTTAATGTCTGGGTAGCTGCAGTCACTCAAAGTTACTCTCTTAGACAACGGCACGGCCTCTTTGGTCTCTCTCAGCTTTCTACTGTCGTAACTTCATTGATTCCAGTGGAGTTACTTTAATGGATTAACAATGGAGTGGCTGGCCCTCACTATCTGATCCAGAGATTGGCAACGTAGCCCCAGTATTATATCCATGTCCTGCCAATGTAGGATCGATATCCAAATAGATTCTCCATATTCTCCCCTCCATTCAGAAATTTTATTTCATATTCTCCCCTCCATTCAGAAATTTCATATTTCATATTTCATATTTCATATTTCAAATTTCATATTTCATATTTCAGAAATTTCATATTCTCCCCTCCATTCAGAAATTTTATTTCAGTTGGATTCTCACCACAGGTTCATCCCATCAATTATGTTCATTCCATAATATTAACGCTGGTATGAGAAGAAACCATAAACTCTCCCATCCCTAGCTGTATTCACTTTCCTGTGGTGACAAACCCTCTCTTATTTGTGTCAGATTTGTCAGATGTCAGATTTGTGTCCATTTATTCTTTTGCATAGAGACTGTCCGGTTTGGCCAATGCACATTAAATGGACACAAATCTGACATCAGGAATCATAACATTCAAAAACCAGTAGGAGAATACTTTAATCTCTCTGGTCACTCAGTAAGAGACTTAAAAGTGGCAATTCTTCAACAAAAAAACCTTCAAAAACAGAGTTCAACAAGAAACGGCTGAACTGCAATTAATTTGCTAACTGGATACCATTAAATTAGGCCTGAATAAAGACTGGGAGTTGTTGGGTCATTACACAAATTGAATCTATTTCCCCCTGTTTGCAATCTATTTTCCCATGTTAATTATCCCCCTACTGGTACTCACACCTTCTTTCCAACTGCTTGCAATGGGCCACCCTGATTATCACTACAAAACCTTTTTTTCTCCTGCTCATAATAACTCACCTTAATTGATTAAAGTGATTAGTAATTGATTAATTGCTTTCAACTATCTGAAAGAGGGTTCTAAAGAGGATGGATTCCCCTATGGCAGTGAGCGAGCCAGCAGGAACCCAGCACAGGCTACATCTACACTACAAGCTGAGGGGTGAGTCCCAACTCAAGCAGTCCTACTCACACTAGCTTTCCTCTGGAGCTGCAGTGCCATGGGCAGTACCCATGAGTACGTACCTGCCAGGTTCAGGCGGGTTAGCTCAGATGAGAGCCAGCATGAGCGCGTCTATGTTAGCTGGGAACCCCACCCCTGCTTGTAGGGTGGATGTAACTATAGTGAAGACACACTGCTGGGCATACAAAAAGCCACATGCACTCCCGATTTCTGGCTGCGTGACGACCTGCACTGAGGCTGGAAAGGAAACCACGTTATCAGTCCCAAAGGTCCCATCTTCCGGCAAAACTGTGGAAGGCGACCTATCTTTGCATCCATCAACCTTTCCGGTGTCCCAGGGAGGGACTCAGCAGCTCGGAGGGTGTATCCTGCACTGAGTGGCATGGGGTGCATGGAGCTGTACATCTGGGAATGTGTCAGGGAGGCAGCACTGGGCTGGGTGAGCATGGGGAATACTGGGCTCTCCATAATGGTGAGACAGTTTGATTTTACGGACAGCAGGGCATTTCCCACCACTGCGAGTCAGTTGTTCTTGTTTACTCCTGGTACACACTATTGGCGCTGCTGTCCCAGCTCTACCCAGGGGCTGCTTGAAGTGTGCAAGGAAACAAACTAGCAGGAGAACAGGGTGAGGGAGCAGCAGAAATGAGAATAGCGCAAAATAGGGGGTCTTGGCAAGAGAGGTGCAAATGGTTAAGTGGAAGTCCCAGGGATGACCGTATTTTCCAAAAAAAGCACAAGGAGTTCTTGTGGCACCTTAGAGACTAAGCAATTTATTTGGGCATTGTCACGGAGAGCCCGGGGCGAGGGTTTGCTCCCTAAGAAGCCAGTCAGGACTTCTGGGGAAGTGTCCCTTCTCCGTACACAGCCTGTTTCCAAGGCTAGGAGCTTCACAGGTACCCACTTCAACCTTCCTGGGTCTGACCTTGGAGCATTCAGCACCTTCTGCCCCTCCGTGCGCTTCCCCCAGCGAGCCCGCCCAAGCGGGGTCCTGGGGGAGCCCATGGATTCTGCTCCCCACTCCACAGTCAGATGTGACTCTCAGCCAGCCAGTAAAACAGGTTTATTTGATGGCCTGTTCCTGGTCTAACACAGACCATACAGCGAGCGTGAGCCCTCAGCTGGATCCATTTTGGGGGCCAGAGAGCTAGGCCAGTTTGCCTGGAGCTCTCTCCCTCTTCCCTGCCTGACTCCAGCTCCAGACTGAGAGTTCCTCCTCCACCCCTCCCCTGCATTCCTTTCTTTGTCTCCTTCCCGGCAGGAGGTCAGCTGACCTTTCTCCAATAGGTTCAGAGGTAGAGAGGTAGGAGGAAAGGTCAGGGCATTGCCTGCTTGCTTATACTCGCTCTGCTTTGCATCCAGAAATGCATAGGGGAAACTGAGGCACCCATCCAGTATTCCTACTCCATCACAGGCGTACATTTTTGTGGGCTAGAACCCACTTCATCAGATGTATAGGAGTGGAACAAACAGTAGGAATATATAGACACACACAGAACATGAAAAGGTGGATGTTGCCAGATGTCAGATTTGTGTCCATTTATTCTTTTGCATAGAGACTGTCCGGTTTGGCCAATGCACATTAAATGGACACAAATCTGACATCAGGAATCATAACATTCAAAAACCAGTAGGAGAATACTTTAATCTCTCTGGTCACTCAGTAAGAGACTTAAAAGTGGCAATTCTTCAACAAAAAAACCTTCAAAAACAGAGTTCAACAAGAAACGGCTGAACTGCAATTAATTTGCTAACTGGATACCATTAAATTAGGCCTGAATAAAGACTGGGAGTTGTTGGGTCATTACACAAATTGAATCTATTTCCCCCTGTTTGCAATCTATTTTCCCATGTTAATTATCCCCCTACTGGTACTCACACCTTCTTTCCAACTGCTTGCAATGGGCCACCCTGATTATCACTACAAAACCTTTTTTTCTCCTGCTCATAATAACTCACCTTAATTGATTAAAGTGATTAGTAATTGATTAATTGCTTTCAACTATCTGAAAGAGGGTTCTAAAGAGGATGGATCTAGACTGTTCTCAGTGGTAGCAGATGACAGAACAAGGAGTAACGGTCTCAAGTTGCAGTTGGGAAGTTTTAGAGTGGATATTAGGAAACACTTTTTCACTAGGAGGGTGGTGAAGCACTGGAATGGGTTCCCTAGGGAGGTGGTAGAATCACCTTCCTTTGAGGTTTTTAAGGTCAGGCTTGACAAAGCCCTGGCTGGGATGATTTAGTTGGGGATTGGTCCTGCTGTGAGCAGGGGGTTGGACTAGATGACCTCCAGAGGTCCCTTTCAACCCTGATATTCTATGTTTCTATGATTAAGCCACTTAGAGTTAGCATGGCAACCCTCATCTTTTCATGTTCTCTGTATATACTGTATGTTCCACTCTGTGCATCTGATGAAGTGCGTGCTAGTCCATGAAAGCTTGTGCCCAAATAAATTGGTTAGTCTCTCAGGTGCCACAAGGACTCCTCTACAGACTAACACGGCTTCTACTCTGAAACCTGTCACCAGGCAAAATATTTTCCAAGTGTGCCATCAGTGTTTGTTGGCAGCCATCGCTGCCAGCTCTGATCTTTCTCCCATTTAACGAACCTATGGACTCTACCCTCCAAAGCGATCGCGGGTCTGCAGCGAGGAACTGTCAAAACCACAGGAGATTGGCAAAACCCACAAGAGTCTAAGAAGACAAGAAATGTCGCATTCTGTTTAGCTGCCTTTTGGTTTCCGGGCCTAGGTGCTCTCAGACCACATGTCCCAGCTTTTCTCTGCAGCCAGGAAAACGAAAGCTGAGATTCTCCTGCAATTTCCTGATTCCAGGTGCTGAGAACAACACCAAATATTGCAAGACTGGTCTTAAAATCCCCAGAGCTGAGAACAGTGAGGGAGAAACATTGGGGCTGCCCCTGAGATATTATTAATTAGAGCTCAGCGACCATTTGGATCAGCCACATGCAAGATGTTCCTGCAGGTGGTGGGGGGTGGGGGGGTTGGGGAAAGACCAGGGAATGCACCTGAACCTGGGCAACCTTAAGAAATTACAGCTGGCCCCGGGGGCAAGTGGCAGAGCCGAGTGCGAGATTCCCTCGCGGCGCCTGTGTCAAGACGGAGCGCATACCTGCGAGCACAGATGGCAAATTCGAGCAGCCCCAGGAACGAGGAGATCGTAATCATCGGAACATAATGAAGGGGTTCGTTAAATACACTTGGAAAACAACGCAGCAGCAGCAGCACAAAGGGAAATGCTGTTCTCCAGGCTCCAAACTATTTCAAATGGATTAGTTTCCCCTGTGGGTCTCATGCTTTTAAGTACCAGAGAATTCTGGACTATCATATTTTTCCTCCTCCCCGCCCCTTCTTATGTTTTCGGCATCTTGGACAGGTAATTAGCAGCCCCCAGTTGGCTGCACTCTCTGCCCCAGGGATAAACTTTCCTTTCCATTGTCTGACTTGTCAGTGTCCCATCCGTGATGCCAGTCCAGGTTTTCAGACAGGCTGCAAAGCGCAGTCATTACCGAGGGAGTCATTAAATCAGAGACACCTGCAAACTGATTCCAATTAAACTCTGGTCCCCAGGCGGCTCTGATGGCAGAGGGATTCATGGGAGGTTGTGTTGATGTGGACCTGAGTGGCGTGGGGTGCATGGAGCTGTATATCTAGGAATGTGTCAGAGAGGCAGCACTGGGCTGGGTGGGCATGGGGGAGTCTGGGCTGGGTGTTAGCTTGTGCCAACTCCAATGCTACGGGGGGCAGAGAGATGCCTGGCAGCTGGATAATAGCAGCAATTCTGCCCTTCTCAGGAGGTGCTGGAGCCAGGAGATGGCGCTGGCATTTCTCCATGCAAGTTCAGTGCCATCCAGCAGGAGAGCCGAGGAGGCAGCGGGCCATGCACAGGGGGCAGCACTTCCAGAAAGACAGGGCAGTAATGCAGTGGGGCCTGCTCAGAGCTGTCCCTGAGGATGAGGATGTGACCCTTGTCTACTCTCGGGCAGGCATGAGGCCAGAGAGGGGGGTGCATGGTAAAGCACGGTCAGTGTCCTGCTCACCTCCCGGTGCGTTGCAGGGAGAGGAGCAGGCACGCTGAGCAGGGCTGCCGACAGAAATTTGGGCCCCCCCCAGCCCAGCCGACAGCGGCTGGGCCCCCCCCAGCCCAGCCGGCGCTCCCCTCCCCCCAGCCCAGCCGGCGCTCCCCCCCCTCCCCCGGGCAGCGAGAGCGGGGTGAGCCGCCCTTTCCCCCCCCCGCCCGCTGCCGCCGGGCCGGGCTCTGCTCCTGCTGGGGCCAGGCTCGCTTGTCGGGGGAGAGCCGCGCCGCCTCCCCGCCCCTTCCCCGCTCTCCAGGTCCGGCGACAAGGGGGGACGACAACGGGTACAGCTGTGTACGGGGGCCCCCCCAAAGTCGGGGGGCCCGGTACAGCCGTACCCGTAGTACCCCCCTGTCGCCGGCCCTGACGCTGAGGTTGGCTCAGAGCAGAGGGCCGCATCCTACGTGTGCTGGTGGGCGGCCGCCTCGCAGCCCTGCCACGAAGAGACTTGCGGAGTCTGGGTCTCGCAGAGCAGCAGAGGCTGAATGCTCCTGAGAGCAGAGCCCCTGAGATCTGAGCCGTGAGCAGCCCACACACACTCTGCCTGGGAGAGATGCTGTTCTTGGGGCAGCTGCCAAACGACGAAAGGCGGAGCTTGGGGACCCCGACACACTCGTGCCAGAATCTGTCCAAGCCCCAACAAGCCAGTGCTGCGGAGGACAGGGCTGGAGATCGCTGTGGTGCCAACAGAGACAGAGCCCTATTGGTGGCACTGAGTGGCTCTGCAGGGCCTTTTTCAGGTGTCTCCGGGGCCGCGTGGGGACTGGGAGCCTGTGCCAGGGAGTTGAGGAAATGGAAGCCAGCAGCAGGGTTGCTAAATGGCGTCGAAGTCTGGGGAAGATCCTTGGAGCTTTGGTTGGCTGGAGAATCCATCCGGAGAGCTCGGTGGGCTGAACTATACAGGCCCCGTTGCTAACCTCTCTGCAGAGTGCTTAGGGAGGGGCCAACTTTCCAAATACACCCAGAGGCTTATTTAAAACAAGGAACTCCCGGGGGCCTGGGGCCGCGCTGCGCTCCCACCCTGCGGGGCCCTGGGCAGCCCAAGCACCCTGAGTTATTGGGCCCACGTGGGGAAGGGCCTCGGGGCAGCTGGGGCTTGTTAATTTAGTTGTGAAAATAGTTTTGGATCAATCCAGGGGGCGGCTCTGGCGGGCTGGGGGATCTGCTCCCCACTCCTCATCAATGAGCCCCCAGAGTGCTTGGGGGTTAGACCAGGTGACCCTGGAGTCCCTTCTAACCCGACGTTCTCTGAGCTGAGGCGCTGTCTGGTCCTTGGCTCCCCACAGCAGGCAGGTCCCCCTCTGTGCGACAGCTCGTTTGACTGAAGGTGACATGGGTTCAGGAGAGCCCGGCTACCAGCTCCAGGCTTTCCTGAGCATCCACCTGATCGCCGGGGATGGACTCTCCTGGGGGAAGAATGTGGGCTGCTCCCCCGCAAAGGGCAGTCACTGGGATGCACCAATAGCATGTCCTTAGAAACAACGGCAAGAGGTGTCGGCAGACTACGGGAATCCGATTCAGAGCAAATGTCAGACCCTACAAGAATGTTTCTAGGAGGCCTGGTTGACACCAGGGATTGCCAGTGTGCGAGAGTCTCTCCAGGTGAGGCCAGCAGTCTGAGTTCAGCTGTCGTCAGCTGAGACTGGTGACAGAGCTCTCAGCCGCCTGGGTGCAGTGAGTTGGTAGGTCTCTGCCCATTCCCAAGGGGGCAGGTTTTAACAGCATCAAAACCCAAGGCAATTGGTGCTTGTGGCTGACTTGGCAAAGAGGCGAAGGTTTGATTGACCCTCGGGCACTGAACCCCAGTATCTCCCCTAGATGGGCTCTCCTCAGCTCAGAGTGGAGCCAAATTTAGGGTAGGGGAACGTGTGCTGGGCTGTCCACAGACCCGCTATCAAAGGCTGGAAGCCCCAGCACAGAACACCCCCGGGTCAGCTGCGTCTCCTTGTGCCACAGAGACCCGCTCGACATCTGCCTTTGTTCAAGCAGAACAGACCACCTGGCGTGAAACACGCGATTCTCCTGCCTCTCGGCCTTTCAAAACGAACGGGTTGGTGACCTTCGCTTGGGCTACACAAACTGCTCCCTGCCACGGCCTTGACTCTCTGCCTAGCCAGGCAAACCGGAGGGACAGAGACACACAAGCAGAAGGCAGCGGGAAGCTCGGAAAAGTGGCTGCGTTTGCTGCTGGGGAACAGACTGCGCAGACAGAAACCCTGCCCGCAGCGGGAGCCGTCACCCCGGCTGTTCTGAGCAGAAGGGGCAGCTCACTGGTTATGTTACACGCTGCCCCGGGACAGGGGGCACATCTGCAAACATGTCAGCGCTCGTCTTCAAGCCCCCCGCTCCTCGCCCTGTCACGGCTGTGCCTCTCCCCTCCCCACACGCGCGCTCTCGCCTGCGCCTCCCCATCCCCTGGCACTGCGGCGTGCGTGGCCGCCGATTAAAGCCACGGCACAAGCCAAGCAGGAGTTTCGGAGCTCGCTGGGCCGCTCTGGGAGACCTGGCAGCTCCTTACAGATTCCTGCCTCCCGCCCGGCGACCAGCAAAACTGACCTCGGGACCATGGCTGGGGTGATGGCCCCTGGGGAGACACAGCACCGAGCAAGCTGGCTCAGCTTCCCAGCCCAATCTCAGCAGCATCCAGAGAGAAGGGCGGGCCCTGACAGGGACCCCCCCGGAGCCGCAGCTCCCATTCACTCCAGCTGCAGCAACCCCATGTCTGGGACACCCGGCGGCGGGTCGTTAGCACTGATTTGGTAGGACAGAAGAGGAAGCCCTGGCTGGGCCCTCCTGGGTGCTTCCCTCTGGCCTGTGTACAGACAGGGCCGGCGACAGGGGGGTACTACGGGTACAGCTGTACCGGGCCCCCCGACTTTAGGGGGGCCCTGGTACACAGCTGTACCCGTTGTCGTCCCCCCTTGTCGCCGGACCTGGAGAGCGGGGAAGGGACGGGGAGGCGGCACGGCTCTTCTCCGGACGAGCGCGCCTGGCCCCGGCAGGAGCAGTGAGCCTGGCCGGCGGCAGCGGCGCAGTCTGGGGGAGAAGGGGAGGGGGGAGCAGCAAGGGCGGCTCACGCCGCTCCCGGGCTCTTGCTCCCGCTGCCGCCAGCTGTCAGCGGGGGGGAGTGTCGGCTGGGCTGGGGGGGGGCCCGGCTGGGCTGGGGGGCCCCCAAACTATCAGAGTAGGGGGCCCCCAAATTTCTGTCGCCGGCCCTGTGTACAGAGCTGAGTTGGGGAGTTGCTGCCTATTGAGCCTCGCACCTCGGCATCCCAGGGGCTCCCCCGGCCCCGTGTTACACCCTCCGATGGCTGGGCACCACAAAGTTCCCCCACCTGTGGCTCACGTTGCCCGGTCACAGATGAGAAGCCAAGGTCGGGGCAGTCCCTGCAAGGGTCGCAGGAGGCCCCTTGGCAGCCCACGCTGAGCCTACCCCGAGGCTGGGCTGGTGGGTCAAGCACTGGACTGGGACTCAGGCTCACCTCCCACCTAAGCCACACACTCCCTGGGTGACCTTGGGCAAGTTCTTTAAGCTGCCCTTGGCCTCCACTCCCTGTCTGTGTGTGGGGATCAGAGGGAGGGTCTAATGCACCAGTACATGGGACTGTCTCCGAGACGGTGGTGCTGGGGGTTGCACTGGTACCCAGATGGACGGGGCAGAGAGGACTCTGCTTTCCAGTGCTAACAGTCTGGCCTCACGAACAATAACTACCAAAGGGATCGTCGCTTTTCATGTGGCTCTTGATCTCGGGGCCAGTAGCAACATTTGCTTGGCAGGTCCCTGGTGCTGCTCCCTCCTCATTGAATCTCAGGGTTGGAAGAGACCTCAGGAGATCATCCAGTCCAACCACCTGCTCAAAGCAGGACCAATCCCTATTTCCCCCCCCTCCCCCCATATCCCTCAATGGGCCCCTCAAGAATTGAACTCACAAGCCTGGGTTTAGCAGGCCGATGCTCAAACCACTGAGCTAGCCCCTCTCCCCCGTGGGCCTGTAGCAGTGCTGGAAATCCTGCAGGCAGTACCAGTAGCGAGGGGAATTGTACCCTGACTTTCCTCCTGGGCTGATCCATCTGCCTCCCAACTGCAGCCACCACAAGGCCAGGCCGGAAGGGACAGTGGGGGGAGGGGGAGCTGAGGTTGAACTGTTCTGTGCCAGGGTTTGGGGTTTGCATGAATCATTCAGAGAGAAAGTCAAATAAACACAAGTTCTGAGAAGAATTGTGAGAGGAGCAGAGTGAGGTCCAGTGGGCGGAGCACTGCCCTGTGACGCTACCCCTGCAATTAAACCCCCGCGGCTGGGCTATGGACCTGCCCTGTACACCTTCAGGCTCTGACATTCTGAACATCCACATCACCATTAAACAACCCCAAGCCCGCCTCAGCTAATACGCGCCAGCTGCAGGTGTCGAATTGCAGTGGAGACATACCCTGAGTCACTGTCCCAACTTGTGCCTCAGTTTCCCCTCCCTTCATCGTCCATCTTGTTGCGACAAGGCTGGATTCTCAAGTGTCCACCATTCCTCCTTGGGGCAGATTTGCTAAAGAGCTCAGCATCCAGCATGTGTGAACTGTCTGCTTCTTCCCAGCTCCATTCCTGTGGGGTTGCCGTGGTGCTGAGACCAAAAGTCGGGGCCTTCAGTTTTCAAGCACTGACAATAGAGAGAAGGAACCGGCTTTGCTCACAAGCAGTGCCCCCCGCGCCTGCTTCTCAGAGGGAGTTTCACTCCATGCAGTCAAGAGTCCCTTCCTCCCAGTGCGGAAGGGGAGGGAAGGGGGGAGAACAGCGTTGGATTTTATTGATCTTTGTTGCTGTCTTTTTCTAACAAAACCTCTGACTAGAACATTGCGGCTTTTAACTTTATTCCAAACATTTGATATTTTACATAATCATATTATTTACTAGCGAAAATACCCGGCGTTGCTCGGGTCTGTCGGAGGTGGGGAGGGGGCAGAGAGCTGAGCGAGTGCGGGGTCCGTTGGAGGGGGGAGGGGACAGAGAGCTGAGCGAGTGCGGGGTCCGTTGGAGGGGGGTATTATGACATCATAACTATGTCACAGAGAACAGCAGCTGCCGAGCTGATGTGATTGGCCTTTAAATAATTTCACCCCCGGGGGGCGTCAGAGGTGAGATTTGAAAAATTTTCGACTCTTACCCTGATTAGGACCCTAAGACCTATAACTGTACCAAATTTCAAGTCTTTAGCTCAAACGGTGTGGAAGGAGTAAGTGCACATACATACACGCATACATACACGCTGTGACGAAGTGGGAGTGCTGTGTGTGTGTGTGCCTCAGTTTCCCCTATGCATTTCTTAAGTGTCTATGTGAAGGGATAGGGGCTAACGCTGGAAGCAAGGAGGCAACGCCCTCCCCTCTGTGCATCCCTGGAAGCTGTAACCTGACCCCAGGTGGGGGAGGGAGGTCAGGTAACACCTGAAGCCCAGGAAAGGAACAAAGGAGCAGGAAGTGGCTAGAGGGAGTGGTCAGTCTGGGTCTGGGTCTAACTGGAGAGGGGAGAGAAGCCATCTTCTCCCTCTCAGGCCCGAGATGGATCCAGCGGAGGGCTCACGCTCTTTCGCTGCATGGTCTGTGTTGGACCAGATGAAAGTCATCGAATAAACCTGGGGGAGAAGCAGGAGCCCAGAATCTGGGTCTCACCTCCTGGCACACCCCAGAAAGGCCTAACTGGATGGACCCTGTTTGGACTGAGAAGCTGTGAGTTGGATGGTGTTCCTGACATCTCAAATAAACCGTCTATTCTGCTGGCTGGCTGAGAGTCACGTTTGACTGTGGATTTGGGGTGCAGAACCCATGGGCTCCCCCAGGACCCCGCCCAGGCGGGCTTGCTGGGGGAAGCACACGGAGGGGCAGACGGTGCTGAATGCTCCGAGGTCAGACCCAGGAAGGTGGAAGTGGGGACCCCTGAAGCTCCTGGCCTGGGAAACAGGCTGTGTACGGAGAAGGGGCCCTCCACCCGGAGTCCGGTCTGGCTTCCTAGGGAGCGGTTCCAGTCCATCGCCCGGGCACTCCGTGACACACGCATACACCATTTGACTTTTATATATATAGATGTGACAAGATTAAAAGTATTGTGCACACTGACAGGTGACTAGTGCACACGGTTCCTTGCCAACCCTTCCCAAATGTACATTGCATTCCTGTCCTCTTCGCATTTGTGCAGATTATTTCATTATGGGAGTGGGAGGGGAGAGAAATGTGGAGAAAACGAAAGAAAGAAAGAAAGAAAGAAAGAAAGAAAGAAAGAAAGAAAGAAAGAAAGAAAGAAAGAAAGAAAGAAAGAAAGAAAGAAAGAAAGGGAAAGAAAAATCTTCATTTCAAAGCTTGAATTTCTCTGTGTCTTGTGCTGTGAGGCCTCTTAGCCTTTATATAACTGGGGGAGGGAGGGGAAAGGGGGGGGAGAGTGTCAGTGTGCCTGGAAATGTCTCACAGAGGCTAAATGGAGACATCTGTCCAGAGATCAAACCTTCAACCCCTAACAGCATGGGCTAATCACCCGGAGATGTTCAGTTTAATATTCCGCTCTTCACTCATGTGATATTTGATTTATTCTATGCCAGTAAACATTCACTTCACACCTAAACAGGGGCAGATTAATCACTCATGAAATCACAGATTCCATAGATTCCAAGGCCAGAAGGGACCATTGTGATCATCTGGTCTGGCCTCCTGATAGCACAGGCCCGAGAACATCCCAAGGAACTCCTAGAGCAGAGCTTTTAGACAAAACACCCAGTTTTGATTTCAAAATTGCCAGTGATGGAGAATACCCCATGGCCCTTTGTAAATTGTTCCAATGGTTAATTTCCCTCCCTGTTGCTAATTTACATCTTATTTCCAGTCTGAATTTGTCTAGCTTTAGCTTCAGGCACTGGGTCACATTTTACCTCTGTCTGCTAGACTGAAGAGCGTTATTAAATATTAGTGTAACAGCCCGTGTACACGGGCCAAAGTGCTTAATGCTGTTTGTCCGGGCCGTCTCTACGGCTCGCGGCGGCGCATGCGCGGTGGCCATTTTGTGCCACCGAACTACAACTCCCAGCATGCTGTTTGTCCGGGCCGTCTCTACTGCGCATGACGGCTTCGGACAAACATCCTCTGGCCTTTTATTATATAGGATTTGATCCCCGGTTAGGTACCTCTAGACTGTAATCAACTCACTTCTTCACTTTCTCTTTGTTCAGATAACTAGGTTGAGCTCCTTAGATCTCTCACTATAAGGAAGGTTTTCTAATCCTTTAATCATTCTCGGGGCTCTTCTCTGAACTTTAGTCAATTAACAACACCCTTCTTGAAGTGTGGACACCAGAACTGGACATAGGATTCCAGCAGCTGTCGCACCAAACCCAAAAGTAAAATAACCTCTATACTGCTACTTGAGATTCTACTGCTTATGTATCTGAGGATCCCATTAGCTCTTTAGGCTACAGTATTGCACTCATGTTCCACTGATTAGTGACCTCCAGAGTCGCTAATTCCCAGGATAGAGTCCCTCAACCTGTAAGCAGGGCCTGCTGTCTTTGTTTCCAGATGTAGGCCTTTCCATGTAGCCATGTAGCTTGTGCCCAGTTTACCAAGCAATCCAGACTGCTCTTGATTCTTCATTATTTACCATCCCCCAGTTTTTGTGTCCTTGCAAAAGTTACCAATGATGATTTTATGTTTTCTTCCAGGTCATTAATAAAAGTGCTAAATAGCGTTGGGCCAAGAACCGAACCTTGCGGGACCCCACTAGAAACAGACCCTTTCAAGGGTGATTCCCTGTGTACAGTTACATTTGGAGACCTATCCATTTTAATCCATTTAATGTGGGCCATGTTAACTTTGTATCATTCTAGTGTTTTAATCAAAATGTCATGCGGTACCAAAGTCTCATGTGTGACAGAGATCAAGCCTATTACATCAACACTATTACTTTTATCAATCAACCCTGTAATCTCTTCAGCAAAAGATAGCAAGTTAGTTTGACAGGATCTATTTTCCATAAACCCATCTTGATTGGCATTAATTACATTACTCTCCTTTAGTTCTTTATTAATGGAATCCTATATCAACTGCTCCATTATCTCGCCTGAGATCAATGTCTGACTGACAGTCCTATAATTACCTGGGTCATCCTGTTTACCCTCTTTAAATATTGGCACAACATTAGATTTCTTCCAGGCGTTTGGAAGTTCCCCAGTGGTTCAACACTTATTAAAAATCAACACTAATGCGGCAAACCCTTTAGCCAGCTCTTTTAAAACTCTTGGGTGCAAGGTGTCTGGACCAGCTGGTTTAAAACTGTTTAACTTTAGTAACTGCTGCTTAACATTCTCCTGAGATGCCAGTGGAATGGAAAGAGTGTTATTGTGTGCGAGGTCGACATCACCTGTTTTGTTCCAAATACAGAAGAGAAATATGTATTGAACACCTCTGCCTTTTCTGAATTATTACTGATAATTCTACCATTTCTGCCTAGTCAATGGAAATTCATTCAAGTCCTGGGAGTTGCAGGGAACTGAGATACCTGGATTTCTGTGAGTGCAGTGCCTGCAACCTCCCTGTCCCATAGGGCCCTACCAAATTCAGGGTCCATTTTGGTCAATTTCATGGTCATAGGATTTTTTAAAATCATAAATGTCATGATTTCCGCTATTGTAATCTGAAAGTTCACGGTGTTGTAATTTTAGGGGTCCTCACCTAGGTTCCCTGGAAGCTGCGTGGCCTGTTGCTGTGCGGGCACACAGGGAACCCACCAAGCTGACCTGCTGTGCCTCGGGGGAGAGGCGCCCCTCCCCCACCCCCAACCTAGCCCGGCCCCAATCTGCCATGCCCCGGAGAGGAGCATGCTATAGGCGCAGATTTCCCCTCTCCCCACTCACTCTCTGCCCCAGACCTTGCCCCAAGCCCCTTCCCCAACCGTTCCTGCCCCCGCTTCACCCCAATCTTGCCTCTTCCCCCGTCCTCCCCCACATGCCCCCTGTCCCAACTTCTCCACCTCCCTCCCCGAGTTTCCTACATGCCATGAAACAGCTGTTCGCAGCAGGTGGGAGGTGCTGGGAGGGTGGGTGAGGAGGAGTTGGTCAGTGGGGACTCTGGCAGGTGAGATGTGCTGGGGA
Organism: Sternotherus odoratus; assembly: GCA_032164245.1. Taxonomy (NCBI): domain Eukaryota; kingdom Metazoa; phylum Chordata; order Testudines; family Kinosternidae; genus Sternotherus; species Sternotherus odoratus. The sequence continues at coordinate 6,522,287 of JAVMKO010000021.1, read as the reverse complement.
GATGGGGGGGGGGGTTCTGGTGGGTGAAATTTTTCTCTGTGCGTGCTCCAGCCATGGAGTCGGTGCCTATGGGGGCACCCTTCCCCCAGCCCCAACTCGGAACTGGACCTGCTGGGGCAACCCTCCCCTCCCCCGGCCCAAACCCAACCTTGACCCGGACCTGCCATGGTTGGGGGAGGGGCATCTATCCCGTGTTCCCAGCTCCGGAGCAGCCATGGCAGGGAGAGGGGGCTCTCCCCCGAAGCCTAGGTGCTGGAGAGAGGGCGGGGTGGGGGGGTGAGGGGGAGTCTTCTCTCCCCGCTGTAGCCCCAGAGCACCTTCCTGCACCCAAACTCCTCGTCCTTGGCCCCACCCCAGACCCCGCACCCCCCGGCCAAAGCCTTCACCCCCCCGTACACCAATCTTCTGCCCTAGCCCTGAGCCCCCCCCCCCCACTCCACCCCCTCACCACACAAATTTTTTTAGGTGCACCAATATGGAGGTGATGTGTCACATAACAAAATTAATTCCATGCATGTGTGGGAAAAATGAGAGGGAACACGGGTCCTGACCCAAAAGGGAGTTGTGGAGGGGTCACAAGGTTAGTGTGTGTGTGTGTGTGGGGGGGGGTTGTGGTACTGCTACACTTAATTCTGCACTGTAGCTGGCGGCAGCGCTACCTTCAGAGGTGGGCAACAGCAGCTGCTGCTGACAGGGAGCCCAGCTCTGAAGGCAGAATCACTGCCAGCAGCAGCGCAGAAGGAAGGATGACATGGTACAGCACTGCCACCCTTCCTTCTGCGCTGCCGCCTGCCGAGCTGGGCCCTCAGTCAGTAGCCGCCGCTCTCCAGCCAACCAGCTCTGAAGTTTCTACTCTGCCCCCATTGAGAGGAACATGGGGTCACTGAGCTTCCTTGTAGGTGAGGAAGAATCCCTTCCCCTCCTGAAGGGAGAAAACTGTCAATGGCCAGTGCCCTGGGGAGATGCACCAGCAGCTGGGCCTCAGTGATGTTCCAGGTCTCACAACCAGCTTGGCTTCGGCAGGGAGTGCCGCCAGGGGAGATCCCCATCCTGCGACCCATCCCTGCTCCCTTCAATCATCCATCGACACTATTGCTGAGTTCTGTGGACTTCTCCGCACCCTTAATCCAACCACAACATCCCACAGGCACTGACTCCCCCTGTGCATCTCCCGAGCACAGGCTGAAGCTCATCGTTAACCAAGAGCACCCCAAGGCCCCGGGAACCCCCAAAGGATGCTTTCCCCCAGTGGATGACAAAGTGAGTCCTGACGAAAGAACATTGGCGCAGTTGTCAAGGTTCTGGATGGTAGAACCTGGCAAGTTGCAAGGCTTTGGTTAGTCCTTTGATTTTCATTAGCTGGATTCAGTGCTAGAGGGAACCCCCAGCCCAGTGCACCGTCATGCTCCACAAAGTGCCCGCCACGCACACCCCTTTGGGATTCAGAGTCAGAGTTCAGGTCAGAAATCTGACCTTCTGTCTCGCACAGGCATGAGAGTCCGTCCAGCTCTCCCTGTCCCAAGTCACACAGCTCGTGTTTAGCTAAGGCACAGCACCAAACACGGTGTTGGGTCTTGATCTGCAGACATCAAGAGCTGGAGAAGCCCCTGCTTCCCTGGTAGGTTGGTCCAGTGTTTACTCACCCTCTGAGCATGAAGCCAGGCTCTCTCTGACTCATGCATCATCACTAGCATTTATAGTAGAAGGATTCTGCAGCTGGAATTAAAGTCTTTCTCTTTTTTCCTTTGTATCAGGATACGTCACTTAGGCCTCGTCTGCTCACAAAGGTTGTTCCCCTCTAACGATGGCAACAGTACGGTTCAAGTCGTACAACCCCTAGTGTCAATAAAGTTAGATCAGTGGAAAGGGCCTTGTATCAGTATAGGTGTATCCACATTGTGGCTTATACTGTAAAGCTACTTTGGTAAATCGCTCAACCTTCACAGAAATAGTTCTACTCATACTACAGCCATGGCTAGACAGGCCTCAGCCCACGCTTGATCCTTCTTAATATTGTAGGGCCCAGAAGTTGGACCAGAATCCAATTGTGCTGGGTGCTGTACAAACATAGATCTAAGAGATTAATTTCAATGGGAGTTAAATGCCTAAATATGTTTGAGGATCTGGGCCTAACTCCCTTAGGCCCCATTGGGAATCCCAGCATGAAGAACTTGTGTAATTTTACTGGTGTGAGTAGTTCCACTGAAATCCACAGTGCTTTTTTTTTTTACCTCCCAGCATTCATTTGAATCAGACCCTTAATTTAGCCTGTGGATGCTGAAGTTTGTGCCCTCCCGGTCTCTCCTCAGCTCGTCTAGAAGCTATTACGGGATGTGGCCAGGGGTGAAGGCACCTGGAGCTCTAAGGAAAACTAGGAGTCAATAGGGCCATAATTTTCAAAAGAACTGGGGCCAGATTTATGTCAGACCAGGCTGGGTGCTCAGCTCTTCTGAGAATCTGGCCCCAGCTGAGGGTGCAAAGCTCTGGAAATTCTGCCCCAGGTGTCTGTCCAGGCCAGGGTCACAGAGTTCCTTCTCTTCTCCAGAGGTGAGTCTCCTGCCCTGGGTACAGGGAGCCCGAAGGAGGCCATAGAGTCATTGCTGCACTACTCCTATGGGCCCGATTATTTTGGTTTTATTGCCCATGTTAATGAATGGCTGATTTTAACTGAATCCTTCTGGCCTTGTGTGAATCCATCTCCAAGCAGGGCCCTTTGGATCGTTCGCACTACACCACAGCTGTCAATTAGGAGTCACTCCACCATGCAGAGCGAAGGGAAGTGTGAACAGACCGAAGACCTTTGTCCTGGAAGTTCTCCTGAGCACTGTGGTCCTGACTGTGACCCCAAGAAATCAATGGGAGTTTAACTACTAATTCCAATGGGAAAGGATTAAGCTCCAGAGAACTGGATTGTGCAACCTTTACTTGTGCTGGTGAGCACTTACTCTCAGGAGTAGCCCATAACCCGAATGTATGAGCTGAGCACTCATCTATGGGAGCAGGAGCTCAACAGTCCAGTCAGAAAGAAAATGTGATAAACAGAGGGACAAGGACCTTCAAACCCTCCCAGGACACTTTGGAGACTTAAGCTTCCTAATATACAGATGTGTGTATATATAAAAACCCTGCAACACTGGGAGCCTGGCACACTAATCTCCCTTCAGCTCCCCCCAAACTAGCCAGGCAGGGAGAAAAATGATTTAGATGATTTACAATGCTTCGGAAGAGTTGAAAAAAGCGAAGTAAATAATAAATCAAAATCAGCCAAAAGAACAGGAATACATCCATCTTTTATGAGCGCCATTCATTGCTGTATGTACAGTTCAGACATAAAACAAACACACCGTGCAAAGTTGCTGCTGCTTCAGAAGTGTCTGTGCCCAGCAGTTTCAGAGCAGTTCCAAACTACATAAAAGCAGAGGCACACAGAGCCCCAGTTGTTGTCTGGCAAGCGCAGGAAACCAGCTCCTATTCTCTGCCTCCTTATCAGCCCTGTGCATGGCCTGACGCGAGGATGATCATTTCAGTCTGGATTCAGGGCCCCAAATTAATGTGTCTAAAAACAACTTTCTCCAAAGGCAAATTTTATCCTGTGAGTCCCCTATCCTCAGTGGACAACTACGCAAAGTGGTGGCTTTTAAACCACAGCCAAGCACTTTTGCAGAATTGTAGCATCTAGAGGCTATCTAAAGCCCTGGCCTTTTCTGGTGGCGTTCACTTTGGACAAAACCAGAGAAATGACTTATAGAAATTCCTTCTCCATCCACATCCATCTCCCCGGGTCCTAGCTCTGGGATGTTCCATACGATGGGCACAGTTGCTGCCTAGGCGGTTATTCAAGAAAGAACCGATCTAAGAACAGAGTATGGTTGTTCAGCCTCCGTGCAATGAAAAATGGAAGGTGTCGTTCAGAAAAAGACCCAAAAATTCAGGGGCTGAGATTTTTCACAGTTACCCAGGGGATTTGGATGCTCCATCCCAATCTATTTCAAAACCTAAATTCAAACCCTCTTGAGAACCTGGAGCTCCATTTGGAATAGTGGGATCCTCAGTAGAAGGCCTATCATTCTTGTTCTTGGATTGAAGCAAAGAGGGACTTCATTGCCTATTTCAGCTTCAGTGCCGTACCAACCAGCGTCCATGCAGTACTGGAGGTTCTGTGTCTATTTCTCTCAAGAGAGAAAGACCAGGCCCCAGCAAAACCAAATTAGCCCAATGATAACTAGAGATGGGCCACACCCACAGCCTTGAATTCCAAGTACTTCAGACCAATTGGATGCAGATTGGTTCCCAAACTGGACGGAGTTAGTTTTAAGATTCTTGTCTGGATGGAAATGAAAACTTATGAGAGATTTGGACCTTTCAAGGCTTCTGCTATTTGGGGACAAGGACAGATCATGAGATTTTGGTGCCCTCAAATGCAAACCCATATCTTAACCCTGATTCAAGTGTGAACCCCAAAAGAACAACTCTGACTCCAACCCCTACTTCCGTCGCCCATGTCTAGGGGTAGATGGCTGGGTCGTGGCTCTGTTTGTGAGAAACAAAGTTCTGCTTCTACATGTTGAACTTGGACTGTGCAGCAATGCCCCACCCTCGTTAGTATCTAGACCTGTTTGTTGGCCTGAGATAGAATTTTGCAGTTGATTTTTGATACCCTTACACCCTCGCTAATATGTGTGAACAAAGAACAAAGACTGTGAGTGTTACATTTGCCCACTGGCAGAGGGGCACGGGGGGAGGGGTAAATAGAGATAAGGGATAACTCAGTGGTTTGAGCATTGCTCTGCTAAACCCAGGATTGTGAGTTCAGCCCTTGCGGGGGCAATTGAGGGATATAGGGCAAAAATCTGTTGGATGATTTAATTGAGGATTGGTCCTGCTTTGGGCAGGGGGTTGGAGTAGATACCTTCCAACCCTGATATTCTATGAATCTAAATGGGGCTCAGACTATGCTGGGCCGAGTGGGAATGTAATATATGAGCATACACTGGAAGGCTGCTTGGCTTTGCTGTCAAGCACCCAGTTGGGAGGGGTAAGGGGGGATGGAGAGGGGGCATAAGTCACACGAAAAGCCTGGCCTTGACCAGAACAAACCTCAATTCCTACCTCTCCCATGGGATACAAAGCAGGTGATACCAGGACCCCAAACTCACAACACTCCAAAATGGAACTTAACCATCAACTGTAAGGGGTGGGACCAGGGATGTGCACTGCAAGGATATTTGAGCCTGCTAAGTAGGAGGAGGTGGGACTAGGGAAGGGGGACACAGGGTAAAGGCCCTGTGGTGTCAGAGCTGGGAACAGGGACAGGGGTAAAGGCTCTGCGATATCAGAGCAGGGAAGAGAACACCGGGCACCAGACTCTGCCAGTGTGCAGCGCTATGGATCTGTTTGCTGGAAACTAGCCCCGATAACCATCACATTGCCTGCATTCTGAACTTCTGCTTTCTGTCTGCACGACAAAAACCAGGGGAGGGTCAAAGGGAAAACCTTAACCCCACTAAGTGAGCCACCAGCTCCTAGGAAAAGGAAGAGACAGATCCAGAATAATCAAGTGTTGTGCTTTGTTTGTTTTTAAGTTGGTTAGCGACAAGAAAAATCTCCTTCTCTTTCTCTCTCTCTAATTCAGCTCCGGGGCAAAGAGCTGAAAATGGCATGTGCCAGCTCTGATTCAAAGCTCCTTCTGGCTTTACAGCCATGCAACTCCACTGACGGCAGTGGCATTACTCAGGATTTCCATTGGAATTAGATCAGATTCAAATCCGCCATGCAGAAGCAAATCCAGCTGGCACCTCGTCATCAATACATTCTTGAGGGCCCACGTTTAAAGGCTGAGAAAAATGACGCCTGAGTTTTCTTGGGATGAGGCTGGACCCACTTTGGCTTTGGCAGAGCATTCAAAAACTCAAGGAAGAGTCCAGAGCAGCCTTCTGCTTCCAGTTTGACGTTGGAACTGTCTGGCTGCTCTGAGGAGACGGCTGGTGCAGAGTTGTAGAAGTCCCATAGGCCAGTTGTAGCTCACTTGGGGACAGAGTTCCAATTTCACATCCGCCACCCGCCTCTCTTCTCATTGGCTGACAGGTTCCTCATGGCGAGGTCACATCCACCCAGATACTCTACATCAGCCTGCTGCTGAGTCCTTCTCCCTGGGAATCTCTAGCAGAGCAGAATGTCGTGGTCTAAATGGCACGCGGCTGCTTTTGTTTAGCTGACGTCCTGTATGACAGAACTCAACATCTTCACTTCACCCAGAAAATACATTGCCACTGAAGGTCAGTCACATCACGCTATCCCGGATCCGAACTCTGGATCAAACAGCCATTCCTCTCGGAACATACAGGACTGCTTCATACGCTTCCTACTGGGAAGCAAACACAAATGTATGGCTCACTTTTAAATCCCCCGGAGCGCCCTTGTGGAAAAGACGTGTAGACTCTAAGAGCATTATACCCAATTTACAGGTGGAGAAACTGAGGCGCAGGGAAGGGACTTGTCTGAGGTCACCCCGAGGGTCAGTGGCAGAGCTGAGACGAGCGCTGGGGTCGCCATGCCAGCTGTCTACCATGGTGCACCTCCTGGTGCAACCTCCCCTGGAGCATCCCTGGCTGCATCTGATGTGTTGGGTGCCATTTCCAGACTCCACAGGGGCCCTGACCAGTGTACCAACTGCTTCCCATAGGGTCCCAGCATTGTGCTGCACAGGGGACTGCGTCCCTAACAGCACTGCCCCATATCCCCTGGCCCAGTCCTGTAGTGCTGCCCCTTGTGCAGGGCACTACACACGGAGCTCTTCAGAAGTGCACTCAGCGCAGTCCGGTCAGGAGGCAGCACCCTAGGGTGGGGGTTAGGTCGGGGTGAAGCAAGTAAAGAAAAGAGTTTGTAAAATGGGAAACGCTGGATGTTGTGCCCCTTCCTCCTCCCCCGCAGGGCGGCAGGCAGCGATCTGTGTCCTTTCGGCTCCAGACTGTACCCTTGCAGTGCGGGGCAGCGCCGCCGTTAATTGGAAAGGGATGCACACCCACCAGGAAGTCATTGTAAATCTGGCCTCTGCTGCACAGAATGTCCTGAATTGAAGGTGTAATTAGAACTTCTATTGATGGCGCAAGGCCTCATTTTTCATGTGAAACTGATCATTGCTCCCAGTCAAGAAATCAATCTGAGCCTGTTGATGAGATGAGGCCGTCAGGTTTGCAGAGTGGATTGATGGCAGCAAGCAGGGAGCTTGGTGACCTTAACTCCTCTGCTGCCCTGGTTCTAGCTCGGGTCTGGAAGGAGGCTAAGGGCAGAGTAGGGGACAGACTGGACTCTTCATGGAGGACAAGTGTCCCAAGTCCATGAATCCATTAACCCAGAACAAACATCATGCAGGTCCCAAGGCTGCAGGTGTGGGCATGTCTATCCCTGGGTGTGCAAGGCTGGGTGCAGAAGGGTGTGTAAGTTTGTCAGGCATATGCGTGACGTTGCTGGGTGTATCCTGCCAGCAGAGCCCTGGCCAGCGTCGTACTGTGTTAGTGTGTAAATCGGTAAGTGCACGTCCCTGATGGTGTGTGTACATCGCTTTGTGCGTGTGTGAATCCCTGCTATGATTTGTGTGTGTGCATTCATGTACAGCTGTCTATGTGAGTGCCTCTCTGTGTGTTATTCTCTCCACAGCAGTGTCGCAGTCCGACTCTGTGTGTCTGTATGTGCTAGTGCGGGTGTAGGTGTGGAGGAGGGGAGGGTGATTTACATCGGGGGAGGGGGGGAAAGAGGGAGGTATTTTTGTAGTGAATCGCACAGTGAAACACAAACAGCTCCAGGCCCCTGGCATTTGCTGGTGGACTCAAAGGCAGACCCATCAAAGGGCCACGTTGGGTCGGGGTGCGGGGGGAGGGGAGGCTTTGCAGGGGCAAGGCAGACACCCTCTCCTCCGCGTTCAGAAGGAAGCCAGGCAGTTGCACATGGAAGAGTGAGGCCCAGCTGCCTGGGAATGAGCAGGGAGCCGTGCTCCGTGTTCAGACACTAGCCTGGTGGGAAGTTCTCACCGCTCTGCAGCACTCCATAGGGAACAGAGAAGGGCCTATAATTACTACATTCGCCATTCCATCCTTAGACCAGGGACTACAGTACCAGGTGCCGTATGAACACAGAACAAAAAGACATTTTCTGCCACAAGTTTACAATGTAACTCCGCCCCTCCCTCCCCCCCACGTACACAGGATCTTTCTTCTGCATGGTCCTGGGACATCCAGGCGTGAGCCAAGTCCTGCTTTTCAGCAGCAAAGTCCTGAGAACAGGAGAGAATCCAAATGTTCTTCATAGTTAGCTTGTACCTTCTGGATGCATCCAGGCAGTGGCCGGATTTCAGCAAGACCATGTCTAAGTTGGATATTAGGAAAAACTTTCACGAGGAGGGTGGTAAAGCATTAGAATGGATTCCCTAGGGAGGTGGTGGAATCTTCATCCTTAGAGGTTTTTAAGGTCAGACTTGACAAAGCCCTGGCTGGGATGATTTAGTTGGGGATTGGTCCCACTTTGAGCAGCGGGTTGGACTAGATACCTCCTGAGGTCCCTCCAACCCTGATATTCTATGAGTCTATGTAGGTTCAATCAAAACATCTCTATCTATCACGCTGTCATCCTGACCTTCTCCTTAAGATAGGTTCAGCATGTTCCTGTTATCTTTGGGGAATGTGTTTATTGGGGTGTTCTGGTACGACCCTTCTGGAATATGCTTGAGTATCTGGTGCCTAGTACCTCTTAGGAATATATGTTTTTACAATATCAACCCTATGCTTGCCAAATTCTGTGAGCAGGGCCCTCCTCTTGCCCACAACCTAACTTTGCTTTATATCAGTGTGACGGAGTACGAATACTATGTGTGTGCCTCAGTTTCCCCTATGCATTTCTTGTTGCAAAGCAGAGAGACTACGTCAGCTGTCTTGGGGCCTGCCCTTCCCCCTTCTCTGAAAGGCGTTGGCTGGAAGTGTTGAATAACAAAGAGGCCAGCTGAACCTGTTGGAGGGAGGTCAGGTGACCTGACCTGGCTCAGCCAGGGGGGAGGAGGGGCTGGAGACAGTGACTTTCAGTTTGGAGTCTGAAGCTAGCTGGGGTCTGGCAGGGAAGGGCAGAGAGAGTTCAGGCTGGCTGCCTAGCTCTCTGGCCCCCAAAATGGATCCAGCTGAGGGCTCACGTTCGCTGAATGGTCTGTGTTAGACGAGGTACCGATCATCAAATAAACCTCTGTTTTACTGGCTGGCTGAGAGTCATGTCTGACTGTGTGGGGTGCAAAATCCACAGATTCCCCCAGGACCCCGCCCAGGTGGGCTCGCTGGGAGAAGCTCACGGAGGGGCAGAAGGTGCTGAATGCTCTGAGGTCAGACCCAGGAAGGTGTAAACGGGAACCTCTAAAGCTCCTAGCCTTGGAGACAGGCTGTGTACGGAGAGAGGATGCTTTCCCCAGGAGTCCTATCTGGCTTCATAGGGAGCAAGTTCCAGAGCATCGCCCAGGCACTCCGTGACAATCAGCAAGGTTTTAACTACTTTAGCCACGGCCTCAGGCCTCATACTAGGCCTCTGATACAAGGCCTTATGTTTCAAGCCCTCGTCCTATTACACCTGCCAGGTTACCAAAGCGTTACAGAAGGTGACGCTCTGATCTAATCTGAGCCGAGTAAAAGCTATTAAGAGCTGGATTAAGCCAGCAATGGATTTGGATTTACCCTAAAGATATAGAACTAGTGCTTGGAGAACTTGCCTCTGAATCTGGATCAGATTAACCCAAATGTTCAGCGCAGTCCCAGAGGTGGATTAGGGGTTTGTAGGTCCCAGGGCTAGAGCAAGTGGGGGCTCCTTCCCACTTTTCTGACTGCAGTCCCCCTCCCCGGCGATACTGCTGGGGAACTGAGGTCGGGGTGTGGGGACCTGCCCCGCCCACCCAGCACCCCTGTGAAGGAGCATGGTCGGGGTGCAGGACACTCATTTTTACAGGGGACCCATAATTGGCCAGAGCCCCCGGGGCAGGGGCCCCATTGGCCTAGTGGCTAATCTGCCACTTCTCAGTCCTTCTAAATATGTCGTAGCCTCTGTACTTCAGGAACCCAGCGCTATAACATTTAGACCACAACTCTATTTATTAGTTACATGATAAGATGGATCGGGTTAAATAATTTTTAGATGTATTTATATATTTAGATATATCTAAATATTTTAGAAATATTTAGAAAAGTTAGATGTATTCTAGTTGGCAAGGCTTGATTAAATTCATCCTAGGGTACATAAGGAAGTAGCTGAAGCAATCTTGGAACCGCCAGCAATTATCTCTGGGAACTCCTAGAAGATGGATGAGGTCCAAGAAAACTGGAGAAGGGCAAACATAGTACCTGTCTTTAAAAAGGGGAGCAAAGAGTATCAGGGGATTATAGATCAGTCAGCCTAGCACTGATATCTGGAAAAATACTGGTACAAATGATTAAACATTCCACTTGGAGGATAATCTATATATATAAAAGTCAAGTGGTGTATGTATGTACGTATGACAGCGAACTCCTCCCGCACCGTTTGAGCCAGAGACTTGAAATTTGGTACAGTGAGGGGTCTTGTGGTCTAGATGCTGGTAAGGGTCGAATAATTTTCGGATCTCACCTCTGACGCCCCCCAAGGGTGAAAGTCTTTCAGGACCAATCACATCGGCTGGGCGGTTAGGTGGTGATGTCATAATACCCCCTCCAACAGACACCTCACTCGCTCAGCTCACCCCTCCCTCCTCCAACGGAACCCCGGAGATCCCTCAGTTCTCTGCCCCTCCCCCCTCCCAACGGAACCCCGGAGATCCCTCAGTTCTGTGCCCCTCCCCCCTCCCAACGGAACCCTGGAGATCCCTCAGTTCTGTGCCCCTCCCCCCCCCACCTGCGAAGGTCCCCGGAATCCCTTGGCTCTGGGCCCCCTCCTCGCCTGCGACGGATCCGAGTTGGGTTTGGTGGGACGGTAAGTGAGGTGGGGGTGTCGGGTTCGGTCGGGGGGTTAGGTGGGGGTGTTGGGTTTGCTTGGGGGGGTCAGGAGGGGGTGTCAGGTTTGGTCGGGGGATAAGTGAGCCGGGGGGTGTCGGGGTTGGTCTGGGGGGGTGGGAAGGTGTTGGGGGGGGGGGTGTTGGGTTTGGTCTGGGGGGGGGGGAAGGTGTCGGGGTGGGTGCCCAGACCAAACCCGACACACCCCCCGGCTCACTTACCCCCCGACCAAACCCGACACCCCCACCTCACCCCCCCAAGCAAACCCGACACCCCCACCTCATCCCCCCACCAACCGCAACACTCCCTGACCAACCCCAACACCCACACCTCACCCCTCACCCACCCCAACACCTTCCCACCCGCCCAGACCAAATCTGACACCCCCTGGCTCACTTACCCCCCGACCAAACCCGACACCCCCTGACCAACTCCAACACCCACACCTCACCCCTCACCCACCCCGACAACTTCCCACCCCCCCAGACCAAACCCGACACCCCCCAGCTCACTTACCCCCGACCGAACCCGACACCCCCACCTCACCCCCCCAAGCAAACCCGACACCCCCACCTTACCCCCCACCAACCGCAACACCCCCTGACCAACCCCAACCCCAACACCCACACCTCACCCCTCACCCACCCCGACACCTTCCCACCCCCCCAGACCAAACCCGACACCCCCTGGCTCACTTACCCCCCGACCGAACCCGACACCCCCACCTCACTCCCCCACCAACCGCAAAAACCCCTGACCAACCCCAACACCCACACCTCACCCCTCACCCACCCCAACAACTTCCCACCCCCCCAGACCAAACCCGACACCCCCCCCACCCCCGGCTCATGGTGCACTGTGTAGCACACAGATTATTAAATACACTGTTCAGTCAGGGGGTGAGATGGGGGGTGTCGGGTTTGCTCAGGGGGTGAGGTGGGGGTGTCGGGTTTGCTCAGGGGGTGAGGTGGGGGTGTCAGGTTTGGTTGGGGGGTCGGGTTCGGTTGGGGGGTGAGGTGGGGATGTTGGGTTTGCTTGGGGGGGTCAGGTGGGGTTGTCGGGTTTGGTTGGGGGGTAAGTGAGCCGGGGGGTTTTGGGGTTGGTCAGGGGGGGTGGGAAGGTGTCGGGGTGGGTGAGGGGTGAGGTGTGGGTGTTGGGGTTGGTCAGGGGGTGTCAGCTGTCTGCCCCCTCCCCACCTCCGACTGACCCGAGCAACGCCGGGCACTTATGCTAGTAGGTTATAAGGAATATCCAGCATGAATTTGTCAAGCACAAATCGTGCCAAACTACCCAATTCCTTCTTTTACATGTTTACTGGCATAGTGGATGGGGGAAGGAGCAGATGTGATAGAACTTGGTTTTAGTAAGGCTTTTGACACAGTGCCACATGACCATCTCATAAGCAAACTAGGGAGATGTGCATCCACCTTATAGTAAATTAATCTAGACCACAACTGGTTGAAAGACCGTACTCAAAGAGGAGTTATCAATAGGTTGCTATAAAACTAGGAGAGCATATCTAGTGAGCTCAGTTTTGTATCCAATAATATTCAGTAGTTTCATTAATAACGTAGCTAATGGAGAAGAGAGTATGTTTATACATGTAACCCCCCAAGGAGATGACATAGATTCCTGGGACTCTGTCTGCTGGCAGCTCAGGGAGAGGAGCACTGTCCCTGGTAGGGCGTGAAAGGCCCTCCCAGGGAGTTGAGAAAAGCCATTTTGTAGTCAGTCTGGAGCCAGGGCAAGGGCAGGACTGGCTGTGTGGGGAGCTGGGGAGTCCCAGGCCTGCATGCAGGGTTCCCCCTTAGAGCAGGCCTCTAGGGACCTGACAGCAGATCCCTCAGCTGGAGTTTTCCTTCCCCACTGATGATTCCCAATTTATAGAGTTTGCTGGGAAACTTTCCCAGCCAGGCTGAGTTTGTCCTCCAGCTCCTTAGGTGAGACTAGTCACCACATGGTCAGCTCAGTCCAGGGAAGCTGCCTGCTGAGTGTGTGTCTGGAGGCTGGAGTGGGAGGCTACAGTTTGGATGTTAGTGTAGTTTTGTAACCTGCACCTTGAGCCCTGCACCCCTTTGTGATGAGGGGAAATCCTGGGACCGACGCAGCCTGATTCCTGCCTGAGGAGGATCCTTGCCAGCAGAGAGCAGCCCCTCTGCAGAGACTGAGGAGTCCAGAGTCATCTCCGGACCTGAGGATCCTTCATGGAGTTTGTGAGTGCACCATTGTTTAGTTAGTTAGGGAATTTGTTTTGGGGACTCCCTACTCCCTGAGCTGTGTCCTCAAGTCAGGGAGTGAGGGTTTGGGGATTTTATACCCTGTTGCATAGTACACCTGTGGAGGGATTTACCACCTTCTCCCACTTGTCAGTACTTTGGGCTGTACTGAACCCAGTCAGCCACACTGCTACACCACTGCAGAGAACAATTTTGTGGTTGTAGGTCATCAAGGATCCCAGCACAGTACACATTTCAACGGGACACTGATCTGACATTTGCTACATCAGTGTGGACACCGGTGACCCTAAAATAATGTTTTACCCTGTTATGTTGTATTTGTCTCCTGTTTAATATGATTATTGTGTTGAATATATTATGTGGTTGTGTTATTTCTTGGAAGTCTCCAGCTATCTGGCCAGTAAGTGGGGATTACCCTGTAGTTAGAATTTTCCACCCAAGCTGCCCTGGTGACCCTGCCAGGAACGATTGAGGGGGGTGGAGGCACCGCCAAATAATTTCATAGGAAAAAAGAAAGAAGATACATCCTGCTGAGTGGGAGACAGGATCCAAAAGAACCCAGACCTGTCCATCAAAACCTGTAAGCGGATTGGCATTAAAAGAGGTAACCAGGTATAGAGGAGGTGCTACATAAAGTTTGCAGATGATACCAAGCTGGAAGGTGTTACCAGCACTGTGGATGACAGGATTTGAATTCAAAACAATCTTGACAAATTGGAGAATGGGTTTGAATTCAACAAGATGAAATTCTATAAGGACGAGTGCAAAGTACTTCACATAGGAAAGAAAAATCAAATGCACAATTATAAAACGGGGGATAACTGGCTACGTGGTAATACTGCTGAAAAACAATTGGGGGCTATAGCAAATCAGAAGTTGAATATGAGTCAACAATGTCATGCAGCTGTGCAAAAGGTGAATATCATTCTGGGGTGTATTAACTGGAGTGCTGTATGTAAGACATGGGAAGTTATTGTGCCGGTTTACTCAGCACCGGTGAGGCCTCTGAGGGCCACGGAATAGGAAAGACATGGACAACTTGGAGAGCAACAAAAATGATAAAAGGTTTAGAAAAGCTGACCTATGAGGAGAGGTTAAAAAACTGGGCATGTTTAGTTTTGAGAAAAAAGGACTAAGAGGGGACCTGATAACAGTCTTCAAATAGGTTAAGGATTTTATAAAAAGGACAGTGATCAATTGTTCTCCATGTCCACTTAATGGGCTTAATCTGCAGTCAAACAAATTTAGGTTAGATATCAAGAAAAACTTCTACCTATGTAACCCTTCTGCCCTTCAGAATTGGCAGCAACAAGGGCCGGGTTCAGTAAATAGGAGTTCCCTCTCAACAATACAATGCAAACTGGCTCGAGCCCCCACCCAGTGGCCTGGGAAAATCCTAACACACCCCTGGGCGCCTCAATGAGGCAATACTTCCCCTCTTGCAAGCACAGATCGGTGTAACAGAAGATCTTTATTAACATGAGGTAAATGACATCACTAAACTGGGAAAAACACCACACCTAGGGTTCATACACCAACCCGTGAGCAAATTGCCCCTCCTCAGCAAGTTTGGGCTGTGTCCTCTCCTGTAGGTTCAGAAGTCCAGCAACCCAAACGTCACCCAAAGTCCCACAAGTCCAATAGCCCAAAGTCCCCGGAGTCCAGCAACCCCAAAAGTCACCCAAAGTCCCAAAAGTTCAACAGCCCCCAAAGTCTCTGGAGTCCCTGGTCAAAAGTTACTCTGCCGAGTCTTACCTCCCAGGCTGGGTGGAAGTGGAGGGCGGAGTGAAGGGTACCTTTACAAGGTCTGAGGCCGACAGCCCAGTCTCTCCATGGGGTGTTGGTTGCTCTGCTAGCCGCCCTGCTAGCCGACACTGGAACTACTCTGTCCGCAGCTCGACTCTGCTCTGCCAGCTGTCTCAGGAACTGGTCAGCCAGCACAGGGACTGCTCTGCCAGCTGTCTCAGGAACTGGTCAGCCAGCACAGGGACTGCTCTGCTTAGGGCCCCCCCACTTAAGATAAAGCTCAGTGATTTTCAGCTCTTAAATGATTTCAGCTCTTAAGTGATTTCAGCTCATAGCGGGGGGGGCCCGCCTTAGTGCAGAGGTACCACCAGACCCAAAGCAACTTCAGCTCAGTGGGCTGAAGTTAGACTCCTAATGGAGGCAAAAGTCAGCTCTAACATTCCACAGGGGAGAGAGTCCAAGTGCAATAGGCCCATTAGGCCCTCAGACAAGGCCCTCACCACAAAGTATAGAAGCCTATCCACAGCCTCTCCCAATTCAGTGAGCTTTGGAACCCCCATCCCCTGTCCAGTGAGCGCTACCTAGCTGATGGCGAGTCCCTCCAGCATGCCAAAGGCCAAATACATGTCCCAACCCCTCATTCACACAAACAGGTCAGTCAGCACTCTATCATTCTTGCCCCAATACTACAGAAACTGGGGGTCCCACAGTAGCCAAAGTGATCATTTGGGCTGTTAGAGTGCAGGCCAGGTGCGGTGGGTGTGTCTAAGCAAATCAGGTGTTATTTTCCAAAAGTTACTGCAATTCCTGCAATTCACCACTGGATGTCACTCATACTGAGACTGCAAAGTCACTGCAATTCCTGCAATTCACCACCGGATGCCACTCATCCTGACACTGCTTACACCTATAAGGGTAATTAAGATCTGTAATAGCCTTCTGAGGGAGGTTGTGGAATCCCCATCATAGGAGGTTTTTAAGAACAGTTGGCAACCCCCTGGCACGGATGGTCTAGATAATACTGAATCCTGTTTCAGTGCAGGAGACTGGACTTGATGACCTACTGAGGTCCCTTCCTGTCCTACATTTAGGATGATCTGGGAATGGAGGGCCTATCGTATGAGAAGAGACTGGAAGAGCTTGGCTTGTTTAGTCTGCCACAAAGAAGGATGAGAGGGGATATGACTGCTCTATGCAGTAGTTTTTAAACTACGGGCTGTGGGAAAGCCAACAGCTGCAGAAGAGCACACAGTTTGGACAGCAAATTTCCTTAGGGGAGAATTTATTAAAGAAGATACTCCCTATCCTAGTCAAGAGGAGAGCATAGAGGTTGATAAAGTACAGATAGGAATGGAAGAGAAACAGTCAAATGAAAAAGAGTCTCATTCACTTACATCACACGAAGGCCGATAACTAAATATTGTAGAAGTCTAAATGATAACATGGGTGAACATGAGTGCCTGATATTAAATAAGGATATTGATATAATAGGCTTCACAGAAGCTTGGTGAAATGGTGATAATCAATGGGACGTGGTAATACTAGGGTACCAAATATGCAGGAGTTACAGAGTAGGTTGCACTGGTGCGGGAGTGGCACTGTATGCGAAAGAAAGAATACAGTCAAATCTTAAATAAATCAAAAGATACCATTGAATATCAGGCTTGAACAATAACTATAGCCGCAGGGATATATTACCGACCACCTGACCAGGAGGGTGATGGTGACTGTGAAAGGCTCAGGGAGGTTAGAGAGGCTACAGCAACAGAAAATGCAATAATAATTGGGGGATTTCAACTATCCCCATATTGACTAGGTATAAGTCGCCTTAGGAGGGGTGCTGAGATAAAATTTCTACACACCGTTAATGACTGCTTCTTGGAGCAGCTAGTCCTGGAACCCACAAGGGGAGAGGCAATTCTTGATCTAGTCCTAAGCAGAGCACCAGATCTGGTCCAAGAGGAGAATACAGCTGAACCGCTCAGTAATAGCGACCGTAGTGTAATTACGTGTAGCATCCTTGTAAGGAGGACAAGACCAAAGAAACTCAGCACAGTAGCATTTCACTTCAAAACGGAGAGCGACACAAAAATGAGGACGCTAGTTAATGGAAATTAA
This sequence comes from Sternotherus odoratus, assembly GCA_032164245.1. Classification (NCBI taxonomy): domain Eukaryota; kingdom Metazoa; phylum Chordata; order Testudines; family Kinosternidae; genus Sternotherus; species Sternotherus odoratus. The sequence goes on along the minus strand of JAVMKO010000021.1, from coordinate 6,505,198 downwards.
AAGAAACAGTCACAAGAGTGAAATGCCTGTGAGCTGCATGGAAGCTGTTTAAAAACACCACAAGAGAGGCTCAAACTAAATATATACCCCCAAATAATAATAATAATAATAAAAAAACAGTAAGGGGACCAAACAATGCCACCATGGCTAAACAGCAGAGTAAAAAGGTGGTTAGAGGCTTTAAAAATTGGAAGGCAAATCCTACTGAGGAAAATAGAAAGGAGCTAGGCCTGTGGCAAGACAAAAGTAAAGGTAACACTGACCCAAAAAGAATATGAAGCATAACTAGGAAAAGACACAAAAAAAGAAACAGCATTTTTTTTTAAGTACGTCAGACGCAGGAAGCTTGCCAAACAATCAGTGGGGCCACTGGCCGGTCAAGGGTCTAAAGAAGCATTGCAGGAAAACAAGGCCAGTGCAGAGAAGCCAAATAAATTATTTGCTTTGGTCTTCACTGCAGAAGCTATGAGGGAGATTCCAACACCCGAGTCATTCTTGTGAGGTGACACATCTGAGGAACAGTCCCAGATTAAGACGTCAACAGAGGAGGTTTTGGAACAAACTGCTAAATTAAACAGTCATATGTCACTAGGACCAGATGGTATCACCCAAGAGTTCTGAAGGAACTCTGATATTAAATTGCAGAACTACTAATTGTGATGTATAATCTATTACTGAAATCATCCTCTGTACCAGATGTCTGGAGGATAGCTAATGTAATGCCAATTTTTTTAAAGGGCTCCAGGCATGATCCTGGCAATTACAGGCCGGTAAGCCTAACTTCAGCACCAGACAAATTGATTGAAGCTGTAGTAAAGAACAGAATGGTCAGACAAATAGATGAACACAATATGTTGGGGAAGAGGCGACATGTATTTTGTAATGGGAAATCATGCCTCACCAATCTATTACAATTCTTTGATTGTGTCAAAAAGCATGTGGACAAGGGTGATCCAGTGGATATAATACATTTGGACTTTCAGAAAGCCTTTGACAGAAGCCCTCAACAAAGGGCTCTTAAGCAAAGTAAGTAGTCTTGGGATAAGAAGGAAGATCCTCTCAAAGATCATTATTAAAATATAGGAAACAAATAGTAGAAATAAATGGTCAATTTTCACAATGGAAAGATGTAAATAGAAGGGTCTCCCTAGGATCTGTACTGGGACCAGTGCTATTCTACATATTCATATATGATCTGGAAAAAGGGGTAAATAGTGTGGTGGCAAAGTTTGCAGGCAATACTACATTACTCAAGATAGTTAAAGCTGACTGAAGAGTTACAAGGGAATCTCACAAAACTGGGTGACTGGGCAACAAAATGGCAGATGAAATTCAATTTGATAAGTGCAAAGTAATGCACATTGGAAAACATAATCTCAGCTATACATACAAAATGATGGATTCTGAATTAGCTATTTCCACCCACCAAAGAGACCTCAGAGTCATGATGAGTCTCTGAAAACATCTATTCAATGTGCAGCCACCACCCAGAGAACTAACAGAATGTTAGGAACCCTTAGGAAAGGGATAGATAAGAAGACATAAAATAACATAATGTCACTCTATAAATCCATGGTAGGCTCACACCTTGAATACTGCATGCAGTTCTGTTCGCCCTGTCGCAACAAAGATAGATTAGAATTGGAAAAATTACAGAGGAGGGCAATAAAAATGATGAGGAGTAAGAAACCAACTTCCATATGAGAAGATTGTAAAAAGACTGGGGCTGTTCAGCATAAAAAAGAGAGAACTAATGGGGGGAGGGGGATAAGATAGAGGGTGTATAAAGTTGTGACTGATGTGGAGAAAGTGAATAAGGAAGTGTTATTTACTTCTTCATATGACTCTAGAACAGGGGTGGGCAAACTTTTTGGCCTGAGGGCCACATCGGAGTTCAAAATTGTGTGGAGGGCCGGGTAGGGAAGGCGGTGCCCTCCCAAACAGCCTGGCCCCGCCCCCTATCAACTCCCACTCACTTCTGGCCCCCTGACTACCCCCTCTCAGAACCCCAACCCATCGCCCCCTGATCACCCTATCTGGAGATCCCTTACTCTAATGGCCCCCCAGAGCCCCACCCCCTATCTAAGCCCCCCCTGCTCCCTGTCCTCTGACTGCCCCCTCCAGAGACCCCCTGCCCCTATCCACTGCCCCAAGACCCCACCTCAAGCCCCCCTGCTCCTTCGCCCCTGACCACCCCCTCCACAGGTCTCCTTTTCCTTACTCACCCCCCAGGACCCTATCCACTTATCCAAGCTTCCTTTTCCCTGACACCTATCTATACCTCCACCCCCAACAGGCCCCCTGGGACTCCCATGTGCCATCCAACCTCCTCCCTCCCCCCCACCACCTTCTGCCCCTTTAGGTAACCTGCCTGGCCCCGGTCCTCTTACCTCGCCGCTGCCTAGAATAGCGTGTCTGGCCCAAAGCCAGACACACGGCTGCGCTGATCTCCCAGAGCGCGCAACGTGTCTGGCCGGGAGCTGGACATGCTGTCGCGCAGCCCCGCCCAACAGCGCTGCTCACGCGGCCCTCTGGGGCCGCGGGGGAGGGAGACAGGGCAAGAGGGGCTGGAGCAGTTTCCCTACCGTGTCCTGCCGAGGCCACGCGGGAGGGGGCCAACGGGGGAACAACTTCCCCAGTGCAGCAGCTGAGGCCGCAGGGGAGGGGCAAGAGCAGCCTCCCCAGCCAGACCTCGGGGGCCGGTTTGGAGGAGCCCGCGGGCCGGATCTGGCCCACGGACCGTACTTTGCCCACTTCTGCTCTAGAACCAGGGGTCACCCAATGAAATTAATAGGCAGCAGGTTTAAAATAAACCAGGGGTCTCCAAACTTTTCAGCCCGAGGGCCGCATTAGCTATCAAATAGCAGTTCGGGGGCCGACAACACACTCGAGGTCCAAATAAAAAAGAATCAAAACATGGATGTTGTTTTTAATTATTTATTTAATATTATTTGATTCAGTTATTATTTAATAACACATTGATACACTACACATGAACACTACACATGAACACCTGTTCACTACACATGAACACTACACATGAACACTACACCTGAACACTACACATGAACACCTGTTCACTACACATGAACACCTGTTCACTACACATGAACACTACACATGAACACTACACATGAACACCTGTTCACTACACATGAACACCTGTTCACTACACCTGTTCACTACACATGAACACCTGTTCACTACACATGAACACTACACATGAACACCTGTTCACTACACATGAACACTACACATCAACCCCCCAACTGACCCACCCAGCCAGGTCTCTCCCCCCAAAACCTCCTTTCCTCCAACCCCCCTCCCCCAACTGACCCACCCAGCCAGGTCTCTCACCCCAAAACCTCCTTTCCTCCAACCCCCCCCCTAATGACCCACCCAGCCAGGTCTCTCACCCCAAAACCTCCTTTCCTCCAACCCCCCCCCCCTCAAATGACCCACCCAGCCAGGTCTCTCACCCCAAAACCTCCTTTCCTCCAACCCCCCCCCCCCAATGACCCACCCAGCCAGGTCTCTCACCCCAAAACCTCCTTTCCTCCAAACCCCCCCCCCAAATGACCCACCCAGCCAGGTCTCTCACCCCAAAACCTCCTTCCCTCCGACCCACCCCCCAACTGACCCACCCAGCCAGGTCTCTCACCCCAAAACCTCCTTTCCTCCAACCCCCCCCCCCCAAATGACCCACCCAGCCAGGTCTCTCACCCCAAAACCTCCTTTCCTCCAACCCCCCCCTCAAATGACCCACCCACCCAGGTCTCTCACCCCAAAACCTCCTTTCCTCCACCCCCCCCCCCAAATGACCCACCCAGCCAGGTCTCTCACCCCAAAACCTCCTTTCCTCCAACCCCCCCCCCCATGACCCACCCAGCCAGGTCTCTCACCCCAAAACCTCCTTTCCTCCAACCCCCCCCCAATGACCCACACAGCCAGGTCTCTCACCCCAAAACCTCCTTTCCTCCAACCCCCCTCCCCCAAATGACCCACCCAGCCAGGTCTCTCACCCCAAAACCTCCTTCCCTCCCACCCACCCCCCAACTGACCCACCCAGCCAGGTCTCTCACCCCAAAACCTCCTTTCCTCCAACCCCCCCCCAATGACCCACCCAGCCAGGTCTCTCACCCCAAAACCTCCTTTCCTCCAACCCCCCCCCTCAAATGACCCACCCAGCCAGGTCTCTCACCCCAAAACCTCCTTTCCTCCAACCCCCCCCCCCAATGACCCACCCAGCCAGGTCTCTCACCCCAAAACCTCCTTTCCTCCAAACCCCCCCCCAAATGACCCACCCAGCCAGGTCTCTCACCCCAAAATCTCCTTCCCTCCGACCCACCCCCCAACTGACCCACCCAGCCAGGTCTCTCACCCCAAAACCTCCTTTCCTCCAACCCCCCCCCAAATGACCCACCCAGCCAGGTCTCTCACCCCAAAACCTCCTTTCCTCCAACCCCCCCCCCAATGACCCACCCAGCCAGGTCTCTCACCCCAAAACCTCCTTTCCTCCAACCCCCCCCCCAATGACCCACCCAGCCAGGTCTCTCACCCCAAAACCTCCTTTCCTCCAACCCCCCCCCCCTCAAATGACCCACCCAGCCAGGTCTCTCACCCCAAAACCTCCTTTCCTCCAAACTCCCCCCCCCCAATGACCCACCCAGCCAGGTCTCTCACCCCAAAACCTCCTTTCCTCCAACCCCCCCCCTCAAATGACCCACCCAGCCAGGTCTCTCACCCCAAAACCTCCTTTCCTCCAAACTCCCCCCCCCAATGACCCACCCAGCCAGGTCTCTCACCCCAAAACCTCCTTTCCTCCAACCCCCCCCCAATGACCCACCCACCCAGGTCTCTCACCCCAAAACCTCCTTTCCTCCAACCCCCCCCAACTGACCCACCCAGCCAGGTCTCTCCCCCCAAAACCTCCTTTCCTCCAACGCCCCCCCCCCAAATGACCCACCCAGCCAGGTCTCTCACCCCCCCAACTGACCTGCTCAACCCGGTCTCTCCCCACAGACCGGTTCGCCGCCTGGCAGTGGGTGGCTCCTTGTTTCGCCCCCTGCAACTGCGTGGCGGTGCGGCGCGTCCCGGCCCCAGCTCCGAGCCGTCCCTGGCCGGCGGCGGCAGCCGAGCACGCGGCGCTTCCAGGCCCCGCGGCTGGCGGCGGCGGCCGAGCGCGCGGCGCTTCCAGGCCCCAGCGCGGAGCCAAAAAGATCTCCGCGGGCCGGATGAGAGGGCCTCGCGGGCCGCATCCGGCCCGCGGGCCGTAGTTTGGAGACCCCTGAAATAAACGAAGGAAAGTACTTCTTTACACAATGCAGTCAACCTGTGGAACTCATTGCCAGGGGATGTTGTGAAGGCCAAAAGTGTAACTGGGTACAAAACTGGGTAGATAAGTTCATGGAGGCTATGTTAGCCAAGATGGTCAGAGATGCAACCCCCATGCTCTGGGTGTCCCTAAGCCTTTAACTGCCATAAGCTGGGACTGGATGGCAGGGGATGGCTCCCTCGATGATGACCTGTTCATTCCCTCTGAAGCATCTGGCACTGACCAGGGTCAAAAGACAGGATACTGGGCTAGATGATCATTGGTCTGACCCAGTGTGAGTGTTCTTATGTTGTATGTTCTATAAATCATTAGGAGATAAACACCAGGGAGAGTGAAGAGCTATTTGAGCTTAAGGGCAATAGCGGCAGAAGAATAAATGAACATAAATTGGCCATGAACAAATTCAGACTGGAAATGAGAAGAAAATCTCTGACCGGAAGGGGAGTGAAGCTCTGGAACAGCCTTCCAATAGGGGCTGGGGGGTGGGGGAGGGATAACTTCATTAGTTCTAAGAGCGAGTGAGACACCTATATCTGGTGATTGTATGATAGGACCGCTTGTGAAGGTAGGGGCAGCAGCCCTGCGTTTCACTTCCGGTTTATGTCCTGGGTTTCTAAAGCTCATGCTTCAGGGTGTTGGCCAGCCACCTGCAGGGATCCGGAAGGGACTTTTCCTCCCAATGTATTCCGGGTTTTGTTTTATTTGATCTCCTTCCCCCAAAGCATCAGGGATGGCCAGGGATGGAGATGGGGCATTGGGCGGTGAAGGCCAGGGCTCTGAGGTGGCACCAAGCATTCTCTCTCTTACTTACGTGGCTGTCTGCTTCTTGCTCACATGCTCAGGGTCTGACTGATCACCATATGTGTGGACAGGAAGAAGGAATTTCCCCCAGGGCAGATTGGAAGTGACCTTGGGGCGCGGGAGGAGGGGTTCACCTTCTTCTGCAGCATGTGGGTCACTTAGCAGGATTATCTGGGTATATCTCACTTATTCATTTCCCTTCCATTGCAGGGACTTCGGGTACTCGTGCACCTTGGTCCCCCAAGTTCTCTTCCTGTCTCCTGTGGGCTGGGATACCTTGGTCTAATTTTAGTTGTTGGGGTTAGTGTGCGGATGCTGGGTGGAGTTGGTGTAGGGTTGCTAGGCATCCGGTTTTCAACCAGAATGTCTGGTCGAAAAGAGACCCTGGTAGGCACTGCCGACTGGGCTGTTAAAAGTCCAGTTAGTGGCCCAGTGGGGGTCTGGGGCTAAGGCAGACTCCCTGCCTGCCTGCCCTGGCTCTGCGCAGCTTCTGGCAGTAGTCACCAGATTCCTGCGGCCCGTAGTTGGAGGGGAGGCTACTTGCACTGCCGCCACCCTGAGTGCCGGTTCCGTGGCTTCCATTGGCCAGAAACCACGACCAATGGGAGCTGAAGGGGCAGTGCCTGCAGGCGCCAGGGCAGCGCATGGAGCCTCCCTGGCCGCCCATGTGCCTAGGGGTTGCAGGAATCTGGCAGCTGCTTCCTGGGATCTGCGGTAAGCACTGCCAGGACCCTGCACCCACTCCCGCACTCTGCCCCCCAACCCCGCGTCCCCTCCAGCACCCAAACTCCCTCCCAGAGCCTGCACCCCCACACATCCCAACCCCTTGCCTCAGCCCAGAGCCCCTCCTGCACCCTAAACCCCTCATCCCCAGACCCACCCCAGAGCCCACAGCCCCAGCCAGAACCCTTACCCCCTCCTGCACCCCAATCCTCTGCCCCAGCTGGTGAAAGTGAGAGCAAGAGACCGAGGGAGGGGGGATGGAGCAAGCAGGGGGCGGGGCTTTAGGGAATGGGCGGGATGGGCGTGTTCAGTTTTGTGTGATTCGAAAGTTGGCAACCCTAAGTTGGTGGCCCATGATATACAGGAGGTCAGACTAAATGGTCTGGTGGTGCCCCCTGGCCTTAAACTCTATGACCCTTTTGCATGGCCAGCCTCATGTACAATATGACGCAAAGCTGTGTGTCCTTCTATAGTCTACCTCTGCTATTCCAGACTAACACGGCTATCTCTCTGATTCTTCTACAGTCTGTTTAACAAATCTGTGCTGAGAGTAAATGAAGCCTCAACTGCATAGATGACCTCAGATTTCATCGTCTGGGTCTCTAGTGTATAAATTCTACTGCAGCTCTTAATCCCCTTTGTGCAATTAACCCATCTTTACCAGGGATCTGTGTGATCTTTAGATCATATTCCTGTAACTGAAGTAGCATGTGTTGTCACCTTGCCGGGGCTTTTCCAAGAGGTTTTGTGTAGGTTGCCTCCAGTGGTTTATGATCAGACTGTACCACAACCTGTACTCCATATACATACTGTGACATTCCTTTGGGGCTAACACAGTAGCCAGTAGTTCCTTCTTAGTTTGGGCATAATTTTGTTCTGCCTCGGTCAGAGCTCTTGATGCATGTGAAACAGGGCCACTCTCTTGCAGCTGACAAACTCCTAAACATCTTTGGATGTGTGTGCTCGAATGGTGACTGGCTTGCTGGGATCATACAATGTGAGTGCTGGTGCATTAGAGAGAACTATCTTTAGTTGTTGCGGTGACGTTTGTCCATGTTTCCATGACCATTGCCCAGCAATGTCTCCAAATGTTTCATTATTCTTTTGTTGACATACATCACTAGTTAACTTTACTCCAAAAGTAGATGGAGAAACTTGTGTCTTCCCCAGGGTGCAATGAAAGCAGATGACCCCTTATCTAACGTGGCTTGCCGATTTCCATCTTTCTTGTCTACGGTGGCGAATATGCGTGTTACCAGCGAGTCGGTATTGAACAACAGCTGATGTGGGGAGGGAGTAATGCGGCCTTAGTAGACTCTTATTAAGGTCTCTAGGATCCACACAAATCCCAATCGTGATATTTGTCTGCTCAGTTCTGACCAAACTGTTAACCCACGGAATGAGTATGTCCAATTTGGCTAAGACATTTTATTTTTCTACCTGCCTAAGTGCATCTTTGAGTTTGTCTGCAGAAAAGGACCTAGGGGTTGCAGTGGACGAGAAGCTGGATATGAGTCAACAGTGTGCCCTTGTTGCTAAGAAGGCTAATGGCATTTTGGGCTGTATAAGTAGGGGCATTGCCAGCAGATTGAGGGACGTGATTGTTCCCCTCCATTCGACAATGGTGAGGCCTTAGTTGGAGTACTGTGTCCAGTTTTGGGGCCCACACTACAAGAAGGATGTGGAAAAATTGGAAAGAGTCTAGAGAAGGGCAACTGTAAGCAGTGTCGGGATGGGTGACATCCGGTGGTGAGTTGCAGGAATTGCAGTGACTTTTGGAAAATAACACCTTATTTGCTTAGACACACCCACCGCACCTAGCCTGCACTCTAACAGCCCAGATGGTCACTTTGGCTACTGTGGGACCCCCAGTTTCTGTAGTATTGGGGCAAGAATGATAAGGTGTTGATTGACCTGTTTGTGTGAATGAGGGGTTGGGACATGTATTTGGCCTTTGGCATGCTGGAGGGACTCGCCATCAGCTGGGTAGCGCTCACTGGACAAGGGACAGGGGTTCCAAAACCCACTGAATTGAGAGAGGCTATGGATAGGCTTCTATACCTTGTGGTGAGGGCCTTGTGGGCCTATTGCACCTGGCCTCTCTCCCCTGTGGAATGTTAGAGCTGACTTTTACTTCTATTAGGAGTCTAACTTCAGCCCACTGAGCTGAAGTTGCTTTGGGTCTGGTGGTGCCTCTGCACTAAGGCCCCCCCCCATTATGAGCTGAAATCACTTAAGAGCTGAAAAATCACTGAGCTTTATCTTAAGTGGGGGGCCCTAAGCAGAGCAGTTCCTGTGCCGGCTAGTGGACCAGTTCCTGAGACAGCTGGCAGAGCAGAGTTGAGCTGCTGACAGAGTAGTTCCTGTGTCGGCTAGCAGGGCGGCTAGCGGAGCGACCAGCACAACTGGAGAGGCGGGGCAGTCGGCCTCTGACCAACGGCCCATGGTGAGGACTGCAGCACAACTGGAGAGGTGGGGCAGTTGGCCTCTGACCACGTAAGGTGCCCCATAACCTGCCCCCCCCTCCACCTCTGTGGGGAGGTACAACTCTGCTGTGAACTTTTGAACTCTGCTGGGGCTGTTGGACTTTTGGGACTTTGGGGCTTGTGGGACTCAAGAACCCAAGGGAAAGGACACTGCCCATTGGTGTGTGTGTGTGTGTGTGGGGGGGATTCTGGTTCATGGTTTGGTTTCTGACTTTTGTTTGTGGTATTTACCCAATAATATGCCACAGTGTTTCTCTCTGTCATTAAAAGGGTTTTCGTTAAAAGACTCTGTGCTTGCGAGAGGGGAAGTATTGCCTCTTAGAGGCGCCCAGAAGGGTGGTATATTGTTGTCCCAGGTCACTGGGTGGGGGCTCGAGCTGGTTTTGTATTGTGTCCTTAGAATGGAACCCCTGGATACTGAACCCGGCCCTTGTTGCTGCCAACTCTGATGGGCAGAAGGGTTACACAACAAAAATGATTAGGGGCCTGGAGCGCATGATTTATGAGGAGAGGCTAAGAGAACTGGGATTGTTTAGTCTACAGAAGAGAAAACTGAGGGGAGATTTGATAGCTGCTTTCAACTACCTGAAAGGGGGTTCTAAAGAGGATGGATCTAGACTGTTCTCAGTGGTACCAGATGACCGAACAAGGAGTAATGGTCTCAAGTTGCAGAGGGGGAAGGTTTCCGTTGGATATTAGGAAACACTTTTTCACTAGGGGGGTGGTGAAGCATTGGAATGGGTTACCTAGAGAGGTGGTATTGCATCCGACGAGGTGGGTATTAGCCCACGAAAGCTTATGATTCAATACTTTAGTTAGTCTTTAAGGTGCCACAGGACTTTTTGTTACCTCTGCTTGTTCTTGACTGTTGCTGCTGTTAGGGTGACTTCCTTCACAGGGTGTTCTGGAACTTCCTGTATCTGTATCTAGTTGGGACCTGGTATCTTTTTCAAAAGATAAATTTGTAAAATATTAGTTTCAGCCTCAGGATCAAGCTTGAACCTGATTGGTACATTTCTTATATACAGCATAGAATAGAAGCGTTTGACCTAGTATGTTATACAATTTCTATTATCCGGTGATGCTGAGAGATTGCGTCACATTTGAGTTCAGCCAGAGATGTGTGGCTTTGTCTTTTGGGTTTGTTTGCTGCTCTGCACATAAAAGAACCATAATTTAAGTTTCCACATTTGTGACGGACTAGGCTTGGCAGCCTCTGGGCAGTTGTGTCTTCCCATAGCCTGTGCAGATTCATTGTGTGAGCTGACGGTGTGCCCCATAGTGCTCTGAATACTCTTTTGTCCAAGAGTCTGTATGAACTTGTCAGGATGTGGCCCAGACGCAATCGCTAGTTGTGGCTTTATGGCTTGTGAGGCTCTGCAAAGGTCTCTTGCTCTTTGCAAGCTCAAATCAGATTCTCTCAACAGCCTTTCCTTCAGCCCTGACACCGAACACAGTCATGAGCCGTATTTCCAAACTCACCACGACTTGCTTTTGGTCTCAGCTCTATGACATACTGGCTATCTGCTCTTCTCGGTGTGGGGAGACCAGAACTGGTTTCGTCCAAACACCCCGCTTTTCTTAGGGTTACAATAACTCCTAGGCATTGTTAAAACCTCACTCAAAGTGGGAGCATTTTCATTTGGCTGCTGTAGCAACGTGTGATGAACTTCCAGAGCCTCCTTCCCAACGATTTGCAGTGAAATGGCACATCCTCTTCTCCTGTATCTGCTCGGGTGGAGATCTTCTCAGCAATTACCAAGGAAAGATAACGGTGGGGTGGCTTGCAACCCCTCCATATGCTGAATTATTTTTACTCTTATTTTCTATTTTAAGTGCATTCCTTTCGGTTCCCAGTTGCAAACTCACAGGGCCCTGTGTCTCAGAGCTCTGCTCCTTCTGTCTCTGCTGCTCTGCGGATTGCCGTTCTTGTCTGCGTGCAGCCGTTTACATCATTTGCTGACCCACGGTTTTCTTGACAAAAGCAGCCACGTCTTTCGTCATCCAGACAGTGGTCACTGCTGACGCCATCTTGTGCTTTCTGGCGTGGGGCAGGAACCCAGCGGAGGTCAGGGGGCCAGGGTTATCAAGTTGAAACTGCAATACAGAACAAGATGGCTTCCACAGGAGCTCTCTCATGCTGATGCATATGCATGACTAATTTTAAAGAGACAATACCACAATACACTACAGGCCTGCTCCACAAAATCTCGGCTATTCTGTTCACAGTTCTTCCAGTGCACCTTGGTCCTGCCCCCACAGAATCCCTGTCACTCCAGTTCTCCATGGTCCATAGCTCTGCCAATGGGGCTCAATCCCAACCTGATGGTCCCGCCGGGCATCTCTTCCAGCACAAACCGTTGTGCAGCACAGAATAGCCGAGTCACACTTTCATTTTTCTTTTTGCCATTTTGTAATTTTTCCAAAACCGGAGACGTTTAGGACAGTTCCAGAGAAGTGAAGACGACCTCAGCCCCGGGAAGTTGCTCGGTTCATTGCCCTCAATGGTAACAGAGGAAAAGTGAAAATCTGACATTTCAAAAACGAAACATTATTCAAAAAGATTTCACGGTTTTTTAAAAGAAACGAAAACAAAAAATCGTTCCGTTTGGCACCCTACAAAATAGAAACAACTCCAACAACCCAACATATTCTGTCCAGTTGATCTTCCATTTTCCCACTAGTGCCACTCTACCCAGGGCTTTGGTGTTGTGAAAAAACAGCCATGACGCGTGACTCATCTGAGACCACTGAACTCGTTTCACTTGTGACTGATGGCAGCTTCTTGCCACGACCCTGAGGCAATGTTGGCGCATGAGCTCACGGTGCCACCTCCCCTGCCTACCCTCAGCAAACAATATTATCTGGGAGCTTCTGGAGCTGTCAGCCTTCATGTGATGGATACAGATTCCCTGGGCACCGGGGGACTGCCATGGAGAAGTTGGCCAGGGGCAAACCAAGGCAGTGTCCCCTCCTCACACAGCTCCCCCCTGGTGTGCACTGAGCAACCACCATGTGCAACGTGTTCCGAGGGGGAAACTCTTGAGTCAAAGCCCTGTGTCCTCCTGGCAACATGGTCCCTGAACATGGTCTGTTGTGGAGCAACCCCAACTCTGGGGCTGGCTGTCAGTGCTAATGGTTCCCCAGGAGGAGAGGCAGAACCACACGGCACCGCTCAGAACTCATGCGGGCCACCTACCCTGCCAGGGGACCAAGCCTCCTGCCTTGTGCTGGCTGCTGGCTGGGGCTGGAGTCAGGGAGAGCGCTGTCTCTGGGAGCTGGTGAAATGCCCGGGGCAGGAACTCGCCTGGGACCATCTCTAATCGGCAGGCTGGGCTGAATGGAGAGGCGAGGCGGTTGCGGTGCGAATTCCCTTCCTGGCTCCCAGCTGAGCAGAAAGAGTGGATTAGTCATTCTTTCCTCTCGGTGCTGGGCTGGCTTTGAGCTCCTGCATGCTGCTGCTAATGCATTGGTTCCACTTTGACAGGCTGCGAAATCCCCATTCTGTGGCCTTTAAGGAGCTGAGCGCTGGTGGGGTAGGGGGGCAGAGTCTAAAGTTGCTGTCGCCAAGCTAGCAATGGGATCCTGGGTTCCCTGGGCACTGGACCCTCCCTCATGCCTAGGGGAGCTGTGCGAGCATTGGGGTGCAGAGACCCCATTGGGATTGGTGCTCTCTCCCCCTCAGCCTCATGCCATGGCAATAATCCCAGGCAGTCCCAAACAAGGGCCCCGCTGGCAATGCTGTTGGGGGAAGGTGAGGGGGGAAGTTTGTGCACAGTGGGAGGGGCATGAAAGGGAGCTTGGGGGAGCAGGGGGCAGATGGTCAGGGGGGAAGGTGAGGCAGAGTGGGAGGGGCATGAGAGGGAGGTTGGGGAAACTGGGGGCCGATGGTGAGGGGGGAAGATGGGGCAGAGTGGGAGGGGCATGAGAGGGAGGTTGGGGAAACTGGGGGCAGATCGTGAGGGGAGTGAGAGGGAAGATGTGGCCCAGCTGTGCTCCATCATGATGGAAAGGCAGCCAGGCCAAATTTGAACTCAGGTTCCCCCCTCCCCCACCCTGCACCCTTGTCGTTGGGGCCCCCCTCAGATACACAACGTACCCCTTGGTTAATCTGGGCCTGATCCCAGAGAATTCGGAGCCTGATCCTGAATCCCTCAAATTTCAGGGCATGTTCGGATCCAGAGTTTTGCTTGGGCCCAGTAGAGGGATAGCGCACCACTCCCACCCCAAACCATGGAGAGCTGGGACTCTGCTTCAGGCCTGAGTCTCCACCAGCAGGACACGGGCAGGACATGGGCAGAGCACAGGCAGGACACAGTGAACACGAGCAGGTCACAAGCAGGACACGGTGGCTGAAGTGTCTCTCCCCAGTATGGTGCAGCAAGACCCCTCCCTGCTGCTCTCCGGGCCAGTGACCCCCACAGCCAAAGGTGGAGGCTCAGTTACAGGAGCTAACCAAGCGTCTCCAGCAGCAGCCCTTTTCAGCCCTCGTGGTACTGATTTCAGTGGCACGTGGTGGAGGGGGTCAGAGCCTGGTCTCTGAACTGCAGGGTGATCAGTTCTTAGCACCGCCGTGCATCCCATTTACAACAGCGCTGCTTGCCGAGCAGCGTGCTATGGGGCCATCACAAAATAGACGCAAGGAGGGCTTCTTCCCAGAGCCTATTATCTGTCCTGAATGCCGGACTAGAGAGCAAAGACTGTGAGAACCCGCCGCGAAGGAGGGAGACTTGTCTCCCTCAGGGCACCGCTGAGGAGCCAGCTGCGACTTCTGCAGCCATTTGACATCAGCAGGAGTTGGGGGGTGGGAGGTTGTTTCCTCAGTCACCTGCACAAAGAGTCCAGCAGTCCTGGAGCTTCCCAGCCAGGCGTACCTGCCCCCCTCCCTCGCTCTACATCCCCTCTTTCCCACCCACAGAGCTGCAATACAAGTGCCTACACCACGCTGACCGCTTTCCCGTTCCTGCAATTGGATCCATTGATCTCAGCATTTTCCCTGTGGTCTGACGGGTGATTTTCACCCTATGGATTGTTCCTTTTGACTATTCACATCGCGCGACTGGTCACCTAAGTCACATGAACAACAAGGAGTCCAGCAGCACCTTAAAGACTAACAGATTTATTTGGGCATAAGCTTTTGTGCCCAACTAAATCTGTTTCTAGGGTGCCACGGGACTCACGGTTGTTTTTGTGGCTACAGACTAACAGGGCTACCCCCTGATACTAAGTCACATGGAGTTTTTCCCGCTCACTGATTGGATGGATGAACTATTTTTTAAACAGGAAAGTGACTCGGGCCAGGTAACAGGCAGCAGCTTGCCGAGGAGACTTTCCGAAGAGCTGCAGGTTCCTGGTGAAAGTCGCACGGATTGGGGAAGCGGCTGAGGACCGGTGTCCGAGCTCAGCTGGCGGAGAGGACGCATGAGCCCAGGTCCCGCGCATGCAGAGCATGTGGCTAACCAGCACCCCGCCCCTTTCTTTGGGCCTTGCCCTACAGGGCGACTGGAAGGCCAAGCCATAGGGGATTCTACATGCCAGGGACTAGAATCAGGCTGGCAGTGCCCACATTCCCCACACCGCATGCTGGGCAGAAGCACCTTGCTCTGTCTGCCCTGCTGGGATCGTCTGGATTTCCCCTGGCAGTGCCTGTAGCTCCCAAAGGACCGATTCCTTCCTCCCCGTCACAGAGAGTGCTGGCTCAAGCCCAAGGGAGCTGGCGTGGCAGCAGGGAGCTGCCTCAGTCCACCCCACTGAGCTCTGTTCACCCTCATGCCCTGGCAGCCCCTGTCCAGTAAATTCACAAACCAGGTCAATTAGGGAGGCGGGGAGGGGGAGGGGGGAGCAATGCAAACTTCCAGAGCACTCAGGCTCTCGCCTTGGTTTCTCTTTCAGCCACAAATTGGTGTGTTTAGCCTCCCTGTAGCATCAACACATTCCCCTAATACCATGCACTAAACAGAAGGATGACTTGTGGACAGGTGGCTTTATTTCAAGTAGGGAAGATCCCCTAAGCCAGAGCACATAAGATGTGAGCAAGTTAAAGGAGAATCTCCATAGGGCCTTGCTAAGCTCATTACTCATAACTCACTCCTAATCATGGGAGAGCCAGGGGCTTTTTGGATTAGGTCTCCGGGCTGTATCAAGCACACACACAAAGCTGGACTAGACAGTTTATAGGTTACAAAGAGAGAAGGGGGGGGGGGACCTTGCTCCTTATGGGGCATGTTTCATGCTGCGCAGTTAATGCACCACATTTTTACTGCCTGCAATCCTAAACCCGCTCAATCCAGATCGGAGCCTGGGGTGGAGGAGCCCAATCGGAGCTGAGTCGGTGAGGAGAGAGAGAGAGAGATGCTGCAGAGGGGCGCGTGCAGCAGGGACATCACCATCCCAGGGGATGCGGGGGACAGGGACAGGGGGTTTGCGGTGCACTGGGTGTGTGTAGGATTGACAGCAGGGGTGGGTGGTTATTGACACAAAGGAATCCCTTGCCACTCTGAATGAATTCTTTTGCTGGGTCCATATGTGCTAGAAGTAGGGGTACAGAGAATGCTGCCACCCCCCAGCTTGAAGTGGTTTCCATTATATATATAATATATGGGGGGGGATAGCTCAGTAGTTTCAGCATTGGCTTGCTAAACCCAGGGTTGTGAGTTCAGTCCTTGAGGGGGCCATTTAGGGATATAGGGCAAAATGGTCCCGCTTTGAGCAGGGGGTTGGACTAGATGATCTCCTGAGGTCCCTTCCAACTCTGATATTCTATGATATACAGAGTTTGCTTCAATGGCTCTCAGCACCCCCACTATACAAATGGTTCCAGCCCCCCTGACTGGCTCCTTCAAGAAGAACAGTTACCTATGCACAGTACAGCCAGGTGAGCATCCCAGAGGCACTCAGGGATCTCCATGGTGCAAGCACTTGAGGACAGGATTTTAGGAATGGAACTGTGGCAGTGGCGTGTGGAAGGGAATAGGTTCATTGTGGTTCTTAAGGTGGTGCCTATGGACCAGCCAAGAACAGACCCCACTGTGCAAACGCAGAGAGGTAGAGGGTCCCTGGCCCCAGGAGTTTGCAATCTTCATTAGTCTTAATTACTCTTCAGGAAGGATACACTGAGAGCAGGCTGGGCTCAAGCACGGGAACCATCATCCTCATGTTGGGGTGGAGGTGGGATTTCGGATCCATCTCAACTCAAGGACAACTAGGCCACATGGAAGCTTGTTCCGGACAGATTCTACACTGCACTGCGTTTGCATCTTTACACTGGCAGAATCCGGCTATAACAAACGTAAGGGTGGTGGAGCAAACCTCACTCTGCCCTTCATGCAAATGCATCGTTATGACACAGTCTTCATTTACTTGATCCCATACTATTTCCATGTACATTGTAACACACCATTTATCGGCTCTGACGGTAAAACCTCACACAGTTTGCCTGGCAACCTTTCGATACATACATCCTGTCATGTTTTTTTCATCCTTTCAGAATTACACTAATTCCCTTGCCATGATGGCCCAGTGTATTGATATCAATTCTCTACTCGCTAAGGAATGCATTTTAATGCATTTGCTTTTCAGCCAGCATCACAGTCTTCCAGTTCAGGGGATGAGGCAGTGTGATGGAGTAGGAATGCTCTTAATGGTTCCTCTGACTATTGTGTGAAAGTGTCCATACCTGAAGCTGTAATTTGACTCTAGGTGGGGGAGAGAGAGATCACCTGACCTGGCCTAGCCAGGGAAAGAGACAAAGGAAAGCAGGGGAGGGGCTGGAGAGAGAGCTTAAGTCTGCGCCTGGCTGGGAAGAGGAAGAGAGGTACAGGCAAGCTGGCCTAGATCTCTGGCCCCCGAAATGGATCCAGCTGAGGGCTCACGTTCGCTGAATGGTCTGTGTTAGACCAGGTACAGGTCATCGATTAAACCTCTGTTTTACTGGCTGGCTGAGAGTCACGTCTGACTGTGGAGTTGGGGTGCAGAATCCATGGGCTCCCCCAGGACCCCGCCTGGGCGGGCTCGCTGCAGGAAGCTCACGGAGGGGCAGAAGGTGCTGAATGCTCCGAGGTCAGACCCAGGAAGGTGGAAGCTGTAACCTGTGAAGCTCCGAGCCTTGGAGACAGGCTGTTTACGGAGGAGAAGCTTCCCCCTGGAATCTTGACTGGCTTCATCCCTATGAGCAGTGCCAGAGCATCGCCCTGGGCACTCCGTGACAGGCAGTGAGCTGCAAAACTAGTTTAGTACATGCTCCATACGTGCTGTGCACAAGTGTGCATTAAGTGAGCCCTACAGTGAACTGCTTCATCCCAGTGAGCTGGGAATGAGGTAGTTAACTATGCAGTTAACTTAGTTACAAACTAAGAGCTTGTCTACATGGACACTTAGCACTTACCCTGCACAATCCGTGTCTCTGTGGACCCTGCTGCTGTGCCCTAAAAGTCCCCTAGTGTGTTTTGATCTACTCCTGTTTCAAAAAGGGGTCTGGAACGTTTCGTCCACACAGACACTTAGAGTATGGCAGGCCAGGGTGAGGGGGATCGACAGCCCCGCTTGCCGCAAACTAGTTGGTCATGTAGAAAAGTTTTAAGGTCCTGTAAGCTCTCCCTGCATACCCCCCAAGCCCTGTTGCAGTGGCTGGGACTCCATGAGGCTGCAGGGAGCCATTGCCCAGAACAGCTGGCAATCAGGGCTGTCTATGCCAGCGCCGTTTCACCCTGACTCTGCGTAGTGTGCTGTGGAATTATACTGCACAGTTTGCACACCGATGACATTCTGGCCTCCTTTCTGGCTTACCCAGAACCCTGCTCCGTTCTGGAACATGCCGCACGTGTATCTAAGCTGGTGATGTACGCAGCTGCTTGAGCAGTAGAACGTCTGTCATGTAAGCAAAGACTGTCCTATAATGAGGGATATTGACAAGGGGGCAGAGTAGATGCTGAACATGCAACCTTAATTTTGGGATTTCCTGCCTTTTGAGTGCGTAACCGTGCAGTCTCAGTGCTCTAGTGATGCAGTTTTTTGTATGAAAAATGGGATGGATCACTCGATAACTGCTCTGTTCTGTTCATTCCCTCTGAAACACCTGGCACCAGCCACTGCTAGAAGACAGGATACTGGGCTAGATAGACCATTGGGCTGACCCAGTCTGGCTGTTCTTATGTTATGCTTTCATGAAATGACCTAGTTATTTTAAGATAAGAAATCCCTCCCCCCCCCAAAAAATGTGAAAGGCGGCAGTTCAGCCAGGTTCGCTCTTCGGAACTGTGAAGTCCTGCTAACTTGCCTTTGTTTTCTTTGTACTGTATCTTTAAATGTCTGTAAACTCTCCCAGAGTTCAGAAGCCACTTTGTCGTCTGAGTTGCCTCAACCTGTTTCAGAGCAGCCACGCCAGGGCATCCACCTGTATGCAACGTGCGCATTGAATGTCCCAGGATCCGTTTCTACCAGACTATGAAAGCCCATGGCACAATTCTGTCCAGCCCCTGAACGCGCATGTAGAGCAAAGTGGAGTCCTCTGGACAGCATGACGTCGGCAGTACAGTGCACGTGAGCTCATGCCTTTGCATACGTGTAGACACGCATGCCCAACTAAAACTGTCACAACGTGCCACTGAGCCACACACACTGCCCTCTCTCCTGGAGCCGTTATTTAGATGACGGGAAAGAACAAGAAAGAACTAAAGTAAAGTTAGTTGAGCTTGAAAGTGCCTGCTTGTTCTTTGCACTTGGGAAATGACAGGGAGAGGTTTGGGGCGGGTTCTCAGTGGCTCTGGGTGGCGCACGGGAACACATCACTCTCATTACAAAAGCCACTGGAGCCCACACAGCACAAAGTCCCGCGGACCTCAGCACATGCTGCTGTTGAGCTGCAAGGGCAGCTGGTCAGTGCATGTAATTCCTGGCCCGGTTTTTCCACCTCCACAAAACAAGCGCAGCCTCATTGTCCGCAGGGCTCTGTGCCCTTGGTTCAGAGGCCAGGCTGCTGAGCACTGCCCAGCTTCTTGGGTGGCTGTCACTTGGAGACAGCAGTGACGATGCAGCAGCTCAGGAGAGCCCTGAACCGAGAGCCAAGTGGCGGATTTTCAGCCCCGGACATATGAAATGTGAGGGTTTGTCACTGACATCTCCTTGACAGCAGAATCCACCCGTGACAAGGCAGTTAGTGGAAGGGTTGTGCTGCCACCCTCCTGCCGCTCATCTTTGCTGGCCCCGGGAACTGGCTGATCCCTGCTCTGCATTTGTTCCAATCCAGCGAGTTTCTCAGGTCAAAGGGAGCTTAGCATTTAGTCCTGTCCTTATCCCAGCACTGTGAAGGCTAACGGGTCACGTAGGGGGATGGATTTCTGTCTGTGCTCTAACAATAGAGGCTGTGGAACAAGAGAAGGACATGACACGTATTGCGGGTGTTTCTGCTCCAAAGCAAGAACATATTGGACTCCTTGAAGTCCCTGACGAAGTGGCTATTCACCCACGAAAACGCCAATACATCTGTTAGGCTATAAGGTGCCACAGGATTCTTTGTCACTTAGAATCATAGAATCATAGAATATCAGCGTTGGAAGGGACCTCAGGAGGTCATCCAGTCCAACCCCCAACTAAATCATCCCAGCCAGGGCTTTGTCAAGCCTGACCTTAAAAACCTCTAAGGAAGGAGATTCCACCACCTCCCTAGGTAACCCATTCCAATGCTTCACCACCCTCTTAGTGAAAAAGTGTTTCCTAATATCCAACCTAACCTGCCCCCACTGCAACTTGCGACCATTACTCCTTGTTCTGTCACCTGCTACCACTGAGAACAGTCTAGATCCATCCTCTTCAGAACCCCCTTTTAGGTATTTAAAAGCAGCTATCAAATCTCACCTCAGTCTTCTCTTCTGCAGACTAAACAATCCCAGTTCTCTCAAACTCTCTTCATAAGTCATGTGCTCCAGGCCCCTAATAATTTTTTGTTGCCCTCCTCTGGACTCTTTCCAATTTTTCCACATCCTTCTTGTACTGTGGGCCCCAAAACTGGACACAGTACTCCAGATGAGGCCTCGCCAATGTCAAATAGAGGGGAATGATCACATTCCTCGATCTGCTAGCAATACCCCTACTTATACAGCCCAAAATGCTGTTAGCCTTCTTGGCAAAAAAGGGCACCCTGTTGACTCATATCCAGCTTCTCGTCCACTGTAACCCCTAGGTCCTTTTCTGCAGAACTGCTGCCTAGCCATTCGGCCCCTAGTCTGTAGCAGTGCATGGGATTCTTCCGCCCTAAGTACAGGACTCTGCACTTGTCATTATTGAACCTCATCACATTTCTTTTGGCCCAATCCTCTAATTTGTCTAGCTCCCTCTGTATCCTATCCCTACCCTTCAGTGTATCTACCACTCCTCCCAGTTTAGTGTCATCTGCAAACTTGCTGAGGGTGCAGTCCATGCCATCCTTCAGATCATTGATAAAAATATTGAATAAAACCAGCCCCAGGACTGACCCGATTAATACTGTGAGATCATTCTATCTATCTATCCCCATACACCCCCTCTATCTATCTATCTATCTATCTATCTATCTATCTATCTATCTATCTATCTATCTATCTATCTATCTATCTATCTATCTATTCCACACACACCCCTCTCTTTCACTTCCTCCGTCTCTCGCTTGTGCCCATCATTTGGCAGGTAAGTGCTTGCTGGGATCACTGAACAGACCCACTACTCTGTTTCCCAGGCCTTGCTCTCACCTCTAAACGATGATATCCCAATTTTCAGTGCCGTTTTGTGGGGATTTTCCAGGTTATCCTGTAGCCTCTACCACTGTAACCAGAGCCACTGAGAAGCCAAACCTGCCTTGGCATCCTTGTACACCAGTGTCTCTGCTTGTCTTGCCGCTGTCCGCCTCTTGGGGCCCAGAGATGGGAGGCATCACTGTGGATGGGAGGGGCTCATCGGCAGATTCCAGCGCCACTCATTAACTGGGGATATAGCAGCACCTTTGCTTAACGCGCTGAATGGCATTTGTGCTTCTGTGTCTTCCTAGTCCCCTAAAATGAAGCTGTAAAGGGGAATATATGAGGATGGGAAAGAGATTGCCTCACGCCTCTGCTCCCTGCCTCTCCCCCAGCCTCCGTGATTGATGGCTGGAACGGTTAACGAAGGCTGAGTCAGCTCCCAGGTGACCTTCGCAGAATTCCTCCAGGTCCCCAAATTCCCCATCTGTTGCTCAGTGTCACTCAGGCTCGGCAGATTGATAGCAGCGCACGGTCAATTTCTCTGATGCACTTTAGCTGAGAGACACTCGTACATCTTCCCGGTGTCGTCTCTCCATCTCTGAGGTCAGGCTTTCAACAGGCAAGAAATGTTCCGAAATAAATCACCAGCCATCTCCCTCCGAGGGCTCTGCTGATATGGAGAGAGAGAGAGAGAGAGAGAGAGAGAGCGAGAGCGAGAGAGAGCAGCTCTAAATGGGGAAGGGGCACCTAGAGAGGGGCCAGTGGGGAATGGGACCCCATCTAGGACATTGCCGAGCTGGAGTGACTCTGTACAGAGCATGAGACAAGTCCCCATCTAGGGTGAATCACCAGAGCTCCGGTGCAGCTACACTGATCTCCTCCAGCCGGGGATCGGGCCCTGTGTTTCCCTCCCGTATGGGATGGGCGCTGTTACGTTCCTGCTGGAGGGGCTGAGGTAAATGATGGGGGCCAGGTTTACAAGCTCAGCACAGAGGGTGCACGAGGCTAAATCGGTCCCCATTTGTGGGTGCTGAGCTCTGGGCCTGAGCTTAGTGTTCAGGGTGCCCACAGCTGCGGTGGTGGAATATCCTGCCAGGGTCGCCACCTGGTCCCATCCCAGTGTTGTTACAATCCCAGTGTTGTAACAATGCCTCTAGCTCCTTCTAAGGAAACGCTGGGGGCTTATAAAGTTCTTCCACCGAAGTCAACAGGCCGGGGCCCTCTTTGCCTCCTATGTAGCAACAGTCTCATCTCCGGCCCCAGGCATTCAGAACCATGAGTCAGGCCCCCCCAGACACGGGATTTTGGGGGGTTCTTTGGATCTGCCTCCAGTCCTGAGCTCAGGACGCCTGTTCCAGGGCGACTCCGCAGAGGCGATGCCTGATTCCCAATGGGGTGAGCGAGAGGGGAATCCGGCCCAGGGATTATTCTTCGCCAAGATCTGATGGCAGCCAAAGGGAAGGTCACTGCGCCTCGCCCTGCTTCGGGTGCTTGGACTGTTGTGAGGCCAAGTTCACCAACAGCTCAGGAGCACGATAGCCTAACAAGGTAAACCAGTGGAGGGACCCCCCCGCCGAGAGATGCTTGGCTGGTGTACCCCCCGACCCCAGGAGGGCCAAAGATAGGACGAGCTGCTCCACCGAGGCCCCACTGTGCAGCCAGGAGACGCCCCGGCCAGGCCAGATGGAGCCACTGACCAGGGCTGCCTGGAGCCCTTCCTAGCGCCCCTCCCACCTGCTTCTGTCTCCTTTGCTGTTGCTGCTTCTCCCTCCCTCCCCCCCATGATGACAACAGCCAATGCAAGGGCTGCCACATGAACCACCTGCCTGCCAGCCTCTTCCTTTCGCCGGGCAGGTGGTTTACAATGTGTTCATCCACGTGACATCTTGGCACCTTCAACAGGTGGGTGTATGGAAAGGCTGCCCCCCCGGGGGAGGCTGGGTGCTGGGAACAGTGAGGGGTGGGGGGCATGAGAAGAGTGGGGAGGGAACTGGGCAGAGGGCTGGCTGGCGGCATGTCTCCTGGAGAGGCTGAGTGTGAGGTGGCCCCCCGGGGAAGCAGCCCGGAGCAGCCTGGCTCTTCCGGGACAGTTGGCTGCTGTCTGCGTTTCTGCTGGAGCCCCCTAGGTACTATGTTGTATGAAGACAGACAGACAGCCTCAGCTGGCACCAAACCCCCTCCCTGCGCTGTGTGTGCGTCGGGGGGGGGGGGGGGGCTGACCCCCCCCCCCCCCCCCGCAGGCCCCAGCATGGGCAGTAATTTGGGAAACTTTAAAGAAAAGGAAAAGGACGCCCCCAAGAGCCGCCATTACATCACGCCCTGGCTCCAGGGCTGGAGCTGCTGTACTCCAGCGTCGCACCCGGAAAGCGCTACCCGCACAATGCGCACGCGGCGAGGTGTCCTGGGGTGACCCAGCGTAGGGCCCGTCCGAGGGCCGCTCAGGGCCAGTGTGAAATGAGCCGGCACAGTCCAGCCCCGAGCCGGAGGACGGGATCGTTCATTGTCACCTGCAGACGCCCAGCTCTGCAGAGCCCCGCTGGACAGCGGGGACGCGTGGCTAGCGACTGGGACATGAGCCTGGGACGGGGGGATGGGTTGAAGTCCAGCAGCGAACGGAGGCCGGGCACCCCTCCTTCCTGTTAGTCAGCAAAAAGGGGAAGGGGTGGCCCTCCCACTCCTCCCTGGGGGGCTGCGTGTATAGAAGATTGACAGGTGCCCGGCTGCACTGGTGTAAGGATGGTGCACGGATGGGAGCGCCCCAGCAGATGTGGTTACTGGGACAAACGATATAAGGCATGAACTCCAAGGATGAAACTGGCTCCCGCGGGGCTGTTCCTTGCGGTAGGTGGGATACCTGGTAGGAAGTGCCCATGGGCTCAGCCCCAGAATAAGCAGGGCAGGAGGCCTTGTCTCTGGATGTGCTCCCGCGAGCCCGGGTATGCTGCACTAGGTACACACTGACGAATACTTTGCAGAAGCCGGCTAATCTTCACCCGTGGGAGCGGCTGAGTTCAGGGCGCCAGGGCTGTGCCCGCAGCCAGGGGATGCATCGCGGCCCGGACTCTACCAGCTGCAGTTCAGCTTAGTGCCCGTGGCCGGGGTGTACTCAGACAGGGGCTGTGGTTTTCGTTTGGGAAGGGGAAGGAGACCCCGTGACTTGATTGCTGAGCGGGGGGAGAGGCCACCGACCCGCCCTGGGTGGGTCAGAAGGCGGGCGTTCGGGCGTTTAACCAGCCCACGGGGCAGTGATTCAAGCCTGTGGGATTTGCACGGGGTGGGGGGGGGGAAAGGCTGCAGGCCCGGGGTTGCAGAGGTAGCTGGGGAGTTCCAGTGGCAACTGTTGCTCTTGCACATACTCTCAGCGTCAGTCTCTTCCCACCCCTTCCACGTGCGGCAGGTTCTTTTGACACGGCAGGGCCTGGGAAAGTCTGTGCTTTAAATCAAGGGCTACTTGAAACCTCCAGCATGGATCCCGCGCTCAGCCCAGCAGCGGCCGGCCCTTTCCATACAATCACAGTGCCCCCTGGTGGGGACGGCTCAACATTGTGGCTTCTCCCGGCTGAGTTTGCTCTGAGAGCAGCTCCGGGATTTGCCTTCAGAGCCTCTGCTCTGGGAGCTCATTTCATTCACCCCAGGATCCTACCCCTGCTTGCTGCCCCTCATCACTCACCCCCCTCCCGCCATGGTGGGGGGCTGCTGTCTGCAGTGGGGACCAGACGGCTCCGTTGCCTCTGGCTGGCCCCGCCGGGCTGGGACGTGGGGGCCATGCTGCATACGGCACCATAGCTGCCAGGCTGGCACAGTTTCTCTGCAGACTTTTATCTGAGGGTGTCCGTCTCGCCAGCATGTCTCACAGCCTGGTCTGACAGCCTGGTCCACCCCACTGCCCCGCGTGCCTGGCTCCCTTCCCCCCACCCTCGTGCTCCCCCTCTCTGAAATCCCGCAGGGCTGGCTCAGGAAATGGCTGCCAGAGCCCGGGTGGTTTGCCAGTGGTACCAGGACTGGATCCGAGAGAAGCTCCTCCGCCAGGTTCTCACTAGCATTGGCCACAGCAACGAAATCCAGGCCCCCTGCCCTCGCTGTCCAGACTAGGATGTCAGCGGCTACAGCGCAGGCATCGGCCCCGCTCCAGGGGTGCTCCAGGGCTGAGCACCCAGGGAAAGAAACAGTGGGTGCTCAGCACCACCAGCCACTGCTGTTCAGAGATGCCACCACAGAGGTTCTTTGGCAGTTCAGGGAGAGGTTTGGAGGAGCTAGGAGAGCAGCGGAGGGTGGACAGCGCCTCGGGGCGGGGGTTGGAGAGGGGACAGAGCTTTGGGGAAGGGGCAGAGTGGGGGGTGGGAAGAGGCGGAGTGAGGGTGGGGCCTTGGAGGTGGGAGCGGAGTGGGGGGTGGGAAGAGGTGGAGTGAGGGTGGGGCCTTGGAGGTGGGAGCGGAATGGGGGGTGGGAAGAGGCGGAGTGAGGGTGGGGCCTTGGAGGTGGGAGCGGAGTGGGGGGTGGGAAGAGGTGGAGTGAGGGTGGGGCCTTGGAGGTGGGAGCAGAATGGGGGGTGGGAAGAGGCGGAGTGAGGGTGGGGCCTTGGAGGTGGGAGCGGAATGGGGGGTGGGAAGAGGTGGAGTGAGGGTGGGGCCTTGGAAGTGGGAGCAGAATGGGGGGTGGGAAGAGGCGGAGTGAGGGTGGGGCCTTGGAGGTGGGAGCAGAATGGGGGTTGGGAAGAGGCGGAGTGAGGGTGGGGCCTTGGAGGTGGGAGCGGAATGGGGGGTGGGAAGAGGCGGAGTGAGGGTGGGGCCTTGGAGGTGGGAGCGGAATGGGGGGTGGGAAGAGGCGGAGTGAGGGTGGGGCCTTGGAGGTGGGAGCGGAATGGGGGGTGGGAAGAGGTGGAGTGAGGGTGGGGCCTTGGAAGTGGGAGCAGAATGGGGGGTGGGAAGAGGCGGAGTGAGGGTGGGGCCTTGGAGGTGGGAGCAGAATGGGGGGTGGGAAGAGGCGGAGTGAGGGTGGGGCCTTGGAGGTGGGAGCGGAGTGGGGGGTGGGAAGAGGCGGAGTGAGGGTGGGGCCTTGGAGGTGGGAGCGGAATGGGGGGTGGGAAGAGGTGGAGTGAGGGTGGGGCCTTGGAGGTGGGAGCGGAGTGGGGGGTGGGAAGAGGCGGAGTGAGGGTGGGGCCTTGGAGGTGGGAGCGGAGTGGGGGGTGGGAAGAGGCGGAGTGAGGGTGGGGCCTTGGAGGTGGGAGCGGAATGGGGGGTGGGAAGAGGTGGAGTGAGGGTGGGGCCTTGGAGGTGGGAGCGGAGTGGGGGGTGGGAAGAGGTGGAGTGAGGGTGGGGCCTTGGAAGTGGGAGCAGAATGGGGGGTGGGAAGAGGCGGAGTGAGGGTGGGGCCTTGGAGGTGGGAGCAGAATGGGGGGTGGGAAGAGGCGGAGTGAGGGTGGGGCCTTGGAGGTGGGAGCGGAATGGGGGGTGGGAAGAGGTGGAGTGAGGGTGGGGCCTTGGAGGTGGGAGCGGAATGGGGGGTGGGAAGAGGTGGAGTGAGGGTGGGGCCTTGGAGGTGGGAGCGGAGTGGGGGGTGGGAAGAGGCGGAGTGAGGGTGGGGCCTTGGAAGTGGGAGCGGAATGGGGGGTGGGAAGAGGCGGAGTGAGGGTAGGGCCTTGGAGGTGGGAGCGGAGTGGGGGGTGGGAAGAGGCGGAGTGAGGGTGGGGCCTTGGAGGTGGGAGCGGAGTGGGGGGTGGGAAGAGGCGGAGTGAGGGCGGGGCCTTGGAGGTGGGAGCGGAATGGGGGGTGGGAAGAGGTGGAGTGAGGGTGGGGCCTTGGAGGTGGGAGCGGAGTGGGGGGTGGGAAGAGGCGGAGTGAGGGTGGGGCCTTGGAGGTGGGAGCGGAATGGGGGGTGGGAAGAGGCGGAGTGAGGGTGGGGCCTTGGAGGTGGGAGCGGAATGGGGGGTGGGAAGAGGCGGAGTGAGGGCGGGGCCTTGGAGGTGGGAGCGGAATGGGGGGTGGGAAGAGGTGGAGTGAGGGTGGGGCCTTGGAGGTGGGAGCGGAATGGGGGGTGGGAAGAGGTGGAGTGAGGGTGGGGCCTTGGAGGTGGGAGCGGAGTGGGGGGTGGGAAGAGGCGGAGTGAGGGTGGGGCCTTGGAAGTGGGAGCGGAATAGGGGGTGGGAAGAGGTGGAGTGAGGGTGGGGCCTTGGAGGTGGGAGCAGAGTGGGGGTGGGAAGAGGCGGAGTGAGGGTGGGGCCTTGGAAGTGGGAGCAGAGTGGGGGTGGGAAGAGGCGGAGTGAGGGCAGGGCCTTGGGAAGACAGGCGGAGTGGGGGGCAGGGCCTCAGAGCGCAGTGGGAGTGGAGCACCCCCGGGAAAAACTAGAAGTCAGCGCCCGTGAGTTTGATTGCAGCACAGGTCAGCGTCCCCACACTAGCTTTCCCCTAACCCGTGTGCGTAACAATAGCAGGGAAGACCTGGCAGCACAGGCTGCGGTTTAGACTAGCCACCCCAGGACAAGCCCATAGGGGCCCTGGGGACGTACTCTGGGGGCTGGTCTGTGCGGAATCTGGGCCACCACAGTTGCTCCCCAGGATTACGTTATCCAGGCTGGATTAAAGCCATTGTGCGTATGCTGCATATGCCAACTCTCATGATTCTAGCACAGAGGTGGGCAAACTACGGCACGCGGGCCAAATTCGGCCCGCGGGCTCCTCCCAACAGGCCCCCGAGGTCCAGCTGGGGAGGCTGCTCCAGCCCCTCCCTAGCTCTCTCCCTCCCCCGCGGCCTCTGTGGGTCACACGCAGCAGCTCGGGGGGGCGCGGCTGCACAACCGCATGGCCGGCTGGGGAGGCTGCTCTCCCCTCTCCCCTGCTGTCTGCCTCCCCCGTGGCCGCAATGCTCTCAGGGGTGGGGCTGTGTGACTGCGGGGCCGGCTAGGGAGGCTGCTCCAGCCCCTTTCCCTCCCCCGGCCTCAGCTGTCAGGCTGTGGGACCCTGTGTTTGGCTCCAGGCCAGACAGAAGTGGATCAGTGGCGTGTCTGGCTGTGGGCCAGACACGCTATTCTTAGCGGTGGTGGGGTAAGCGGGCTGTGGCGGGGCTGGGCCTGGGGCGGGAGTAGGGGGCAGAGGGTCTCGGGGGGACAGTGTATGGGGGGGTTGGATGGTGCCTGGGAGTCCCAGGGGGCCTGTCAGGGAGTGGGGGGTGTGGCTAGGGGTCAGGGAGCAGGGGGTTTGAATAGGGGGGTAGGGTCCTGGGGCGTGATTAGTGGACAGGGGGTTTCTGGAGGTCAGGGGAAAGGAACAGGGGGCTTAGCGGGTGGCGTCTTGGGGGGGGGGTGATTAGGAGTAAGGGGTCTATGGAGGGGGTAGTCATGGGACAAGGATCAGGGGGGTTTAGAGGGGGGTGGGGTTGTGGGGAGCATTTAGAGGGGGGGGGTCTCCAGGGGGATCAATCAGGGAAAAAGAAGTGGGGGGTTGGAAGGGTCGGTGGTTCTGAGGGGGGCAGTCAAGGGGCGGGAAGTGGGAGGGGGCTGGATTGGGGGCGGGGCCTTCCGTATCCGGACCTCCTTATAATTTTGTAAACCCGATGTGGCCCTCAGGCCAAAAAGTTTGCCCACCCCTGTTCTAGCAGGAGTCTTGCGATATTTGTTGCTTTCCATAGAGCTGCTGGGATCCTGTGATTGCAGCAGATTCACTCTCTAGCCCTCCTGGTTGGAAATGTGATGTGAGCGTGACCTACCAGGAGACAAAGGAAAAGAACACAGCACTGGATTCTGTGTTGTAAAAATCTCATGATTTTTAAGCCAATCTCATGATCTTTGGGGGTCTAACTGCTAATTTTTGAATGCTGGGTGTCGGCCATAGAGTAAGTGGAGCCTTTACTGTGAGTTGCAGATTCCAGTCATGCAAATTGTACGTTCAGCAATTTCCCGCCTTTTCTGTTATCATCAAAACAGCTACTGTTCTTCCCAGGTGGACTCTATTACTATCAGCATTGTACCCACTGAGACTGGGGCCTTGTTGTGCTGGATGCGGTGTGGAGATGGAGCAAGAGGCAGCCCCTGCCTTGAAGATCTTAAAAGTGAGAACACAGACACAGGGTGGGAGGGGAACCAGAGCTTCAGAGCGGGGGAAGGTCACTCAGCGGGTCAGTGGCAGAGATAGGAACAGAGCCAAGCTTTCTTGACTCTTACTCCTCCTCTCCTGGTAGTCAGCATTATCCCGTGAATAGCAATTGCCCTGCAGATCATTCACAATCAGCTCATTGTGAATATTTGTTCACTGACATTCGAGTTTTGCTGGTTAGTTTTGACTGGATACAAAGGTCAGATGGTACAGTTCGGTTTCTTGGTTGGATAAGTATAACTCATAGGTTTAAAAGCCTAGCATGAATGCTGTGTAATGGTCTGACACCACAGGTTCGAGAATAGCAGCCGTGTTAGTCTGTATCCGTAAAAAAAGTGAGGAATACTTGTAGCACCTTAGAGACTAACTAGTTTATTTCAGCGTAAGCTTTCGTGGGCTATAGCCCACTTCGTGGGATGCACAGAGTGGAACAGAAGTAAGATGCATTTATACACACAGAAAGAAAGAAAAAGAAAAAAAATTGTACATTAGCATACCTATTCTAAGAGGGCTGTTAAATGTAGATGGTCCATTATCACTAGGAGAAAAAAACACCTTTTGAAATGGAGATCTGTTGTCAGTGAAATTAACTCAGGAAATGCAATCCATTACTGTAATGAGCGAACCATTCACAAGTCCTATTTAGTCCCTGGTTAATTGTGTCCAATTTGAAAATGAATTCCAGTCGCTCCTAACAACAGAGCTGAGCCTGAGTCCAAATGGCGGTTGTGTGCGGAGAACAAGACTCTCCCTATGCTGCTGGGTTAGCTGAGCCCGGTCCCAGGCGGCGTGGCAGTGTGGCCTGGTGGAACGAGCACCACCAGCAATTGGGCTGGCCTCAGTTCTGCCTTGGGTGACTGGCCTCATTTCCCCATCGGTAAAATAGGGATTCCCCCCCCCCCCCATGCCCTCCCTTCCCGGGGTGTTGGGAGGGTTGACCTGCACAGGGCTGTGAGGCTTTCTGGGAGGTGTTACTAAGCGAGGGAGGAGGCAGCGTCCACACCGGTGTGGGCATAAGGCCGGCTCTTCTCCTGACTGGCTGTGCGCAGCCGCTGCTCTCTCTGGGACTCCACCCCCAGCTGTACAACCCCGAGATACCTGCTGGAGATGGGCGCTGCCGCCGCGCACGGAAATATCATCACATGGGTGGGATCTGTACAGTCAAAGGACGGTCATAGAGCCCGCGATACCAAGGCCAGAAGGGACCCCTGTGACCATCTAGCCTGAGCCCCTGTATAGCACAGGCGGAGACCGGCCCCACAATCATTCCTGGAACCGAGCTGTGAGACAAACATCCCAGCGTAATGTGAAGCTGGTCAGCGACGGAAGAGCCACCACAAACCTGGGCACGCTGGATTTTAAGAGTCAGAATTGTATTTTAGCAGCAGTTTGAGAAATGGTTTTCGCTCCTGTCTATCACCCCCGCCCACGCCACACCCTCCATCTCCCAGAGGTAGGAGCTCTCTGCGTACTCCACACAGGGCATTCGCTGTGTCTGTTTGCCAGAGAGCTGATCCCAGATGTTTTATCAGTGTCCCAGAAAATGTCAAAATCTCTTGTTCATTTTCCGTTCCCTTATCTGGCTCCCCTAGTACACAAGCACCTCACAACCTTCACTGTACTTATCCTCCCACCAGCCCCGGGAGGCAAGGCACTGCTACTCTTCCCATTGTACAGATGGAGAACTGAGGTACAGCGAGGCTAAGTGGCTTGCCCAAGGGCACATGGGAAGTCTGCGGCAGAGAAAGGACTTGAACCCAGGGCACAGGATAGTGCCTTACCCGCTGAACCCCCCATCCTGAGCATGCCCATACATTCCAGAACAAAATGAAAGCCTCCTCGAGAGAGTGCAGCAGGGATATCTCCTGTACAACAGATGGCAGCGGCTCTGAGAACAGGATGGCAGCTGGGTTGGCTCACAGGGGAAGTGCTCAGTGGGGTAAACGAAAGGTTCACACACCCCACCTAAGCCTGCTTTTATTGGCCACGTCCGGGCCAGTTTGGCTGTGAGCATCAGGATCTTCTGCTGGATGGAATCACACGAGGGCAAGGGGTATTTTATTTTGTTCTCTCCTAGAAGCCAATGAGCGCCACACTCAGCACTTCTAGCAAACGGTGAAGCTGCTGCAGGTCAGGGGCTAGAGGCCCCTGCACTCCATTTGCCATCCTGCAGGCCTCCTACCCAGCTCGCGTCTGTGGATAAGCAGCCCGTGGCGGCGCTAAACATGCCAATAGCACCATCGTCCCCAGCTGACAGAGCAGGGACTGTGCCTGCTGAGACTGATTCACAGCCCATTAGGCAGTTCAGGCTGGGGAACCGGCTTCATTCTTCCAGCTGCTGCCTGAGACACGGAGGCCGTTCCACGGCCTCTGGCCCCTTCCTGTGCCAGGGCCCTTCAGCGCCGGATCACTTACAGCTGCTTCGCTCTGCATCAGCGGGTGGGGAGCAGCAATTGGATTTTCTTTAAGTCACCTTGTGATGATGAGGGGGCAAAGCGCCGATCGATGGTTATTCTGGGATTGATTATTCCGCTCCCCGGCCGCCAATCTCTGCCCGCATCTCTGGGCAAAACGGAATCAAATAAAAAACAGAAGCCCCCCAAAGCCCCAGGGTCTGAAGAGCGCCTTTCCAGCCCTGCATCCCTCCAGTCGGTGCCTGTGAAGATGCTGGCCAGAGTGCCATCTAGTGTCTGGTCCTCCCCGGAGGGGGCCCACGCTGCTCTCCAGCAGAGAGGCGCCAGGCACCCCGGAGCCTTCGCCCATCCTCCAGAATTTTAACCAGTCGGCGCAGGGTTTTGAAGTTGGTTCAGTGAGACGCTGTGTCTCAGACCTTCTCTCAGGGCCTTATTAAAATGCAGACTGCAAATTCAGATACTGTAAACAAGGTCACTGGAGAATGAAGATCAACAGAGTGCAAGCACAAGTAATGCAGAGTATTAATATTCTGATGCGCGAGCCCGTCCTAAATATTTTATCAGGCTAAGCTTTTTTGTAGTGAGGCATCCTTCCCCGGCTCGTCCTCCTCCTCCTCCGGCTTATTCATCTCCTTTTCTCTCGCATTCAGCGCCATTTCACAAAAAGCACTTTGTACTTCAGCTAAGGCTAGAAATGTTTGCAGGAAAATAAAAAAATTACCCAGAATAAACCCTACCCCTCTTTCGGTGGTGGGGGGAGATTTCCTGATGGGATTTCTTTTGTTTGTGTCAATGTCTCAGCTATGCAGAGGGCCCAGAGAGCGGGGCAATTTACTGGACGCTGTCTGTGTCTTATAGCCAGTGCCCCTCCCTCGCAAACTTCAGGGCTACCGCCAGTGACAAAGGCAGCATGTGGGGCACACGTCTGTTGTGTTTGCGTGTCACTGTGAAGGAGGCCTAAATATTACAGAGAGCTGCGAGCTGCTCTATGTTATTTCGACACTAGGGGTGATCCAAGAATCTGTGATCTGGTCTCAGATCATGGGGTCAGAGGGCTTAGCCCAGCTTCTGACAGTCATTAAAATTCCAATGCTTCAGGGGAACATGAAAAGGAAATCCAGCCCCTAATGCACATGGCCAATTGTGCAATAGTGTGCATAATGCGGAAAGGGTCCTTCCTGACCCCTGAAACGATCACCTTATGCCCTGAAGC
This sequence comes from Sternotherus odoratus, assembly GCA_032164245.1. Lineage (NCBI taxonomy): Eukaryota > Metazoa > Chordata > Testudines > Kinosternidae > Sternotherus > Sternotherus odoratus. Next base: position 6,472,431 of record JAVMKO010000021.1, on the reverse strand, counting down.
ATGAGGTTTGATTTTCCTTATCACTTCTTTAGCTGTACAGGTACAAATATCAAATAGTAATGAATTTATCTTTAAAAATCCAGCTACAATGTTTGTCGCCATTCGCTACCGGCCAAAACTGGGAAACATGGACCTGGATTTCAATTTCCCCTTCACTCACTGCAGGTACATGTGGGAGTTTACTCTCTAACAATGCTCCTTGTGTTACCATTTGATTCTAAATATTTCCATTCAGTTTGCTGTGATTAGTGCAATTGTGTTATTTGCTGTTTGCAGTTATTCAGCCACAGAATCGTGACAATGTATCCAAAGCCTGAAATTTTCACAAAATTTAGCCTGGATGACTTGATTTAGTCATCAAATTTATTCCATCAGAAAGTATATCCTTCCTTATTTTCTGGTCACTATTCATTAGTTTCTCTTGTGAAAGAAAAGCAATCATCCAGTCAGGAATCAGGAATAATACCATGTGATTTAAGTGGTCACTCACGCAACTCAATACACAGCCAAGGGTTGAAGTGAACAATTTGGGAACAGCCAACAGGTTGAAAATTATTCATGCAAACTATATGGTGAATTTCTACAAATATCAAATGCATTCCAAGAAAATAAGGGCATTTCTGTACTATAAGTTAGTTGGTTAGTTTAAAAACATAAGAAAATGATGACTAAAAATTGCAAGATAATTAAACCATGTATTTTCCAAGCAGAAATTTCCAGAAAAGTGGTAATATTTTCCCCATAAGTGCACAAACTGGGTTCCCCTTGCCTGGAAAGAATCTTTTGTGCATGAATCAGAGAGGAGAGTTTGGCCCAGAGTGAGCATTTAAAATACAATTTGGATTTATGGGTTGGCTTTTTAATAGGTGAAATGTTGGAGCCTGTACAAATTGACCTGGTTGATCATAAATAATTATACACATTCAAAATTGGTTTATAATTATAATGTCCTGGATATATGAGTATCTTTTTAATGTACTGTGTGGATGTGTTTTTCACATCCCTGTGACAGAGTGGGAATGTTCTTAATGTTCTCTCTGGGTACTATGAGTGCCTCAGTTTCCCCTTTGCATTTCTTAAGTCTCTAGGTGGTGGGATAAGGGATAAGATTGTTGCAGAACCAAGGCCAGTGTGAGGAAATGGACCACACTCTGTCCCCTGGCAACTAATGGCCTGGACCCCCTCCCCCACTGCAAGGTGCTAGCTGGAAGTGTTGGAGAACAAAGGGATCAGGTGACCTCAAGGCCCGAGAAAGAGACAAAGGAAGAGGAGAGGCTGGAGAGTGAGTCTGGAGCTGGCTGGGGACATGGAGTGAAGTGCAGATATGGTTGTCTCACTCACTGTCCCCCAAAGTGGACCCGGCTGAGGGGTCCTCTTCTCTGTACCTACAAGCTCTGTTTTAAACCCTGTTTCTGTTGTCTAATAAACCCATTTTACTGGCTGGCTGAGAGTCATGTCTGACTGCAGAGTTGGTATATTGCTATTCCTGATATCTGATTTGTGTCCATTTACGATTCGTAGGGAAAAGGATAAATGGACACAAATCAGATATTAGGAATGGCAATATACAAAAACCTGTAGGAGAACACTTCAGTCTCCCTGCACACACAATTACAGATTTAAAAGTCACCATATTGCAGCAAAAAAACTTCAAGACCAGACTGCAAAGAGAAACTGCAGAACTGCAATTCATTTGCAAATTTGATACAATCAACTCAGGACTGAATAGGGATTAGGAGTGGCTAGCTAACTACGAGAGCAGTTTCTCTTCTCTCCCTGTTCACACCTCCAATTCAGTTGCTAGAGGAATACCTCATCCTCCCGATTAGAGATAACAAGCTGGTTCAGCCTCATTGGACTAACCCTGTTATCTCTAACCTGGTTCTTGCCTACCTATTTATACCTGCTCCTGGACACTTCCACTGAATGCATCTGACGAAGTGGGCATTAGCCCACGAAAGCTTATACTTCAATACTGTAGTTAGTCTTTAAGGTGCCACAGGACTCTTTGTCACTTCTGCAATTCCAGACTAACACGGCTACCTCTCTGATTCTAGACAGCTAAAGTTTCCAGAAGACGTGCAGTACAATGAGAGCTGCTCAAAAGGAGACAGGACTCATGCAGACTCTAGGAAAGGAGACATTTTTCAGACCAACTTTCAGTCCGGAGGAGCAGATGACAGTTTTCATGCCACCTTCTCTGGGCAGCCAGTTTATCCCAAGTTCTCCTCTCTCAGCCCTGTTTTCTTTCCAAACTTCCATCCTTGCATGTTGGAATCCAGATTGTGATAGCAGTGATGACAGCTAACCAGCCAATCTGATTGCTTTGTCATTTGAAAGCTGTCTGCTAGCTGGGCACATACCTTCCCTGCCTAGCTCTGAGACTCCCAAATACTGGGATGGGCTCCTAGAGGGAGGGAATTGTCCTCATAGGAGGAAAATCTTCAAATATAGGCACCTATGTTGTGCAGTGAATCGTTCAGGTACAGGAGTCCAGAGGCAAACAGGTGTTTACATGCACAAAACCACAGCCTCTGTCTCAATAGGCTCCCTCTCCTTTCCCAAACGTTGTGACAGTTTGGATCCAGATCTGGATCCAAATTTTGCAATCAGGACTTGACTCATTCTTGGGAAATGCAACTTAGATGGAACTACCATAAGGTGGTTGGAAAACCACTCACAGAAAGTAATCAGGTTCAAGAATAGCAGCCGTGTTAGTCTGTATCCATAAAGAAAGCGAGGAATACTTGTAGCACCTTAGAGACTAACTAGTTTATTTCAGCATAAGCTTTCGTGAGCTATAGCTCACTTCATCGGATGCACAGAATGAAACAGAAGTAAAATGCATTTATACACACAGAAAGAAAGAAAAAGAAAAAAAATTGTATATTAGCATACCAATTCTAAGAGGGCTGTTAAATGTAGATGGTCCATTATCACTAGGAGAAAAAAACACCTTTTGAAATGGAGATCTGTTGTCAGTGAAATTAACTCAGGAAATGCAATTAATTACTGTAATGAGAGAACCAATCTGAAGTTCTGTTAATCCCCTGGTTAATTGTGTCCAATTTGAAAATTAATTCCAGTTCCTCAGTTTCTCGTTGGAGTTTGTTTTGGAAGTTTTTCTGTTTCAAAACAGAAACCATCAAATCTTTAATGGAATGGTCAGGAAGATTGAAGTGTTCTCCTACTGGTTTTTGAATGTTATGATTCCTGATGTCAGATTTGTGTCCATTTATTCTTTTGCATAGAGACTGGCCGGTTTGGCCAATGTACATAGCAGAGGGGCATTGCTGGCACATAATGACATCTATCACATTGGTCGATGTGCAGGTGAATGAGCCTCTGATGGTATGGTTGATGTGATTAGGTCCAATGATGGTGTCAGTTGAATGGATATGAGGACAGAGTTGGCATCGGGCTTTGTTACAAGGATAGGTACCTGGGTTAGTGTTTTTGTTGTGTGGTGTGTAGTTGCTGGTGAGTATTTGTTTCAGGTTGGGGGGCTGTCTGTAAGCGAGGACTGGTCTGTCTCCCAAGATCTGTGAGAGTGTGGGATCATCTTTCAGGATAGGTTATAGATCTTTGATGATGCGTTGGAGAGGCTTAAGTTGGGGGTTGAAGGTGACAGCTAATGGTGTTCTGTTGTTGTCTTTGTTGGGTCTGTCCTGTAGTAGGTGGCTTCTGGGTACTCTTCTTGCTCTGTCAATCTGTTTTTTCACTTCCCCAGGTGGGTATTGTAGTTTTAAAAATGCTTGGTAGAGATCTTGAAGGTGTTTGTCTCTGTCTGAGGGACTGGAGCAAATGCGCATGTATCTTAGAGCTTGGCTGTAGACAATGGATCGAGTGGTGTGTTCTGGATGGAAGCTGGAGGCATGTAGGTAAGTGTAGCGGTCAGTAGGTTTCCGGTATAGGGTGGTGTGTATGTGCCCATCATTTATTAGCACAGTTGTGTCTAGGTGTAGCAGGGCGCTGACCACAGCCTGCTGAGTCAGCCCTGCTCCCTCCTATCCCAGCAACAGGGAGAAGCCTCTGCAAGCCCAGGGAGGCTAATCAGCCACCTGGCTGTAGCTGGGCTGCAGAGGGTTTAATGTGCTCCACCTGGAAGCCTCCACAGGATATAAAGCCTGCTAGGGAGGAAGCCAAGGAGAGGAGGAGAAGGAGACAGAAAGCAAGAGAGAAGGGGCAGGGGCAGGGGCAGGGGCAGGGGCAGGGGCAGGGGCAGGGGCAGGGGCAGGGGCAGGGGCAGGGGCAGTGAGTAGAAGCTGAGGAAGCCAGCTGAGGCTGAAAGCCTGCTAGAGCTAGCTATTCCTGAGGCCAGCCAAACAGAGGGCTGGGCCAAAGCTATACTTGTAGATAAGCTGTACATAGGTGGTGGGGTTTTTTGTTTGCACTGTGTGTGATCGAATAAAAGACACTGGTGAAGCCACAAGCAGTCTCCTGCCTGTATTTTGAAGAGGGCGGCACGAGGCCCGTCTACACTAGGAAATGGGCCGCTTGTGTGGATTGGTCCAGGCTGAGGGTGATGGTGGGATGGAAATTGTTGAAATCATGGTGGAACTCCTCAAAGAAAGTAATCAGTGGTTCACAGTCATTCTGGAAGGGCATAATGAGAGGAGTCCCTCAGGGATCAGTTCTGGATCCAGTTCTGTTCAAGATCTTCATCAGTGATTTAGATCATGGCATAGCGAGTACACTTATAAAGTTTGTGGACGATACCAAGCCGGGAGGGGTTGCGAGTGCTTTGGAGGATAGGATTAAAATTTAAAATGATCTGAACAAACTGGAGAAATGGTCTGAAGTAAATTGGATGAAATTCAAGAAGGACAAATGCAAAGTTCTCCACTTAGGAAGGAACAGTCAGTCTCACACAAACAAAATGGGAAATGGCTGCCTAGGAAGGCAGAAAGGGATCTGGGGGTCATAGTGAGTCACAAGCTAAATATGAGCTAACAGTGTAACAGTGTTGCAAAAAACCCGAATATCATTCTGGGATGTATTAGCAGAAGTTTTGTAAGCAAGACACAAGAAGTAATTCTTCCGCTCTACTATGCACTAATTAGGCCTCAGCTGGGGTATTGTGTCCAATTCTGGGCTCCACATTTCAGGAAAGGTGAGGACAAATGGGAGAAGCACAACAAAAATGATTAAAGGTCTAGAAAACTATGAGGGAAGATTGGAAAAAAATTGGTTTGTTTAGTCTGGAAAAAAGAGGACCGAGAGGGAACATGATAACAGTTTTCACAGTTGTTACAAGGAGAAGGGAGAAGAATTGGTCTCCTTAACCTCTGAGGATAGGGCAAGAAGCAATGGGCTTAAATTGCAGAAAGAGTGGTTTAGTTGGACATTAAGAAAAACTTCCTAACTGTCAGGGTGGTTAATCACTGGAATAAAGTGCCTCGGGAGGTTGTGGAATCTCCATCATTAGAGATTTTTAAGCACAAGTTAGACAAACACCTGCCAGGGATGGTCTAGATAGGTTTTAAGGTCAGGCTTGACAAAGCCCTGGCTGGGATGATTTAGTTGGGGATTGGTCCTGCTTTGAGCAGAGGGTTGGACTAGATGACCTCCTGAGATCCCTTCCAACCCCGAGATATCTATGATTCTATGACAGATAATATTTAGTTCTGCCTTAGTACAGAGGACTGGACTAGAGGACCTCGTGAGATCTCTTCCATTCCTATGATTCTATTCAGCAAACATTTATTTCACTCACTCAGGTATTATAACCAGTCACTTCAGTATACAAATAGTTGTATCTTCATTTTATTGTTTGTATTACTTCATAGATTCACAAGATTTAAGGCCAGAGGGACTTTTGTGATCATTCTAGTCTGACTTCCCATATAGTACAGATCACAGAATTTCCCCCAAATAATTCCATTTTTAACAAGCAGATCTTTTAGAAGAACAGTATTTTCAGTAGGACTGTAGCACCAGAGGCCTTGGCCAGCCAGAGCCCCTATTGTGGTAGGTGCTATAGAGACACACAGTGAAACCAGCTTACAATCGAACTAGGAAAAGCAAAGAGTGGGAAGGGAAAGAAAGACTCAGAGAGATGAAGCGACTTGCCCAAGGCCTCACAACAGGTGAAACAAAGAACTAGGATTAGAATCAAGCAGATCCACTGCTACTACGGGAGAGAATGATTCTCCAAGCCCCCCTCCCCCCCCCCCCCCCCCCGCCTCAACCCCAAGAAACCAAGCCCAACCCCGTTCACTGGTGTTGAGAAAGTCCCCAGGTGAACTTGGTGGCACTAGAATGTGTGCAAAACCATGAAACATCTTTAACTGCTTCTTATGCTGGAAACTGGCCATGTTGCTCATTTTCCTCTTTCCCACCTTGGGCAAGAATTGAATTTGTGAGACTTCCCTCGAAGCCTCCCTTAGGCCCAGACAGAGCGGCCATTCTGGACAAAGATATTAATATTGTGAATCTCCTGGCCTCACGCGCCTCTTTTGAAATGTAGCGGGTCATTGATTTGTAGTTTAAAGGGCTGAAATGCAGCATATATCAGTGTATTAGACACATGCAACACAACCGGAAAGGACAGAGCTGCCTTTCCGTTGAAGCAATCTGTCATATACTAGAGCTCTCCAAAGGGTAACACTCCAACAGCCCAGAGGTACGAGGCCTTGTAATACAGACCTTTTCCAAGCCAACGTAAACCCACAGAAATGGATGCTTTTAAAAAAAGATAGACGGGTGGAGCAGATAGTGCTAGTGCTCCATCTTCAGTACCTGCCAATCTCTGGTGTGCATTAGCCCCATTTCACAGAGAGAGAACTGAAGCCCAGCGAGGCTAAGAGACGGGCCCATGGTCCTAGAAGATATCAGTGGAGAAGCAGGGAGTTGACCGTCAATCTCCCAAGTCTTAGAATAAAGGCCCAGTCACTGGGCCATCATTCCTCCAGCAAGTGCCCCTAGGATGCCTTTAGCAGGATTCTGGGTTACTCAACAACTCTTCCATCAAGCAAGACAGTGCACTGAATTTGCCAGGCCTCAGCTTCCCAGCTGTAGAATAGGTTTGGTTAGCGCTGTGATATGTCCCCAATTGACTTGCTGTTGAGTGTGCTCACTGGGTGTACGGGGGAGGGGTGTCAGCAAAAGCTGGGGTCTTGTTACCCCTCTAAGCCGTGTGAGTTTGGGGAGCATGCATTCCCCTCAGCTCTACCCAGGGTTTCTAAAGGGAAATGGAAGAAGCAGCAGGTACTGATCCTTCCTGCGCTCAGTGGAGATCTGCGCGTGCAGACACAGAGGCTGTTTGAAGGCTATTCTTGCTCCTAGGATGACTAGGCATCAAACTAAAATTCATGCTCCATCCCCAAACTTCCAATAGCTTGAGTTTGCTTCAAGGACCTGAGTCCCCCCGATTCTAGAGCTGGTGCTAGTTCTGGGTGGGAAAAAAAACCTTTCCTTCCTTCCTATGCTGCCAGAGGTAAAATGTGTGAGACGCGCCTTCGTTCTCATTTGCAGCGCGCTCAGAACTGGCAGCTCCTCCGTTTAGCCACAGATCCGCTACATCCTGGGGAACAGTGCAAGCTCCTCACACGTGCCCGCCCCCCAGAAAGCACTAGCTGATGCTTTAGGGCAGGGGTCTCCAAACTACGGCCTGGGGGCCGGATCCGGCCCGCGGCTTCAATTTGTCCGGCCCTTGAGCTAAGCAGGCACGTGGAGAAGCCGCCGCTGCTCCCCCTCCTGCGAGCTGCTGCTGGTGGCCCCATGTGCGGAAGGGTGAGTGCCCCCGTGGCAGCAGCTGGAGGAGAAAAAGGGGAGATTTTGCATATATTTGCAAATATTGAATTTTTTCACCGTCGCTTCAGCTCGTGAAGCCCCTTCAAAAATCTAACATGGCCCTCGTCTCATAAAGTTTGGAGACCCTTGCTTTAGGGGCCCAAGTAGTCTTCTGTGTCCCTTGCTCCTTACATCCTGAATAACCCTGAGGACAGATGGGCTGGAGGCTACACAGATTCAAAATACAGGGTGTTAAAACTACAGCTTTTCTCTCCACTTCAGCACCTTTTCTCTGGCATATGCAGGCGCTGGGGGAGTTTGTGTGTCACGTCTGCCAGCCACACAGGGGCAATACAAATCTCCAGTGGCGCAAGGCTGGCGGCACAGTCCCGTATGCTGGACCAGTAAGATATTTACAGCCAGGATGCCGTACTGGAAAGACAAGAGGAGCAGAACCTGGGGCTGCTGGGAGATCCCACACCGGCAGCTCCTCCAGCGTTGCTACACCGCCCCCAGCCCTTCCGTGCAGCGGTGTCTCCTGAGTGCTGTCTGGGTCTGTACAGCAGTCCCGCCGGAGGACAGAGCTAGGAGTGGTACAGCCGCACTGGAGGATCCGGCTGGGGGGGTGGTACAGCTGTGCCAGAGGACAGGGCTGGGAGTGGAACAGCAGCACCGAGGACAGGGCTGGGGCAGTACACCCGTGCCAGAGGACAGGGCTGGGGGCAGTACACCCGTGCCGGAGGACAGGGCTGGGGACAGTACACCCGTGCCGGAGGACAGGGCTGGGGGCAGTACACCCGTGCCGGAGGACAGGGCTGGGGGCAGTACACCCGTGCCGGAGGACAGGGCTGGGGCAGTACACCCGTGCCGGAGGAGCTGCTGACAGGCGGTCCCACGTTCTGCTCCTTTCACTGACTCAGTAGAAGTCTCTGGCGCAGTGGGAGGAGGACAGAGCCCTCCCCCTCCCCTCCCCGGTAACATGGGACAGATCATTGGGTGGGGAGGGGGGCAAGCCAGGTCCCTGGGCTGGGGGCGGGGAGGAGAGGAGTCCCATGGGGGGTGACGTGGGGTGGTCACGTCCCCCCTCCCCTTTAGCTAGTGCTGTGCACTGGTAAGAAATGAATTCTACTTGCACCACTGCAAATCTCGTGCGGTGAATTAGCATTCCGGATGGAGAAGGGCAAATCGCCATCCACGCAGGGCAGCGAAGTGCCGCAGATAGAGGAGAAAGGCCATAAACATGCCATGCGCAGCGAGTACTTGATATCGGAGTCCAATTCAGGCTGCTGTCTTCATGCCGGGGCGTGCGCCTTTGATAGACTATCCCCCGGCGATCTGAGATACACCTGTGATTATCCTGACTTGCAATACCACGTCCCTGCGCTGCCCTGAGCCGGCTCGGCCAGCGTTATTTATCTGGCACTAAACGGCCTTCTGCCCGCAAGCCGTGGGCTGCGGCTGGGAACGTAATGGGCAGCTTGAGGAGCTGTGGCCAGAGGTGAACCTGGCGGGGAAGGGAGCGTGGCCCCGGATCGGAGTGAAAGCTGCCCTGTGATCTCCTGCCAGCGGTGCTTTGACAAGAGCACGGCAAGGACATGGCAGACTTGTTCTGCTCTCACAGGAGCACTGAGCCAGCCCCGAGGCTGGACTGGTTCAGTGCTGGGCGGTGCACCAAGCTCATGCAGGGACTGTCCTGCTCCATGGACCGCCAGACAGGGCCACCAAGAACCTCTCTGGGTACAGGAGCTGTTAGCAAGGCCCAGGACTGGCATCTCCCTCACACTTTCTCCCTGTTCTTTCTCCTGGTGCCCTTACCCCCCCCACATTCTTTGCTTGGACTCCCTCCCTCCTCCACTGGCAGCATGGGAACGGTGTGTCCCACCCAGCTGGGTTACCTTGCAATGGGAACTTGTTCTTAGTGGCAGCAGGTGCAACCTGAGCCGGGTTCCCTCCCCACAGTCAGAACCGCCAGCAGGGACCCTGGGACAGGCTAAGGCACATCGAACTTCCTCTGCTCCTCTGCCCGGGAATGAATTTCACCCAGACCTGCAGGGTTTACTCACCCTGCCCTGGTGGGCTTGGGATGAACAGGCTTGGTTTTCAGCAGTGAAGGGGTTAACACCAATGTATTCTTGGACAGGAGGCTAGCGGGAGACCTGGAAATCATCAGCTGATGGGCCTTTGGGCCAGTCCCCTTCTGCAGAAGAGGGCCAATGGTACTGAGCTCCCTTGTGAGCCGCTTCACTGGCCACAGACAAAACAGGCTATAGAAGAGATATATTATTATTAATTACTAGTGTTCCCTAGGCAACCCCCTCCATGTTGGATTGCGGCATAACAGAGCTGCTGGAAAAATGTTTCTATGCAACTTTTTTCCAGCCAAAAAGATTGGTTTTTTGACTACACAGAAATTCTCGCAAGAAAATTGCCATTTTCATTGACCTAGGGTTTCTAGCTGACAACTGAAAAACTTTCCATCCCTCCAAAATGTTCCATTTTGGGGGATTTTCTTGTTTAAAAAAAATCCACAAAAAATTTCGACAAAAACAACCCAAACCAGGTCATTTTCCCAGATGTGGACAATTAAGTATGATTTTGACCAGCTATACTGAACCCACCAGAGGGGACTGACCCAGCTCAGGGGACAGAGGAAATGACCCAAATTCTAGGATTGCTCAGGTGACTTTGCTCACTTGAGGGGAAGGATGATCCGATGGCTAGTGCACCTGCCAGGGGATCTGGGTCCTCTTCCTGACTTCCTGGGTGGCCCAGGCTAAGTCACTGTCCCTATCCATGCAATGGGGAGAACAGCGATTCCCTTTCCCATAAGGCACTGGCAGGGTTAATTAGTTAGAGTTGGCTCAGTGCTTTGCATAGGTAAAGTGCTGTCTGAGTGCAAAGCGTTGTGATTAATAATACCCTGCCTGCTAAAGCAAAGCACTTAGTGGGATTCCACAAGGGTTAGATGTTCATATGAATAGAGGGAATTGCTACAGTTACAAAGTTACATTAAATTGGATAAAAATCTGCATGGGATTGAAACTCGCATGCTTCCGGGCACTAGCTGCCTGGGGATAGGAAGAAACTTCTCCTATGGGCAGGTTAGTGCATAACTGTTCACCCTGGATATTGAGCACCTTCTAAGAAGCACCTGGTGCTGGCGGCTCGGGGACAGGACCCTGGCCTGCTTGGTCTGACCCAGGTGGGTAATGCCTTTGGTGCTGTTATGTACGTTGGTACCTTCCTCGTATTAACACAAAACCCTTCCCGTCTCTTCTGAACACATCCACCCAGCCACTCACCATCACGGCCTGGCTCTATTTCAAGGGTCCTGCCGATCGCCTCAAAACCTCCGACTGAGTAGGCCTCTGCCTGCTGGGTTTGACAAGCGCCAAACGTCTAGCGATAGCCTGCTCCCTCCCTGCCACGAGGGAACACCTGAGCCAGCAACGCGCAGCCGGGATTCTCTTCCTGATCACACCCTCGCTCCCGGATCCCCTCTGTGTTCCTGCTGCCTCTCTCCTCGGGACCATCCTTCCCATTCAACCCGCATCCTGAGTCCCAAACGAGCCACCTGGGGAGAGTCCCAGCCCCCCGTGTCTCCACGCGCCCAGCGTCATGTGCTCGCTTTGGGCCTCGTCCGTCAGACGGTCTGGCTGAACCAATGGAAATCCCCACACTGCTTGGTGGCGCATTGTCCGCAAGCCTCAATGACCTTCATTATCCCGGGGCAAATGCAGCCAAGCATGCAGAGGAAGGGTGGTCTAATGGCCGGTGCGCTAGTCTGGGGTTCAGGGGACCCAGCTTCAATTCCCTGCTCTACCACAGGCTCCCTGTGTCCCGCTTCCCCCTGTACAGTAAGTAAGTGTAACAGCACCTCCCTGCCTCACTGGCCTGTGGGAAGGAGCAACACATCCCGGCTCAAGAGGGGCTCCGGTGAAGCCGGCTGGAGGATACCTCCCATACCCTGCAGAGCCTGCCCTCAAACCAGGCGTGATGGCTGCCTGCTTGGCTCACACTGGGGACCTCCAGAGCTAACACCTTGAGCTGAAGACAGGGGCTGGCCTCTGGGCAGTGACGGGGGAGGGCCTGTAACACACACTCCCTGGGCGTTCAATAGACACCACTTAAGACCGACTCTTTAAAGATGTACGGTCATGCTGAGGCCTGGTGCTGGGCCTGTGTCTGGGGGTGACTTTCATGCCGACTGAGTAACCCCGGGTCTGTACATTGCAAATCTGGTGGAAAAAATCTGAAATTTCCACATTTTTTGACAAGCGAAGGGATTTTCCCCCAAAAAATCTTCACAAAAAACATTCCCCTCTTTCAGCTCTAGTCTGTTGTTTGCCAGCAGTTAGCAGCAAACGTCCAATATTCAATTTTTCTTCATTATTTTTACTTTCTCGCCTCTACATTTCCTTTTGGAAGTGAAAATGCCTGAAGAAACGCCGAGATTTACGCTGGTCTGTTTGTTTGGCGGTGGTATTCCAGCCCATGTGGTAAGCGGGGAATACCCTGAGGAGAGTATCCGAGCCTGCTGAGAAGTTTAGCCAGTTCACGACACCAGAAATTTAAAGACAACAGATTTACAGTTGATAAAAAGAACTATGTTTTTATACCAGGTGTTGTTGGCCTGTGGAACTCATTGCCACAAAACATTTCAAAAAGGTTAGACCCAGCTGTGAATACCATCATCTGCAGTTACCCTAGTTAAGATTAAACCTCACGGAGGCATGCTAACGCTCATGCTTCATGACACAAGCTGAGCACTAGCTGCTTACAAGGAAATTTCCCATGTGAGCTTCATATTGCAAAATTGACCATTATGGTCCTCAGAGCAGCCGTCCTCTGAAGCATCTGGCACTAGGCACTGGCAGGGACTAGCAGCACCACCCCTCTGATCTTTCTGTGATGTCCATAGCCTGGTATAGCACATGGGCCCACATTTCCAAAAGGGATTAGTGACGGGGGAGTGCCTCAGTTTCCCCTGAGGCACCTTTACAACAGCCTGCTTTTCCGAAAACAGGTGCTTGGCACTTTCTGAAAACCAGGTCCCTTTGACGTATCTCACGTTGGACACCAAGAGATCAAGGCGCCTAGAATCACCCGTCGCTGCTGAACATTGAGATCCTGGCGTTTTGGAGTGAAGCCCGGCATGAATTTGGAACCTTTGTGTGTAGCTCTCCGTGAAGGGGACATCTGCACGGCAGCTGGGAGTTGTAATTCTCAGCCTGGATAGACATACACACCGGTCTGATCGAGCTAGGCTGCCCAGTGCCGTCCCTACGACTTTGGATGGGATTGTACGCAGGGAGCTGGCCAAAGCCGCTGCCCGTCCTGCTGCGGATACAGTGTTTCTTTTAGAGCTGTGTCTCCCCCGTCCAGCTGCAGGCAGACACACCCTTAGGGTGTATTTCACCCCTACAGGCCCCGGCACCATGCATGCCCTGTTCGGAGGGTCTAAGAAGTGGCATCTAGGCCTTGTGCTGGTGAATTTCGCCCTCGGCTCTCGCTGCCCCTTTAGGAACAGGGGCTCATTGTTTCTGGACAGAGAACCCAGATTCCCAATGGAGACTCCAAAAGCCGGTTCAATGATGGCAGCCCTGGCAGAAAAGGGTGGGGTCCGATTTACCTTGACTTTCCTCCCAATCTATCTAATCCTGCTAATGGCCCTGCTCCTAAAGAACACATCCGCAGTCCCAGGCTGTCCTGTAGCCCTCCCGAGGACTCCCTTTGTGATGCAGCATCGGTTAAGTACTGGTTAATGTGCACTTAACATAAAGTGGTACCTGAGACAGCTACTCAGTAAGATGGAGTAGACACAATGCAGTATCATTTCTTCCTTTAGAATAGCCTCCTTCATAGGCATTATAACGGCCCATTTTGCAGGGAGACAATTGTGAGCTGCAGGAGAGAGGAAGGGTTTAAGAGGAGGTTTAAAGAAGGAAAGCCAGTGAGTATCTTCAAGGGGAGATGAGAAAGATCTGAGCAGGACGAACGATGGGCGCTCTCCCGGGCGCTCAGCGTTTCCCCGACGGAGCGACTGACGGGCTGGCGGGTGATGGCGGAGCTGAAGCTGAGGCGCACACTGGGAATGGACGATGAATTTCACTAGAGGATCATGCAAAGCGACACATCCCCTTGTGCCCACGCAGGCCACTGCATCCCTCAGCTCAACACACGCCGCTTCCGATGGCACTTACGCCACCTTGACACCGTCGTTACCCCAGTGACTCCACTCTCGATGTACAGAGGGGAGCGGAGAACCAGGAATTCATGCCAGAAAACCGGATGGGGGGAAGGAACCCCCCACTGTCCCCAGGTCTTCTCCCCTCTCTTCATTGTCCGTGTGCGCAAAGCGGGTGCTAACCTGCTGCTCCCCTCTCCTTCCCACCTGGCAGGAGGCAGCCGCCACCAGCGCAGCTAAAGCTACACTTATAAATCCTCTTTGCAATTTCATTCATTTCAAAGCTCCCTGTTACCAGCTCCAGCCCTTAATCTCACACTCCATAAATCAATCAGCCGGGGAGCTGGGTGGAATAGGAAATCAGCTCCTTTCGCCTATAGCCCTCTTCAGCTGCGCGGAGTGGGGCAGTGAGTGACAGCGCTGTGTGTGTGTATGGGGAGGGGGGGCTCCTACTGCCACAGCCGGCCCTTTCTGAGAGCTAACAGGCAGTGGAGGGGGAGGAGGGGCACACGCGGCATCACTAGAGAGCAGGCGGGGGTTTCGCCAGACCCCAGAGCTAGCTCCGGAGTTGATTTGCTGAGACTAATTAACTCTCCCTGCTCTTGAAGTATTGATAATTGGAAGGCACTTAGTCATTTTTAGTATAAATTCCTCCCAGCTGAGGTGCCCGAGCTCTGGCGTCTCTCCCGCCTGCAAGCAAGGCTGAGCATGCCCGGCGACCGCAGCCTACGAGCTAACCCTTAGCACTTGACACTTGCTGCAGTGATAGATTTGCTCCAAAGGAAAATGCCCCTTTGGCGACCATTAAATAGACACATTGTTTAGCTACGTGCTAAGGAGTTTTACAGCTTGGCTGGGGCTGGCAGGGAAACAAGGCTGGTGGACTCGGTGCGGCTCTCAGAGCGGAGAGGCCCAACGATTATCACTAGTAATGCACAGGGCTGTTACTGCAAAAGGTCAGTCGAATCAACGCTCCAGCCGCGAGTGCAACGCTGAGGGTTCCACCAGGAACGCGAGCCGGGCAGCAACGCATCCTCGGCATGTTTCTCGGGGCATGTTCAAGAACCTACATGGCGATATACATTCAGCCACAAACATCAGGCACAGGAGATGGGATTTATCTGCAGCATGTATGAGTAAGGGGCTCAGTGGGTGTGTTTCTTGACTCTTTGTGCTGCTTTCGCTGCAGTGCTGGAGTCAGCATGTAATTTCCAAGGCTTTTTTCAAAGCTAGAAAATCCAGTCAAATGCCAGGAACATCCCGACAACTAAGAACAAAGCGGGTAGATCACACGGTGTGGATGGCTGCAGCAGATCTGAAAAGGCCCTGGGGGTCATGTTGGGTAACAAACAAAACACCGTGAGCTCCCAGTGTGACCCGTAGGACTGATCCATCGGGAACCCCAAACAACAGTGTGGAAGTGGTGTGACCTCTGTATACAGCATCAGTGAGACCATCCCTGCCTCCCAGGTCCAGTTCTGGGCCCACACTTCCAAAAGGATTTTGAAAGCCGTTGCGAGAAGAGCGACAAACATGATTAGAGATCTAGAAAGTCTAGAGAGAGATTGGGAAGCTCGATCTATTTGCTTATCAAAGAGAAGGTGGATTGATCACGGGCTGTAAGTACCTACCTGGGGAGAAGATTTCTTACTCTAGCAGTGGCTGGAAGTTGAAGCGAGGCCAGTGCAGACGGGAAATCAAGTTCAGGTGTTTACGAGTGAGGGCGAGTAAGCCCTGGAACCACATAACTGGGGATATGCTGGACTTTCAAGGGATGGATCTCTCGTTCTGAAAGATCTGCTCTAATGCAACCAGAAGTTTTGGGCTAGATGGGAATCAGTGAGTGATGCCCTCTGCCGTGCATGATAGAATCAGAATTGTAGGATTGAAAAGGACCTCGAGAGGTCATCTAGCCAGTCATGACAGGACTAAATATTAGGAGTTATACAGGAGGGCAGACCAGGTGATCATAATTCTTGGATTCAACTCTATGAATCCAAGAACAGACAAGACCAGTGGCTCTGCTGATCCTGGAACTCATCAGTGTTGTGGAAGCTGAAATGCATCTCTTAGCTCAGCCCCCGTGTTTACATTGTGTGTGTGCACGCGCATGAGACACACACACACATGTCTGTCACTCCAACCTTCACCTACCACGTGATTGTCCAGCTGACCATGCAGCCAGCCTGCTCCCAGCTCGCAGGTTTCCCGTGTTATTGAGGAGCGCGGCCTCAGGAGCATCCTCTCGATGTTTCCATCTCTGTGTGAACACAGGGCTGCCTGGAGGTCAGTTTAACGCCTGTGAGCCCCCGTGTCTTGTGCTTGGGCAGCCATTTGTGCCATGGCCAATGAGAAAGGGAGGGGGGGGGTTCTCCTTAGTGGCTAAAGGAGAAGGGAAATGACCTGCCCACGGGGTATTCAGATCAATCCTGTCTCTGTCATGTAAACCTGCCGACTTTCCAGCCCCCAGGACACTCCCGGGAGCATTCCTATCCCCAGTCCCACAGCAAATGACTCCTCGCTCACGTTCACTGAATAACCAGGCTCCAGAAGGGGCATCACTCCTTTGAAGCGATTAGGGCAAAGCAGGCAAGGATTGAGCTTCCTGGACCTCGGCAGAGAGCCTCAGAGTCCATGGCTACCCACTGCTGTCAGTGCTGGGCTCCAGGCCAGGACTGCAGGGAGGAGAGGAGGCAGCCACTGACTGAGGAGTGGAACCAGAGATGGACCGAAGGGAATGGAGCTGTCCGGAGGCGAGGCTGGAAGGGGCATGCCGCAGGGCGAGGGTCGGATTGGGCCACGCACGGCCAGCCTGCATTGGGGACAGCCTGCTGGAGCCGCACCAGCTCTGGAGAGTTGTGGGGAAGCGAGACGTAGCCCTGCCTGGCTCCGACCCATCCCTCTCCTCTGGGGCACTAGCAGGGAGTCCCATCAGCCCGAGGCCGGAGGATGCCTTGCCCCTCCAAAGGGGGGGGGCTGCTGATAACCAAGGCTGGTACGATCCTCCCCCTCCCCCCAATGAATGAGCAGCTTCCCTCAGCCTTGTGCTTTGCAGCCGGGTGCCGCGTGTCCCGTAGCCGCACCGCATGGATCGTCCTTGCCAGCCCCACTGCTGCGCTCGGCTCCCTTCGCGGGAGGTACAGCATGAGGGCTGCAGCAGCACAGCCGAGCGCTCCCCACCCTGCCTCCCGCCTCTCTCACGATGTCAAACTTTTCACCTGGGGCCTGGGATGAGCCTCCCCTTCCTGGCTTTGGTGCTGGGCTGAGACTCCCTGCTCACCACATCCTCCCCCTCCTCCCGCCATTGCCTCTGCAACGGGCCCTGGCCGGCGGGAAGGCGGAGACCAGTCTCCTGGGGACCTGTACTGGGGCCGTTAACTTTTCTGCTCTGGCTCCTCACAAGCCAGGAGGTGGCTGTAACTTCTCATCGCTCCCAGCGTGGGGTGGGGATGGAACCAGTGACCTAGAGACTCTTGTTCCCAGTGCCTGAGCACCCTGGACTCACAGACCCCCCTCAAACTGAGGCTGCGTTTCGATCTGGGTCTTGGGGGCTGCGTCCGCTTGCTCCTGCTGCAACGCTCCGGGGGCGTCTGCACAATCCTGGCCCTGAGTGTCCAGCGGGGAGCAGACTCGGCTAGCAGGGCCCGTGCCAGGCTCTTGGAACAGCTGGGCAGACAGGGCTGACCTCCCAGCCGCGGCTGCGTCGGGCTCTGAAGCCTGGGGATGGGATGGGCTTCACGGCGCAAGCTCCAGACCAGCCCGCTCTGCGGTTAGCTTGGAAGCGCTGCCTGCACTGCTCCTCTGCACTGCGCACGTGTCAGTGGGGAGGGGAAAGCTCCCTGCTGGGGCTGAGCAGATGGAGCCTAGGGCTCTCCCGGGCTCTCCCAGGCTCTTCCGGGCTGTCCCAGGCTCTCCCAGACTCTCCCGGGCTCTCCCAGGCTCTCCCGGGCTCTCCCAGGCTCTTCCGGGCTGTCCCAGGCTCTCCCAGGCTCTCCCAGGCTCTCCCGGGCTGTCCCAGGATCTCCTGGGCTCTCGCAGGCTCTCCCGGGCTCTCCCGGGCTGTCCCAGGCTCTCCTGGGCTCTCGCAGGCTCTCCCGGGCTGTCCCAGGCTCTCCCGGGCTGTCCCAGGCTCTCCCAGGCTCTCCCGGGCTGTCCCAGGCTCTCCTGGGCTCTCGCAGGCTCCCTGGAGCTTTCTGCTGTTGGTCTAACTCCTGCCATTCTACCGTAGGCAAATCTTTTCTCCAATACTTGCTCAGCCACGTCCACCGCCTCGCCCACAGACCCAGTTCATGACACACCCACTGTCCCTGGTGTCAGACTTTCTCCAAGCCCCCTTCTTTGCATCCCTCCCTGCTCCCACTGCCCGGAGGGCTCCTTCCCCCCAGCCCTGCTCTCATAGCCTGTGATGATGAGGGTGAAATGTATTATTGTTTCTACTGCAGGAGCATTGAGGCCCTGGGCAGGGCTCAGGGCCCCGGGGGTGCTGGGCCTTGCACAAACGTTCGATGAAAAGCCAGCCACTGCCCCCCAAGAACTAGCAGGCTCTGTCTCAAACAGGAGTGACTGTCACTTCTGACACCAACCATGTCACCAGAGAATAGTCTCTGGAAAAGTTTCAGACCTTCCCATGCTGTGATGTTTTTCTCGATTTTGCAGCATCTTGCCTGTACGTGTTAAATGCTGTTAATAAACAGTTTGCTTTAACAAGCCTCCAAAATACCCCATGCTGAGCTGTGCCTGGGGAAGTAAAAACAATCTTTGCTGTGTATCTGCACCTCCTCTTTGACCTCCAGTTTCAAATCTGCTCTGACGAGCAGGACACGTAATATTGAACTGACCTGCTCTGTTTGGGGAGGCTAGGAGGTCAATTACTGCTATTGCTTTTATTACTACCATCCTGCTGTAATAAAAGATTACATTCAATATATGTACCGGCATCACTTATTTCTCTAACTGCTCTTTGGGCTCTAACTTGCTTTTGCTGAATAGGTTCTTGGCACATATTATATGAAAACAGCGCTAGGCAGCAGTATTGGAGCAAGTCTGGAGGGTAGGAGTCACTTTCTTGGGAGATGGGAGGGGATGGATTGCATGCCATGAACTCTGGTCAGCACAGCTGGGCAGAGGTGTAGCGCAGCACCAGGGGACAGGCAGCTACAAATACAAGCTCATTGAGGTAAGGAAAAGTAGCCAGCTTGGGACACAAAACAACACACCGCACCTGTTACTGCTGCCATCTTGGATCCGGACTGCCAAGGTAAGGCAAGCTACGTATCTGCCTGAGAAGGGTCCTTTGGCGAGCAGCGTTCATTTTGACTTGGAGTCCGGGAAACTATTAAACTATTACATGTGACCGCCCTCTGCTTTATCATTCCCACTTCCCTCAAGGCCACCTCAGTGTGCAGCTAACCTGAGCCAAGGCGGGACTTTGTGCTTTCCACCTCTCCTCGCTCACTCACGGCTGTCATCTTCCTGGCCCCCCACCAGTGGCCTTTCCCCCCTGGAAAGGAGGCTCTGTTCAAACGCCAGCAGCAAGGTCCCTCAGCTGCCCAAATATCTCCCAGAATCCTCTGCAGCAGTGCTTTGAAGGCGTTTGGGCAAATGATTCTAGGGTGTGTCGGTAAACAAGTGTCCACCACACACAGCCAAGCAGAGAGAGCGAGCAGGCAAAAGTCATGCCCCTCCATGCAGGACAGAACAAGGATTAATGGTCTTAAGTTGCAGAGGGGGAGGAGGGTTAGGTTGGATATTAGGAAAAACGTTTTCACTAGGAGGGTGGTAAAGCACTGGCATGGGTTCCCTAGGGAGGTGGTGGAATCTCCTTCCTTAGAGGTTTTTTAGAGCCCGGCTTGACAAAGCCCCTGGCTGGGATGACTTAGTTGGGGATTGCTTCTTCTTTGAGCAGGGGGTTGGACTAGATACCTCGAGAGGTCCCTTCCAACCCTGATAATCTATGATTTTATGACCCAGGACCTGTTTGCTGGTGATTGAGCAGGACAGTCCAATGGCTTGAACACACTGAGAATATCTCTTCCTCGACTGGAGAAGTGTAACACTAAGGTCTTGCTACCCAAGGAATTTTACCAGTCTAATTACCATCCAGTGCTGCTCTGTGTGATGCCTGGCTTTCTCTATGTTAATGCTGTCTCTGGTGCTCTCACCTCTTCCCCAGCAGGGAGACAGCCCGGCGGGCAGCTTTTTTTCATTAGAAGATTTTTTTTTAATGAAAATGAAAATGTCAATGGGGTCCTGAGGGTCTGGGTCACAAGTGCCCTTTAGGGTCCAGAGGAACCAGGGATGGATAAGGAAGCAATTGAGTAACCATGTGTTGGGAGGAGATCCCGCAGTCTGGGGTGGGATTAGCCCACCCAAAGACTAGCCCATAAATCAACCAGCAGGCCACTACCCACATGTCCTCATTCCTCATGGGTGCTCAGCTGTGCCTCCCATTCACAGGGACTGACTTTGCATCAGATGTCTCCTTGCCCCTGGCTCCCCTGTCAATCTGATGTCTTTATCCCTCACTGGTGACAGAGATTCAAGTGCAAAACCTCTTTGGGTTTTTGAAAGATTTCTTTTGCAATAACCCTTCTTTATTCCAAAGCACTGAACCACCCGGCTCTCTCAATCCTGATTACCCTGGCTCAGAGACTTTGTTTTAAGTATGACTTTGAATTAAGGATCTCAAATGTGCATTCAATTTCAGTTTAAAAGGGGTAGTTAACACATTTTACAGAAAGAGCTATTATTAAATACGTTCGCTGAAGATTAACAACTGCTGAGTGTAATGGATACATGTCTGAGCACTATGATATATACTGCAGTTCCTCATTCTATAGGGGCTGGATGTGTGTCTGTTAGAACAGAGCTAAGAATTCACAGCGAATAATTTAGCAGATGAGTGGAGCATCTCTTTCTGCCTGTGGAACTGCATGAAGCCCTCAAACACATTCTGCATTGTTCTCTTGCATAGTTGGCTATAACTGTATCACATGGGGGCGAGTCCTTGGTGTGAAGACTCCTGCTACCAGGCCTGTTGGACATCATGACCACCACCAACCTGAAAGTTCAAGGCTGCCCCTGCTGTGGCACCTCCCCTTTGAATTTGTGAATGTCTTTGACCCCTTCCTGCAGAGACAAGCACCCTAACCCCCAGCTGCCAGAACATTGCTGCATCTCTGTAAGGGCAAAAGGCTTCAAGCCCAGCCTGACTCCTGCCTGCCTGGAGCCCAGTATTTTAGCTGGGTAAATGTGTCAGGCACTGGGACATGGGTGGTCTTACCTTGTGGTTAGAGCCAGGAACAGGAAGTGGGACTCAGAACCAAGTGGCAGAGGCAGAAATGGGCCAGGGAGCAGGGCTGGCGTGGGACAGGAACAAGGCAGGAGCAGGTTTGGAACAAGGCAGGCTCGTGAAAAATCACAGCTGTGGGGGTAAGCATTGACAATGACCTGCCATTGCTGCTGCGCTTAAATACAGACCTGCTGATCCCTTGAAGCTGTTAGGTAAAATAGCAAGTCCTTACTCACCGTCCGGCACCCGAGAAGTGCGGAGTTGGTATATTGGGCTCACAAGCTGTCAGAGACCAAGTAAAACAGACACCAATTCATTGATCAAGGGGCACACATACTCCTTAGTTCCAAGAGTTCAGAAGCATGTGGCAACTTTATTAGGGGTAAACACCGATATATATAGACCCTTGTAAACAAAGTGATTAACGGGTCATAATGTTCATGCATAATCAATCAAGATTCTGCTGGGTGAATCCAGTTAAAACCAGTGTTATAGTTGCACAAGAAATGCTAATTGGAAAGACAAAGGAAACATGCCTGCCGAGGTGGGGAAGGGCCGGGGTCAGGGGCTGCCTGTAGGTTAGAGCCTTGGATAAAAGTTCAGACAGAGCCACAAAGCAAGGGTAAAGTTCAAACTCAACAAAGCCAATCACGTGGGTTGTCCCAGCAGGCGATTCTGCTGCAGCCCATCTGGGCTCACTAACTGGCCTGGAGGGTGAGCTGGCTACTCCCAGGCTCAGGTGAGGGAACTCTGGCAGGCCCATATCCTGACAGAAGAATGCAAACTTTTTCCCTTCCAATGTTTATCTCAATTGGCCCTTTCTCCATTTGTCATCTGCAACTCTGGGGTACAGATGTGGGGACCCTCGTGAAAGACCGCCTAAGCTTATTTCTAGCTTAGGTTAAAAACTTCCCCAAGGCACAAATACTTGTCCTTGGACTGCATTGCTGCCACCACCAAGGGATTAGACAAAGATTCAGGAAAAGGACCACTTGGAGTTCCTATTTCCCCCAAATCTCCCCAAGTCCCTTAACCCCCTTTCCTGAAGAGGCTGGAGAATAATATCCTCACCATTTGGTACAGGTGAGCACAGACCCAAACCCCTGGGTTTTTGGGACACTAAAAATCAATCAGATTCTTAAAAGAAGAATTTTAATTTAAAAAAAAACGGTAAAAGACTCACACCTGCAAAATCAGGATGAAAGGTAACTTTACAGGTTAAATAAAAAGATTTTAAACACAGAGGATTCCCCTCTAGGCTTAGTTTCAAAGTTACAAAAAACAGAAATAAAACTCTCTCTTAGTGGAAGGAAAATTCATAAGCTAAAACAAAAGATAACCTAATGCCTTTCCTTGCTTTACTTAGAATTTTTGTAATCTTTGAGGCTTGTTTCAGGAATGTCTTTAGGAGATGGATTTTCCTGCCCTGGTCCTTCTCTGTCAGAGAGAACACAACAAAGAGCACAAACAAAACCTTTCCTTCCCCGCCCCAGATTTGAAAGTGTCTTCTTTCCCCATTGGTCCTTCTGGTCAGGTGCCAATTTGAGCTCCTTAACCCCTTGCAGGTAAATGATTCTGTACCTTTGGCCAGGAGGGGTTTTATATTACTACATACATTGAGGTTGTTATCCTTCCCTTTATATTTATGACCGGGGTACATTATACCTACGGGTTATGCTTTTACTTTAGAATAATGGGAAGTTATATTGTTTAATTACAGCAGTTTAACCACACTGGTATAATTATAATGGTAACATTCCTTGTAGCAAGCGCTTAGAGTTAGACTCAGCCAGTCGGGGAAGAGATACATGCCATGTTACCTATCTGTG
The DNA here is from genome assembly GCA_032164245.1 of Sternotherus odoratus. NCBI lineage: Eukaryota > Metazoa > Chordata > Testudines > Kinosternidae > Sternotherus > Sternotherus odoratus. Next base: position 6,449,390 of record JAVMKO010000021.1, on the reverse strand, counting down.
CATCCAGTCGAATCAGCTTGAATTTCAGATCTGGAATAGTGTGGAACTACAGGCCATGAATTATCTATATAAAACCAGGAAAACTGCAGCGTGTTGGCAGACAATTTGCAGAGAGATAAAGAGGCACTGTGGCTGAATAAACTGCTGTGAAATATTTGCCCAGTGTGGCCTCATATGTCTTGTTTTACAATGGGCCCCTAGTAAATCTGCATTGATTTGTGTGGTCTATGGAAAAGAAACAAATAATCCATCAGGCACCTTTCTGGATCGAGCCCTTGAAAACCTGACCCAGATGCGTATGATGGGATAGAAGGAATGACCAGCTGTCACTCAAAAAGAGGAAGCAGTAGGAATACTGTGTGTGTGTGCCTCAGTTTCCCCTTTGCATTTCTTAAGTGTCTATGTGAAGGAATAAGGGCTGAGAGTGTAAGCAAGCAGGCAACACCCTCTCCCCTCTCTGCAGGTATGCATACCTGAAGCTGTAATCTGACCCTAAATGTGGGGAGGGAGGTCACCTGACCTGGCTGAGCCAGGGGGGAGGAGGGGCTGGAGAGAGGTTTGGGAGTCTGAAGCTGGCTGGAGTCAGGCAGGGAGGGCAGAGAAGCTATCTCGCTCTCTGGCCACCAAAATGAATCCAGCTGAGGGCTCACGCTCGCTGTATGGTCTGGGTTAGACCAGATAGAGGTCATCAAATAAACCTCTGTTTTACTGGCTGGCTGAGAGTCACGTTTGACTGTGGAATTGGGGTGCAGAATCCATGGGCTCCCTCAGGACCCCACCCAGGTGGGCTCGCTGGGGGAAGCACACAGAGGGGCAGAAGGTGCTGAATGCTCCGAGGTCAGACCCAGGAAGGTTGAAGTGGGTACCCGTGAAGCTCCTAGCCTTGGAAATAGGCTGTGTACGGAGAGGGGACACTTCACCCGAAGTCCTGTCTGGCTTCCTAGGGAGCAGTTCCAGACCATTGCCTGGGCACTCCGTAATAGCTTTCTACTCCTGTTACTGCAACGGCAGGAAGGCAGGTCTGTTTGCTAAGCTACCCCAAACCAGTGCCGGGGGCTACCAGAGTCATGGTGAGCTGATTTCGCTGCGAAGTCGGTTCCCTTTTTTGTTTTGTGCAACCTCCGATTATCGCTCCTCCTTGCTGCTCAGTAATTTCTCCCTCTCCTGCTATGCCTGGCTGGCGTTGGCAGTTTCTAAGCTCTCCAATGGGTGGGTGGGTTGGGAGGATGTCTGACAGATTCTAAAAGCAATTCAGAGATGCCTTCGTGGCTTAGTGGGAACATAACGCGCCTACCCGGTTTGTGTATCTCCTTCCAACTGGAGTAGGGGAAATAAAATACCCACTTCTCTCCCCCCCTCCCCCCCAAAATTAAGACTTAAAAAGGATTTCAGATTAAAATAACTATCTCAGCCGTGTCCTCTGTGCTGAGAAGGCCAAGTGCTAATGATGGTTCTGGAGTGACGGTGAAAGTTTTGTCTGTTGTATGTATATATACTTAAACTGTGAGACCACATGGGAGGTTCTTTGTGCCTTTGACAGCCGCTGAGAACACATTGGCTCCGTTCTGCTGGCAAAAGGCTCATCCCATTAAAGGCTGTCGATACGGGGAAGGGAAACGACAAGGGTGCTGGGGAAGGGAGCGAGGCAGCAGGAGGAAAGAGGAGCAGCCACGCCAATGTCATTATGGGGGAAAAGATCAAGCTTTGGCATCAATGTACCATGTGTTTTCATTAGCGGCAGCAGGGAGTGAGTCACTCTGAAGAGGCAGCATTTATACCACTGAAGGGATAAAGATGCCCTACAAATATCAGGGGGATTGGCTGGCTCCGTATGTGAGCATAGTTCAATCCACTTCCTGTCCCAGGCACGGGGGCTGCTGCACACCTAACCACCTATGTGTGCCAGCCCCTGGTGCGGGTGAGAAGGCTCCAGGCCATCTCACGGGGAAGCACCTTCCAGAAGCAGGCCAGAAGCATGGTTTCCTGTCAGCACGACCTGCCAGCATGGAGGCCTCACATTCAGGCCTCATCGGCTACTGGGTCAGGGTCTAGATTCTGCATGAGCTAGCTAGGCAGGACTCTCCCAGCCTGCAACTGGGCCGAGGTGATAACTTGTCAGATGCAAGAGCTGTTCGGAGCTCTGGGGATGGTTTTTTTTTGACCAGGACTTCCAGGAAACAGCTTGGTTCCCAACTCCTGCTGGGACAAAGACCTGGCCGAGCCTGTCAGCCAGCATGCACAGATCAGGGTCTCTTTCCTCACACAATCTATTTATTATTATTGTTGTTATCGTAAGCCCCGGGGCCACAAGCCTTAGAGAGTAGGGAGTTCACTGTTGGTTGTTGGTGAACAGGGGGAAGGGCAGCTCGGAGCTGCTTGCGAATGCCAGATGGGCATAGGCTGCATAGGTGACAGAGTTCTCTGCTGCCATCTGTTGGTGAGCAAGGGAAAGTGAGGACTCATTTGCATTTCAGTTATGTGAAAGTTTGGGCACATTGATCAAAATACAGTTAAGTTTTGAGTTTGGGGATAATAGAACAATGTCATCCCTGTTGTGTAATGACAGGACAAAAGAACTGCACCAACTGTGCCTAGGTTGAAGGGTCACCCTAACCATAACTGTAGGCTGGCTTGGTTGGGTAGCAGAGCCAAGATATGCAGAAAGGAAAGGTATAGAAAGGGACAAATTTAATGTCTTCTGCATAGCAGATTAGAGAAAATCACCCAGAAATTTCTACTAGAGCATTCTGAAAGGGTGATAGAAAATCACTGAGACACACATTAAATAGATTAAGAATTGGCTAATGAGTAGGTCTCATCATATGACTGTAAACAGGAAATTGTCATTGAATGTTTCTAGGGGGATCCTACAAGAATGGGTTCTTGGCTTTACATATTTAATGTTTTTATTAATGATCTAGAAGAAAACATAAAATTGTCACTGATAAAGTTTGCAGATGACACAAAAATTTGGAGAGTAGGTAAATAACAAAGAGGAGAGGTCACTGCAGTCCAGATCACTTGGTTAGCTGGGCATGAGCCAACCATACATGTTTTAGTAGAGCTAAATGTTCACATCTAGGAACAAAGAACGCTGGCCATGCTTATAGGCTGGGGGGCTCTGTCCTGGGAAGCAGGGACTCTGAAAAGGATTTGGGGTGGGGGCAGGGCCGGCGACAGGAATTTTGGGGCCCTGTATGGCAGATAATACGCCCCCCCGTCTCCTGCCGCCCACGGGGCCCCCCCGCCAGTCTCCAGCCGCCAGCGGGGCCCCCTCTGTCTCCCTCCGCCCGCGGGGCCCCCTCCGTCTCCCGCCGCCCGCGGGCCCTCCCGCCAGTCTCCCGGCACCCGCGGGCCCTCCCGCCAGTCTCCCGGCGCCCGCGGCCCCCCCGCCAGTCTCCCGCGCCCCCCCGCCGATCTCCCCCCGCTGTCCCCCCTCGCCGATCTCCCGCCTTCCCCCCCCCTCCGCCGATCTCCCGACGTCCCCGGCCCCCGCCGATCTCCAGATACCCCCCCCCCCCGGGGCCGATCTCCCGACACTCCCCCCCCCAGGGCCGATCTCCCGACGCTCCCCCCCCGCCGATCTCCCGACGCCCCCCCCAGGCCGATCTCCCGATGCCCCCCCCGGCCGATCTCCCGACGCTCCCCCCCCCGGGGCCGATCTCCCGACGCTCCCCCCCCGGGGCCGATCTCCCGACGCCCCCCCCCCGCCGATCTCCCGACGCCCCCTCCCGGCCGATCTCCCGATGCCCCCCCCGCCGATCTCCCGACGCCCCCCCCCGGCCGATCTCCCGACGCCCCCCCCCGGGCCGATCTCCCGACACCCCCCCCGGGCTGATCTCCCGACGCTCCCCCCCCCCCCGGGGCCGATCTCCCGATGCCCCCCCACCGCCAATCTCCCGACGCCCCCTCCTGGCCGATCTCCCGACGCCCCCCCCGGGCCGATCTCCCGATGCCCCCCCCCGGGCCGATCTTCCGACGCCCCCCCCGGGCCGATCTCCCAACGCCCCCCCCCGGGGCCGATCTCCCGCTCCCGCCCCCCCCCCCCGCCGGTCTCCTACCTCCCGCGGGCCCCAACCCCCGCTTGTGCTGCGGCCACGTGGCTGGCCGGGAGAAGCAAAGGGGGGCGGGGGAGGCTGCTGGGTGCTGGGGGAGGGGGCTGGTGAGCGCGGCAGCGGCTGCCCGAGCCGCGCCTCGCTCACAGCCCCCAGCAACAACGGGTACAGCTGAGTACCGGTCCCGGACTTCAGGGGGCCCCCCCTGAAGTCCGGGGCCCGGTACAGCTGTACCCGTTGTACCCCCCTGTCACCGGCCCTGGGTGGGGGTGGCTAATCAGTTGAATGTGAGCTCCCAGGGTGATGCTGTGGCCCAAAGGGCTAATGTGATCCTGCGATGCATAAACAGGGGAATGCCCTGTAGGCATTGGGAGGTTATTTTACCTCTGTATTTGGCACTTCTGCAACCATTTGTTGAATACTTCATCCAGTTCTGGGGTCCACAATTCAAGAAGGATGTTAATAAAATGGAGAGGATTGATGAGAATGATTAAAGGATTAGAAAACCTGCCTTAATGAGGATAGGTTCAAGGAGCTCAATCTATTTAATTTAACAAAGAGAAATTTAAGGGTAACTTGATTAAACTTTATAAGTATCTACAGGGGGAACAAATATTTAATAGTGGGCTCTTCCATCTAGCAGGGAAAGGTCTAAGATGATCCAGAGACTGGAAGTTGAGGCTATATAAATTCAGACAGGCAGTAAGGCGTAAGTTTTAACAGGGAAGATAATAAATCACTGGAACAACTTCCCAAGTGTCATGGTGGAGTCTCCATCACTGGCAAGTTTTCAATCAAGATGGGTGTTTTTTAAAAGCTCTGCTCTAGGCATTATTGTGGGGCAGGTCTCTGGCCTGCCTTGTACAGGCGATCACAATGGTCCCTTCTGGCGTTTGTGAATCTATGACCGAAAAGCTACAGCTGTTAGTGACATGGGCGCCTGTGCTGTTTCTAAGTGAAATAAAATCTGTGTTTCGGTGTGTGTGAGAGCGGGCTGGAGCGTCGCGGGGTGCGGGGATGTGCAGGACTCAGGGGCCCATCTGAAGATGTGGGTGGGTGACCCAAATGGCTAGATTATTTCACAGTGATAACCGTGTCGGAGAAGCTGGCAATAACCTCTGCTGCCATGCTCGCATTGTCAAAAGCACTCAGAGAGAGAGAGAGCACTGGGCCAGATCCTTAGCTCAGATCTATGTCCAGGAAATTAAAAGTGAAAATGAACAGGAGAGAAACTACAATATTGTAAAGAACATGATAAGCTACCGGGCCTGTTTGTGCCCCCACATCAGAGCCACCTCCCCGGCCTGATCCTTCCCTTGCTTACACAAGTTGCTAATGTAAAATGGATACATGTGAAATGATCATTCATCTGGTTTCTAGTGATACAGAAAAGACACAATCAGGCTCCGTGGTGGGGTGTACAAACTGGGCAACAAGGGGTTAAGAGATTATTTTGGGCTCAGCCAGCCCTGCCTCAGCACACCTGCAGCAAATGCTCCATCTGCTGGAGGAGTTAAAAGGCTGGGAATTAGCTCATTTGGGTGGTAGAGCTGGAGGTGAGCCTCGCCTCGCCTCGCCTCGCCTCGCCTCGCCTCGCCTCGCCTCGCCTCGCCTCGCCTCGCCTCGCCTCGCCTCGCCTCGCCTCGCCTCCCGACTCTGACACAGCTGCCCAAAGAGGATGCACCCCAGAGACAACTTGAGGGGGAAGTATCCTGTGGAACTTGGACATTGGTAACCCCCTTCACTTATTGTGATTTGGGTTTCCACATCAGGGGAAAGCCTTGGACTAAACTGACCCCAGGGGTGGGGGGACAGAGGAGAGGAAGAGTCCCAGGCAGGCCAGTCTTAAGAAGCCTTGGTTGCCAGACTACTGGTAGCCCAAAGGCTCCTGGGTCAGAGCCCCCATCCTCACAATCCCTGTGGTACCTGTGACCACTAGATCACACTCCCAAAGAGGACTATTACATGTTCCCATTGAAATCAATGGCCAAACTCCCTGAGGATCTGATTCTGATCTTACTTATCACGGTATAAAGCCCCAGTGATGTTGCTGAAGTCAGTGGAGTCATCGTGGTGACTTCAATGGGCCCCAGAGGAGGCTGAAAGTGTCTGTCTTAGCAATATTTAACCACACCCTGTAGCTGAGTACAATAGTGCTGGGGGGGGGGGGGGGGGAGGCATAATTAGCTGTCACAAGGACATAAGAAATACCCAGGTCTGCAAATCTGGAAAGTTCAAGGAGTCACAGAGGAGTTTCTACAGAATTAGCTGTTTTTCTGCAGAACCTAAATTTTCATTCAAAAGTCATTGGTCAAATCACAGAGTGGTGCGTGCCAGCGCTCCCAGCTGGCGGAGGGTCCCTGGCACAGCTCCTGCTGATGTAGTCAGCCTCAGGACTGGGGGAACAACTGTGCTCTGCTAGACCCAGGGATCTGGCCCATTTGACCTAATTCTGAGCTCAGTGACACTGATGTATGTCAGGAGTGACTCCACTCAAGCCACAGAGAGCAGAATTTTACCCTTTTGCCCTAGCTCCCACTAAAATAAATGGCAAAGCTTACATCAGTAGGAGTGGGCAAACTCTATATTCAATACCATCTAGGTGCAGGAAGGGAGCATGACCTATTCTGTAATGCTACTTTGTAATATTACTGTAATCATAACAATGGTTCTCAAAGTGGGGGTTGCGACCTCTCGGGGGGTCGCCGAGTGCCTCCCGAGGGGTCACGAGCCCCTGTGGCTGCTGTGAAGCCGCTGAATTGATTATTTCCGAATTCGGCGGCTTCTCGGCGGACATACCCACTCTCCTGATTTGCCACCGAAATGCTTCCGAAAGTGGAAACAATCACTTCGGCAGATAGTCGGGAGCACTCTGAATGTCTGTCGAAAAGCCGTGGGATGCGGAAGTAATCAATTCGGGGGCTTTTCGGCGGACACACAAGGGTTGCGCTGAGAAGCTACCGGTGAAAAAATGGTTGCAGTTGTCACAAGTTTGAGAACCGCTGTCATAGAATATCAGGATTGGAAGGGACCTCAAGAGGTCATCTAGTCTAATCCCTCCTTAAAGCAGCACCAATCCCCCAATTAAATCATCCATCAGATTTTTGCCCTATGTCCCTAAATGGCCCCTTTAAGGATTGAGCTCAGAGCCCTTGATTTAGAAAGCCAATGCTCAAACCACTGAGATAACCCTCCACCCCATGTGGAAGTGTGGGTCAGATTACTAGTACACTACTCTGACACAGGGCAACTGTTATCTCGGGTTTAAGATGATTTTGCACCATTGGAGCGGCACAAAGCCGCTGGTGTGGACTGGTGAGTCTGGCCCCCCGTGGAGGCAAACTTCAGTGTTTTACTCTGGAAAACCAGCTAAGCATTGGCCAAACCCAAAAATGCAAGCCACGACTTTGCCCATTTGCAGGATGGGTGGTCCTGCCTCTTGCACACACACGGATATTTTTTTTGCCCAGTGCATGGTACATTTTTTTTCATATGCTTTAAAAATTAAATGAATCCTGTACTGATGAGTTGATATTTCCTTGTAACACTTTCTAACCCTTTGCAATTACTGAACAGATAAAGCCATATCTCAATAATAATTATTCACACTACCCCAGCACCTGCCATCCAAGGATCCTGCAGTGATCTACATGCATTAGGACCCTGATCCTCTAAATTCTGAAGCATGTGTGTGTTTATGGGATTGGGGCTTAAATGACAAATGCGGATGTTCTTTATTAAGCAAAATTTCATTGAAATCTGTCAGAGTTTTGTGCAAATGAAAATACCAGGATTTGCCCCCAGTGGTCTGAGTCTTATCTCATTCCACTGAGTTACTCCTGATTTGCAGCAATGTAAGGCGCTGATCCTGCAGCTGGCAGTGTGTGGGCAGATCTCTGCACGCATGAAAAGCCCCACGGAAGTAACGGGAACATCTTCATACAGGCACGGGGGGCTGCCCACAAACAGTAATTTGTTGGATCAGGGCCTAGATGGGAGCAAAATCAAAACTTGACAGTGCATGTTAAGTCTCACAAATCCCTGTGCCCTAGATAATTTTTATTATGGGTGGGAAACTGAGGCACGGAGAGTTTAAGTGATGTGCCCAAGATCCCACAGAGTGAGTTAGTGTCAGCACCAATAGATCCCTGAAGTCCTGGCCACCTGTGCAGTGTCCCTGAGACCCTCAGAATCTCTCAATCCAACTGGCAAAGCATTCACTGTTCTGTAACGGCAGATCGTAACAGGCCCGACACACGCTCCACATTGCTGTCAGAGCAGTTACTTGTCAAGAAGGTTGTGTGAGATATTAAGTGAAAGTTGATAGCACTGGTTGGCATAAGCATTGAGTGTTATTCAAGAAGTTGCATCTATGTGTAAGCAGTGTCAGGATGAGCTCCACCCTGACATCTGGTGGTGAATTGCAGGAATTGCAGTGAGTTTTGGAAAATAACATCTTATTTGCATAGACACACCCACCGCACCTAGCCTGCGCTCTAACAGCCCAAATGGTCACTTTGGCTACCGTGGGACCCCCAGTTTCTCTGGTATTGGGGCAAGAATGATAAAGTGTTGATTAACCTGTTTATGTGAATGAGGGATTGGGACATGTATTTGGCCTTTGGCATGCTGGAGGGACTGGCCATCATCTAGGTACCACTCACTAGCCAAGGGACAGGGGTTCCAAAACCCACTGAATTGAGAGAGGGTGTGGATAGGTTTCTATACCTTGTGGTGAGGGCCTTGTCTGAGTGCCTTACAGGCCTATTGCACCTAGTCTCTCTCCCCTGTGGAATGTTAGAGCTGAGTTTTGCTTCCATTAGGAGTCTAACTTCAGCCCACTGAGCTGAAGTCACTTTGGGTCTGGTGGTGCATCTGCACTAAGCTCCCCCTACTATGAGCTGACATCACTTAAGAGCTGAAAATCACTGAGCATTATCTTAAGTGGGGGGCCCCTCAGCACAGCAGTTCCTGTGTCGGCTAGTAGGGTGGCTAGCGGAGCAACCAGCAGAGCAGTTTGTGGGACAGCTGGTGGAGCAGTGCAGCAAGTGGAGCAGCAGCACCCCACTGAGAGATAGGGCAGTCTGCCTCAGACCTTGTAAGGTACCCGTCACTCTGCCCTCCATTTCCACCCAGCCTGGGAGGTAAGACTCTGCAGAGTAACTTTTGACCAGGGATCCCAGAGACTTTGGGGCTGTTGGACTTTTGGGACTTTGGGTGATTTTTTGGGTTGCTGGACGCCAGGGACTTTGGGGCTGTTGAACTTGTGGAACTTTGGGTGATGTTTGGGTTGCGGGACTCCTGAACCTACAGGAGAGGACACAGCCCAAACTTGCTGGGGAGGGGCAATTTGCTTGCGGGTCGGTGTATGAACCCTAGTTGTGGTGTTTTTCCCAATTTAGTGATGTCATTTACCTCATGTTATTAAAGATCTTCTGACACACCGATCTGTGCTTGCAAGAGGGGAAGTATTGCCTCATGGAGGCACCCAGGGGTGTGTGTAGGATTTTCCCAGGTCACTGGGTGGGGGCTCGAGCCAGTTTGCATTGTATTGTTGAGAGGGAACCCCTATTTACTGAACCCGGCCCTTGTTGCTGTCAATTCTGAAGGGCAGAAGGGTTACATACGTATTAAAATATGTTTAACCCACCTAACCAGGCAGAGTTGATCCATAAATAAATCTTCCCCAGACAAAGGAATGGTGGTTTACCTGTCTGTCTAAACCCTGTGTAAATGAAGCAGGGTATGTCAAACACAATGGGAGGCTGTTTGCATTGAAGGTAAACAGGAGAGATGGATAATACAGGGGATGGATCAATTCATTCCCTCTGGGGCACCTGGCATTGTCCCCTGTCGGAAGACAGGATACTGGGCTAGATGGACTTTTGGTCTGACCCAGTACAGCCGTTCTTATGTTCTAGAGGGCGGGCGAGAAAGCAGCATGGTGTCAAGCAGCTGGAGAGAAGGATCTTGTCTCGGAGTACACGTCACAAGGACACACTTTGAGGTTTGCTGGACTAGAAGAAGGTGGAAGACGAACCCTGTTGGTTATCCATCTGTTAGGGAGAAAAAGGGACAGCGCTTTTAGTGTCCCTGAACACTGAATCCTGGCCCCGGGGCTGGTGGCGCTGAGAGGTTGCTTTAGGTGAGAAGCTTGTCTGAGACAAAGGTTTTATGCTGCTAACGTTATGATGAATCTCTTCGAAGTGTGTTATACTTGTGTTTTGTTTGTACCCATTTCTGTTTCCATGATCCGCACTTTCTATCACTTCTCTAGTTTTGTTAATAAACTTCTCCTTGTTTTCCCATAAGTACAGCTCAGTGCTGTAATATTAAGCAAGGGGAGACTTCTTAGCTCGATCACACAAGCCGGTGTGTAGCAGTAATTGCTGTGAGTGTCCAGAGACAGAGGCTGGATCCTCCAGGGGAATACACTTCCAGGGGGCTTGGGGTGTGGGGTGCCCCACGTGTGACCTGCCAGGCCCAGTAAAGGCTGGTGGAGCTTTGGAGGAGATTGGTTGGGTGGCTGACTGTGAGCTGGGAGGGAACTGGTGCACAGCTTAACACCAGCAGGTCTCAGCTGTGCTCAGGCTGAGAGGTAACCTAGTCCTGAGAAGATGTCCCAGCCCGGCAGATCATTCTCCCTCAGTGCACTGTTGCCACTAACGATGGGTGGGAATGGTTCTGTGACACCTAATAAACCTGCAGACAGGGTGCTACCTGCTCAGCTCATCCGCAGGTAAATTAGCACCCAGGGGGCCAGAACGCTGCCAGGACTAAGAAACAGACTCATTAAACTGGTGATGCAATGCCAGCCCTCAGTTACACTGTGTCGGGAGGGCATCCCTCAATCAAAGGCCTGGTTCTCCTCTCCTCTGGGCTAAGCCTGTACTGCGATTAGGGGGGCGGGCAGTTGATTGTACATCATGAGTAACACTAGCCTAGGTGTGTCTACACGGACGACAGTCACACTTGGACACACCCACAGGCAGCTGCAGATCAGGAGGGACTCCACTGAAAGCAAAGGGGTAAGTGACAGGAGCTTGGACCAGGGCTCCTGAGAGGTGTAAATCAGCATCGTTCCATCGATTTCAATAGCATGACACCGAATGACATCAGCCGAGGATGCGTGCCCTGATTTCAAAACCCCTTGGAGAGGGTGAAGTACCTTTTCCAAACCCTATTCGTTACCCCTTCTCCTCACCGAGCCACCCTCTTCTCCAGAACCAGGCGGGTGATTAGAGGAGGCAAATTCTTTCAGTAGAAGAGACGTTGTTCTAATCAGGTCAGAAATTTGGAACTGACATGATGCTGTTTAAAAAAAGCAATCCTCTGCCTGATTTTTTTTTAAGCGGCTTCTTTTTTTTTTTTTGCTGGCCGTGTGGCGCGATTGCGCTTCGTTAACATAAATAAAAATAATCATCATAATTCATTGCAAAAAATGCAGAAAGGTCACCGAGATATTTTGGGAGACGCTGGTGAATCAAAACAAATTGCATTTTCAGCAGCTGGCATTTCCAGCCCTCCGCACGAGGCAGACGGATAGGCTGGAGGAGGAAATAAATGGAGAGGCAGAAAGATAAATTGAGAGCACGGGAGAGACGGGTTTATGTGTGTTTTCATGTATCATTGTGGTGTGACACGGGGTGAGTTATTGCTGTAATTTAGGCACTGCCCTCTTGCCAGCAGCCCATTCCCAGGACCTGGGAAGTCCGCGTGCCATCAGCTGCACAGCTCCTGTGGACTGCTCGAGCAGAAAGACAGAGGGCTGTGATCTCATAGCGGCTTGGCGGCGTCGAACATGCCCACTGTTATTCAGGCTAGTTGGACTGGGACTGACTACTTTGCTAGTCCATAGCTCCCACTCCACTTTCTGGTGCTTTAAAGAGAGTCACAGACAAGGATTTAACAGCTTCAACCATAGGTCCTGCATCTCCTCTTGCCTGCCAGTGGTGTAAACAGGAGTGACTCCAGGGAAGGCCCTGGGGTTGCCCTGCTGTAAAACAGATAGATGTGAAATGCAATTCAGTTTGAAAAGTCCCCAGCAAAGTCCAAAATCCCACTCATGACTCTGGACTATGTACACGTTCCCAGAATCAACAATAAATGAATGTCATTAATATTAAATAAAGGAAGGCAGTGTGGCTATGGAACGGTCTCCATGTGAGGGGAAATTAGAAAGACTGGGACGTAGAAAAGAGACGACTAAGGGGGGAAGTGAATAGGGAAGTTATTTACCCCCTTTACATAACACAAACCCGGGGTCCTCAATGACATTAATAGGCAGCAGGTATAAGATTCACATAAGGAAGTACTTCCTCACCCAATGCACAGTCAATACATCCAATGCACTGTGGAGCTCATTGCCAGGGGATGTTGTGAAGGCCAAAAGTATAACTGTGTTTTAAAAAGAACTAGATAAATTCATGGAGGACAAGTCTGTCAAAGACTGTTAGCCAAGATGGTCAGGGACACGATCCCAGGCTCTAGGTGTCCCTAAACCTGACTTCCAGAAGCTGGGACTGGTTCACTTGATAAATTGTCCTGTTTTGTCCATTCCCACAGAAGCATTTGGCACCAATCGCTGTCAGAACACAGGGTACTGGGCTAGATGGACCATTGGTCTGGCTATTCTGATGTCTAATGCATAGCGCTTTGGACTGGGACTCAGATGTGGGGTGGTTCTGAGGGGGCTGCGGCCATTTGATCTTTGGGACAGAATGTGGTGGGAGCTTCTTTGCTCTAGACAGTCCAAACCAGACTGGACAAAATTGCTTGTGCTGTAGGTAACAATCGTGACGGGGTCAAGATGGACTGGATGGGCAAATAGCTCTTCTCTACCTCTCATTCTGATGTGCTTCTCAAATGTAGCACTAGCACATCCCCCTGCATTGTATGTTTGGGGTGGGGGTTTAAAGAGATACAGTGGGGAGGTGGAGGTATCTTTTTATGGGACCAACTTCGCTGGTGAGAGAGACAAATGTTTGAGCTCACACCAAGCGCTTCTTCGGGTGAAGCGGGGAGGTGTGGTAGTTACAAGAGTTGTGGATTGGAAGGTTCAGGCAGACAGCCCCGACGAGGCAGGCCACTCCACAGAGGACTACAATTTACAGCGAACCGCTTGTCCGCATGGGAGGAGCAGCAGCAACAGACTTGCTCGCAATGGTCCAGACACTGAGTCTTCAGTCTGGGCCCCAGGCCCCAAGAGCTCTGAATGTGGGGAGCAGAGATTCTGAGGGTGGAAGAGGCATATGCCCCTGGGAAGGAAGTCAAGGCGCCAGCAAACCCTCCTAGTCCTGGCCAGAGCCACATAGAGAACAGTGTGGACAGAAGTCCCAGCAGAGCCTAGCCTTGCTCTAACTCTGCTTGCATTGAAGCCAATGGTAAAATGCCCATTGACGTCAATGGGAGCAGAGTCAGGCCAATGGGGGAGCTTCTGAGCATCCCACACCGAGTACAGTTTGGCTGATGAAACAGCTTGGATTGGTTACTGTATTCGATTGGCTGCAGGACAGTAGTGACATCTGGTAATTCCCTTGTTCTCAAGTAGCTGTGTAACACATGCTCTTAATTCATGTGTGGCGGGGTGACCACCCGCCCCATACCGGAAGGGGCTTGGGAAAGCCCAAAAAGGGGTTTGAAATAGCCCAAGGAGGGGGTTAAGGCTGGGAGCCAGCAGGCTTTTCAGGCCTGATTGGGCATTAGGCCCAGCTGGGTGGCCACGCCCCAAACACAGGCCTGTATAAAGGCTGGGAGGCAGGGGCCTAGAGGGGACAGTCTCCTCTGTATTCAGAGGGACACAGGCCTGACTGCAGGAGCTTGAGCCAGGTACCTGGGTTAGGGCAGAGCTGGGGCAGGGCAGCGGGAGCTGGGCAGGCTCTAGCCAAGAGCCCCAGGTCTTCGGGCCTGACACAAGAACCGGCCCAGGAGTACCAGGGTTGCAGGGAGCATCTCAGGGCTGGAGATAGTGACAGCCGCCAGCCTTCCTTGCCTGTGATGAGAAGCCATGATACTGCAGTCCGCCCCAGTGAGCGGGGGCAAGTGGTGACTGACAGTGGCATGCTCTGAGGCGAGGTGGGGATAGGGGGTAGAGGGTTCCCCCGGGAGGGGAGACCCTCACCCCAAAGGGGGTACTGCAGGGGTGCAGCACCCATAGTCGGAGGGCACTGGGGTCCGGGAGGGACACGGGGCCAGTAAAGGAGCGGGGCATCAACCTGCGGAAGGCGCTTTGGACGCTGAAGGAGCTGATTCCCCAGACGACCAGTGGGAGGCGCCGCAGGGGGGAGTGTCCGCCCTGTTACATCATGGTACCACCACCATTTGCTTGTATCACTCTGTGAGTATGGTAGGTTGTAGAGAAACCCATGATGAGTGGGATCTGGGCCCTATATGTATGGAGGAGACATGAACGAACTTCTCCTACTTCCTGAGGCCTTAACTTAATCCCATTGCCCAAGAGATCTATCTAGAAGTGACAGGCCCACAAGCCATTTCTCCAAAAAAAATGCCGGTACATTTTTCAGTGACTTGGCTGTAATTTGCCTTGTGTCCCCTGTGGATGCCAAAAAGAAATGCAATGTTTTCCCTCCCCTCGCCCCTTTATTCGTGGCATTTCTCACGGCTCAAGTCCAGCAAGAGTGCCTGATTGAGCAGCTAGCCACACTGGTGCACCCCTCTGGGTCACTGGGCCCCAGCCCTGGCGGACCAGGTTCTGGGGTCCTCCCTCCCAGCGGGCTTTCCAATATGGATGATCAAAATGGGACCCAGTGATGACACCGAGGCGTTCCTGGTGATTTTTCAGCAGGTGGCCCTGCAGCCAGATGGCCACCAGAGCACTGAGCCATTCTGTTGGCCCCTTACCTGAGCAGACCTATACAGGTGGCGTACCATGGGCTAGGTGCCCAGGATGCCCTGATATATGAGCAGGTGAAGGTCGCTATCCTAGATCAGACTGGGATCAATCCTGACATACACCTGTTATCACCCAACATGAGAAGTGGGTGGCACCAGACAACAGAGCTACAGCTCTCAGGGTTACAGGACAAGTGATGATATAACCCCACTGCATTGCACCCCAGAACCTGACAGTGTATCCTCAGATTTTATAAGCATACGTGCCACTCCATTATCCAAGTCATTATTGAACATGTTGAATCGTACCAGACCCCTGCAGGATCCCACTAGATGTGTCCTCCTAATTCAACCATTGAGAATTACTCATTGGGTACATTTTTTTCAAACAGTTGGGTACCCAACTTATAGTAATTTCATTTAGACCACATCTCTCCAGTTTGCTTCTGAGAACTCATGTGGGACTGGGTCAAAAGCTTTACTCAAATCAAGATCTATCACCTCTACTACTTCTTTAGTAGCAGGGCCGGCGACAGGAATTTTGGGGCCCCGTACGGAAGACCGTATGGCCCCCCCCGTCTCCCGCCGCCCGCGGCCCCCCCCCCGCCAGTCTCCTGCCGCCTGCGCCCCCCCCCGGCCGATCTCCTGCCGCCCACGGTCCCCCCGGCCAGTCTCCCGCCACCTGCACTCCCCCCCCCCGTCTCCTGCCTCCCGCGGCCCGCCCCGGCCGATCTCCCGCGGCCCCCCCCGGCCGGTCTCCTGCCTCCCGCGCCCCCCCCGGCCGATCTCCCGCCGCCCGAGGGCCCCCCCTCCGCCGGTCTCCTACCTCCCGCGGCCCCCCCCCGGCCGGTCTCCCACGGCCCCCCCTGCCTCCCGCGGCCCCCCCCCGCCGATCTCACGTGCCCCCCCCCCCCGATCTCCTGCCTCCCGCGGCCCCCTCCCCCCCGCCGATCTCCCGCGGCCCCCCCCCCCAGCCGGTCTCCTGCCTCCCGCGCCCCCCCGCCGATCTCCTGCCTCCCGCGGCCCCCCCCCCGGCCGGTCTCCTACCTCCTGCGGGCCCCAACCCCTGCATGTGTTGCGGCCGCGTGGCCGGCCGGGAGAAGCAAAGGGGGGCGGGGCTGGCTGCTGGGAGAAGCAAAGGGGGGCGGGGGAGGCTGCTGGGTGCCGGGGGAGGGTGAGCGCGGCAGCGGCTGCCCGAGCCGCGCCTCGCTCACAGCCCCAGCGACAACGGTTACAGCTGTACCGGTCCCGGACTTCAGGGGGCCCCCCCTGAAGTCCGGGGCCCGGTACAGCTGTAACCGTTGTACCACCCTGTCGCCGGCTCTGTTTAGTAGTACCGTTGGGCTGACATTCACAAGATTGGCCCCACCTGCTCCTCCCCCTCAGACTGGGTATGGAATGGAGTCTGAGCTGGTAGGTGTCCTCAGCAACCACCTGCTAGTTCACCCCCCCGACCTGAGTGGCCCAATCATAGAATTTGAGAGTTGGAAGGGACCTCAGGAGATCATTTAATCCAGGGGTCTCAAACTCAAATGACCATGAGGGCCGCATGAGGACTAGTGCACTGGCCCGAGGGCCGCACCACTAACACACACACATACCCTTGCTGCCCCGGCTCCGCCCCCACTCCACCCCTTCCAAGGGGTCCCACCCCTGCCCCACCTCCTCCTCTGAGCACGCAGCTCCCCAATCCCTCCTGGAAAGCGCTAGGCACCACCAACAGCTGTTTGGCAAACAAAGCAAGAGCATTCTAGGAAGTCCAGAGCTAGAAACACGCGCGGCCCAGCCAGGCAGCAGAGAAGCCTCTGCTTCTGGCCCCTCCCTCCCGCAAACTGCTATGGGGGGGGACGACAGGAAGCTTGGCGGGCCGCAGGGAAGGGCTTCGCGGGCCACATGCGGCCCCCGGGCCGCATGTTTGAGACCCCTGATTTAATCCAACCCACTGCTCAAAGCAGGACCATTCCTTATTTTTGCCCCATATCCCTAAATGCCCCCCTCAAGGATTGAACTCACAAGCCTGCATTTAGCAGGCCAATGCTCAAACCACTGAGCTATCCCTCCCCGATACCCAGCTTCCCCCAATTGTGACTCATGCCACAGTCACATAGGGATGGGACAGCAGTGCTCATGCCCCAGGACCTAAAACAAGAACTTTTTACAGCAGAAAGCTAGGCATCAAGTGAGCGTATGCACCTACAGGTTTAGGTGTCAGCCAAGCAGGAGTTTCCTGGGTCGCAGTGGTGTTGCGCACAGTGGTGTTGCTTTGTGGATCTGCCCCAAGAAACCAAGCGACTTGCCCAAGCTCACAAAATAAGCACGTGGAAGAGCAGGGAATGGACTTCAGAGTGTTTGCATCTTGGCCCAGGCCCTTAAGCACCAGCCCATTGTCAGAGAGCCCTTGTGTGATATTCAGCCTGTGGGAGATAGCAATGGATTCCAGGAAGTTCTCAGGCTTGTCACAAAAGATATGGACAGTTCTGCCAATGGGGGACTCACCGTCAATGAGGTCATTTGAACTTCCCTCCTCTGAAACTCCAGCCAGCCTGTGTGAGTGTTCACCACGTCCCTCTGCCGGCTGGAGTCAGCTCAAGCATGTGTCCCCCTTTTCACTTCCATCAGATGCAAACTGGCAAAGGCTCAAAGCTTCCCTACCACTGTGAAGGCACGTCTTTGGCTCAGGTCATGTTCCCTAGCAGAGGATCCTGAGAGGGCTGGGTAGAGAATGGTTTTTCTGTCTGGCAAATGTTTTTGAGATTTCAAAAAATGTTCTCGTCTTGACTAGGGATAAAAAGTCAAAATCTTGAAAATGTTGGGAAACTGTACACGGTGTGTGTGTGTGTGTGTTTCAGTCAGTCAAAAGGTGTTATTTTAAAGTTATTTCCTATAGATAGCTTTAATTCCTAAATATAGTCATGTCAAACCAAGTGTTTCCATTTTGAAAATGTCAAAAGTTTTGTTTTGACCATTTCAATTGTGGTTTTTTTTTTCAAAATCTTTTCAAGTTGAGAAATTCAGTGAGGTCTGACCCCTTTTAATCAACAGGCATTTTATGACAAAGAATGTTTTTCCCTATGCCTCTTCTAAGTAGTGTTGCTAGTACAACACGGACAGACCCTGGTCGTCAGCAGGCAAGATTGAACCTGGGACCTCTGGAGCTAAATTTATGAGCCAAAAGCTCCACAGCTCTTAGCCAAGAGTGTAGCAGCTGCATTACTCTGTCAGTGGTCTTGGTGTCACTAGCTGGGAATGAGCACCAGACCCAGGAGGTGTGTGGGTTTACACTAGTCACTGTGTTGCTGATCTGGTTCATGGTAATGGACACAGGGAGGGACTTGGGAACAGATCCACCCGAGTAGGAAATCTCTTCCAAGGCTCAGAGGTGCCTAGAATGTTGGGCAAGTCTCGGGGCCAGCAGCAGGAGTGTCCAGAGACCAAGATGAAGGCTGATCCTTACACTTTCATTCCTGCTACTCTTGAAATGCCCAACTCTCCGCATACCCACAGCCCCCCTCGTCTTGCTCATTTCTATTTAACACAGAAACCTGCCTAGCAGATGTCAGAATCTTGCCCAATGTGTTTGTGTGTGTGTGAGCGTAACTTCCATTGGTGTGGCGTTTAGGCAGCCTGCGGCTCCCCTGCTGTCCCACTGCTTGTGTCATCCTTTACCCTGGGCAAAGTGTGCACAAGGTGGGTGCACAAGTATCAGAGCAGATGAGGTGTGTTTTACCCCAGCTTTGCACTGGTGTAAATGACTTCTGTGAGGTGCAGGGCAACAGAGGCGTCTTGGTGTGTGTGCAACACACCTGGCACATCAAAGGTGCACGAGGAAGGAAGCAGCCGACAATCAGCTGCCATGAAAGGGGAAACTAGACTAGCAGCCTCCTCCCTGCTACCTGCTAAGGAGCAGCAGGAAAGGTAAATTACGCTCACTGGGCCGGTTCCTCAGCTGGCATAAATCAGCACAGACTCATTGATTTTGGTGGCACTGCACTGATTGATGCTTAGGACACGTGCCAATGACTGGTGTAAATATGGAGTAACTGGAGCAGCTTCTATGGTGAGCCTCAGAACTTACTCTGGTGTCACTGAGATCAGGATCTGGCTCCAGGGGGTCACCCGGAATGGGGTGTAAGTCTGCAAAATCAGGCTGTACCGCTGTCTGGGGAAGAAGCCTGTCGTCTTCTGGGCCCACTCCTGCTCCGACACCAAGTGCCCTCTAATGCTATTGACTTTGTCTGGATTTATGCCAGAGGAGAATCAGGGCTAGGCAGGGCCACAGGACAGATGGACTGACAGTACTATTGACGCTGATCCAGCGTGCACTGGGATCCCCGGCCCAAAGGGGCTTAGCCCTGGATATGGGTCCGCATGGAACCTCTGGCCCCTACAAGCTCCCCTGTCACTGCTTTCAATGAAACCCCCTCATGCAAATGAGCCTAAATCCCCAACGGGCTCCCACTGTCCCCCATCTCATCCAATCAGATCCCCCGAAACGCAAACCCTGTGACACAGACACCAAGCACGCCACCTTGGAAGGGAGTTGCCATAGTTACTGGTGCCTCGCAGCAGCAGGCTGAGCTCATTAAAATGATTCGACTGGCTACCCTATAATCAATCCGCAGAGGGAGGGAGAAGGGCAGTGGGGAGAAGGGCTGCCAGCCGGGGGATGAGTCCTGCGCGACTGCAGGAGAAGGCGAAGGCCCAGGCCCCAGCCAGGCTTAGGCCAGACGTTCCGAGCTCCATGCTTAGCACTGATCCAGTGCCCCACGCCCAGCTGGGAGGACCCCAGGGCCTGGCCTGCTCCCAAAGGTGAGCATCCTGTGAAGGGTTCCACCCAGACATCCCGGGCACTGCAGCAGTTCTGGGAATGGCCCCAGAGATCCTGAAAATATTAGCCTGAGAGAACCATCCCCTGCCGGAGCAGTCCCCTCTCCCAGCAGCAGCTACCCTCCCTGTGATTCATTTTAGGAGAAAGGGGCCCAAAGTTGTGCACAGCCCTCTCTCACCCACACCCATGTGTGCATCTTGAGCCACTTTCTTCTGAGACGATGGCTTACTGCGACCCTGGGAGGGACCCTGGTTGGGACAGGGAATGCACATGCTGTAGGCCTGGCTCCTCCACAGAAACCCAGACTGGGACTGGCTGAACCAACAGTCTTTTCCCAGCCAAAAAGATCCATTTTTTTTAACCAAAATTTTCTGAAAATCCAGAAACCAAAACCACATTTTTTTGTATGTTAAATTAAAAATCAGTGTTTGGTATGCATGTTCAAGTTTTGGCAGTTCCATTACTATACGCTGTTTTCCCCAAAATGCAACATTTACCAAAGCAAACATTTTGGGTTCGCTTTTTTTCATTGAAAATGTCATGGAAAAGCATGAAACAAACCCAAAGATTTTTCAAAACGTCCTATGCAAAATAATTGACATTTTTCAACCAGCTCTTCCCCAAAGAGAATGCCCCTCTGACCAAAACATTTACTGACTTAAATGGCTAATTTAATTGGGTTTGGTCCTGCTTTGAGTGAGGGGTTGGACTAGATGATCTCCTGAGGTCCCTTCCAACCTTGATATTCTATGATTCTATGAACAGGCAGAGTTCATAGCTGGCTCTGTCTGGGCTCTCCTGTTTAGATGCTTAGAAAACTATAAAGACAACCCAAAGGGGATGAAGGCTCCAGGCTACCAGGTGATGGGAAGACATTGCAAAGTTTGCAGGAGCAGGGCTCACAGGTTGCTGTTGGAGCTGGAGCTGAGTAATTCCCAGCAAGCAGCAAATTCACTGAATTCAGCCTCTCTTTCCACTTGTAGAGCATTTCCAAGGGGATCACAATTCCCTCAAAGGTTTGTTACATGCAGAGATATTTGTTGAATATTTTTATTCTATGGATTGATAGTGACCATCCTATAATGGAGCAGGGTTGTGATTAGTCAAGGGTTTTCTTTTTCACTCACCTTCCTCTTTAGCACGGGATTTGGGTTATTTTCAGGTTTAGAGTAGAGTAAAAGGTGGGCTATCTGTAACCTGAAGTGTTTATACCACGATCTGACTGCATGCCAGCCACAGCCAGAGATGGGTCTATTTCTAACATACAGAGAAGGTTCCAGTTACCAGGTTAGCCGGGTGCTGTTCCACAGCTCAGCCTGACTCAACTTCAGGAGTGGGTGGGTGAGGTTTTGTGACCTACGATGGGCAGGAAGTCAGACTGGATGATCATGATGGTCCCGTCTTGCCTTAAAGTCTATGAGATAAGTCACATGGTGCTCTTTTTGTTCCCTGATTGGATGAGCGAAGAAGTGCTCCCAAAACAAATTCAGGAATGTCATTTGCAACTGGATTTCCATGCACGTTTGTGCCTGGAACTTGGGTGCCTCAAGCGAATACAGAAACCCAACACAAACAGCCCCGTGGCGCTCACTTCACACTCGCAGTGAATGTCCGGAGAGAGGAAGAACATGTAAAACAGATGTAAAGCATCTGATGGAGAAATGTCCTGAGACACAAAGCTTGAATCAAGACCAGTGCTTAAGACTAACTGTGGGTGTTCATAACAGGGAGTGGGGCCGGTTTGGACCCATCTTGAATTTGAGCTGCATGCCTGGAAGGTTGTTTTGGCTTCAGATCACCTTTGGAAAATGCTACAGTGGCGGCTGCTGAGAAATTAAAGACCTGAAATAAAAGCTGCATGCCCCACTGTGTTCTGCAGCAGGGGGAGAACTCTGCACCAAAACATTAAAAATTCTAGAATCAGAGAGGTAGCCGTGTTAGTCTGGAATTGCAGAAGTGACAAAGAGTCCTGTGGCACCTTAAAGACTAACTAAAGTATTGAGGCATAAGCTTTCGTGGGCTAATACCCACTTTGTCAGATGCAAATTCTGTGCACACTATTTTAAAATTCTGTAGATTTTATTTGTCAAAATTACACAATATACTCATGCCAGTTTCAGTTATTTTGGCAATTTATTTAAACTACAGTACAGTAGATGGAGAATGGGAGTGGGGAGCATTGGAGGAAATTCCCAATCCCCCTTTGTATAATAGTAATTTAGCTAGGTTTGAACCTTTATTTCTAATTATTAATTAAAAAATATATGCAGCTATATGCCCAATATTACATCATAGGCAACTGAACAGCAAGTGAGGTCTGGGGAATCAAGCTCACAATTTATATTGGCTACTGACCATCTCCAGAAAAGTCAGTAGTAAACTGGCCTGACAGGAAAATTTTTCCATCCAAAACTTTCAACCAGTTCTAACATGCCAAAGCCCTGCCCCTCCACAACTGGTGTGCCACAATAGCGAGCCAAAGGGACAGTCTCACTCACTTGCAAACTCACTCAGCTCCGCCCCCAGCCGTGATTGATGTCTCTGCATGCACGGATGCCCAGCCGCCACACCCCTCCTTGCCCCCCACCCCGGTGCTGATTTATGTTTATACCGGTGGCTCGGGAAGGGGGAAGGGTGAGTAACCATTCTTCCAGCTTTCCTCTGCTTTCCCTTACTTCCCCCCAGAAGTCATTTTTCTGCAGGGAAGCAAAGAAATCTGCAGAAATGAGCCAGCAGCAAAGAAATCTGCAGAAATGAGCCAGCAGGATGCTGTGATGGATCCCCCCCGGGTTATTAACGTTCGCCAGGAGTGGGATTTTTGCTATTGGCTTTTATAAGGCATGAATGTAAAATGCCCCAGGTTCAAAGATTCCAAAGCAGAAGCCCTGATAAACTTTTCCTCCTACAGGGCGTGGGGAATAGAGATTGAAAGTGCCCCGGCAGGAGTTGGCCTTATCCAGGCCTTGCATATGAGTGAGAATCACGGCCAGCAGGCAGGGGGTGCAGCGGGACCAGGCGATGCACCACGGGCAGTCATTGACACCAGTGCGACGTGAGTGCACACTACTATTCAGGTGCTGATGGCTGTGCACGGTGCAGGGCACTGGAGAAGCAGAGCCCCGGCATCTTGACTGAGTCAGCCAGAGCTCCTTATGAGTATTACCGAGGCACACGCTCCTGATCCTCAGCTCCGCAAGACGTGGGACCAGATCCTGAACAGGTGCCCATCCAAAGAGCATCAGAGTCAAAGCTGAGCACAAGGAGAGAGCTCCCTCTGCCTTGACTCCACCCAGCCCTGAGCCCTTCCAGGCAGCTGGCTCTCACATGGGAGGAGCATTGCCCGGCTGTGAGGGGACTGGCATGGTTACCTGTGCTGGGCTTAGCCGTGGCCTGTTCCACTGCACAGCCTGGAATGAATTCCCTCCAACCCAGGGCACTCAGTCCATTTCAGCTGCTGTCCAGAATCTTTTTGAATGGGAAGCATCAAGCTGATCACGTTAGCTAAAAAAGCCTCCCAGTGCTGTGAAGGGCGGAAATCAGCACTGGGTGAACCAGGGGGGCTGGGGCAGGCAAACAGAGACGTGGGGCTGGACACATAACTGAACACGTCTTAAAAGGTCTGGCTCTCACGCTGCTCGGCCCTGCCATCAGTCCTAGCACAAGTTAAACCTCCATGGAGTCTTTTCCCCAGCCAGTAGTTCTCACCGGCTCCAAACAGACCAAGAGACTGCAAAGAGCAGATCCCTGGGCCACCTGACCCAGGCTGGCCTATGAACTGCAGCTCTGGGTTGTGTCCAGGCAACATCTGACACCTGCCATTTAGGTGCAGCTTGGCTCAGGGAAAGGTTCAGAGCAGAGATACCTTCGGGCTCAGCAGAACCAGACCCGCTCTCGTTTCCACGGGGACACGTTCCTCCCTGCACGGGTGCTAAAAGGGTGCTGGGCTAGAAGAGAAGCAGGCTCTGAGGATTTGGGGGGGACACACCCCACCACAGATGCTTAGATTGGTGCTGTTTCATCTGTGACTTTTCTCCCCAGTTAATTAGCGGATGTGGATACCCCTGTATAATTTTATCCGATGGTCAGCAAGCCCTGACCCAGATAGCAGCAGCGGGAGGGTGGGGAGAGGCACAGAATTTAGCAGCAGTGTATGAGGAGGTGTGTCTGGGGCTGCGGGGCAGAAAGCTGGAGTGTGATGGGGGGGAAGCTAAGCGAGCCTGAGGCCAGCTCCTGGCTCCCCCTCCCTCCCCTTTCCCTGCTGCCTCTAGTTGTCACCTGCACAACCCGACTGCTCCTTCCCCCTTTGGCTCTGGCATGGGGAGCAGTGAGAGGGCAGTAGTGGACCTCCTGCTCAGTTCACACCACTACCGCTGTTCCTGAAGACCCATAGGTTGTGCCATATTTCCCTCGGCTGCAGGAACACATGCCTGGGGATGCCCTGGTGTGGCTCACACAAGATACCAGACACGGGGCCAGCCGGCCTGCTGGTGGCTGCATCCCGTCCTGCTGGCTCAGCTCTCTCCCACCTCCACCCCAGGCCAAGCTTCTGTCCTCCTTACTGCAAAGGATTCCCCGCTGCAGTCAGACCCTCTCAGAGGTCCAGAGAGGCCCAGGACATTTCCAGCTTTTAGGCCCCTCCCATAATAAAAATAAAAAATGACGACGCATTAAAACAAAATAAGAGACCAAAAAAAGTGAGACGTAATTTGAATTTTTTAAATTTAACAAATGCTTTTCTAGTCTTGTTTTGTGCAAATGCACTAATTAAAGAGGGAAAATCTAGCTGTTGTGCCATGTCACAGTTGATATTAAGCATGGCGAGCCCATTCAAGCGCTCTTGTCCCATAGCTGAATGATGATAATTCTTTACCTGCTTCAATACATTGAAGGTGCATTCACTGGAAGCCACGGATGCAAGCAAACTGAGAAAAATACACAATGCAATTGTGAGATTAGGAGACACCCCAGAGAGTCCAAGTTTGAGTATTTTGGGAAGGAATTCCTTTGGCTTACAATCCAATTTAAAGTTTGTGGAATATATTCATTTATATGGAGATATACCTATCTTATAGAACTAGAAAGGTCATCAAGTCCAGTCCCCTGCCTACACTAGCAGGACCAAGTACTATCCCCTAACAGACTTTTTGCCCCAGATCCCTAAATGGCCCCCTCAAGAATTGAGCTCACAACGCTAGGCTTAGCAGACTAATGCTCAAACCACTGAGCTATCCTCCCGGGCTTCAGGTATTACCTGACCTCCCTCCCCCACCTGGGGTCAGGTTACAGCTTCCAGGGATGCCTCCCAGTGAGGGGAGGGCGTTGCCTCCTTGCTTCCAGCCTTAGCCCCTATCCCTTCACATAGACACTTAAGGAATGCATAGGGGAAACCGAGGCACACACACACAGTACTCCCACTTCGTCACACATCTCCCTTCTTCGAGAACGAACTGAGCAATGGTCACTTTAGCCAGTGACCTGGGGAAGTTCGATCTCACCGATGCTTCATGGGTGCCCCATTATTTTTCCCACTCCTTGGTAGGAGTCAAACCAGGCCCTGGATTAGCGCCTCCCTCGGGGCACAGAGAGCCCTCTGTCACCCTTGTTCCCAGACCACCTTGTCTGGGTCACTCTCCTTCCCTCGCTCTGAAATTGGGGCAGCTAGGTAGCTAACCTGGGGTACAACCCGCCGGTGGTACCCCGCTATCTTGAGAGAGGCCTGGAGACTGGCCAATCTTTGATTCTCTCCACCTCTTGCTGAACAATTACCAGGCTGTGAGCTCTTTCCGGTTTGCAAGGGGGGAAGGGAACATCTCTGTCCCACTCCGCCCTAGGGCTTTGCTAACAGGCAGGCAGGTATTCTGCTCCCCCCTGCCAGTCAGGTCAGTTGCATTTCAATGACCATCTTCCATAATTTCCATAATTTCATTTCAATGACCATCTTCCATAATTTCCATAATTTACAGAGGATGACTTATGTCACTGAGATCTTTTGAGCTTTCCTTGTACTGTTGCTGAAAGTGTTCAGCTGCAGAAAGTAGATCTTATTATTCAGCCTGTTGAACTACCAAAGAACCCCCAAAAGAGTACAAATTGGTCACAGTGACTCAAATTGACGTGTAAGACCTGATTGAATAGAGTTAAAGATGACAAGGAAGACACTGACCTAAAATACTGCTTGGCAGCGGATTCAGTAGGTAAATTGCAATTGGAGATCTCAGATGAAATGCCAATATTCTGGGCTACTAATTTAGACTCAGGATTGCATCCCCTTGTTTACAAATCTGTTGAATGTCTTAAGACTTCACTGTTGTTTCATCTGTTGAATGTGATAAGACTTTCACTGTTATCCCACTCAACATCAAGTGTAGCCCTGCGTGCTTCCATTACCAGATTAGTTTGGAGGATCATTGTAAATAGCTTCATCCATAAAGATGACATCAAAATGCATTCAAATCTGAACATGTGCTTCTGAATAGACTGACGTTCAGTTTGAGCCTGTGCAGGGAGACTGAGAGATTCAAGCTCATTTAAAGCCTTTCTCTCTACATTCAAATGCTGCGCAACTGGTGGAACACCATCAATCCATGCAGACCATCTAGTTTTGGACATCCCATGCAGTGAAACAGGAAGATATTGCTTCAGATTTTCCCACCTTTGTGGACCGCTATGGAAGAGACTGTACATTTGCTGAACAGTTCCAAAGTAAATAATTGGCTCCTTGCATGATTCAGCAAAGTTCACACCTACAAGGTTTCGTGTGAGGTTTCCACAGCAGGAGAAAATAGTTTGAATTATCCTCAAGCAGAACTGCTTGTACACCTTTGTACTTCACAGCCATATTAGATCCATTGTCATAGACTTGACCAATGCAGACTTGAAAATCGAACTTAAAACCTGCTAGAATTGCTAGTACTCAACCAGCTTTTCCATGTTTTCCTCATGAAATTATCAAACAAAATAAACCTTTCTTCAACTGAAAATTTTGAGCTGTCTACAATCTTGACATATCGAGTAACCATAGAAGTCTGTTCCTCACCAGTGATTGAAAAATACTTGGCATTGGGAATCTCATCAAGAATTGTTTGTGCGAATGACCCATGTAGCTCAATAAACTCGTTTTGTAGGCGTGTGGAGAGGTAATGGACTTGCATGCGCTTTTGACTCTCTTGCGATTCTCAAACACACATAACATGCTCTGATAAAAGGGGGTCATATTTGCTGAGGAGCTCAACTAGGCCTAGAAAGTTTCCATTTGCACGATCACCAATATGTTGACTGGAACCAAAGAATGCCAGAAAGAAAAAGGATGACATTCAGGATGCGTTCAAGAAGTTTTTATCCAGTTATTAGTTTCTGTAGAGAGGTCGAGCACCCATAGGAAAGGGGGGAAGTTGACGCCTATGCCTGTTGCAGTTGTGGAGTTTTCATTATCTGTAGCACTGTTTGTTGGGTAAGGTGTGTTTTCCAGTGGTTTGAGAAATGAAGCTGTGTTCTAAGCTATCACCTAAAATCTGGGCTGTAGTCTTCCGTGGGGGCCAGCAGATCTGGTAATTCTATGGCGGTTCTGTGGATAAGAGGTGGGTGCTACCAGGAACACTCAGAGGAGCTGGAGTTGGTGTGTGCCCATTGCTAATCTTCCCAGAGAGAGCAATGCCACGGTCTGTGCATCCTTCTCCCTCTCCCAAGACCCAGAAGGACTTTTTCTTAGCTACCCCCTCCTTAGCCGCTTGAGGAGCTCACAGCCACTGGAGAGGTCCAGAAAGGCTTCATCATCCACTGCAATAAGAGCAGCAAGTGGGGAAGGGGACGGTTTGCTCCTGGCCCTTGGAAGAAATTAACAGAAGAATGATGCAGCAGGGAGCAGCGAGTGCCAAGACCTTGCTGCTCTATTTGTGTCACAGGCACTAACCCGGCACAAGATTCCTAGGCAAGAGAGGAAACCACCCCCAGGTCCTTGTCAGGGAGAACTGAGCTCCCACCTACTTCTCCTGGAAAGCAGGTAGTACTCTCTAGGCTGGGAGATTGGCTGAAGCCCAGTGCTAACGCTGTTATGCTAACACATCCCTCCCCACAATGAAAGAAGCTCCATCAGTAGAAGCCTTGGGCAGCCCCGTCCCAGAACTGGCTGCCCACCCTCAGAATTATACTCCCAAGATGGGATAAGTGACCATTAATTGCACCAGGCACTCGGTTCAGATGCCATACTCAGAATTCACTTGAGAGCCATACCAAACGCTCTCCACTCTGCACTATCCAGCCATGCCCCAATGCAGGCCCTTGGATCTACCCTCTAGCCAAGGTGTTGGTAAAGTGCCACTCAGGGGAAGAGCTGACCCCTGCGAAAGGAAACCCAAGCCAACCAAACTCAACAGCTTCACTGAGTCCAGGACCTGAACCCATGCTATAGCAAAGAGCCCTGAGCTTCAGCCACAAGAGCTTTAGTCACATGAGCTTCAGTCACGAGAGCTTTAGTCACAAGAGCTTCAGTCATGAGAGCTTCAGCCACGAGAGCTTTAGTCACGAGAGCTTTAGTCACGAGAGGTTCAACCACGAGAGCTTCAGCCACGAGAGCTTTAGTCACGAGAGCTTCAGTCACGAGAGCTTCAGTCACGAGAGCTTCAGTCACGAGAGCAAGGGGTTCTCAACCTTTTTCTTTCTGAGCTCCCCGCAACATGCTGTAAAAACTCCATTGCCCGTTGTCACGGAGCGCCCGGGCGATGGTCTGGAACCGCTCCCTAGGAAGCCAGACCGGACTCCGGGTGGAGGGCCCCTTCTCCGTACACAGCCTGTGTCCCAGGCCAGGAGCTTCAGGGGTACCCACTTCCACCTTCCTGGGTCTGTCCTCGGAGCATTCAGCACCTTCTGCCCCTCCGTGTGCTTCCCCCAGCAAGCCCGCCTGGGCGGGGTCCTGGGGGAGCCCATGGGTTCTGCACCCCAAATCCACAGTCAAACGTGACTCTCAGCCAGCCAGCAGAATAGACGGTTTATTTGAGATGTCAGGAACACCATCCAACTCACAGCTTCTCAGTCCAAACAGGGTCCATTCAGTTAGGCCTTTCTGGGGTGTGCCAGGAGGTGAGACCCAGATTCTGGGCTCCTGCTTCTCCCCCAGGTTTACTCAATGACTTTCATCTGGTCCAACACAGACCATGCAGCAAAAGAGCGTGAGCCCTCCGCTGGATCCATTTCGGGCCCAAGAGGGAGAAGATGGCTTCTCTCCCCTCTCCAGCTAGACCCAGACCCAGCCTGACTCAAACCCCCTCTAGCCACTTCCTGCTCCTTTGTCTCTTTGTCTGGTTTCCCGGGCTTCAGGTATTACCTGACCTCCCTCCCCCACCTGGGGTCAGGTTACAGCTTCCAGGGATGCCTCCCAGTGAGGGGAGGGCGTTGCCTCCTTGCTTCCAGCCTTAGCCCCTATCCCTTCACATAGACACTTAAGGAATGCATAGGGGAAACCGAGGCACACACACACAGTACTCCCACTTCGTCACACCCACCTGTCCTGCAACAACTGTTTTTCTGCATATAAAAGCCAGGGCCGATGTTAGGGGTCAGGAAGAAGGGTGATTGCCTGGGGTCCTGTGACGCATGGGGCCCTGTGAAGCTAAATTGCTCAGGCTTTGGCTTCAGCCCCATGTGATCGGGCTTCAGCTTTCTGCCCTGGGCCCCATTAAGTCTAATGCCAGCCCTGCTTGGCGCCCCCCTGAAACCTGATCATGGTCCCCCAGGGGGCCCTTTACTCCTGGTTGAGAAACAAACCAATGAGTCTGTCTTGTTCAGGTTGCACTGAGCCAAGAGCCCCTGTGGGGTGCATCACTGTCAGTGCTCATCTGGATTTAGGAGTGGTGGTATTATTGTAAACAGAGTCCAAATGAATTCTCCCCTGACAGCTAACTGGGACAGGAAGAGACTTCAGGAGTAAATTGTATTTACATGAACCCACCTACTCTGCTTAGATATCCGGCAGATAGTGCAGTGCTGCTCAAAGTGATCAAGTTTGGCTGGTGTTGGGTTACAAATCATTTCAGCACCAAATGCAGGGGCAGTGAAATGTTGTCATCAATGTTGTTGCCTTTATTGTATGAATAAAGGGGAGCAGAACTGTGCTGAACCTGTCCCAAATGAGGGGCTCACCCTCAGTTAAAAGGACCTCATTAAACTAAGGGCTGGCATGCCAGAGCCCTATGAAAGTAAGAAAGAAGGAGGTCTTTTGGGTTGGTAACTGTCAAATTGCATAAACCCAAGCACCTTGTTCTGTGTTCTGCTACTTATTCTCCAGGCGCGTCCCCCCCCCCAGTCACTCTAGCTCTCCTTTTTCCATCACCTGCTCTCCCCAAATCTCACTCACTACCGGGCTGGGGGCTCATGGGCACTGAGAAGCTCAGAGTGTAGAAGAGAGCTCTGGGCTAGGTAGGAGGTTTGGGTGCAGGAGGGGGTTTGGGTTTGGAGTGTGAGAGAGGGTGCAGGCTTTGGGAGGGACTGAGGGTGTAGGAGGGGGCTTAGGGTTGGGATGTGGGAGGAGGTTCAGGATGCAGGCTCTAGTCAGGCAGCACTTACCTCAGGTGGCTCCCGGAAGCTGTAGCATGTCCAACAGTGGTTCCTAGGTGGCCAGGCAGCTCTGCATAGTGCCCCTCCCTACAACATATGCACCACTCCTGCAGCTCCCATTGGCTACGATTCCCCATTCCTGGCAAATGGGAGCTGCAGAGTTGGTGCTGGGAGTGGGGGGCAGCACATAGAGGCCCCCTGGCCATGCATCCTCCTAGGACCTGCTGCCGGACATGTCACCACTTCCGGGAGTGGCATGGAGCCAGGGCAGGTTGGGAGCCTGCCTTAGCCCCACTGCGCCGCTGGACTTTCAGTGGCCTAAAATCTCCCAGATTGGCTTCAGTAGCCACCGGGAGATTGAGCTAGATTCCGGGAGACTGCTGGGCAAACGTGGGAACCCTACAGGTGTCCCAGCCAGGAGGTGTGGACTCTCCCCTAAGGCTCCCCAATCTGGAAGGACCTGTTCCTCCCCACTGTTCAGAGACAGAGCTAAACAGGCTGCACTAGGAGCCTTTGTTATTTTAAGAGCTTAAATGAGAGCTGACATCCCTTGTGGTGGGAGAGCGTTTCTGCCCAGCCTGCTAAAAGCTGAAGATCACTAAGAGCTGACAGTCACTAAGAGTCTGTCCTGCAGAGGTCACAGCAGAGAGGCAGATAGCAGCGGAAGGTAACTGACAGTCAGCTGGCGGGAACAGTGAGCAAAAGAAGCAGCTGGCGGGGCGGCCAGCAGAAAGGCACCATAGCTGGCCGGGCAGCTGGCCAGAGCAAGTGTTCAGATGGTGAAGCAAGCAAGGTGCCTTCTTCCCCAGGTGAATGCACACAGGTGAACGCACACAGGTGAACGCACACAGGTGCACCTTTGAATCCTCGATCCTCACTGACCAAGGACAACCACTCTGAGTGGGGTTTGATGTGGGGACAGAAAGGGGCACAGAAAAGGAACTTTTGGTTCTCGACCTCAGGAAATTGAGGCGGAAGGCACTGCCCCATGCACTTTGGGGTTAAAATGTCCCGCTCACAGTTTTGTGATTCTGAATCCTGCTTGCGGCATTTTCCCTATTTCATGTCAGGTGACTTCCCTCCTTTCACTAAAAGTTTCTTTTCTCCACTCAGACTCTGTGCTTGCAGATGGGGAAGTGTTGCCTTTCAGAGGCACCCAGGGTAGGGTGTAATTTTCCCAGGTTACTGGGTGGGGGCTCGAGCTGGTTCTTTGTTGTATGGTTGAAAAGGAACCCCCAGATCCTCAGCCCTGGTTGCTGTCGGCTCCACATGGCACCAAGGGTTACAAAATCGAACACAAAACTCACTCGGTTTTAAAACTCAGATACTTGGAATGTTGAGCCTTTTAGCCATTTGGGGATTTTTTGGTGGTTGTTTTATCTTTCACCCTCCTTCTTAATCCATCTCCTTGTGGTTAAGAATGGTGCCCTTTTCAGGTGCCTATTTATCTGATTGGTTCAAATTTAAGCCTGATCTACCTAGCAACAGTAAAGGCGGGAAGGAGTCATCTGACTTCCAGTTATTCTGCCTAGTGACAGAGTCTATATAAGAGGGTTTCATACTCTGTCAAGTGCTGTCCACACAGGAGGCAGCCCGTGTTCAGTTCAACCTATGTTTGTGCTCAGTCATGCCTGGGGTGACCAGATATCCCGATGCTCCTATTACTCCCCACCCCCTGTCCGGATTTTTCACATTTGCCGTCTGGTCACCCTAGTCATGTGAGGAAGAGGAGGATCAAACAGAACCCCTGTGCTTACCTGACTGTCCATGGTCGGGGAGGATCTCCCGTTCAATCTCAAGTTCCTGATTCCAGTAGCTGTCCTCAAGGTCCCTACCTGAGATACCTGAGAAGCAAGATGAACAAGAGTATCATGAGCCATCTACACCTGTGCCCCTGTTACTCCTAGAGACTGAGTAACATTGACATTTTATTTGTTTTGTGCCCATATTGGCTAGGGGTTGGGTCTGGGCTCCAAGTCCACTGCACTTGGAAACCACCGAGTTGTTTTCTACTTAATCTGCTTCATGCTCTTTTATTCTGGTTTAATGTTTTATTCCCCTTTCCCCTATATTATGTTACTTACCCTTTAATTAAACCCGCCTGCCTGTTTTCACCTTTTAAAACAACTAAGTTTCATTTGACCTGCGACTAATTGGTGATAGACCCTACAAGGGAATCAATCCTTTTTGGGAGGTAAGGTCCTTAAATCAATTCTACCAGTCTCTTCTGGTAACAAGAAGATGTCTGGCAGCCAGCGCTGAAATACTTGCATTGTTGGGATGGAGGATGGATGGCCGTGAGCTTGGGGAGGCTATTTGCAAACTGGATGATCAGAAGGACAGTCAGTGGCTTAGCCATGGGAGAAAACTTTACCCCACAACAGTCCAGAAAGAGCAAAAGGTACATACAGACATCGGAGGAGGGGAGGTTCAGGTTTAACTCTGTGGAATTCAGAGGCTTTGGCATGTCATGTATTATGGTGGTGGGGCTGGTTGGGGGAGGAAAAGCTTTAGCAGAACCTGGTAGAGTTCTGGGTGGCTGTAAACTCTCCTCAAGGCATTTAACCCCAAACCAGAGAGAGACAAAGCAAGCTACTCCCTAGGGCAGCGAGGTCTGACTCAGCCTACAGTAAATCGGGGTACCTGTCTGCTGACTAACTCTGCTTGCCTGCTTCCCTACAGAGAACAGCTCTCTGCAAGCAGGACCAGGAAAACTCCTGAGAATGTCAAAGGTAACAAAGAGTCCTGTGGCACCTTAAAGACTAACTAAAGTATTGGAGCATAAGCTTTCGTGGGCTAATACCCACTTCGTAGCCCACGAAAGCTTATGCTCCAATACTTTAGTTAGTCTTTAAGGTGCCACAGGACTCTTTGTTACCTCTGCTATTCCAGACTAACACGGCTACCTCTCTGATTCTTGAGAATGTCAAGTGATTGATCACAGTTATAACACAGTTTTCAATATACCATACCCAATAATGGCACCTCAGAGTGGGCGAGATTTAACAGGATGCTCCTGTGGGGCCTGTAGGGAAATCCACTCCTTCCCCATGCACACAGAGAGGGCCAGTTTTTGGTTCCTAAAGCTGCTACAGACTTTTGAATCCCCAAATCAGCTTCACTAGGTAACACACAGCTGAAACAAAGATGGGTCCCCTTTGGCACTCATAACAGCTGCAGTGATTAAAGGGGAAAGTGACAGAGTCAAAAGCAGGTGCAAGAAGGGACCATCCCCGTGGACTGGTAGGGAAAACAAGGAGTCCCACCCACAGCTGGTCAGGAATTTTTTGACAGATGTTTTTTCTTCAGAAAATGCCAATTCATCAAAGCCAAAAGTGTTTGCAGGAAAAGGAACTTCCTGGTTTGGAAAAGAAGTTTTGAGGTTGTTGAAGTGCTCTGGTTTGATGTATTCAGAATGAAAACAAAGTTCCACTTTCTGGCTTGAAATGACATTGTTCTGACATTTAATTTCTAGTACAGAATCAAGACAAAGGATTTGATTGACCATATCCATTTTTTAAATTTTATATTTGGTTTGCAAAAATTTCAGCTGGGCTTTTCCTGAAATTCTGGGAAAATGGATACAGTCCAGTTAACTCAGAATTCCCTTCTTCAGTGTGATGGGAGGATTTTTGGCCAGTCAAACACTAAGCTGGGAAGTATGTTGCTCTGGAGTTTTGTTATGAACAGGTGTGCTTTGAGCTCAGTCAGAATTCTGATTGGTTGAGGGACTGTCACTCAAAGGGTAACCACTGTGACTCCCCACCTTCTGAGGTGAGGATGTCCAATGGTTATGATCTGATTGACTGGCAATGTTGTACCTGAGTGCCATGTGCACCAGCCGGGTTCTGGGAAGGCTGCTACAGGAGTTCTATAGGGCAGTGGTTGAAGCTGAGCTGAGTTCTGCATGTGAAGCAGAATTCAGCCTTGGGAGCCATAACTTTCCCCATGGAAAGCTGAGCGTGGGCTTCTGCCACACAACTTTCTCCAGGTTTGGCCAAGTTTCCAGGAGGACTCTAACCATGGAGCTCATGGGTGGAAGCTGATGCTAGATTCATGATTCAGAACTCAAGCTAGCTGTGGAAGGGTGGTCTAGTCACAGACCTTGGTTTAGTTCCCTCCTCCACCCCAAACGGGTTTATGTCAAGGAGTCTTTCTGCGCATCAATTTCCTACCTGCGGGGATGAACACTTTATGGCTTGTGAGATGCTCTGATAGTACCAGGTAATGGGGCTATATAAGTGTCACAGGTAAAGATAAACTCAGGCTGGAAGTTAGGTGCAGATAGGTAATTAGGTGATTAACCATCAACCAATCCACCAGCCGGTGGAGGGCAAGGGATTCTCCAGTCCCTGGAATCTGTAAAGCAAGACTGGAAAAGACCCTTACAAGTTATGGGGCTGGAGTCACTGGCCTGTGCTCTGCCGGCTGTCAGACTAGATGAGCCCAGTGGTCTCTTCTGACCCTACAATCTGATCAATTGAGCATTGAGCTATGTGGGGAAAATCCCACATTTCTGCCCTGCTCCCCTGTAAATGGGACGATAGCTGCCCCCTGCAGCAGGGGCTTGAGGCCCTGCTTACGAAGCATTATGGCAGGCACAGGACTGTCCCCTGTAGTCCATGGGCAAACTGGGGTTAGTACACACACCCTTTGCGTTGCCACTCAGGGCCTTTCTGCCCAGACTAGATGGTCTGTGACTGGTGTCTGCCTTCTCCCCTCTCCCACCCATTTGCCCACGGTCGGAGTGTCACATGAGATGTATGATGCTGAGCAGGTGCGGATCCTTCCTTTCTTGCTCTCTCCACTACATGTCACTCTGGCCATGTGTGACACTCAGCAGGCAGCTATGTCTCCTAATCCGCCCCCATCCCAGAGCACTTCCTGCTCCGGGGAGGAGGCACAGAGCTGGGGGAACTGGCTCAGCCCTCTGGCAGAGGCCTCCTGCTGTGATGTTAGCTGGTTTATGACCCTTCTACTCCATCATAGCCAAAGTAAGGGAGCCATAGGCCAGCTTCCAATCCAGCTCCCAATCCAGCTCCCAATCCTGAGCCTTTCTGGGCTCCCAAATACAAACCTGCCACTTGATTTTCACAGAACCTCACTAATCTGTGCGGCCATAATCCACCCAGGTTATAATTCATGCCAGACAAACTCTCTTTTCCCCAGGTCTGCAGGCAGAGAGGGCAGTCACGGGGTCTCTCTTGTTAGTGAGACATCGTTGTTCCCGACAAAAACACTGCAGTGCATCCATCAGCCCATTACGGAGAATTGCTGAAAATAACCGGCTCCCTGTCATCAAATCAGTGAGCGAGCCCCGTTCTGTGAGGAACCATCCATGCTTTTTCCTTTTTCCTTTCTCATAATGTTTATTTACTCACTAATTCCCAAAGACTTAGTCCTTCACCATGGGTCTCATAGGCACTAATAGGAATTGGCAAGATTGGATGAACCAAGAGACACTTCATCCCCTTTGGAGACTGGGTATATAGACAGATAGATGTTTTTCTAAGGATATGTAAGTCTGGCTGCCTGGAAAATGCCAGCATCCTAAGGGTTAATGAAGTCCTTCCCACTCTATCTGCATTCCCTTCCCTTTGTTGTCAGTTCACACACACATACCAGCAACTGAAGCTGCTTCATCTGTTGATTCTGCTTCCCCCTAGTGGACTTCATGGTTTTCCTGTAAAAAAACCCCTTTCAAATCTTTCCCTGGTTTGCCCTTATTTTAGCCTTTCCTAGCTGCTTCCAAGGTGCTCCGAATACCAGGCTTCTGAGCGCAAGACAGACATGCACAACGAGATGCTTGAGGACAGTCCGTGACACCTGGAAATTTGGGGCTGATGGTGCGATCTCACTGTAATTCCTTAGCTGCTGACACTAGAGCAACTCAAGAGTAACTCTCTTGTCAATCTTTTGTGGCTTCCCACCACTGGAGTTTCTTGTTAAATTCAGGTCCTGGAAGACATGCCACATGATCAGATCTTGCAATTTTGTTACATGATAAAAATGAAATTACAACATTCATAGAGCCATAGATTCCCAGGCCAGAAGGAAGAATTGTGATCATCTAGTCCAGCCGTGTCCAATAGAAATTCGATGCTAGCCACACTGCTAGCCATACTTGTGGTTTTGAATTTTTCTTATTAGCTACATTATAAAAAACCCACATGCATTAGCCACAATTCAATAGCCCATTAACCACATGTGGCTCGTGACGAAAGTATTGGACACCGCTGATGTAGTCTGACCTCCTGTAAAACAAACCATTGATGTCTCTTAGGGGACATGGAAAATGTTTTGCTCTCTGGTGCGGTGAAAGATTTTTAGGGTGCCCCTCCCCAAAAAAGGCTGGCTTTGTATGCATCCTGGCCCCCCTAAGTGGCTGTATTTTTGATTGGGAATTCCCTGAGATAGGTTCCCCTCAACCTGTTTAACATCCAAAAGCCAAAAAGACAGTAAGATAAGGAACGGACCTTCAGTGTTAGCCGAGGGCCCTAACCACAAGCCCAGCCTGCCTCTGTGGAAGTCTTGCTCTGTTGGATTTTAGTGCCAGGGCAACACTGGTTTCCCTGTGACAGTCAGAGGTCAGGTAAAACCAGCCATGAGCTTCCCAAGCCACAGGACTCCAGTAGTTCTCATTGTTCCCCACTGTTTTTGGAAGCTGAAGTTGTAAACGTTGAAAATGATGAGTTTCTATAGGCTAAAAATCTTGCTTGTAGGAAAAGATCTCTGGGGTGCTGGGTTCTGGGAATTTCATTGTCAGCAATCTGTAAATGACTCTCCCAATGACACAGGAAACATGCCAGGCTATTGGTATCTGGACCTGAATTCACTGGAGAGATTCAAAATTCCCCCCTGCCTGGAAGTTCCCATGTCCCCGACTATCTCCTGGGAAACATGATTCAAATTCAAAAATCCCTCCTGCCTATCCCAGACTATCTCCTGGGAAACGTGTTCACGAAGAACTATGTCTGAAATCATGAACAGGGAAAGCGCCGTGGTTGTGGGTTGTGCACTGTCATGCTGGGTGACTTTTGCTTTCCAGAGAAAGAAAGATCAAGTTGCCAGGAGAGAGCGAGAAGGAAAGATGGGCTTCCCACTCGCACCCCAGCCACTTTGAAGTAGCTCAGTGGGTGTGTTTCTGCAGACAAGCTAATTTAACCCCTAATGGTGCATGGCCTAGAAAACAGCCACGACAGGTTGGGGTTGATGGGACAGCCCTGCTGTCTGTGCTGAACCTTTGCCGAGTGGTGGGAATATTATGCAACGCACTGAGGATAGGGTGACCAGATGTGCTGATTTTATAGGGACAATCTCAATTTTTGGGTCTTTTTCTTATATAGGTTTCTATTACCTCCCACCCTCTGTCCTGATTTTTCATACTTGGTGTCTGGTCACCCTAGCTAAGGAAGCTCTGTTTTCCCTCACCGTTGTCTTTGTGCATGTCCCATATGGTCTGAGGCCCTTGCTCCTCAGGAGTAGGCCCTGCTGGGCTGTCTTCAGAGCCCTTTTCAAGGTGATAGGAAGCTACCACCTGGCTTTGCCGGATCTGACTGTCACAGGGAAAGGGGGTGTATAATGTACAGAGGGGGATGGAGAAGCAGGTGGGTAGCTGGGAGAGGAAGGGTACCTCTGTGGATAGGCTGACATCTCATGACTCACAAGACATAAATTCCTTTCCCTTCTCTGCACAGACTCCTTGTGTGATCTGGAGCAAGTCACTTAGCCTATCTGTGCCTCAGTTTCCTATCTGTACAATGGGGATACTAGCGGGGTTCTGAGGATAAATACGTTGAGGACTGTGAGCAATGGGGGCCACATCAAAACCAGAGATAGATAGGGACAGTGTTGAAGGACATTCCCATTTTGGGTTCAACTATCTCATAGTTTGACCATTGGTCCAAAGCAGTCGCTCTGAAGTGTGTGAGCCAGAGACAAAAGTGCAGACAACTAACTCACCATTGCAAAATTCCCTCACACGGCTGTGACACTTACTTGATGTCATTAGCTACTTCCACCAGCATGGCAACGGGCGGGCGGGGCAAGGAAATGTGGCTCCTGGCCTGGCACATTTTCTTGATGATTTTGCAAGGCTGATCACGCTTGATAATTAACTCTGAGAGCAGTGACCTCATCCACTTCTCTTCAACTCAGCATTGTCCTTGTCTGGCTACATTACTTTTTGGCAGTGGCCCAGCCAGCACATGCAAGATATTGAACTGACCTTATAGCAAGGCAATAAAGCACACCCAAAATAGCAATACCTCTCAGAGCTCAGTTCAGACCCTCCCAACCCCTAGAAGTCAACGGGAAACGTCCAACTCAGATCCATGGAAGGAACTGCAGCGAGCCATGGCCACCATTTTGGATTCACTCCATCCATGGAGACAATATGTCCAGCCATTTTGGAAGCTTTAAAAGTCTAGCCACTCGAAGGAAAATGTGATTTGCCAAAGGGATCACTAAGCATCTAATCTGGCTTCCTGCCTCCTGTCACTGCTTGATGCATCCAAGGGAACAACACAAATTATAGCAATGGTCCTAGCCATTGGCACAAAGCTGCATCTGGAGCACAACTTGTTTTATAGGCACAAAAAGCAACGGCACGTGTTTGCTTGAAGGACTTTTATTTTAGAATAAAGGGGAGAAAAAACAAGAAAAAAAACCCCAGTCAGGTTTCCATGAGAGAGCGCAGTGTGTGTGTGTGTCAGCTGCAGCATGCTGCATCTGAATTGAACATAAAGGGGGCCCTGCCTGCAAGAAATCCCCCCAACCATAAAGTCATAATGATAGCAGCTGCAATGTTAAACATGTCACATGCGGGAAAGAAGCGTAAGGGTTAAAATTCCTTCCTGACCCTGCAATGATCAAGCGCATGCCTAGGACCATGAGCTCTGATCACTTTCTTTGCACATATACCACCAAGTATTTCTCATAAAATCACCTTGCTCAGGGGTGGGCAAACTTTTTGGCCTGAGGGCCACATTGGGTTTACAAAATTATATGGAGGACCAGGTAGGGAAGGCCCCGCCCCCAATCCAGCCACTTCCTGCCTCCTGACTGCCCCCTCAGAATCCCCGACCCATCCAATCCCCTCGCATCCCCGACTGCCCCTTCCAGAGACAGCTAACCACCCCCCAGGATCCCACCCAATTCCCCTGCTCCTTGTCCCCTGACTGCCCCGACCCCAATCCAGCCTCCCACCCCCTAACCACCACCCTAGAACTCCACCCCCATCCAACCCACCCTGCTCCCTGACTGCCTCCTCCAGACCACTACCCCAGAACCTCCCCAACTCCCCTCAGTCCCATTAGGTGCTCACCCGGCTCTGGGGGAAGAGGCGAGCGTGCAGCCCCGGCCCCCCGGAG
Organism: Sternotherus odoratus; assembly: GCA_032164245.1. NCBI lineage: Eukaryota > Metazoa > Chordata > Testudines > Kinosternidae > Sternotherus > Sternotherus odoratus. The sequence goes on along the minus strand of JAVMKO010000021.1, from coordinate 6,409,737 downwards.
TGCCGCCCGCACGTGTGGCTCCGGGGAGGGGCTCAGCACACAGCCCCTGCAGTGCCGCCCACGCCGCACGGCTCCGGGGAGGGGCGGAACGCGCAGCCCCACCCCCGGAGTGCTGCCCACATGGTGCGGCTCAGGAGAGGGGGTAGCACGCAGCCCCGGCCGCAGCGCTACGCGGCGTGGCTCTGGGGGAAGGGGCGGGGGCAGTCTACCCCGCCGGGGGGCTGGATGGGACAGTCCCGCGGGCTAGATCCAGCCCACGGGCCATAGTTTGCCCATCCCTGTTCTAGCAGCTGTCAATGTCCTGGAGTGATGTGGCTAAGCCCCACTTTTTTGATAGACAGTATTCTTTGATGCCTGCCCTGTTAATTGTTGCCGCCTGCAATATGCTACTCTAACCGCGTGACTTTTAGACACAACAAATCCTGCACCGTGGCAGGGGGTTAGGTGAGATGACCCTTGGGGTCCCTTCTAGCCCTAGGATTCTTCGACTTTGCTGCTGACCAGTTGGGCGCTGTGCCGTTGGGCTCAGTTTCTCGCCTTGCCCTTCTCAGGCTTCATTCATTCTTCACTCTGCTTGCTACACTCCCCCATGCCTGCGGAAGGGAGAGTGGTACCTAGGGATGGATCAGATGAGATAAACTAACATTTCCAGTGTTAAACAAGGGTCGGAGCCTGGTGTACAGGGACCTCAGCCTGCTTAGAGTGGTGGGTGGACCAGCCTGTCCCCTCGGTATTTTGTCCCCCATTAAGCCCATGGCAAACACCCCATTAAACATCCTTTTAACCTGTTATTGATGATAAAGAAAAGAAGGAAGAACAGGGGAAACATTGGAAAAGTGAAGTATTAATAAGGCTTTCATTTTAAGCATGTCCCTTTTCCCTTTCCCGCTAGCTGGAGAAAGTTTTTAAAGGAGAAACCCTGTAGTCTGACAATCTAGATGGTCTCAAACGTAGTTGTGCTGGGTTCCCTGGAAAGAGAAGCAGGGAGCTGGGAGGGTCTGAGGCTTTAGTTTAGTGGCTGCTGTCAAAGTCCGATCCTGTTTCACGCCAGGTGGTGTCTAGGACTCAGCTGGGCTGGTTGACACGGTGAGGTCACCTGGGTCCCTCTCTTCAGTCCAGTCTGGTCAGGACATCGCTCAGGATTAGGATAAAAAAGGCCCAGGGTCCATGGAGATGGACGGGGCGGCAGCCATAATTGTGAAACTCACTCCAGTATCCAATTCTTCTCCCCCAAAGGCCCCATCCAGTGAGTGGCGGGTGGACCAGTCTGTCCCCTCGGTATTTTGTACCCCAACTAAGCCTAATTTTCAACACACCAATTTGGGTTCACTGATTCCTGGTCCCTCATAGCTCTTGTTTACAGGCACGATCTTAACACCGTCCTTGAGTTCTTCCAGGAGCCTTTTTGTTTGCACTAATTCGGCCATTCTCCTTTTTATCCTTTTCCAGAACATTTCTTATTATGCGATATTCTGGCATCTTATGAACGTGTCTGTAGTTTTAATAATTGAGCTCACAATTAGGGTAAGCTTGCAGGCCCAATTATGACAATGGGCCGGAGCCAGTCCCTCCATCCTCCCCCACCCTTATCTATCCCACACACCCTTTGCCCTGGGTCTGTCTCCTCCCCCCCCCTACATCCTCCCTGCTTTATCTCTGAAACACTCACCTCCCATCCAGCAGCACTGTGGGGTTCATGCAGAGTCAAAGCAGGGCACTGGAAGGCAGGGTGCCTGGATTCTTCTGAACTCACTGGGGCATCTTGAACAAGACACTTCATCTCTCTGAGCCCTGATTTACCCATCTGTAGAATGGTCAGGGACATGGACCTCACGGGGCAGCATGAGGGTTCAGGGCAGCCCGTGCAGTGGTTTGAGTAGCAGGTGCTGGATAAATGCAAAGTTTCATTAGCACGTGTCTTGCTTATTAGGACTCAGAAGTGGCAGCATTAGAAATACGCATTGAGTGCACAGGATTTCTGCACAGCGTGCTGCTGATGGAATAACCACACACACACACACACACACACACACTCTCACACACACCCCTCACTCACTCTCTCACACACACCCCTCCCTGGACTAACCAGCAGGTGTCACTGAAGGCCAAGCTGTATTTTTACAATTTCTCCTTTGCCCAGTTTCTGTTAGAAAATCTAGAGTTAGAAAAAAGTCCCATCCACTGTTCTCTCCAGCTGTAAAGCGCAGAGACTCCAGCCGCTGTGATAAATGAAGGAGTGTCAGTGTGCCCGGTAAATCCCTCTGGTTGTGTCTGTGACGGGGAAATAACAAGGCAGAGAGTTGCTGTGTGGATTGAGAGCTTTCCAGCGAATCTGTAGGGACTCTCTCCCTTCCTCACCCGATCAGTCCGGCTCCAGACACTCCTCCATGTAATCCTCCCTCCCCCTGCGATCCATCCACTTTGCCTGCATATCCCAGACCACGTGGGGACACATGGCAATGCCTAGTCTTCCCAGACTAGGGCCAGCGTGACATTCTAGGATGAGACAGGGCTGTCTCTCAAGTCTCACAGGGGTGGAAGTTAAGGTACCATAGGTTGGACCAGGCGTTCCCCTGTTTGGTCAGGCACAGGGGAGCTGGTCTGATGTTGGGCTGCTTTTCTCTTGCCTGAGAGGTGAATGCATTCTGGTGACTACATTCCCTAGGATGGGAAAGGGACAGATTTATTTTCATGCCAGGGTCCCATCCATCAATACCCCTTTATAAACAACACCATGTATAAGAGACTTTCCCCCTTTTTTCCCCTCCAAAAGGGCCGGGAGCTCCAGAGGGGACCACATCAATGGCTCCTCTGTTAGCCTCTTCAGTTCAGTCACAGGTCTTTCCACCCGCCTGGTGAGGGAACAGGCACAGAGCTCAGGGGATCGTGGCTGAACATCTTGGGCTTAGCAGCTCACGTAAGGGGGGCTGGCTGGCGGAGGGGATTGGTAATGGAAGATGGAGGCCTAGGTCCTGACCCTCCCCAGTCGCTGTGGCGTGAACAGTCACCAGCTGATGGCTGTCCGGCGGCCTGGGAGAGATTAGATTGGTGGGTCCCAGGTCCAGTTTGATTGTCAGGTGCCCAGGTCATCAAAGCTCCCATTGCAATGATCCCTGGGTGCCCCCACCGGCTGGCAGACTCAGCAGTGAGGCCAAGGACTGAACGACCCATGGAAATCAAACTCCCTCCTCAGCTGTAGACCTGGCTGGGAGTGATGGGGAAGCAGGTGGTGCCGGTTTCTGGGCCACATATACCCAGTAGGAACAGCGGGAGCTCCAGGGCTGTCATTGTGGCAGTGGCTCACTCTATCCTAGGGATCCCCATGGTCTGAGGAACCCCATGACATTGGGCCACGTATCTGCCTCCCACCATATGGGTGCAGGTGAGCTCACATGCCCTATGGGGACATGACTTCAGCACCTCGAATCCACGCCTCCCTGCGTGGCAGCTCCGTGTGGCTCTGCAGTGCTGCTTCCCACCCTGGAGGCTCCATTCCCTGGTTGTTTCCGTCACACCCTGGGAGGCCCAGAAGAGAAAACCCATTACAGGCAAGATTTCCAGAGCAAAGCGGTTCGGACAGCTCTCTCCCTGCAGTCACAGGCTATGTCTGGGGCACACAAATGCCAGGGCTAGTTATTTGGCAGCAAATCTGCCCTGTTGGTGGATGGTCGGAAGGGAGAGTGGTACCTAGGATGGATCAAGTGAGATGAACTAACACTTTCAGGCTGTGGATTGCCATGGTCTCGCAGGGGCGAAAAAATGCAGGCCTGTTATTTACCAGGCTGCACGTGGCAATAGACTATATGGTAAGAGATGCAAGGAGAGTATGGGTTATAACGTGAACTGCACACACACACACATACAACTAAAATTAATCAATTTAAAGTTTTACTTACTTATTTATGCCCGTCACCCCAGTCGGGGTATGGGCCACCAACCACAGATCTCCAGAGTCCTCTATCCTGGGCCATTCTCTCCAGCTGGTTCCAGGTGTAGCCCATTTTTGTGGTGTCAGCCTGAAGGTCGCGTAACCAGGTGTTTCTTGGATGGCCTTATTGGGGATAATTACAAGAAGTAAGGGAGCAGCGTTTGATTGACTAATAGACTTAATAAAACTTAAAATACACTGACTAAAATACCTACTATCAATATTTATAAACAAAGGTGCAGCATTTAGTAATAGCTGATACTTACAAATACAAACCAACGCATAATGACCAGCAAACGTAGAAGCTCTGTTTGAAAACACGCGAGCAGAGAGAGACTTCGAGGTGATCAAGCTCGGTTACGGGGGTACACAGGATACACAGGATTTATTTTTCTTTCTCCTCTCTCTGTCTGCCATGTGCAGACAGGGCCATAAGTACCAACTATGACATCACAGAAGTGTCATGGGGTGGGGCCCCAAAACCTGTTTATGTTCGTTTCTGATTGGCACGAGCAATGTTTACACCAAGTAGGGGAGCAGGTGCCTCAAAGTCTGGCTTCACCCCAAAGGTGAGGGGAATGCACATTATTTTAGAATGCGCACAAAACTGAATGACAGAGAGGCCAAGGCAATACTGGTATGGGCTAGTTTTACAGGATGCAGACAGGAACTCATCTGAACACAGGCATCTTCAAAGTGTTCAACCAGCATCAGCCAAATGAGCCTCTGAGAAGCAGGTTCCACCACTCCTTCCCAAATATGACCGCCAAGCCACAAGTGGCTTGTTTCTGTCTGGAGAGGCAGTAGCAGGACTAGAACTCAGGATCAATGCCTCCCAGCTCTACACAAGCCCTACTAGGGCAAAACACCTCTCACAGGAACTAACCTTAAAGCACACAGGAAACCTCCAATGTGGTCTCACTCTCACACCTGCCCCGGTGTAAGGGCCCAGCCCTGGGAGGCAGAGAGCACCTGGGAGTGGAGGACATTCAGGACCCTCCACATATCAGGCCCTTAATGCACTAGACCTGCTGCTGGGGCAAACTGGCCCGGATCCTTGGACTTGAATGGAACTAGCTCGATCTACACCAGCTGCGGCTCTCCCACTGAGTTAGATTCTGCACTGAAACTAGCGCAAATCAGGAGTCTTCCCACGGAAGCTACCCTGATATAAAGTGCAAGGGAGAGGAGATGCCTGGCAATCTGTACTGGTCTGTGCAGTGTGTGTCCCTCAATACTCAGCCCTGAGCCAGGTCAGATCCTTCTCTCACTTATAGCCGCTTTACACCAGTGTAGCTCTGTAGACTGCAGTGGAGTTACTCCCGATTGACACGGGTGTAAGCCTCTTAGAGAGCTATCAGTGTTACCGGCTATTCACTATTAGCCTGGTCTCTAACTAGAGCCACCCAGAGTGCCTGGCTGAGCATGTGTTTGGTCTGGTGTCAGTCCTCAAAGTGTCTGATCTGTGATTACTGAGCCAGATGGTAGGGGTCCAAGCGAGATCAGGAGCCTAATGAAGCTGCACGTATGAGCAGCACTTGGTGGATTCCTTGACAGGGGTCAAATAAATTTGAAGCTGCTGGAATTGCTTTGAAAATAACCACAGACACCTGAGAGCAGGGCGTGGGGCTCCGTTCTCTGACAGCGGGGGCAGGACCTACACCTTTGTCCGCTAAACCCCTGCAATATCTTTCTCCACTTGGAGTCTGAAGCAGATTTTATGCTACTCGCTTGCTCGAAGGAATGTTTCTCCGGGCCAGGCTTCATGCCAGCCTGAGGTTAGCCTCTGTCCCTGCTTCAGGGACATCTGCTCTGAAGAGAACCCCAATATTTAAATATCAGAGAGGTAGCCGTGTTAGCCTGGAATTGCACAAGTGACAAAGAGTCCTGTAGCACCTTAAAGACTAACTAAAGTATTGAAGCATTAGCTTTCGTGGGCTAATACCCACTTCATCGGATGCATTATTTAAATAGTTAACTATGTGGCCCAGTTAGCCACATAACAAAAAGCTTGGGCACTAGGCCTCAGTCCATCGGTCCATCTATCTGGAATCCAGCCTCCAACTGTGGTCACTACCTGATGTTGGGGAGGAAGCCATATTGACACCATGGAGCCAGTGGGGGAATGAGTGACCATCACTGTCCCCTGGCTCCCTGGGAGTACGGGGTGATATTTAGACACCCCACCACCCAGATTCCCCACGTAGCTCATAGAGTCAGAGAGTTTAAAGCCACAAGGGACCATTCGCTCATCCAGTCTGAGCCCTGCCTACCACAGGCCAGAATCCCACCCAAGTACCCCTGTACTGCGCCAAAAGTTTGTGTCTGACTAAAGCATTTCTTCTGTAAACTTCTCAGCCTTTTGTGTCCTCTTCACTGTAACTTCTCCTACAGAGGTTACAGTAGGGTGACCAGATGTCCCGATTTTATAGAGACAGTCCTGAGTTTTGGCTCTTTTTCTTATATAGGTTACCCCCAACCCATTGCCCGGTTTTTCACACTTGCTGTCTGGTCCCCCTACTACAGAGAATCCCCATGATTCAAAAATGTCTAGATAAAAAAGAGGAAATTCTCCCGGGCCTTTTTTCTTCCTCTAACGCAGCTATCAAAACAGGCTGCCTGACACAACGGGCCTTGGTGTAAATTGTTTGAACTCTCAAGTCCTTAAATTTTAATCTGACACTAACTTGTATTTCTTAATCGTGGTTTTATGGCTGTGCCAGTTTGGGAAGGGCTCCCCCTAGTGCTCAATTTAACATCCGCTTTCAACATTTCTCTGCAGCTCCGTGGATCAAGATGAGGCTGGAATATTTAGAATATATAGAGCCTGATTTCTCGCCCCTGCGGAGGACACGCAGCTCCAGCTGAAGTCTGCAGCTGCACCTGCTCAGCTCTTCAGAAAATCAGGACCATAGCACTTCTCCTGCCTTGGCCTCCAAGCACTTTACAAAGGGGAGTTAAGATGACTAGAAGTTGCACACTTTGCTGTTTACAGGGGTTAAGCTTTATGCCCCATCTGGGCCTTTGTCCTTCCCACACTTCAGCCAGGCCCCTCGCCCCCACTTTGGTCAGACCCTGTAGATTTTGGTGGAATCGGAAAACCATAAAAGCCGGATTTTCACTAATGGACCGTGGATGTGAACTCATTTAGAATTAACACTTCTGGGCCGGACCTTCGGGTGCTGCGTATTTCCACAACTCCACTGATTTTAACAGGATTGAACTAACTGACACGAGCCGGGGATCTGGAGTCCTAGGTGTAGTATTTTTGCCCACGCTGTGGTGTGTTCGAAATATCACCGGGTTATAGGGCAGGATTTCACAAATCCTGGTGCTGCATGCGAGGAAGCTCTGTGATGCCCTGTCCCTAACCCTGAGGTCACTGCCTCGCCCCTGCATCCAGAGCGACTCTCCCCCCCCACCCCCTCACTGCCTCGCCTTTGGATCCAGTGACCAAACTCAGATTTTATTGGACTTTACAGGTTTTCCAATTTTCGCCCAAATCACTCAGGTTCTGCTCATTCATACCCGGAAATATCCGAACTAACCCGATGTGGTTTTTCAGGCATTATCACATCACTAGGGAAGGGAAGAGCCTGGCATTGCTTTGCCAAGTATCTTAGGGAGACCAGGTGTTCCGATTTTATAGGGATAGTCCCAATTTTTGCGTCTTTTTCTTATATGGGCTCCTATTACCTGCACCCCGTGTTCTGATTTTTCACATTTGCTGTCTGGTCTCCCTAACGTATCTCCCTTTACAGACAGGGAAGGAGGAGCCCGGAAACAAAAGGCTGTGGATGTGAACTCATTTAGAATTAACACTGCTGGGCCAGACCTTCAGGTGCTTCGTATTCCCACAACTCCACTGACTTTATGTAAGCGGGGGAATAGTCCCGCTGTTGTGGGGAACTCTCCTGGCTTCTGTACTACCCCGGTGAAATGGGCTAGCGGAAGGATCTGAGTCCTCGCTCCCACTTCCCTTACCCAGAGGCCTCCCTGACCTTGAGGACTCCCCTTCCACTCTCCTGTCTGGTGGAGTCCTCGTAACCCCAACAAGGCTGGGCCCAGGATTCCTGGGAGACTTAACCCCAAACCGTGCTGTGGTCAGAGGCTAGGGTGTCCCCACTCCGGGGTGCTCCCTCTGCACTGGACACTTCACTGACCCACATAAAACTTACAGCAAAGGCAAATTATTTAATTAACAATTTATCTTAAAAATGAACAAAGAAGAAATAGAACGGTTAGGGAAATCCTGCCCCATGGCAGGGAGCGTTACACATAATGTCTCTGGAGTGTCAGGAGAGTTTTCAGTCTGTTCCTTGTAGGGCCCAGGCCTCCTCCTTAGCTGTGCTGCAGGGTTGCTGTGACTTGGACGCTTCCTCTGGTGGGGTCCACACCCGCTCCCAGCCTCTGGACGGCTCCAGCCCAGTTCCACCCTCTGTGTCAGCTCCACGCTGCCTCAGCACAACGACTGCTGCTGCTCTGCCTCCACAACAGCCCCTCTGGTCCCTCTGGCTGTTCCAGCTCTGCGCCCAGCACACGGCTTCTCTGCAGGCAGCCCCTATGTCTCTGCCCCCAGCACTGACCTCTCTGCCTCTGGCTTCTGCAGCTGCTCCCAGGGCAGGTCTGTCCCTCTGGGCTGAGCTCTGGCTTTGGGGCTGCAGCTCTGCTCCCAGCACAGGGTCTGTCTCTCTGGGCTGCTTCCCTGGCCCCTCCGGATCTGGCCCAGCTCTAGTCTCCAGCTCAGCTCTGGCTCCTCTTCCTCTGGCCCAGGCAATTCCAGCTCACACACGGAGGACGGGACCCATCCTGCCCTCCTGACTCCTTGATTGGCCCCCCCGGCCTTGTCAGTCAGGAGTGCTGGCCTCTCCCCATTGCCCCTGGGGACCGCCAGTCTCAGGGTCCTGGGAGCTAATAATGAAAACACCCCACTGAGTGTTAGTAAGGGGCTAACAGTTCCCTTACATTTAGTTTAACGGGACTGAACTGACTGACACCAGCTGGGGATCTGGAGTCCTAGGTGTTGTATTTTTGCCCACGCTGTGGTGTGGTCTAAAAATATCACCAGGTTGTAGGACAGTAGATGGAAGGTCTGGCCTGGGGGCTGGAGCAGCAAGTGAACTTGTGAGGATACTGGATGGTATCCTGCAAGCCAGCTCGCTTTTCGCTCCCTCACTGTTCCTTGTGTAACTTTAATCGAAGTTATTAGTCTCTCCACTGGTGGAGACAAATGCTACCTTGGGGCAGCTCTCAAGCTCTCGGGTGAGGTTACTGTGCAATTCTAAAGCAGCTGCACTTAAACTAAGGGACAATCATCTAATAGCGGGATAGCAATTAATTCTGCCAAAGGGAATCGTTTACCCGTTCAGGTCTAAATGGAGCGTAAAAGGGAAAGGCATTTACAGAATGAGACGGGAGAGGGAAAGCACTCAGTGACATTCTCCTTGGCTTCTGCTGCTCCCTCCAGCACATTTCATGGACCGTGCCTCCGAGGCTGTCGGGAACAGCTGGCTGGAGCGCACCTGGCTCCTGAGCAGATGAAGTAGGATGTGCCTGCTGGGCTGCTGCACATTCCAGGTTGAGCCCACCTGCTGCGCTGCTGAGTACCCCTGGCTGTTCCCACAGGCTGCATGAGTGTCCTAGACAGCTCCCCCCTGGCTGCTCTCCCCAGGCAGCTCCCCCCCAGGCACCACTGAGTGCCCCCCAGGCAGCTCTGGGTGCTCCAGGCAGCTCCCCACCTGCAGCTCTGGGCCCAGGCAGTTCCAACTAGGCAGCTCCCCCCAGACAGTGCTGGGTACCCCTGGCTATTGAATGTCTCATTCCAGAGGGATGCATGCAGAGGGACGGCAGCCATCCAGCAGGCCCATGAGAGGAAAGGGTTAAAGTGATGTAATTCCCCTTTCTACTGCAAATAGGTTTTTCTCCCCTCCGGCTGTAATACTGTTTATCAGCAATTGCAGGCTTTAAAATTCGTACTTTACAAGTGCAGCAGAACCTGCCAGTTATAATTGGTTGAATTATACCTCATCCCTTATGCAACTCCTGATGACTCTCAGCCTCCGCCAGAAAACTGATGGGAGACAACTTTATAGCTCTCTGAGAAAACACAGTTATAAACCGCAGCTGCCCCACAGGCCCTGGGAAAAGTTAACCCTCTCACTGCAACTCTCTGTGCAGCCAGCTTTCCCAGCGAGTTCTCTGCCAGTGTGGGGAGGGTGAAGGAAAGAGAAAAATCTTAGCTACATCAATTCAGTTGAACCCATTAAAATCTATGGGGAGAAAAAGATGAACCTGCTGAGCCTAATTCTCATTTACACCAAGGGCCCTGGTGCAACGTAAAAGGGCCTGAAACCAGGGGAATCCCACATTTACACTGCCAGAGCGGCGTAGAGGGGCCTGCGTGTCAGGGAGAATCAGGCCCACTAGGTTTTAGCAGGACCTACAGAAAAGAGAGCCCCAGGCCACCTGCTTGGCCCGGGGATTGGCCCTGATTTCAAGTCCCTGCTGAACCTAGTGCAAATCCGTAGAGCGATGAGGAGGAACAGTTGTACAGTGTAATCTGCACGGGGGCTGTTTGCCCCGTTTTCAAGCATCAACGCAGAAAGCGGCCTTTTTTCTCCAGATCAGGGTTGGAGCAACTGCAATAGCAGAAATTAGGACACCTCCCCAACGCAGACAAAGCCTGCTGACATCTCCGTCATGGTGTAAGAACGCTCAGTAACACACTTGTGATGCATTTTCTGTTAGCACTTTTGTCACGGTGCTTAGAGTTTCCTTTCAAGATTCAGAGAGGTAGCCGTGTTAGTCTGGAATGACTGCTTGCATCCGACGAAGTGGGTACTAGCCCATGAAAGCTTATGCTTCAATACTTTAGTTAGTCTTTAAGGTGCCACAGGACTCTTTGTTACCTTTCAAGATTAAAATCTTCAGTTAGAACTGTAACTGAGGAGTTAATTGAAACACTCCAGCCTAGTGACATTAAATCATGGCACCCTCTAGTGGTGGTGCACGGTGCTTACAACTACAGTTGGTCAGAAATTTTTCAATGACATGGTTCTTCAACAAAAAATGTCATTTTTGTTAAAATAGAGATGTTTCAAGACCACTCTCAATTTCAATGGCATTTCCTTTTTTAAAAAGAAATTCAGCATTTCATGAATGTCCAGCCATCCTGTTTCATCAATTTCAGAGCAGAATGCTTCCATTTTTCACGTTGAAATGACTTTTTGCAACAAAATGTATTGGTTTTATTTGGTTTTTTAAAAATCAAAACCAACAAAAGGTTGAAATTGGAATGAAATGCTCCAATGTTGACTAAATTCAGGGTTTCAATTTCATTGACCTCAAACTAATGTTTGTTTAAACATTTCCCATGAAACCTCAATTTGGGAGGGAGGCTTGGTTGTTGTTGTTTTTTTCCTTTTTCTTTTCATTCCATTTCAGAATGGGAAAAATTTCAAAATTGCAGAATTGCCCACAAAATGGCTACTGCCCGCCCAGCTCTAATTCTACCAGCCTGTCCCTTCCTTAGAATTAGGCAAGGTATCTTTCATCCTTGAGCTCACCTGGCTGGGTCATGAACTTTTGGTGCTAAAGGGATCAGATTCTATGTCAGCTAATGTCAGCAGTCTTTGCTGGTGCCTCGTGGTTTGTTACAACCCTAATTCTCTTTGGGAAAGTTTGAATCTGATCCACATTTGAGGTTGGGTCCAACCTATATAATAGGCTGATCTAAGCACACTCTAACCCAGGTGAAGCCAGAATCCAAATATGAATCCCAAGTTGGCTGTTTGGGCTCAGGCGCTGCCTTTTTATTGGGAGGTACAATGGGACCGGGATGAGGAAGAAAGGAGACACCTGAGGATACAAAATGCATACACCTAAAATCATCATCAGACCTAGACCCGCAAGAAAGACCAGCCTTTCTACCACATGTTCAGTGCTAAGGGATAGTTCAACATCGTATCTCTTCCCCTGGTTCTCTTCTCTCCTTAGCACCCTGAGGGGAAGGAAGAAATCCACCATGATCAATTGGTTCAGTCACTGAACCATCTAAAGCTGGGTGGACACACAGCTGAAGCAGAGACTGGAGGGACTGATTCTGTCCTGTCCTGCAGGACGAGCCGGCTGACCTAACAGGTCTTGTCGGCTGATGATCAGAGAGCATCGCCCTTCAGTAAGGTGGGCTATGTCCAGTGTGAAGAGCAGTCGAAAGCCCCCGTATTGCACAGTGCCTTGCAACAAACGGATACGGCCGGTAGCAAAATCCTTCTAGGGATAAACCTGATTGAACTGCATGGTCTGATGGGCACGTGCTGGACCTCAATCTGTCCTGTGGCGTGGACGAGAGTAGGAGACAGACATGGCTTTGGAGGAGCCGTTCTTGTGCCCATGATGACAAGCCAGGACAATGGCACCAGCTGAGTCCCTTCTCCCTGACATCCCCAGGGTGACTGGGCTGGAGCTCTTTTTGCACGGTGACCTTGATCAAAGCCTGACAAGTCCATGCAGCTGGAGAAGGGAGCCATCCATTGGCTTCCCATCTGGGAAAGGGGTGTCAGAGAGAGTCACTGGGCGCCATCACCAGCGTGTTAGACAGCTGTGTTCATGGAGACGGTAGAGATGACATCTTCAGGCCATGTGTGAGATCTCATTGTGCAGGAGGCCTGCGCTGCGGAGAGCGACTCCTATTCCCAGTCCCTCATCTCCAGAACACAAAGACAGCCGGCACCCTTCTCTGTGCTTCGCTGCAGGCACCCTGCAGACTGCGCTACTCGCACCAAACCACCAGAAGCGCTGATCCATTGGAGTCAACAAGAGTGGCAGGTGCCCATCACCTCTCAGGATTGGCCCTCTCTTTTCCCCCTGCTTGGCAGAAGAGCCCCCTTCATGCCCTCCATCAATGCACCCAAAGGTTCCTCCTCCCACCGAACCCCATCCATGCTTCACATGCTTGTCATGGCATCAGCTTCCCAGCTCCGGAGAGACTCCCACGAGAGCCACCTATCCAGCTAACTAGGCTCACTCTTGTGCAGTATGGCGTCTGTGCACACACTGCCTCCAGCCCTGCCTCTGCTCTGCTCCCAGCTTCTGCTGACTAAGGGCACAGAAGCAGCCTGAAGCCAATCAACCGCCCGTCTCCTCCTTTCGAGCGCTCTGAAATATAGGCCAAGAAATATTTACAGTCTCTCCACCTGTCCCTGACCTTCAGCTTTTATTTGCGTTCATATATTTTGTTCTATTTCAGGAATGCAAGTTACATATCAGGGCAGTTCAATCTTTATGAGGATAAAGTGTTTGCAGTGCTCTTAAGCTGCTTAACGTAAGCATGTGTGTGAAAGATTAACAGCTTTATAAGTCAGAGCAGTTAAGTGACAATATAAAGAGGAAGGAAGGGGGGGGAAACATCATCAATCTAAAGCTGCACTAGGGATATTTGTGAGAATTACTGAATGAAGCTGGCTGCCAAGTCCAACCCAGTGCCTCAGTAACACAAAGTAGTGACCCATGCTGGAATCATCGCAGGGCAATGGAGGAAACAGACCCGTTTAAAGGCTCAATCTTCTCCGCAGTCCTTGCGCCACTAGGAAAAATGAAACTATCCACTTATCAGTCGGTTTTTATGACCAGCTTTTTGTGTCCCGTTCAGAGCCGACCTCTCGTGGAGGAAGGAAGAGACAAAGACTTTGCAGACAGCTAAACATGTGCTTCCTAAGGCAACCCAAATGTCCATGAGATCAAAGGCAGCACAGTGCCTGTGAGCAGGCCAGAAAGGTCGACGCCGTGTTGGCTTGCTCCTTCTATAGAGGATATGCTGAGGAGGGCCCTTTTTGCTGATTTTTGGAGTTTTTGGAAGAGATTTTCCATGGGTTTGATAGATGTTGAGCCAAACTCATGAAGAAGCAGATTGTTCCGCCTGACCAGTTTGGACCTTTCCATGGGTCTTGGATGAGACAAACAGAAACAAGTACAAGGAATGTCTGATGATAAGAGCGGAGGCCGTGAGACCACTACTTACCTGACCTCCTCCCACTGCAAGTACATCCCGGTCAAAAACCCCACTGAAGATTTTAGTTACAACCACGTGAATCTGGATGAGATCTGAGTCAGGTGGATTCTGGCCCAGTGTATCTAAATGTTAGCCCAAATGATGGGATCAGCAGTTCTGAGCTTTATGCCTGGATCTATCACCGCTTCCTTACAGCACAGGTTGGGAGCTCCAGCCTAGCAACTCCCCAGGCTGCAGGCCTGAAGTGAGGCCTAAGGAGTATACTGGGGCTTAGGCAGAGGCAGCAGGTCCAAACCCCCTTGCCTGTGATGACTGGCTGTGACACTGCAGTTACCCCCATGGTGCGGGGGCTTGATGATGACTGGCAGTGGCCCAGACTGAGGCAAGGTGGGGATTAGAGGATTGGGGGTTCCCCAGGGAGGGGAGACCCAGAGGCAGAGTGTGGGGGTATTGTCACGGGGCAGCACCCCAGGTAAAGGGGCACTGGGGTCTGAGAGGGACATGGGGCCAGCGGACAGCGAGACACCGGCCTGCAGAGGGTGCTCTGGGCTGGAAAGAGCTAATTCCCAGACGGCCAGCAGGAGGTGCCATAGGGGTGAGTCATCACTCCGCTACAGTACCCATGTGAAGAAGCAGGAATGGGTAGCGGTCTGAGGGCTTGATCAGTCTCAGCAGACACTCCATCACATCCGGAATTCTAGCTCCAGGCAAGCAGCACACTTCTCGAGTTTCCCAATCTGGACTGCAGATGCATGACTCCATCCTGTAAGAGGAAATCCCTGATCACCATTCGTCGTGTCCTCCTCTTGCGAGTGGTGGAACCCCCATCTCTAGGACAATTCATCCCATGCCTTCCAGTCAATGGGGTCGTCTTCTGATCTCTTCCAAACTCTGCCATAGTACTTGTGCAAAGAGCATGAAAATGGTTTCTTGTCTCTATCTGCGCTGGGGGTACATGGTTTCTCCTCTTCCTTCTTCTGGAGGTCACACGCTGCCAATTTTCTTGCCTGTTCTGCACGGCCCTCTCTGATTCTTCAGCATGCTGTGCCTGCAGTACGAAACGCAAACTTCTATCCAGAACGTCCTCATCTTCTCTGATGCAACGTGGGGTTGATACTTGGGTCTCTAATCCTTTAACCTTCTCTTCCAGCATGGAGACCAGTTTCCACTTTGTACAGACGTAGTCACTTCTATCCTCTGGGAGAAAGACAAACATGGTACATCCTGTGCAGGTCACAACTCACTTCCCCGTTTTCTTCCCTCAATCCTTCCTGTTCCCAGAAAAGGCCTCCTTCTTATGCTGGTATTTGGGGGTGTCATTCCTGCATTGGAGCTTGAGTTGTACCTTCCTTTTCCTCAAGTACTGGACTTTACACTCCTTGCCAACAGGTCGTATTGCCTCTCACGAGGGACAGCACTCTGTGCATGGCACAGTGAGGAATCACCAGAGGTGGAGGCACCAGGCGCCAGAAAAGAACCCCGGATCCAATCCACGTGCGGAATGACGGTGTCTCTCCTAACATTGGTGATAGCAGGGCCGGCGACAGAAATTTGGGGGGCCCCTACTCTGATAGTTTGGGGGGCCCCCAGCCCAGCCGGGGCCCCCCCAGCCCAGCCGACAGCACCAGGGAGCCCCCCCAGCCCAGCCCACAGCGGCTGGGGGGTTCCCCAGCCCAGCCGCCCCCCCCCCAGCTGACAGCAGCGAGAGCCGGGGAGCGGCGTGAGCCGCCCTTGCTGCTCCCTCCCTCCCCTCCCCCCACCCTTTCTCCCCTGGTCTGAGCCGCTGCCGCCGGCCGGGCTCACTGCTCCGGCTGGGGACAGGCGCGCTCGTCCGGAGGAGACCCGCACCGGATGACTACGGGTAGAGCTGTACCGGGGCCCCCCTAAAGTGCGGGGCCCGGTACAGCTCTACCCGTAGTACCCCCCTGTCGCCGGCCCTGGGTGATAGCAAGCACCACAAAGAGAAAAGGGAGGAGGCCTGAACCATACCCTGGGGAGGTTAAAATCAGAATGAAATGTTGCTATTGACTTAAAACAATGTCGATTTTTTTTTGGTTTTGTTTCAATTCAGAACAAAACCAGAATCTGAAATGTTGGAATTTCCTGTGGAACAGAAAATTCAAGTTTTTCACCAGTTCTAAGTGTTACCATGAAAGGAATGGATCCAAGTTCATGTTCCTTGCTTATGGCAGATTGGCACAGACCGAACCAGTAGAGTTTGAGGTTTAACAAACTTCTTTTAAAGTCTGGTGCATCATTTCCTCCTCTGAATGAAACAGGTGTTGTTTTCAAGGGAGAATCAATTCCACTAAGGGAAATCTGTGCTATGCAAACAGTAAAGGCACCCAGGAAAGACAACTTTGCAGGCTGTTGTTTTTCTGTCTCAGTAGGAGAACAATAAACCTAGACTGGTGATCAGTTGCCTTATAGATGGAAGCAGATTGTGGATTGAACTGGAAATTGATGTGCCACGCAGAGAATATTGAGCCACATTCTGTTTTCTGTTTCACTGGTGTAAATCCATCTGCTTACTTTAGGTATTTCTAAGGCAACTATCATGGTATCTAAGGATAAACCTATCTCCCCTTAAAGCTCTTTAATATGATTCATTTATCAGCTTTACAAAACCAGTCTTATGCAATGAGTCAGGGCACACAGACAGCAGCCAAACAGAAATGAGTGGGTATAGCTAACTCTAACTAGGTTCAGAGAGGGCGGAAAATCCCAAAGGACCAATCTTCGCAGCCCTGCCCCCTAAAGCTCTGTAAAGTCAACCTTTTTCTGGCCATTGGGTGGAGCTAATTTCAGGGCCAAATAGGAGCTGACTTCTTTTCTATTCCTCTTCCTACTAAGCAGCCACACTGCCACCAACACATTCCAGGAAGGAAATATGGCTCCTGACACAGCCATGTACCCATAGCCAGATTTTCCAGTGTTCAGCACCTGGAACTGGAGCAGAATTCTCAGTAGTTCCCACTGAGCTAAATTAGAGCCCAGGGAAATT
The DNA here is from genome assembly GCA_032164245.1 of Sternotherus odoratus. Taxonomy (NCBI): domain Eukaryota; kingdom Metazoa; phylum Chordata; order Testudines; family Kinosternidae; genus Sternotherus; species Sternotherus odoratus. Next base: position 6,392,796 of record JAVMKO010000021.1, on the reverse strand, counting down.
TTAAAAGGTACTATGCAAATAGCAACTAGGCACCTAGGCCCAGATCTTCACATGTATTTAGGTGCCTAACACCCATAGTAGGAGTCTGGCTGCTTCATACCTTTGTGAATCTGGGCTCTATTGACTTCCAATGGGCGTTAGGCTCCTACCTCCTATTTGTGGCCCTAGATTTCCAAGGGCTCAGGACACTGCAGGATATAACCAGAGCTGTGAGTTCAATCCTTGAGGGGGCCATTTAGGGATATGGGGGAAAAATAGGGATTGGTCCTGCTTTGAGCAGGGGGTTGGACTAGATGATCTCCTGAGGTCCCTTCCAACTCTGAGATTCTATGATTCTGGTGTGGGGCTTAGGGTCAGATTTTTAAGTGAGCCCAGCCCCCCCAATGTGAGATCGCTCAAAAATCTGACCATACAACCTGAGGAACAATATGAAGACTGTGGGCCCAGATCCATGCAGTGCCAGGCAGAGAGGCGCTGGGCTACCATTCTATTCAGCTGGCAGTGCAGAGAATTGCTTGGATGTATCCAAGATCTCGTGTTTCCATCTTGCTGCCCTCCACCATGCACTGCACTTTGCTGTCCCTGTGGGAACAATCTGTCCTCTCTTCAGCATGAGAAAATCCACACTAGAGGGCAGCAGGGAAGTTGCCAGTCTGCAGTTTTGTGACCCAAGAAGCCATCAGGCAAGCTCTCCATGGTACACAGGGTGCACGGGAGGGTCTGGAGAGCAGTAGCACCCCAGGTTCCTAATGTCTTTCACACTGAGGCAGGTGGGGCCCAGTTCAAACGAAATGCACCTGCCCTAGTTTACCATGTGCCTGAAGGAATTCTCCAAACCTCACTCTCTGGACTAAAACAAAATGTATCTGTTTTTTCTTTTCAATGCATAAATGCCAAAGTTCCCTGATCAGCCCACTGGAATATTACAGGGTGTGCTGCTTCCTTTCGGACAGTGGAGGGCTCTATAGGATGTTTGTTTATTATTAATATGTTTATTATGGTCATGCCCAAGGGCCAGTCAAGACTGGCCACCCAGTAGTTCCAGGCACTGAACAGAGTAGTAGATGTTTGTTCTGTAGCCGTTTCTGTAGCTAGTTTGATGATAATCACTCCAAGTACATGCAAACACTCATACACACTCATCTACACATACGCCTGCACACATAGAATCATAGAATATTAGGGTTGGAAGGGACCTCTGGAGGTATCTAGTCCAACCCCATTCTTAAAGCAGGACCAATCCCCAACTAAATCATCCCAGCCAGGGCTTTATCAAGCCTGACCTTAAAAACCTCTAAGGAAGGAGATTCTACCACCTCCCTAGGTAACCCATTCCAATGCTTCACCACCCTCCTAGTGAAAAAGTTTTTTCTAATATCCTATCTAAACCTTCCCAACTGCAACTTGAGACCATTACTCCCTGTTCGGTCATCTGCTACCACTGAGAATCTACATCCATCCTCTTTAGAACCCCCTTTCAGGTAGTTGAAAGCAGCTATCAAATCTCCCCTCAGTCTTCTCTTCTGAAGACTAAACAATCCCAGTTCTCTCAGCCTCTCCTCATAAGTCATGCGCTCCAGGTCCCTAATCATTTTTGTTGCCCTTCTCTGGACTCTTTCCAATTTTTCCACATCCTTCTTGTAGTGTGGGCCCCAAAATTGGACACAGTACTCCAGATGAGGCCTCACCAATGTCGAATAGAGGGGAACAATCACGTCCCTCGATCTGCTGGCAATGCCCCTACATATACAGCCCAAAATGCCATTAGCCTTCTTGGCAACAAGGGCACACTGTTGACTCATCTCCAGCTTCTCATTCACTGGAACCCCTAGGTCCTTTTCTGTGGAACTGCTGCCAAGCCATTCGGTCCCCAGTCTGTAGCAGTGCATGGGATTCTTCCATCCTAATTGCAGGACTCTGCACTTCTCCTTGTTGAACCTCATCACATTTCTTTTGGCCCAATCCTCTAATTTGTCTATGTCCCTCTGTATCCTATCCCTACCCTCCAGCGTCTCTACCACTCCTCCCAGTTTAGTGTCATCTGCAAACTTGCTGAGGGTGCAGTCCACGCCATCCTCCAGGTCATTGATAAAGATATTGAATAAAACCAGCCCCAGGACTGACCCTTGGGGCACTCCTCTTGATACCGCCTGCCAACTAGACATGGAGCCATTGATCACCACCCATTGAGCCCGACGATCCAGCCAGCTTTCTATCCACCTTATGGTCCATTCATCCAGCCCATACTTCTTTAACTTGCTGGCAAGAATACTGTGAGATAGATCTATCTATCTATCTCATCGTAGAAGGCAATTAGGTTAGTCAGGCATGATTTGCCCTTGATGAATCCATGCCGATTGTTCCTGATCACTTTCCTCTCCTCTAAGTGCTTCAGGATTGATTCCTTGAGGACCTGCTCCATGTTTTTTCCAGGTACTGAGGTGAGGCTGACTGGCCTGTAGTTCCCTGGATCCTCCTTCTTCCCTTTTTTAAAGATGGGCACTACATTAGCCTTTTTCCAGTCATCCGGGACCTCCCCCGATCACCTGCACACACTTATGCACATATGTACACACCCATCCTTGCACACACTTCTACACACCCAGGCAACATACCCACCTTCACACACGTACACTTAATATCAGGTGACAAATAGAGGTTTAAAACTCAATCCCACGCCAGGATTACTTTGCACACTCTTTGATTGTGCAAGAGTCAGGGGGACTCAGCTTTCCATTGGGGGCTCCTTTCTGAAATGGGGTTTGAGGGCAGGATACTGTGTGTATATAAGATACTTTCCACAGTTTAATGTCATTGGCCTGTTTGGAGGGAGTGGCTAAGTCAAGGTTAGTGGGTTTTATTCACAAATCCCTGTAAACATCCTGACATTTCTCCAGATCACGATTCCTGTTGTAACAAGCTGACTTTTCGGGAGTCCTGTATGTCTGCCTAATGTGCTCAGGGTATCACTAGGACTTCAGCTTCCCAGGTGCATGCAAATATACCTAGGGCATCGCCAGAGGTCCATCTCTTACTGACAGGAGCATCCTTGGGGTGTCAATGGAAATGTGTTTCTCACCAGCCTGTGATCCTGATTTGGGCCCTGCTGGAAGTTCAGCTCTCGTGGGTGTTATCTGGGTCTGAGCATTGCTGGGAGGTCAGCTCTTGTGAACACCACTAGGAATTCACTGTCATCGGGATGTTCTGGGTACCACTGGCAGTGCAGCTGCTGTTCTGCCAGGTCCTGGAGCTGCATATGAAGATCTCACTTGTCTGCAATTTTAATTCCTATCTGCCCATTCTTGGTGCATCTTGCAGCTCTGTGCTCACTAGATTGCTACTTGCTGTCAGGGCAATTTGCTTCAAGACAAACCTAGGCACATGAGGAACTGCAGCTCCTTGGGTTTTTGTTACCAATAACTGTTTCTTATTGCATCGTGTGTCTATATTCTGCATATACAGATCCTCATGGGCTTAGGATGCTTTGCCTTTTTATGCTTCTGCGAGTCTCTTTAGGGTCTTTATGCATTTCTCAATTGCCTAGCATGGCCTACCAGCACACCAGGGACTGGGGAAGTGATGGAGAGGGAAAGCATAGAACTGTTTCTTGCATTCACATAAAATTAACCTCCCATAACATGCTGCAGGGAGCAGCATGTCAGTCTAGGGTGTTCCCCCCTCTGAGTCAGTACAAAGCCAGTGCTCTGGGGCACAGTGCTGCAGGGAGTGACACTGATGGGTCAATAGGGGATCCTCTCCCCAGTGAGTGAGGGCAGAAGCAGGGCCGGCGACAGGAATTTTGGGGCCCCGAACGCAGATTGTGTGGGCCCCTCCCCGGTCTCCCGCCGCCCGCAGCCCCCCCGCCCTGGCTGGTCTCCCTCTGCCCGCGCCCCCCCCCCCCCGGCCAGTCTCCCGCCGCCCGCGGGCCCCCCCCCCCGCCGGTCTCCTCTCCTCCGGCCGGTCTCCCGCCGCCCGCAGGCCCCCCCCCCCAGCCAGTCTCCTGCCGCCCGCGGGCCCATCCTCCCCCGGCCGGTCGCCCACCGCCCACGGGGCCCAACCCCCGCATGCGCTCTGGCCGCATGGCCCAGCCGGGAGAAGCAAAGGGGGGCGAGGGGAGGCTGCTGGGTGCCGGGGGAGGGTGCTGATGAGCGCTGCAGCGGCTACCCGGAGCCGCGCCTTGCTCAAAGGCCCGGCGACAAGGGGGTACAGCTGTGTACCAGGCCCGCCCCGGATTTAAGGGTCCCCCCCTTAAGTCCGGGGCCCGGTACAGCTGTACCCATTGTACCCCCCTGTCGCCGGCCCTGGGCAGAAGCCCTGCGTGGTGTCAGACAGCGCTGGGCTTTGGAAGGAGTGTAGCTCTGAGGTCCTGGTTGATTGTGCTCATTAAGGTCTCATGCACAAAGAGGCATGCAATGAAATCTGGGACCCACGGTCCCATGGCTCAGGGCAGGTTGAATTCAGTGGTGGCGAGGTCCCAGCGGGGTGGCTTCCAGAGATGCAGGGGGAGAGGATGGAGGGCTGCATGGCTGGATGACCGAACTGGAGGCCTCTTGGGGATGGGTCTGAGGATTGATGGAAGGAGCTGGATGAAGAGTGCTAGAAAGGGAAGTGCTGGCGAGTCACTCAGACAGTCCCACCCATGGGGAAGGAACAGGCACGTGCGTGGAGGGTCTCGGGGGGGCCAGTGGAATGGAAGGCCTCGAGGAGAGGAACCAAGGCTTAGCAGAGTAGGTGGGTCAGTGTCTGTGATTGAAGTCCTCAAATCTTGGTTTAAGGACTTCAAGGTACAGAGAATCCTCCACCACATTCCCCCTATCCACCACGTCAGTTACCCTGTCACAGAAGGAAAGCAAGCTGGTTTGGCATGGTTTGTTCATGGAAAATCCATGCATATCACACCAATCAGCTCTGGGGAGCGTGATCACATTCCTGCTGGAAGAACTCTGTTGCTGATGAAACTGGTGGAAATGAGGGAAGGCAGTAAAAGCCACAAACAGAGCAATAATCCTTGGGGGAGGAGAGAGAGAAAGGGAAAGGGCCGTGCTACCATGCAAATATTGTAAAAGGCCATAAAAGCAAAGCAAAGCCATAAAGGGGAATTTCAGAGGAGTCTGAAAGGTGGGGACCAAAAGGCCTAATTGCCAACAGCCAGAATGCCAGAGTAAGGTTAGGCTAAATGAGAGAGAAGGTTTTGATAGATGGGGGAGAGACATCAGATGGAGATGAAATAGAGTGAGAGTTTGATGGCAGTGTGGAATGGAGAGAGAGAGAGAGAGAGAATAGGAGCAGAGACCACCAACCCCACTGCGGTGGGACTCCTGAAGCTACAGGAAAGACAAAAGGCTGGAACCAAGCGGGGGTGTGGGGTGTGGGGGGTGTGGGGGGTGGGGGGGGGTGAAGAGGTGGGGGGGGCATTGGCAGAAGGGAGGAAGCAATTCTCTAGTGAACAACGGAGGAAAGGGAGGTGGCTGAGGCTTTGGCTTGTCACTCACTGCAGATGGCTGTAGCAGGACAGTGGGTTAAGGAACAGCTGGATGGGGCCTGCATTGCAGCCTCAGAGCCTGAACCTTCACCGACTTGCACTTGCAATGCTCCTATTCTGATCCCGTAGCATTTTCCACTCACGCTGCATTGCTGTAAATGACACAAGGCAGCGGAAATGCCGCTTTCAGAAGCGAATCCTTCAAACCATGGAGGGCATTTGAAATGCATGTGTCATGCAAATGCTGCCATACAGAGAACTGGCTAAGCTGAGCCAGGGCAAAAGGGGCTCTGTCAATGCAGCTTCTAAGAAGAGCATGTATCACCGCAGGGAAGGCCGTGCAGGGCGTAGATGCTGCTCTCTCTCACGCCAGGTGGCCAGATTCCATGGTGATAGTGCATGAGACTGATCGCAGAACACTTAACAGGACAGGTGAACACCCCGTGCCATGGAGGGGAGGGCACACTAGAGAACATGCTGTAGAGGGGACAACTCTCCTCTGGCCTCAGGGGAATGTACCAGCAATAATTTAATAGGCCTTTTGCCATCTCTAACTTCTACGCGTGAAAGGCCAGATAGGGCTGGAGAGAACAGGAGAAAGTCCTGGGGCAGTGACGAGAACAGACCTTGGGCTACGATCTCTGCTAATTATTAAACATGCTACTTTTCAGCTTAACAAGATGGCATTTGTCAATGACTTGCAGGGAAAGAGTAGTGGGGGAGACGTGCACCTGCACAAATGACTGCATGAAAACACTGCCAGGAATACACGGTTCTAGTATCTGTTTGCCTTCAGGTGTTTATATCTGACCTGGATTTCTGCACAGTGTTCAGGGTAGTCAATGTGCCCTGCTAGTTCAGGCATATGATCCTTTGTACTAAAAAATAGCTTTCTGCAATACTGCTCAATCCATGCGTCTGTCTCTGCTCAATCCATTTGGTGAGCGGTTCAGATTTGTCCGTTATCCTGGAGGTGGGTTTGCCCCTAATGCCAGATGTCAGTACCTTCCATGCAGTGGCTTTATAATGAGTCACCAGGAAACAGTCTTCTAATGAGCTCCAGTGTAATCTAGGTCAGGAACTGATCACACATGCTGTGTGGGAAACTTGGAGCCATTCAGGAGTCTGGTGTAGCCAGGTAGTAATTTACTAATGCTAGCATGTAAATAACTCTTAATTAAGCATGAGGATGAGATGAATGTGGATGAGTTAGTGACTTTGCTGAGGCTCTTGTTTCATCAGAGAATGAGGCACACATAAAACCACACGCAGTCAGGAACAGCAAGAGTTAAGGCTCTGACAGCAACATTCATTTGGCACACTGAATGCATGCAGAACTTTCTATGCCTTGTTTTTCTGGGTCAATGTGTAGCTTGATACATCACTATTTAAGTTGTAAACTGTGTGTCCAAAAACAGGCAGGAAGTGCATCTTGATTGAGCCGGTGTTGCTGCTGGAAGCTTAACTTTGCATTTCCACACTGATCACACTTGTGCAGCCTTCATGGTGCATTAATAGAGTCTTTGCATTTAATAAACGAGCAATATAATAGGTTACGTTGCTATGACAATTCACTCTTACCTCCCATTCAAACCAGGCAAACAGCCTCATCCTCCTCTGGAACGTAGAATGTTGAACCCTCTTAGACTATGGAATAAGAAACCAAATGAAGATCCAAGTAGAAATCACTAAAGCTAAATGAACCTTCATCTTTTCTTATTGGGGTAAATGTCCCTAACAAAAAACAACTTCAGTCCCCAGCAGGAAGGGACAACAGAAAATCCTTCCGCACAACCCAAAAGTGAATCCAAACAGAACTGTTCCAGATAGGGCAATCAGAAAGTGTAATTAGGAGAGATGGCCAGGAAGCTTTTCCATTCATTGGTTCAGTTTTTCATCAAAAAGATTGAAAAGCTGAAAACTGAAATTGTTTCCTTTTCCAGCAACTGAAAACCAAAAATTTTCAGCCGGTCCAGAAAACATCTTTGGTTTTATTCCAAATTTTCACTTGGCAGGCTGAAATCTTCCAGATCTTTTAGCTGCTAAAAGCCAAGCAAATTTCAAACATTTTCAGTTTCTGATCACCAAAAAAGTCAGTTTTTCAACAACAACAACAAAATGGAGAGAAAAATCATTAAAAACAGATGTTTCCTGCAGAAATTTCCATTTTAATGAAAAAGCCATTTTTAGTCAAAAATACTATGAACAGAAATTTGCAGCCAGCTCCAGCAATGTGACTCTATTAAACCATGAGCACATCAGCACCTTAGCCTTCCCGGTGTTTCTGGAGAGTGCCTAGCACATCTTTAGGAGCTGTAAAACAAACAAGGACCAGGTACAATGTCCTATTTTGCATAACTCCACTGTCATAGAATCATAGAATATCAGGGTTGGAAGGGACCATCTAGTCCAACCTCCTACTCAAAGCAGGACCAATCCCCAACTAAATCATCCCAGCCAGGGCTTTGTCAAGCCTCACCTTAAAAACCTCTAAGGAAGGAGATTCCACCACCTCCCTAGGTAACCCATTCCAGTGCTTCACCACCCTCCTAGGGAAAAACTTTTTCCTAATATTCAACCTAAACCTTCCCAACTGCAACTTGAGACCATTACTCCTTGTTCTGTCATCTGCTACCACTGAGAACAGTCTAGATCCAGCCTCTTAGGGACCCTCTTTCAGGGAGCTGAAAGCAGCTATCAAATCTCCCCTCAGTCTTCTCTTCTGCAGACTAAACAATCCCAGTTCCCTCAGCCTCTCTCCTCGTAAGTCATGTGTTCCAGCCCCAATTATATTTGTTGCCCTCCACTGGACTCTTTCCAATTTATCCACATCCTTCTTGTAGTGTGGGGACCAAAACTGGACACAGTACTCCAAATGAGGCCTCACCAATATCAAATAGAGGGGAACGATCACGTCAATCGATCTGCTGGCAATGCCCCTACTTATACAGCCCAAAATGCCATTAGCCTTCTTGGCAACAAGGGCACACTGTTGACTCATATTCAGCTTCTCATCCACTATAAACCCTAGGTCAGACATTGGATATGAATAAAGGAGCAAGTTAAACACTTAATCAAGAACCCTAGTGAAAAGTTGACATAGTCTGAGCCTCAGTGAAGTTTCCTGAGAACAGAGAGTCTTCTCCCTGACCAAACTTCCTGGCCAGGAAAACAGCACAGAGCAGGTTCAGAAGTAATTTCAAAGTGCTTATATGTCTCCCAAGCAGGCAGTTCAGCCCCCTTCCCCTGCCACCTTTGCAAAGGAAGGAGGAAACTGAAGGGGAATTAACTCTTCTTCCCCGGAGACCAGGTAGTGCCCCTGCCACACCATGTCCCTTGGCCCGAAGAAAGACGCTGTCAGATGTGCCCTTTCCTGGGGCATGAATGGCCGGGGGTTGCCAGAAGAGTGGAAAAGGTAGTTTATAACCCAGAGGGCTAGTGTCTCTGCTCAAAGCCACACAAAGCAGCCGACAGCCAAAACAACACTCGGAACATTCAACAAATGACAGGGGTGGTTTTTTTATGTTAAGATTACTCTGTGCAATGCCACACAATAATATACACTCCTGCGATAAGGAATGTTAATAATACTTTGCTCTCTGCCAAGAATAGAGTCCCTATCTACAAACCCCACTGCTCTAATCTCGTGAAACAAAGGCAAATGTATGAAAATAACAAACCCAGGAGCTCAGGAAGTATTTGAATTCAGGAAAGACTAAATATTTAGCTTGCAAGGCTCAATGTGTCCTGGAACATATGGGGCACGCAAGGAACAGCCATCCATAGTCCAGGGGCTGCAGAGGGGAAAGCCCTCCTGCCACAGAATTTGCCAGAGCCTCTTCCCTTCCTCCTCCACCAGACTCACCCATGGATGGACTCTGGAAATGCCCCACGGGCTCCAGCAGAGATGTGCATGCTATGTGTCAGAGGATGGCAGTTTACAGTCAGGAGTGGTATTGAAATCCATGGAACAAGCATGTAATATATGTGTGGAGAAAGCAGGGCTTAAATTCAGCCAGAGCTGTCCGGAGCGGAGCTCTGGTAAATATTTGTCAACCCGCAGGGCTGACACCCTGAGCCCCTGTACCTCCCACAGGGGACTCTGTGAAATACTCTTTGAGAATGTAAAGCCTGGTAGCAAGTCATGGTGTTAACGTACTTCCACCTGATATGGGGCCTTTTGGGTATCAGATGAATTATTAGATAGTAGAAAATCCCTGTCCAGCAAGGCCTACATCGTTTTCACTAAGCTCTGTGGCACAACCGAACCTCTCAGAGCCTACACAGTCAGCAGCGATAGAACCTGGCTCCTTCTCCTGCCCAGGCCCCTAGTACTTTGTGAACAGCATGGTACTACGTGAACAGCATAGGGTCTGTGACACACAGCTGAGCTGTATTTACTAGCAGGGAGTGGTGTACCCCTCCCCCCAACATGCACACATTGTCCCAGCCAGCAGAGGGAAGTGAAAACACACACACACACACACACACACACACACACACACACACACACACACACACACACACACAAAATCAAGATTGGATGTCTTTCTAAAAAGATACAGTCTAGCTCAGTGGTTCTCAAACTCATTTGATCTTCCCTTCTCCCTCCACCCCCATGGTCTTTGTGTCTTTCAGGCCTTGTCTACACTACTGGCTGGATCGACATGTAGAGATCGATCTATTGGGGATCGATTTATCATGTCTCGTCAGTTCACGATAAATCGATCCCCGGAGGCACTCCGGTCGACTCTGGAACTCCAGCTCGCCAAAAGGCGCAAGGCAGAGTTGACGGGGGAGCCCACTGTCAACCGCTGCCGCAGTGAGGACGGCAGGCAAGTCAACCTAAGATACGTCGACTTCAGCTACACTATTCATGTAGCTGAAGTTGCGTATCTTAAGTCGACCCTCCCCGTTAGTGTAGACCAGGCCTCAGCCATTAAACTCAGACCCAGGTGTGGATTTGGAACATTCCAGGGTTCGGGGAGAGGGATGGTTTATGCATCTAGTGAGCCCGTTTGCAGCTACCTTCTATTCATCAGAAGCTGTGAAATGGGCACTGAGATGTGAGGTACCTCGGGCTTTCTCTTCCTTATGGGGAGAAGTGAGAGACGTCAGGTTTTTCCCTTCCCCTCAGGCCGTACTGGGGAGACTTGGGTGCTTCCCACAAACGCCCCACAAAGGTGAAGCAGTGGCCTCCTGCGAGTCAAGATGGGCACCGTGTTCAAGGCTCGCCCTGCCCAGCCTCCCCCACTATACGGATCCTGTCTACGGGCCTAATACAGAAGCCATGTCAGGTCACTGTGCTGGTCTCCTTCGCTCTTGCACTGACTAAGGAGTAGGCTCAGATGCCCAGGCAGGACCAGCCCAAGGGGCGGGAACCACTTGGTGGGGGACCTTCTTATTTGTGCCTCCCCTAAGGCAAGAGATCTTACAGATGGAGGTCTCTTTCATGTCTTTGTTTGCAGCGGTGTTTACCGAGGCTCTTTGATTCTCAGCACAGGGAGCTGAGTGCTGGCATGAGCGGCTGCACTCCTGACTCCCCTACTAGGGTACAGAGATGGATGAGGTACATAGCCCCATCTCCCATGTGGGTCAGAGTTGCCAGCATTCGAGCAAACTGTCCAGGCAAAATTCTTCAGATAACCTGTGGATCTATCCCCGAGGAACAGCTGCTAGAGAACGTGTGTCCAGAGAGACTGGTTTTGTGGCTAAGGCACAGAACTGGGGCTCGGGTGCTCTGGCTTCAATTCCTGGCTCTGTCACAGGGTAACCCTGCTCAAGTCACTTAATGTCTCCATGCCACCGTTCATCATCTGTGAAGGGGGAAAAATATGTGTCCTTTCACTGTCTTGTCTACTTTGATTGCAAACTTTTTGGGGAAGGGACTATCTCTCAGTATAGAAGCATAAGCTTTCGTGGGCTAATACCCACTTCGTCGGATGCAAGCATCTGCTTGCATCCGACGAAGTGGGTATTAGCCCACGAAAGCTTATGCTTCTATACTTTATAGTTAGTCTTTAAGGTGCCACAGGACTCTTTGTTACCTCTGCTATTCCAGACTAACACGGCTACCTCTCTGATTCTTCTGTCAGTATGTTTGTACAGTGACCAGCACTATGGAGTCCAATCTTGCTTAAGGTCTGTAGGGACTACCAGAAAGCAAATAACGTGTAAGTAATAAGTTCCATATGACAATCCCCATGTCAGGAACCCAAAACTCATATAATGTTCGGCTATTCTTAAAGATCTTCTCCTCTACCAGCCCCCAAATCCACTGAGCCCTGCATTCTTCACCCTACATATTTGATCATGAAGTCGCATCAGTTCATGATAATGGAAGATACAAAAGAATTTGCCACACATGCCTCAGCATGGTAAAATTAACCACAAAACTAGGGATTGGAGACACTGAACTGTTCAGAGTGTGAGATCAGCCCGGAATAATGCCCCACTCTTTGTTCCCATCCTGTTTGCATGCTGACTGTAGCTGAAAGAAATGGTGCCTGATTCCATGGGAGCAAATCACGAGACCTGGAAACTGACTCCATAGGAAGAGGCCACTGTATCTGCAACTTAAATCAGAGATGCAGGACTATGATAAATAACATGTATCGGGGGGTAGCTGTGTTAGTCTGTATCCACAAGAACAAGGAGTCCGGTGACACCTTAAAGACTAACAAATTTATTTGGGTATAAGCTTTCGTGGGTAAAAATCCCACTTCTTCAGATGCATAAATAATACGTCCCCATGAATATATAGGACTGGGTGGAGGAGATTACACCAGATGTCCATCCAGTCCATTCTTCTCCCTTTGACAGTGGCCAACACTAGATGTTTGCAAAGAGAGAAGAAGGAAACTCCATTGAGGACAGTTATGCAATACGCTGCCTATAGATTTTCCAAGCTTTCTCCTGTTTTATAATATTTAACACACAGAAAAGAAAGAGAACTGATGGTAATGAGTGGAGTGGATTTTCTCTGCCTTGCAAAAGTTCACCCATTGTTCAAAGCCAATGCTCCCATCCAACATAAACAGATACGTTTGAAAACATTCTCATCCAAAACAATTGACAGGACTTTTGATGTTTTAATGGTCCTTGCCCTCCCTGACTGTTTGATCATTATGTTTGACAATATTTTTTCCCTTTCCTCGCCACCCCAGTTCCTGCTGCCCCTGCTCTGGAATTCATGGCCTCCGCATCTCAGCTCTTGTATTCAGTGAATGACAATGGAAAGAATTTCACGGGCATTTATTTTGACTTAATATTGCTTCCTCTTCTCGCCTGTTTACATAGCCGCCTTTTCTTCACCACTGCGACTGCTCCACGCGGAGAGGTCGCTGCCAGAGTTCACAGCTCACTTCGCAGGCTTGCTGAAAAGCGCGCAAGCCTGCTGGAGGTCGTAACCTCCCAATTAAGTGGATCATCCCCTTCCTTTCTAGGATTCCCCTTCAGAGTTCTTCTGTAGGTCACTGCTCCTTCCTTGGCAATGACTGAATAGGTTTCTAAACTGGGTTTTATTATTACTTTATGATGATTGTAGTTGTGCCGAGAGGCCCCAACCATGATCAGAGATCCATTATGCCAGGAACTACACATGTAATGAGACAGTACATGCCCCTGAAGGGCTTAAAATCTAAATGGACAAGGCAGATGGGAAGGCAGGGCCAGGGAGAGAGGAAGTGATCTGCCTGGGGTTACAAAACAGGTCAGCCGTGGGTGGAGCGCCCAGCTCTCCTGGTTCATAATCTAGCACCCTAGCCACAGGATCATACAACCACTCTAGGCTCAGCTAGGCCAGGGGACTCTAATATGGAACTGCTGAGGGACCCGCTCAGCTCTGCTCTTCGTTGACCTTGGCGCCCATATCTGCAGAGCTGGGAGTCGAGCAAGGGGGTGGTCATGGAACATTGTGAATTCAAAAGGGGATTCTTGTTAGAGATGAGCCCATACCAGAACTATTTTATCCTGAATCCCCCCTTTTTGTGTGAGCTTTGCAGATTTGTATTAAAGGACCTGGATCAGAACCAGCCCTGCTTTCCAAGCTAAATCCCAGTCAATGAAGTTTTACGAACCCAACACAACCATGGTTTTGCACGTCTGCAAGGCAACACAAGAATAGACAGCTCTGTTTCTGTGGCTTGAGTTCAGCATGACCTGGGGCACTCATTCCATTCTGGGCACCTTGCTACAAAAAAGACATCAATCGATTGGAAATGCATTAGAAGAGACGAAGAAAAGGAACTGATTTAGGAGGAAAGATTCAAAGTGAACATGGTCAAATCCTCAACATTCGTCCCTACGTTGGAGTCCGGATGGCAAACACCCTGGAGTCCAGCCCTGTTTGGAGCAGGTGTTTGATTTAACTATTTGCAATAGTGAAACTATTTCATCTTTAATCTAAACTTCTCAATGATGGGAACAACACATGAAATGGTAGGCATGAGCCATGATATTGAGAATTTTCTCCACATGCTTTATTCATATTTAATTATTACCAGTGAAGAACCTTTTGTAGCTGGAGGTCCTGAAGCATCAAGTGCTTTTCCTCAGTTATTGAAAGATCCCCCCTGAATGAAGACAGAGAATTTTGGAGAATCCATAATCTGGATTAATTTTTTCTAGGCTTCTTCAGTCCACTCAATAGTCGAAATTACAACACCTCTTCCTGCTTTTTCAATACCTCAACAAACTGACCACGGTCAGCTCGAAACTCATCCCTTTTTCAGCATCACAGTTGATGATGAAACCTCCTTGTTTACATCTCAGAGGGCCCAGTCCAGCTCTTACTGAAGTCACTGTGGTCCGTCTGTGCTTTGTATTGCAGGACATGTAGGAACCTTACCACCCCATTGTGCTAGGCGCTGTCTAGACACAGAACAAAGAGACAGTCTCTTCCCAAAAACCTTCCAATCTAAGGATAAGATGAGAGACAACAGGTGGAGAAGCACACGGTGGTAGGAAGAAGAGGATTCTGATCACAGCATGCCTAATTCTCCCATTGTGATGGCACTAATGGGAGCTGGACCAGGCCTAGCAAGCTGTAGGGTATCAGGTTTACAAACTCGCTCCATTCTGTTTAGCTGTGTGCTGATGATACGTGATTTAGACCCAGATTTCTCATTTCCAATTCAACTCAGGGCAATGCAACAAAATCAGCTAATTTGGACAAAACGGAGCAGGTCTGTGGGCCCTAATACACTCCCAGAACAGCAGTCAGAGATCAGGGCTAGCAACTCTATTAAATACCCGGGGGTGATAATTTGCAAAGACAAAACGAGGAGTTTGCAGATCATTTATCTTCCCTTCCATCCCGGAACTCTCCTGCAGCACAACACGAGCTCTCTCTCTAATTGGCAGTATTAATATAATTAAGATGATAATTTTGCCGTGATTTTGCTTTTACGTTCAGAGTATCATGCTCCATATCCGATGTTAAATTCTATCATTATTTCTCTCCTTTGGGCTACCAGGTAAGTCAAAGTCTTGCCTTCAGACACCACAGTGTCCCCCGGATAGGGGTCTGTCTCTCTCTGTGATACATTTTTTCACACACCAGAGACAGTAGGGGTCCCAGGAGGGCAATGAAAATGATTATTTTTTTGGATTTAAACACTGCACTAATGAACACCTTATGAAGAGCACTGGGCGTGGGGTGACAATTGAAAGCCTGGCACACAAATAATTAGAACATCAAAACCCCATCACATATTTCCCCAGCCCAGAGCCACATAACAACGCCCAACTAGGACACCCGTTAACAGATCCCCTAACCTCACCTACCCACAAACCAGCCCCTCCCACAACTACCTCAGCTCTCCTCAAAGGGCTGCTTCCCCATCTGGGCTTTGCAGCATGCCTGAGAGGTGAGCTGGTCCAGGTTATGTCACACCTAGCGATGCAGGAGGGGAGAGGCTTGTAAATCCCAAAGCTGAGAAGCCCTTCCGGATCCAGGCACCTCTGCTGCTTGCAGGTGTGACAGAATGGCGTGAGGTTGAGAGGGGACATTTCTCAGCTCAGGAAGATCTTAGACTAGAGCCAGACTCTAGGGAGAGATTGAAAAAAATGGGGATGGATTGCCTTAGAGAGGGGACCTTATAGATGTGTACAAATTAAAGAGTGGTGTAGAAGGGGTGGGTGGAGAGTTCATATTTATCCCTACCCAGAAGACGTGAACAAGGGGACACTGTGAAAGGCAGTAAATGCAAAAACTGAGCTAAGGAAAATTGTATTTTACGTAATGTCTGTTTAGCCTATGGAAATCACTGCTACTAGATATCATTAGGCCAAGATCTTAGAAGGATTCCAACCAAGTTTAGACGTTTAAGAGGAGAACAGGAACGCTGCAGATACATTAGATAAGATGCAATTCTCTAGAAAGGATATAAATCCATCCATTTGGGGCATTATCTGCCTGGGATAGGGGAAATCTGCTGCTGCGGGCTGTAACTGGCCTTTTTGCGATTTCTTGTATTTTCTTCCGAAGCACCAGTACGGGGAGCTGTTGGAGAAAGAATACTGGGCTGGTGGACCCGATCTGATTGGCTCTGGCCATTTCTGTAGTCCAATGCTGAGCATATAACAACTAGATGGGGTCTGAATTTTTTGTATGAATAACCATTTGTGACAATTTGTGATTGTTTTTCAGCATATCCAGTGACTGCACAAACATTTGTGGATATTCACTAAAATATTCACAAAGGAGTTTTACATCCTGACCAGCTGTGTGTTTAGTAGACAATGGGCCTGATTCTGCTCTCACTTATAACAGTATTACACCAGTGTAACTACATTCCACATGTAACTTCATGGAGCTATTCCTGATTTACACCAGTGTGAAGGCGGATGAGACCCAGATTGCAGTTTTTAACACTCACCTGACCTGGGGGAAGTTTTTCTTCTGTCTTGTTGCCCCACGCCGCTATCTTAAGGAGTAAGAAGACCACAACAAGCCAGCCCCACTCCAGGCTATTTCACGATGGAGCAAATCTTCACAGTGCGCCAGTTTATTGAAAAGGCACAAGAATTCAAGTGGGCTGTTCCCATTGGATTTGTGGACATCAAGGCTGCATGTGACTGATCTTGAAACTCACCAGCCTCCCTGTAGAATGGTCCGGCTCCTATATGATACAAGCTGCATTCTTGTACATGGGAAAAGAACCGCCGTCTTCTGAATCAGGTCGGGCATTCCACAAGGACGTGTTGCTGCCCCAGAACTCTTCAGTGCCCTCCTAGACTACCTGCTAGATCTGACACGAATTAAATGCATTTATACATATGCCTTGATGATACGACCCTCGCCAATGCTGACTTTGCTAATGACATAGCACTAGTTGTGGAACCAATGGAGGAGCTAGTTGTGGGTCTTAAAGCCCTGGGAAGCTCGGTGGCAAAAATTACCCTGAAAATTAACTGGGGTAAAACCAAAATTCTTCTGGTTGAACATGAATATGCCATGGGCTCTATCTAGTCTATTAGTGGGTGACCTACCTTGTAACATGCCAGATTTAGCTCAGGACAGAACGCCATGGAGGCACAGAGCATGTTCAGTGGCCTCCATGGGAAAAAGCAAGATGCTCTCAGACTGCAGCCCAGTGGCAAGAGCATGAACTCTTGCACTGCTGTTTGCCTTCTCCCCACTCGCCAGGCTAATGATCTTGGAGAGAGGAAGCCATTGGCTTATCTCTTCCTCCTGCCCAGCTCTAACACTGATTTTCTGGAAGCCAAACAAAGGCAATGGAGATTGTCTGGAAAGATAAACAAGGAACAGTCTGAACAACCAGGAAACTCAAGGGAAGCAAGAATTAAACATGGCAAGTAAACAAACTTATTTCTATGTCACTACAGTGGGGGGAAGGGGACAGAGATTCTTTCAGGCTGCTTCACCTGGGGCTACAGGGAAGTGTCTGAGAGCATACCCCATAGATCATATGGGGAGTAGCCTGAACAAGGTACTTGGCTTGCTGTCTTCTTCTGTGCTTTCCTTCTCCCTCTGCATCCAGAAATAACCCCCCTCTGTTTTGGGGGAGGTGCTGTCTGCTGCGGAGGCAGAGTGACAGGCTAGAATTAAAACTCCATTGTAATACATTTACAATGCTACAGCACTCCAGGGACCAAGGCCCCGTTGTGTCAGGTGTTACACAGGTTAGAAGTCCAGTCCCCACCGCAAAACACTCACAGACAGTTTGGACATTTACCCAGGAATGCTCAGTTTGATTCCCTAGTCCACCACACTATCTCAGAGTTGGACAGGACCTCAGGAGATCCTCCAATCTAGCCCCCACTGCTCAAAGCAGGACCACTCCCTATTTTTGCCCCACCTCCCTAAATGGCCCCTTCAAGGATTGAACTCACAACCCTGGGTTTAGCAGACCAATGCTCAAACTACTGAGCTATCGCTTCCCCCCACTCTTCTTCTGTGACCTTTATTTAGTCACTTACAGCTGTACAATGGGGGGACAGCACTGCTCTACTGCACAGGGCAGCCAGGCTAAATCCATGAAAGCTTGTGAGATGCTCTGTTGCTATGGTTATGGGGATCATCTAAGTAACTTCCTTACAAAGACAGTCCAGGATTCTGATACAGCTGCTGGATAAGCAGATAAGGGAGGGTGGGAGAAGCAAGGTCGTAGTAAAGAGGGATCTCGGCATAAGTAGGCTGCCTCTGTGGCCAGGGTAGTCACAGTGTTCTATGGGCAGCTCTGTTCCAGTGCTTCCCCGTGCCTCAGTTTCCCACGCATTACATGAGGAGCTTTCTGAGGTGGAACTCATTTATGTTTCCAAAGCTCTTTGAGATCCTCAGCTGGAGACTACAAGAGAAGGGCAAATGGCAATGATGACTTTGTGCCCTCTCATGCTCCTGACGCCCCAATATGACTTGTCCATCCACATGGACACTGTGAGGAGGTGCTTACCTGGCAACGAGGGGGTTACCATCATTACCAGGCATAAAGGAAGAGCACTTCTTTCTCTCCCCATGTGTGGGGCCGCCCAGCATCACAGAACCTCACTGGGATTATGCCACACATACAAGGATACAGGGTCAGATTCTCCAGGACAGGGGCTGGCATTTCCAGCGGACTGCTGATCATCATGCTAAGCAGCCACTCCTCCCTGTGCACAGGGTGCATCCCACATAGGTGTGCATGTGCCTCCCATGACCAATGATCAAAGAGTATCTTTTCCGATGCACCGTCAGGGATGTGGGGGACCGATTATGAGCACATGTGCCATTGATGACGACGGCCCCACTGCAGGTTGGGAAGCCATTCACTCAAAGCCCCCAATTATCTCATGGACATCAACAACGGCCACCATCAAGGGGCAGAACACAGCCATAGCTGCCTTGCAAACCTCCACAGCACCCACAGCTGACTTGCCAAGGCCAGACAGATTAGCCACTGAGCTGTAGCAATCTGGGGTAGCCATCTTCCAGGTGGCTATAGCAACCTGCTTCTGAACTTCTGTGACCTACCTCACCTCAGGGCCGGCGACAGGGGGGTACTACGGGTAGAGCTGTACGGGCCCTGGGCTTTAGGGGGGGGCCCTTA
Source organism: Sternotherus odoratus (assembly GCA_032164245.1). Classification (NCBI taxonomy): domain Eukaryota; kingdom Metazoa; phylum Chordata; order Testudines; family Kinosternidae; genus Sternotherus; species Sternotherus odoratus. The sequence goes on along the minus strand of JAVMKO010000021.1, from coordinate 6,373,761 downwards.
AGTCCGGGGCCCGGTACACAGCAGTACCCGTAGTCGTCCATCCCCCCTTGTCGCCGGGCCTAGAGAGCGGGGAAGGGGCGGGGAGGCGGCGCGGCTCTCCTCCGGACGAGCGTGCGTGTCCCCGGCAGGAGCAGTGAGCCCGGCCGGTGGCAGCGGCGCAGTCCGGGAGAGAAAGGGCGCGGGGGAGGGGGGGGAGCAGCAAGGGCGGCTCGCGCCGCTCCCGGGCTCGCGCTCCCTTAGGACCCCGCACTGCCGCCAGCCGCTGTCAGCTGGGGGGGGGGAGTGCCAGCTGGGCTGGGGGGGCCCCCAAACAATCAGAGTAGGGGGGGCCCAAATTTCTGTCGCCGGCCCTGCCTCACCTGCATGTCTTCCTTGAGCTAAAGCTCCTCACAGCTCCAGAAAGGTAGCCTTCCTCATGAAGAAGTTCTGGACCCACTGTCGGTTATCCCAGAGCTGCCTAGTGACCTGGTCCCACCACTCTGCTTGCGGACCTGATCCAGAAACATAATTCACCGTAGGTAGATGCCACTGTTTTTACAGCCTGCACCTGCCACCTCCCCTGCTCGGTGTCCACACAGCCTGTGGGATCGCCTTAGCAAGACACACTGCACTGCCAGCCTCTCCGACATGCCTTGCATCTCTGCTTTTCTCAACATGAGAGTTACATTCATGGCAGCTGCATCAGGTCCTCTTTCTTAGCAGGATCCATGTCCTGCCACCAGCAGTTCACTGAACTGATGTGCTGAGAGCACCTTCTCTTCAGAGCTAAGGGACTACACTGCAAATGAATTCATGGAGAGTCCCTATTTCATGCACAACTCAGAGACATAGGATATCAAGTGGAAAGCAAGTCCAGCACCACTTGGACACAGACACCCAGGTTGGGCCTGGATAGGGACTTGCAATGGGGACACTTCACCCACAGAATGTCAGCATTGGAAGGGACCTCAGGAGATCATCTAGTCCAACCCCCTGCTCAAAGCAGGACCAATCTCTAATTAAGTCATCCATACCCCCTAAATGGCTCCCTCAAGAACTGAACTCACAACCCTGGGTTTAGCAAGCCAATGCTCAAACCACTGAGCTATCACTTCCCCCACCAATTTCTAGCATAGAATTCTTCATCCATGCTAGGCAAGCCCCAACTAGCTCTGCAGTGAAGACATACCCCAAGTGGCTTCATAACAGGAAGGTCACCAGTGCCAAGTGACTTGTTGATATTTGCTCCTGAACTGAGTTTCCTTATAGGGCAGTGTGATGGGATGCATTTGCCTCACACTGGATTAGGAAGGGTTAACTCTACATTGTGGGCTGAGGAAGCCACACCCCTTCAACACTACTGGGCATGCACCAAATACACTAGTATAAAAGGGAGCAGCTCAGCTCAGTTGGGTCTGACTGCCATCACAACCTCCACCTGAGGAGCAACGCCAAGGGAGCTGGAGATGCTGCAACCCAGGCAGATGCCAGTATACCTATGGAGGCTCCATGAAGTTGGGAGAACCTGGAGACAGCAGAGATGCCCAGACTGCAGCAATGGGAACCATGGTAGGGAGCAGCATAGGGGAATTAGATAGTGGCCCGATTAGTGAACCAGAACTGGGGTGAATCTCAACTTTGGCCACTAGACCTTACTGCCCTGCTAACAGGGGCAAAGCCATTGACTGACTGCTAGGCCTTACTGTCCCTCTGACTGGGGTGAATCTCTTGACCTGGGCCACTAGGCCTTACTGTCCTGCTAACAGAGGTGAATCTATTGATTTTGGTCATTACACCCATAGGGGTGGATATATTGACTGTGGCTACAGGGGCATAAATGTGGGCTACTTCTGCCCTAAGGAGGATGGGTTGCACTTGCACCATGTTGGATAGGATTCCCCATCCAGTCACAGGCAGGCTGAATGTGGATGAACAGGAAGGAACAGAGCTGAGTGTACCATGGCCACACCCTGAGGGCAGGATGGTGTAAACTCTCCCCTCCCCCCGCCAAGACTCAGCACAGGGGAAGTTAAACTCCTTCCACTGAGGGAAGAGAGCGTCTCCCGCTGCCAGAATTGCCTCCGTAGCTGGGAAGGGAGGCTCAGTGGGGAGAGTCCAGCAAGCGGGGTATCTGCTGGGATCGGTTATGGTGACATCGATTTAGAGACGGGAGGGTGGCTTTGCTGCCTTACCACTGTGTGTGGGGGCAACAAGGGGAAGGAAAAGGCCATGGTCAGAGATTGGATATGAAGAGCTAGGCCCTGATGACAAGGGAGAGGAGGAGCTTTTATTCCCAGCCTGAGAGAGCCAGGGCTGGCACACGCCCTTTTTATTCCTGCTCTGAAGCTGTTTGGTTTAATGGTCTGATAATGAAAGATCACAATGGGGTTTGCTCCCCACACTCACCTGGAAGGGTTAACATGGGCCAGATGGGTCAATTAACCTGTTAGCCTGCAAGCTGGGGTATTTAGGCTGAGAGGGGAGCCCTAATTCACGGAAGCTCATCTCCGCAGGACCAGGCGGGACGTTCTCTGAACCCAGGGAGATGGTAGCAGAAAGGGGCTGCAGGGAAGAGGTCCGCAGTCACTTTCCCCACAACAAGGGAGAGAAATGGACTTGGACTCAAAATGGTGGGTTTGTCTAGCAAACCCAGAGGAAGCGGGGGTTGGCTAGGTTGGTAGACAATGCAAGGCTGGGATGGGCAAGATGGGATGTAGTCCAGGAGAGTGGCAGGAAGGTTTGTGATTGTCCAGCCCTTCGCCACTGGTGATAGGGCCTTGGACTGAAACTGAAACCCAGAGTAAAGGGTAGGCCCGGATTCCCTCACTGAGTGGCCCAATCTGGGCAGAGAAGTTAGACTGCCCGTGTCCATTTGTTTTAACCAGGGCCGGCGACAGGGGGGTACTATGGGTACAGCTGTACCGGGCCCCCCGACTTTAGGGGGGCCCTGATACACAACTGTACCCGTTGTCGTCCCCCCTTGTCGCTGGACCTGGAGAGCGGGGAAGGGGCGGGGAGGCGGCGCGGCTCTCCTCCGGACAAGCGAGCCTGGCCCCGGCAGGAGCAGTGAGCCCGGCCGGCGGCAGCAGCGCTGTCCGGGGGAGGGGGGGGAGAAAGGGCGGCTCACGCAGCTCTTGCTGCCCGGGGGAGGGAGGGGAGCACCGGCTGGGCTGGGCTGGGGGGGGCCCCAGCCGCTGTCGGCTGGGCGGGGGGGGGGGGCGGCTGGGCGGGGGGGGGCATTCGCTGTCGGCTGGGGGGAGGGGAGCACCGGCTGGGCTGGGCTGGGGGGTCCCCCATCTGCTGTCGGCTGGGCTGGGGGGGGCCCGGCCAGGCTGGGGGGGGGCCCAAACTATCTGAGTAGGGGGCCCCAAATTTCTGTCGCCAGCCCTGGTTTTAACCACTGAGGGGGTGGCTGAGCCTGGCAGCGGTGTTAAGGACTGCCTGGGATGGCGTGGAGGACTGTGAGAGTGCCCCAGAAGGGGAGGAGTCCGGTGACTTGGCTGGAGGACTAAGCTGCAAAGATGAGGTGCAGCGGCTCCTGAGGAGCAAGAGGGTGGGGGATTCAGAATGGGGGAGCAAGACAATGGGACGAGGAACCATGAGAAGAGGATGTCTGGCTAGCAGAGCTAAGTAGTCAAAGTAGGTGCTCCAATTATGAGTGGTGGTCCCCGTGTCACAGACATTTTAAAACCTGGGCTCCTTCATGACATTTCTGAGATGGGTCATATTTTACTTTGCTTGGCAGTAGGACAAATGTGCACACACGTGTGCATGCACAGCCACACACACAACCATGCACATTCTGTCCACCTGTCTGTCCGAGGAACACACCCGCACACCCATGCATATGCTAGCAACCTGTCTATCACTGCTGCTGGCCACCTGCAGACTCAGGCAGATGCCAGTGTTAGTTATACTAGGGTTACATTTTCAAAGGCAAGTGACATTTCTTTTCATTTTGTTGTGAATCCAGCCCTGTTTTCTGTTCACTGGTCAGAGAGCAGCCCTGATTCCTGCACATCTGTTTGTTATTCACAAATACTCACCAAATAGTTTGGGGGGAAACATATCCGATCTCTGAGCACTTTGCAGACTGTTCAGTTTGACCATTTGTTCTTTATGGCATGTGGCTGATTACTTAAGGCATGTGGTATTGTCTTCTCTGTGATTGGATCACTGAAACTGATTAAAGAGGAAAATAGCAAATGACCAATGGCAAAATTTCAGTAAACAATTCATGAACATGATGCTCCATTTCCAACACCAAGAGAGGAAGGATGGTTTAATGGTTACAGCACCAGCCAGGGGCTTGGGAGACCTGTACTCAATTCCCATCTGCCCTTGGGCAAGTCACCTGATCTTTCTGTGCCTCAGTTCCTCATCTGCACAATGGGGCTAATAACAATGCCTTGCTCACATGGCTGTTGAGAATAAATGCCCTAGTATTGTGAGTTGGGAATGAGGGCCATAAAAGAACCACAGATAAATTGACTAAGCTAGTGTGTACCTGGAGCTAGAACTGATGTGGGGAAAATCCATTCCCTGTCTGTGAAGGTGGGAGTGGGGAAAAATAAGTGGAGACTCTTGATCCTGACTCGTGTGCATAATTCCATTAAAATTAACCTGATTCTTAGGTTCCATTCCTAGGTCTGCCCCATTATCCATATGACCAGGAGCAAGGCACTTAACTGTAGCATTTCCAGCTGTGCAGTTGGTGAACTCACTCCCAGGGTGCTGAGAGGCTGAGTTAATGTTTGTGAAGCGATCTGGGATCATCGGGTGAAAGAGGCCGGAGAAAGGTGAAATATTATTACCTATAGTATTTCCCATACACCCGGCTCCTGTCCAGGAAGGGAAAAGTCAACAGGGGCTAATACCAGCAAGAGGTGGCACTTACTTCTGAGGAACAATCATAGAAATACAGCCAAAGCAGAGATGAGTCCAACCCAAATTGCTACAGACCTTGGGAATGTTTGTTTCCAGATCTGAATCTTGCAGCCATTTTTAGGTCCAATTCACAAGACCCTAGGGAAGTTTAGCTGAAAACATTTAATCTCCGAGGGATACAAGTCCAAGCTACCAGTGAGACACATGCACTCAAGTTAGAAATCTGGTCAAGAGTCCCGCTTCTGTCGTGTGGGTTTGACTTGTATGCCATTTGGCCTGCCATTTTATCGATAGACCTTTTGAACATGCCCAGGATCGTGGCTGAATTTAAGCTGCCTTGATAACCCATGGAAAATAACACATTCCTGCTTTATCTTCCTTCTGACTCGAGAGTATTTATATAGTGTGTACAAAGCAATTGCGTACCAATCACAATGAAACTTCCCAAGCCACACAGCAAGTTTGCTTTTCTTGCGAAGTCAGTGGTAATGAGAACTCACCCAGCTGTGAGATAAGAGGTATAAGCAGAAAGTCCAGTGAAGGCAAAATGCCAGCTGTACTGCAGCACTCAAAAATGTGAGCTTGAGCAATGGTAGATCCAGCCCTAAGAGCCACCAGGAAATCACACGGCACTTTGTGGCATAGGCCTTGCGCTAGGGGGAATTTTCAAGGTAATTTGTCCTTCAGCTGTTTAAATGCAGGGAGGTTAGGCAAAATGAGTATAAACCCCTGCCCAATCAGATCGACCATTTACATTCTCTTGGTAAAGATGAAAATGGAGACACGAGGTGCAAGACCCCAGAAGGTCAGCCCCTTGGGCCTGTTCCTCAGCTTCTATAAATCAACATACTAACTTGATTATCTTTTTTGGGTGGGATTACAAGTTTGGTTGACAAAGGTAATAGCATTGAGCTAATATTCTTTAGATTTCTGTGAGACATTTAATTTGGTACCATAAGGCACTTTGATTAAAAAACTAGAATGATATGAAATGAACACGGTACACATTGAATGGATTAAAAACTGGCTAACTGGTAGCTCTCAAAATGTAATTCGAAATAGGGAATCATCCTTGAGCAGGTGTATTTCTATTGCATTTCTTGCATTGGTGTAATCCAGTGGTAGGCAACCTATGGCATGCGCGGCAAAGGCGAACGTAAGCTGATTTTTAGTGGTCTTCACACTGCCCGGATCCTGGTCACCGGTCCGGGAGCTCTGCATTTTAATTTAATTTTAAATGAAGCTTTTTAAACACTTTAAACCCGTTATTTCCTTTACATACAATAATAGTTTAGTTCTATACTCTAGACTTATAGAAAGAGACCTCCCAAAAACGTTAAAATGTATGACTGGCACGAGAAACTTTTTAAATTAGAGTAAATAAATGAAGACTCGGCACAGCACTTCCGAAAGGTTGTCAACCCCTGGTGTAATCCAAGGTCTCTTTTCTTGTTCATTGCACATAGTTCCATTCTGCTTTCGTCCCTTGTATTGTTTGCTCTGTGCAAGTTGCTTTTCTCTCCATTTCCTGTTCCTCTCTGATCATTACACCCCAATCTAATGGGCTTCTACCCCAGCCTTTGCTTTTACCAAATGCCTCTCCATTCAGTCTGACACTGCTTTACACTCTTTACCTGCACTGGGTAAATCTCAGGGCCTTCTGCAGATGTACCCCCCAGGGTTTTGCTGCAGTTCCATCAGGTGGTGCTATTGCACAGAGACAAACATGCATCTCTCCTGCTCTGCTGAAGTTTAGCCGACATACCTTGTGTAGCCCCAAGAGTTGGTGTGATTTCTGGCACAACCGCCTCTGTGCTCAGTTAATTCCTTTAAGGTGATTTTGTTTGGAAGCATGACTTATGGTTTTTAAAGGGGAAGCACAGAACTGGAGATGATCCTGCCAACTAGGGCAGCGGCAGCAATATGTGAAACCAACCATGAGCAGGCTGCTGAATATATGTAAACAAGCGCTCCGTGATTGTACACACACAAATACAGATCAGATCTACCCAGCCTAGTTTCAGTCCACAAAGGAGACTGTGTATCTGGTTCTTAGAGTTGGACTGTGGCATTGAGTGGGCAAGTCCAGTAAAAAAGTCAGCTTCTTATCACGTTTGCATGCTGAGGTCCAGTCCAATTGTTTGAAATTGTTTACCTAAATGTGGGGTTTTGAACCAATTTAGTTAGATCCAGAGAAAATCCTTGTGTGGATACTCAGTTCAACTTATGCTCTTATCTCCACTAAATGCTAAGGCTCAGGTCATAGAATTCTAGAATATCAGGGTTGGAAGGGACCTCAGGAGGTATATAGTCCAACCCCCTGCTCAAAGCAGGACCAATCCCCAACTAAATCATCCCAGACAGGACTTTGTCAAGACTGACCGAAAAGCCTCTAAGGAAGGAGATTCTACCACCTCCCTAGGTAACCTCAAAGGTATTTAGGAAACCTAAAGTCCAATGATCTCAATGGGAGTTAGACACCAAATAGCGTTGACCATCTGCTCCTAAGGGCATGTCTTCACTACGACTTAACGTCGACTTTAACGATGTTAAGTCGAAATAAACGTGTACCTGTCTTCACATACATGCCATTAAAGTCGATTTAAAGGGCCCTCAAAATCGACTTTATAACTCCTGCCTGACGAGAGAAGTAGCGCTAAAATCGACCTCTCTAGTTCGATTGTGGACTAGTGAAGACGCAACTGACATTAATAGCCTCCAGAGGCTGTCCCACAATGCTCCATTCTGACCGCTCTGGCCTGCCTCACTGCTCCACTGTGACCGCTCTGGACAGCACTCTCAACTCGCTGCTCTGGCCAGGTAGACAGGAAAAGACCCGGGAACATTTGAATAGCATTTCCTGTTTGGTCAGCGTGGCCAGCTCACCTGCACAGCTCAGTCGCCATTCAGAGAAATCAGCAGCACAAGCCGCCATGCAGAGCTCAGCATCACAAGACTCCATGCAGAGCTCAGCTGCCCTGGAGACCAGCCAGAGGAGAAGAGCTCCAGCATGGTCCACTAATGAGGTGTTGGATCTCATCGCTATCTGGGGAGAGGAACCCGTGATGTTGGAACTCCGCAACAACAAATGGAATGCCAACACGTTTGCCAGAGTCTCCAAGGCCATGCTGGAAAAGGGCCACAACAGGGACGCCACACAGTGCCGCGTAAAAATTAAGGAGCTGAGGCAAGCGTTCCAGAAAGCCAAGGAGGCAAACGGACGATCAGGGGGCGCGCCGCGGACATGCCGGTTCTACAATGAACTAAATCAGATAATGGGGGGCGCCCCCACCACCATCGCACCGGTCTGCGTGGACTCCACCGATGGGATAATCGTCAGGGACGAGAATGATTCTGATGAGGAGGAGGAGGGAAATTTCACGGAGCAGCAGGAGGCCAGTGGAGAAACCGTGTTAGCAGACAGCCAGGAGCTGTTTATCACCCTGCAGCCAGCACCCTCCCAAGCCTCCCAGGGGGGTAAGTGTTTTTTTTTTTTGTTTTTTTTTAAGGGATTACATGACGCATGATTTTTAAAGGAAGCATTTATTAATGGTTAACTTGCCCTAAGGACTTAGCGTGCTTTCATTGCTGGTCGAAGCGGTAGCTAGCAGGGAATTTGAAGAGTCATTTTGCAAGCGTTTGCCTCCGCAGAAGAGCCCCAGCCAGCCCTTAGCGAGAGATTTTTGGGCTTTGTTTTGCAGTTTGCGGTTGAGTGGGAGCCACGCGGTGGGGGGAGGAGGTCTCCACGTGGTGGGGGCAAGGGGGTGGGGTTACTCTACAATATCCAAGTGCTGCTTTTAAATATGGATTTGAACTTACCATGGTAGGCTACACGTTGATTTCAGAAGCTGTGTTGGGCTGAGGCACGCTGTCACGGTACAGGAATTATTTGTAATCATATAGATCATTGGAGCAACCAGAGTCCTATAGTGGCACCGAATCTTATGTACAGGGGGTCATAATGGGTGTCTATGACCAGGTTATGGATTGCTAATTGTAAATATGGCATTGGTATGTGTGTATCAATTTGGCAGTTGAAGCTATGAATATTGGCTCTGGACTGTCTGTCTTTCCAAATATTGTGCTGCCAGGGGGACATTCCAGAATACTGGGCGTCAGCTCTGCTCGGGGCTTGACGGGCCATTGAGAGCAATCAGCGACACAATGAACTCTGGGAGCTTGAAATGCCCCAATCCAGACAAGAAGTCTACAGAGAACAAGGCATCCCTTGCATAATGGCTTCTGCCTGCAAATGATGAGTTATGCATGGTCATGTGGTCTGCCCATGTGACTCCAGGACTCCATTGGGCTGAACTTTTTCACAGCAGGAACAAAGAGGTGTTTGCACCTGGAAAAAAACTATAAATGAAGCTGCTACAGCCCCCCCACCTTCGTCTTCTACCTTCAGCCTGCAGCCTGTCTTGCTTCCAGCTCTGAATGGACTTTGCTACACAGGTGAACTCTGAACTAAGGTGCTGACCAATCCCTAAAATGGGATGCTTTCTAAAGACTTTGATTTGAACCTGCAGTTTATTCTACCTTTGCTGCAAGCCTGAACCAAGAGATGTGCCATTACTGCATGTAATTGATTTCTTTTAACCATTCTTAACCCTCACCTATACCTTTTCCCTTGTATAATAAACCTTTAGATTTTAGATTCTAAAGGATTGGCAACAGCGTGATTTGTGGGAAGATCTGGTTTATATATTGACCTGGGTCTGGGGCCTGATTCTTTGGAATTGGGGAGAACCGTTTTCTTCATTTGGGGGATTGGTTTTCATAACCATTGGTCCCCAGGACAGGTGGCTGCTGGTGGTGATACTGGGAATCTGGAGTGTCTTAAGGGGATTGCTTTTGTGGTTAGCCAGTGGGGTGAAACCAAAGTCTTTTCTGTTTAGCTGGTTTGGTTTGCCTTAGTGTGGAAAAACCCCAGCTTTGGGCTGTAGTTGTCCCTTTGGAAGCAATCTGTCCTGATCTGACACTCACAGTTGGATCCCACTAGGAACAGCACCGTCACACACGCATATGTGTCTGAGATGCTCTGACTTTTCTTTGAGCCATTCAGTCCCTTTTAGGTGTAGAATATGACCTTGTACAGAAATCATATCAGGCCTCTGAATACTGAGGTCGCCAATTGCATAGTACTCCCATTGTGTACCGTCCGAGACTGCATCTGTCTCATAACCTTGAATGTATCTGTCTCATAACTTTCAAACTTTCTTTGCCCACATTTGCCCACAGATGAACAATTATCGCAGAATCCCCGGTCCTGCTCCTCCCGCCGTGCATCGCAGATACGAAAGCATAAAAAGAAAACGCGAACACGCGATGATATGTTCAGTGAACTACTGGAGAACTTGCGCGCTGAGGCAGCCCGCCAGACGGAATGGAGGGAAAGATTGATACAGGCAAGGCAGGAATCAGTGCTACAGTCAAGGCAGGCAGCAGAAAAGGGGAAGAAATGTGGCTGCAGCGTCAGGACCGCGAAGAAAGACGCATGGATGCTTTGCTCCGGATAATGGAGGACCAAAGCAACATGCTGCGCTGTCTGGTGGAGCTGCAGCAGGGCCAAAGATCGCCTCTGCAGCCCCTGTCTAACCACCTCCCCCCCCCTCCCCAACTCCCATAGCTTCCCCACCCAAACGTGGGGTGAGAACCCGGGGGGGGCAAGCTCCGTGGACCGACCCACTCCACCCCACAAGGCAGCACAAGCAGCAGCAGGATGAGGTTCTCTGAAAACTTTTAAAAGCTGCTGTGTCTTGACCCCCCCCTCCTCTCCCCCCTTCCCCCCCCCCTCCTCTGTCCGCTCCTCCACCAGTGCGACTGCTGGTTTCCCGCCTCACCCACCCCTTCCGGGCTACCTTGACAGTGATCCCCTGTATTTGTATTTGTGATGAAGCAATAAAGGAACCATGATTTGTAAAACACTGAATTTATTTCCTCTGCAAGCATGGGGAGGGGGGAGGGAAAGAGGGTGCAAGGACAGCAGGCTTAGGGCAGAGCAGAGCAAGGGAGCAGGTTCTCAAACGCCATCTCGGGCTCTCATAAAACTGGTTTTCAAGGCGTCCCTGAGGCACAGGGCCTCATGGTGCGCTCTTCTACTTTCCCTGCTGTCTGGCTGCTGGTAAGTAGCAGACAGTAAATTTGCCTCTGCCTCCCAGCCCGCCATAAACGTTTCCCCTTGCTCTCACAGAGATTGTGGAGCACAGAGCAAGCACCAATAACAATGGGGATATTTCTCTCGCTGATGTCTCAGCAAATCAGTAACGAACGCCATCTCCCCTTCAGACGGCCAAATACACACTCTACGACCATTCTGCACTTGCTCAGCCTGTAGTTGAACAGCTCCTGACCCCTGTCCAGGGCTCCTGTGTAGGGCTTCATAAGCCAGGGCATTAGGGGGTAGGCTGGGTCCCCAATGATAACGATCGGCATTTCCACACACACACCCCACGGAAATTTTCTGGTCGGGGAAGAAATTGCCTTGCTGCAGCTGTCTAAAAATCCTAGAGTTCCTGAACACACGAGCATCATGAAGCTTTCCCGGCCACCCCACGTACAGGTCGGTGAAACGTCCCTTGTGGTCAACCACTGCTTGCATGACCATTGAATAATATCCCTTCCGGTTTCTGTACTCGGCGGCCTCTTAGTCCGGTGCCAGGATAGGGATATGAGTCCCATCTATAGCCCCACCACAGTTGGGGAATCCCATGGCGGCAAAGCCATCTATTGTGGCTTGCAGGTTTCCAAGGTTTATAACCCTGGATAGCAGCAGCTTGACGATTGCCCTACTTACTTGCATCACAGCAAAGCCCACTGTAGATCTACCCACCCCAAACTGATTCGCGACTGACCGGTAGCTGTCTGGCGTTGCAAGCTTCCAGAGGGCTATCGCCACTCGCTTCTGAACTGTAAGGGCCGCCCTCATTCTGGTATTCTCGTGCCGAAGGGCCGGGGAAAGCAAGTCACAAAGTTCCATGGACGTGCCCTTTCGCATGTGGAAGTTTCTGAGCCATTGGGAGTCATCCCAGATCCGCAGCACTATGCGATCCCACCAGTCCGTGCTTGTTTCCCTGGCCCAGAATCGGCGTTCGATGGCATGAACCTGCCCCATTGCCACCAAATTTGACAGATTGTCAGTAGCCCTACTTCCAAAAACGTCAGTGCCCTGCTGTGCACGTCGAGGTCCATCTCCTCCTCACTGTCGTCGGGTTCCAGAAAGCGCAGTTGTCCCCGGATCGCATTCCTCTGCAGACGGTTCAGCATGAAATCCGCAACCGTGCTCGAGGTCCTCACAACGGCCATTACTGCAGCCGTGGCATCAGCGGGCTCCATGCTTGCAGTGCTATGGCGTTAGCGCGGCGCGGAGAAAGGGCGCGAATTATGGGATGCCTACCCACAGTGCACCGCTTGTCATGGGGGTCAGCGGCGCGGAAAAAGGGCGCGAAATTATGAAATACCTACCCATAGTGCAGCACTCAAAATGGTGCCTGCTGGGGACTCCGGGAATTGTGGGATAGGTACCCACAGTGCAAGGCTCGTTATGTCAACGCTTGCAAAAGTTGTGCGGACAGACACTGTCGACTTGCTGTGCTTTGCTGTGCTTAGTGGGGACACACAAAATCGACTGTATACAGTCTGCTTTACAAAATCGAATGAAAGGAAATCGACCTACTGCTGTAGTGAAGACATACCCTAAGTGTCTTGCCCCCGGGGACACAGTCTGTGGCAGACCCAGAAATTGAAGCAGCTCTTCTAAGGTCCGAGCTAGCACCTTAATCACCAGCTCATTGCTCCATTCTTTGAAACTGGGGATCCATCGGGTCTGGTGTCCAGGCCCTGGCGCTGGCTTGAGGAAAAAGCAGCCACATCTCCCCAGTGATACATCTGGAAAATTGTACAACAGTATACCCTGGGTAGAGCAATGGCATATCCACCCCCTGAGCCCAGCTCACCATGGGGTGATGCTCTGAGGCATGGGCATTCAGATCACTTTTTTTTTCTCCAAGGTGCTGGAATTCCCACTGTTGTTCCGTATGACAGTCAGTTTTCCACACTGTCTCTTTATCTGAATCTCATTGCAGTGATTTGCATCAATAATAGCTCTCCGAAATGAGTTGCTCACACACATGGACACTCTCTCCATAGGCCAAAGCACTGGTGTGATTGTGCGCAGCTGTTTATGTTCTAGTGCTCACATCCCAGTTTTGCATTCCTGGCTTGAAGTGCTGTCCCGCTCTCTTCTCTGAACTCTTCCCCCATCCCCCCACCCCCCTCAGGAGAAACTGAGGGAACTGGGCTTGTTTAGTGTGCAGGGGAGAAGAATGAGCAGCCTTCAGTGACCTGAAAGGGGGTTCCAAAGAGGATGGATTTAGGCTGTTTTCAGCGGTGGCAGATGACAGAACAAGGAGCAATGGTCTCAAGTTGCAGTGGGGGAGGTCTAGGTTGGATATTGGGTAACACTATTTCACTAGGAGGGTGGTGAAGACCTGGAATGGATTGCCTAGGTAGGTGGTGGAATCTCCATCCTTAAAAACTCTAAGGCCCGGCTTGATAAAGCCCTGGCTGAGATGATTTAGTTGGGGTTGATCCTGCTTTGAGCAGAGAGTTGGACTAGATGACCTCCTGCCTCTCCTTGTAAGTCATGTGCTCCAGCCCCCTAATCATTTTTGTTACCCTTCTCTGGACTCTTTCCAATTTATCCACATCCTTCTTGTAGTGTGGGACCCAAAACTGGACACAGTACTCCACATGAGGCCTCACCAATGCTGAATAGAGGAGAATGATCATGTCCCTTGATCTGCTGGCAATGCCCCTACTTATACAACCCAAAATGCCGTTAGCCTTCTTGGTAATAAGGGCACACTGTTGACTCATAAGCAGGTTCTCGTCCACTGTAACCCCTAGGTCTTTTTCTGCAGAACTTCCTGGGATGGTGATACCATGCAACAGATCAGTGTTTCCATGGCAAGTCCCTCCAGATTAAACAAGAGCCATACAGACACTTTCAAACCTTCACCCAAATTCATTCAGTCATTGACACCTCAACCAGCCTGGCTATTTTTCACTTCCCCTGAACATTTCTGGATTTGCTGTTTCCCTTTAACACTGGAAGTGACAGTGACAAAACACAGAGACAGGCTGTTTTTGTAGTTCAGCAGCAGGAAGTAATGGGAGTTGTCTTCACTATCTCCTTTCAGTTTGAACTACTATTTTCAGTGAGGGGAAAAAACAAAACAAGAAAGAACAAAAATAGTCTCTTGGAGAGAGCACAATGCATGCAACTCCTCTGTGACCAGCTCCTTCAGCTCTGAGAACAATATGGCTGCTGCCTCTGCAGACAGGCAGAATTCATGGGGATCTATAGGTACAATTTACATTCCCATTCACAGAGGGGTAATCAGGGGACACAGATTGGGGATTGACCTTCTCCAGGTAACACAGCAAGTCCCCTAATGACTAGTAAGGTACTGTACTCACTGGACTACAGTGCCTGCCGTTAAGAAAAATGAGACTCAGAGGTCCATGAAGAGAGAGACAGAAAAGAAGATTAGTTGAGCTTTCTGAAAATAACATGTAGACACTGATATCTGGATTGGTGCCAGCAATGGGGAAGCCCTATAGCAATGGTATTCTGCTTCTGAAGGTAAGAGACCTGAGCCAAAGGATCTGGCTGGTATGGAGAAGGAAAGGAAAAATAGAAGCTTTATCTAATGGCCATGCTGGTGTCACCGCTCAGCTCAGATAACATCTCCAAGTATGGAGTGCGAGACACTTCCCCACAGCATGATGGAATTTCACCGGAGCCGCCTCCCTCACCACGCTGCGGTCGGACGTCGGTGCCACCGTTATGTGCAACAACTGGAAATCCCAGAGAGATCTGCTTTCTCTTCCTGTGTTCTCGGAGTGATACTCCTGTTTGCTGTAAGCTGCTCCTGACCTTTCCAAATGCCACTTCCATTTATGGCCTCTGTGGGACTGGGCCTGCCAGGAATTGAAGAAAGGCCTGGCTGGTGCATTGGCTTCCTTGTCAACAAAGTCTTCCCTAGCAAGCCGAGGCAGTTTCAGTTACAGGTGCTGGATCAACAAGAGCCAGAGGGCGCCTCTGGCTGCCTGCGGCGACAGGAGTTTGCCAGTGCACGTTGGGGGGAGGGGGTTAACATAGATCAACGTGCCGGTAAGCTAGACACAATATCGGAGCATGCCATTGTGATTTTCTAATTGTGGTTTCACTTCTGCTCCCTGGGGCTTTTCATAAACAAGTTTGAGTACCGACACCCAAAGCCCACAGATTGGGTTCTTACCGGATCTCCGTCTCTGTGCAGAAGGAAATCCAGTTATCTTACCTAACAAGGACTGGGATTGCTGGCCTGCTCTCTGCAACCTGATACCCTGGCTAGAATAAGGATATCTTAATGTGTTATATTGACACAATAGATTTCAGTGGCTTGCACTACATTGCTGAGCAGGGATCTGGTGTGGTGTTGAGTAAGAGACATGTTATCACTTCCTGTTCCTATTGAAGACAGAGTGTTGGCTGGTGGTCAGAGGGTAGGAGGCTTAGAACCGGCTGGATTCCAGAGCGTGGTTCCTGGCTCTACCATTCACTGTGCAGGGTCAGGCAAGTCACTTAGTCTCATGCTCCTTCAAGTGCCCCTCTGGGAAATGTCACATTCTCTTTTGCAATAGGCCTGTGTATAAGGGCAAAGATTTTCAGATGGGGAGAAGAACCATACAAAAGCCATTATGCACTGCAGGGTCCGTCCTGTCCTGTGATACAGAACGTACCCGAGAACCCGCCGTGGAGCGTGGTACTGCCAGGGTTCTCAGCCTGGGGGTCACAACCTATGAAGAGCAGTCAGGGGGTCACAGGCACCCCGCCCTTCTGTAGTGGGGCGGCTGCCCCACTCCAGTATAAAAGGAGTTAAAACAGCCCTGCAAAGGGCTGTAACTATGGAAAGGCCGCCCTGCTGAGGGCTATAATCTATAACACCAGGAGGAGGATGCAAGACGAAGGGGTACGTTGTGACTGTGGGGCCTATTTCTGGTCACTCCTGACTTCACGCATCCGGGCAGAGTTCCACTGGGCAGCGTCCACTGGCTCCCTCGACAGCTTTGCGGAGCAGTGGGCGCTGTGCAGGGTTCTCTGCTCGGTGACCCCATCCTGTACCCTCATTTTGAACCTGTAACCCTCACTCACTCCCGTCCTTTTTTTCATTAGTTGTCCCAAGTATTCAGTTGGCCCCGGGTCCAGTGTCCCTCCCGCAAGGCTGGGGGAGGGACTTTAGTCACGGGTGGGCTTCGGCCTGCCCACCTCCTGGGATACCAAATAGGTGCTGAGGGCTGCAACAGAAAGCTGCTGGGGCAGACCAGTCACAGCTGTGGCTGGTTCAATTAAGGCCCAGCTGGCCCTGATAAAAGGACCCAGAGTTTGGTGCAGAGAGGAGAACAGTCTCCTCTGTCAGCAGGAGGCAGACAGGCCTGGCTGCTGGGAGCTTGAGGCGGTACCTAGAGAGAAGCAGGGCTGGAGCAAGGCAGGAGGAGCTGGGGAAGCTCCAACCTAGAAACCCCCAGGCTGCAGGGCTGAGGGGATGGCCCAACAAATGGGTACTGGTGTTGCCGGGGACAGCCCAGGGCTACAGAGGCAGCAGGCCAAACCCTCCTTGCCGGTGATGAGTGGCAACTATACTGCTGTCTGCCTCAGTGAATGGGGATAAGTGATGACTGCAGTTGCCTAGATTGAGGCAAGGTGGGGCTAGGGGTTAGGAGTTCCTCTGGGGAGGGGAGACCCTGAGACTGTGGGGGTACTGCAGGGGTGCAGCACCCTTGGTAGGAGGGCACCAGGATCCAGGGAGGGACATGGGGCCAGCAGGGAGTGGGACTATGGCCTGAAGAGGGTGCTCCGGAGGCTGGACGGAGCTAATTCCTGGAAGGACCAACAGGAGGCGCCGTGGGGTGAGTCGCCACCCTGCTACACCTTCCTATACCACTAAATCAGACAGAGATCCTCACTCGGTCTTGGCTAGATGGGAGGGGAACCCAGCACGGAGAAGGTGGAGAACCACTGTGCCCTTGCAGTGCTCACTGGACTTATGGGGGAAACTGGTTCTGACCCCTATATGGACTTTATATTAGCCCTAGAAGTGCATCTTTATGATCCTCCTTCTACTTCGCATCCCCTCTCAAAATGACCCTTCTTTCCAGTGACCTCCACCCCTGTACTCCTTACTCCTCCCCCGTGACCTGCCTCATTTCTTGTTCAACAGATATCAGAATATACAGAATTCCTCAGCAAGACAATAAACCTTGCTGCTTCTCAAGCTAAATCACAACCCTCTCGATTCCTTGTGCTCCCCCATTAGTTTGTTGTATCCAATCTGTTGTCTCTGATACTGATACTTGTCTCTGATGTTTGTTCAGCACCTAGCACAGTAGGGATAAGGCCTCTAGGCACTAATGTAATACAAATAAATCACCTTTATTAGTTTTAACCCTTGGCCTACTCTTCCCTAGCTCTTCTTTTCTCACTTACATATATTCTGCTATGTTTGTCTAATGCACAGACTGTAAGGAAGGGACTGGTTCTCTTTTTAATCTCTGTAAAGCATCATTCAAAGTTATGGTGCTATACATATCAAATAACATCTCCACTCCTAAGGTCATTGCTTAGGGCTGGGCTACACTTGTATGGGGGGGGGGGGGTTTCAAACTAAGATACCCAACTTCAGCTGTTCGTGTAGCTGAAGTTGCAGTATCTTTGTTCGACTTACCTGGCCGTCCTCACGGCGGCAAGTCGATGGCGGTGGCTCCCCATCAACTCCGCTTACTCCTCCTGCTGAGTTGGAGTACAGGCATCGATTTGGGGATCGATTTATCGGGTCTTGACAAGACTCTATAAATTGATCCCTGATACATCAAACACTACCTGCCGATCCGGCGGGTAGTGTAGACGTGCCCTTAGGCTTTAATTAAATCAACTTTCCCATTGGCTCAATGGGAATTAGCTTGACTGAGGACTGCATATAAAACAAGTAAGAACTGATTAAGGATTTGGCCCAACAATTATCAAAACCGATCACAAATTCCATGCCAAGATATGCCTTGGTTAATATTGGTTTCATTGGAAATTTTCTTGTTTCCTGTGGAAAAGCAAAAATCATCCCCTGCTCCTAATCCTTGCAGACATCTAGCCTACTTCCAATGGCAGGTTTCAGTGTTGCATGGATTGCTTTGCAAAGCCCTGTGCACTAGACATTCACCAGAGGAGGGCCTGCAAAATGCAAACAGTTCACACCTAGGAATGGTGTCTTAAGTCTGAAGCTAAAAGGCATGTGTCAGAATGTGGATTATGTTTCAGAGCCCAAGTGCTTCTGAGAAGGAATCTAGGGTTAGTGACTCCCACCCGACCTGCAAAGAAATGACTCCAAATATCTGCCAGTTTGGTTATCCGAGGTACCTTCTTGGGCCTGGAAACACTGCCAAGCACAGTGAATACGGGGAACCATCCCTCTGATGAGGCGGGCGGTGGGAATAGCTCTGCTGGCATTCAGAGGGCAACCCACAAGCAAGGGGCAGGACTTTAGGCTGTTATTGCAACTGGTCCCAGCAGGCTGAGCCAGCAGTCTCACAGGGTGAAATTCATCCTGGTGCAGAGGACCCACACAAGGCCTAGGCACCACTCATGTTTCATGTAAGCCCTAGATCTGACTCAGGGGCTGGGCAGTTAGCCAGAGAACGCCTCATTGCCAGACTCCCCATTCAAATCCACCTCCCTCTGCCAGCAGCTGAAAGTTTGTTCCCATGTGAAAGCTTTGCAGTGTCTTTCGTTAGATAGGTTTTGCTCCAATTGCTAATGGACAGGTGTCAACAGCACCTAGCCAGCCCTCATTGGCCGATTGAGCAGGGGGTCAGGAACTGAATGAATATGAACTATGTCCTCTCCATTATGTGCGTCCAGGTCAGGTTTGAGATGCATTGGCAGGATAACTGTGGGGGGAGACTCTTTATACGATCGAAGACTGTGGTCTTCAGAACTCTTCGCCTGGCACCTTTCTCCAACACAAAATTCCCTTTAAAAAACCACCCATTGTCACGGTGTACTCACCACGGGAGTGCCTCCTTGAAGCTGTGGCTAGGGATTAACTCTGCCCATCGGACGCCCCTTCCTGTGGATGCTCACTCCATCTCTTGGGACGCCACGGCTCCCTCTTTCGTGTCTTGGCACTCCAGCCAGGTCATTGCACTTTTCCCCTTCCAGAGGGTGCGGTGGAGGGGGATGGGTTGTGTACCCAAGTCCCTCTCTACCAACCATGCCAGGCAATTTTCCAATTCACTACACCTCATTGGTGCAACTTCCTCAGTGGTTGGTAGGGGAACCCAGGCCCGCTGTCTTCTCTCGGTTGCTGCCACAGGGACCCTACAACCAGTCTGCACTGCCCCACACCTTAGAGGCAATGGCATCATCGGGCTCCTTCTCCACTCTCCTCTGGGTATGCCCATCCTTCCGGACCAAGCTGCCTTCTCTCCCTGGCCTGGGAGAGTGACTGCAGGGCTCCTTGCTGCAGCCCCCTTCTGCCCTCAGCCACCTGGCTTTATACAAGCCTCGCCTGTTCCTGTCCAGGTGAGCTTCATCCTCTAGTTAGTCCTTCTTGCTCCCCCTCCAGGTGCAGCCCAGGCAGTTAACCAGCCCCTCCGGAGACTGGTGAGGGGTGAACACCCCATCCCACACCAGTACAAAAATTCCCCCATTTTCACTCTTCTGAAAAGCATATAAAATACCCTGAAAACTTCCTAGTGTATCTGTACACCACTTCTGTCTGATGGGTAGACTGAGAACTGCCCATCTGTGTATCTTCGACCCAATATTGCTCATCTAACAGAGGCTCTGTAGGCAGGATCTGGGCTTCTTGGAGGATAACTGAGTTCTAATCCTACTGCAGCTGTGATGTTCTGAGCATAGCAGCCACGAGGCTTCACACCAAGACTGAAGTTGCAGGTGGCTACCAAGGAACTTTTTGTGTGGCAGTGCGTGCTACACAGTATATTAATAACACAACGCTGTACTGAACCTGCCCCCATCTCAGCTGACCTGGAGGGAAGGGATCAAGCTGACATATGGCTCCAAAAAATACATACAGGAAAGTGAAACATATTCTGAGCTCAGAGAGCACCACATATGGTGCATGAGAATAGGAGCAGCAAATTGGGGGAAGTAGCCTGGGATCTGGCAGGGGAGGGAAGGCCGGCAGCAGGGAGCCTAGAGGTCTGTGGCTGAACTGCCACTTTGATCTTTATTGTAACAGTTAAGCTATTGGGCCTGGGGCATTTGCAGCCATTTTCTCTGTCAGCCCTGGTGCCTTACTTGCAATCTGTGCTTCTGAGAGGGCACCCAGCGAGAGCTAAGCCGGTGTAGCCCAGGGCTGGGAGCATCTGAGCTTGTGGTGCACAGTCGCTGCCAGACCTCAGTGGAGTGGTCCCCTGGTGCTCACAGCCACGCCCTGCCGGAGAGGGGCAGTGGCAGTATTTTACATCAGGGTAACCATTAGTAACACAATAAGCTGTCACTGTTGCGTGGGGGTCCAGGTAGCCACATGTTGAAAGAGCCACATACCCTGAAATGAGCATTCCAAGATCTCCCTCCCCACACCAAGCCAGCTGCACCCCTTACCCAGAGTGCCCTTCTCCAACCCTCCTCTCTGCTGTTTGCACTAACTCTGCTCCTCTGGGTTTAGTTTGCTTTTGATTTCTGAACACGGTTTTCAGTATCAACTGGCACATCAGCAAACACTCTCCGGTGTGTCCCACCCAAGTATTTACCAAGCGCTGTGTGCTGCACTCCGGCAACAGAGAGGAAAGGGGAAGGGTGGGGATGGGAGAGTGAGATTGCGGGCAAGCCAAGGGCACATTCATCTGTCTTTGCCCCTATTCAAATACAGTGAACGCTGTACAAGAGATCGCCTTTAGCAGAGTGGAGCCCAGCTGTGCCATGTCGGTGTGAGAGGGGGCTGCTGCCCGGGTGCTGTCTGGGAGGACTCACATCTTCGCAATAGACCCGGCTGAAAACATTTCACTGAAACATTTTGTAGATGAAAAATGACTCTTTGGGTCAAATGAATGGGTTTTTTCCGCGTCTTTTCTGGTTTTTGATTTATTTTCCCTACTCTTCTCTCCCTCCTTCCCCCTGATGTGGAAAAAGGAGGAAAGAGGGTTTGGGGTGGGGGAATTACAACTGTGAACTGTTTGGTTTGGTTCACTGAAAAAAAGAATCTCACATACAATTTCCAACAGCAAAAAAAATGTTGTTGTGTTTTTTGTTTTTTTTAAATGGTGGGAAAGTCCATCCCTTGACCTGCTCTGGTCTGAGATTGGCATCTCTATAGGTCAAAATAGTCTGAATCTGATAAACCTCAGGACCTGTTGCACAGCTCATAAATGCAGAAGGACCAGGGTTGCTGTAAACGTATGGGCAGGGAATGGTTGGAATGGGAGGAATTTGTATTTTTATGTTGCTCACTGGCAATTTTTTTAATGCAAAATCAGAATATTTCTTCGTAGCCAAATTAATCTTAACAAGTAGACAGCTGTAGTGGGTACCGCTGAGACATAATAAAGAGGGAGCATCTTGCAATGGATAGGGCACGGGGCTTGGAAATTTGGGTTCTGTCCCTGGTTCTAGCCTTAGACAAATCATTTTCCCCTTTCATCCTTCAGTTTTTATATTGTGGTAAAGCCCTGGCCCTGGCTTAGATCAGAGGCCTAGTGCGCTGGGTGCTGTCCAAAGATAGGCAGAAGCAACACCTGCCCTGACAGTCTAAACAGACAAGACAGACAAAGGGAAAGAGCTACAGAGAGGCAAAGGGACCTGCCTATGGTCACACAGAAGGTCAGTGGCAGAGCCACTGCTAGACATCCCAAGCCCAAGCCATCTAGGGTGACTAGATGTCCCGATTTTATAGGGAAATCCCAATTTTGGGGTCTCTTATTTATATAGGCTCCTATTACCCCCCACACACCCCTGATTTTTCACACTTGCTGTCTGGTCACCCTAGGCACATCACATTTGCTAGCTTATCTATTTCACCTGTAAGCTCTTTGGGGCACATTCTGTCTCACTCTGTGTGTGCAGCAGCCAGCACCCTGATTTTGGCTAGGGCCTGTAAACCCTTAAATTGCCCCTTGTGGGAAAGACTCCCACTGAGTTTTGAATGGTTTGGATCAGGTCCCGACGGCAGCATGTTTAAAGATATTTATGGCCTTTCAGTGGGAGTTGGGTGCCTAAATACCTTTACAGAACTAGCCCTATGCGCTCATGGTTGAGAAATGTGTGTATAAATGCTTGTGTGTGTGTAAACACTGCTCCTGGTGAGGTACACCCATAACTCAGCAGCATGATGTTGAACACAACTTGTCCTTCTCTGTGCTGACCGTCACGGCTGCTAGCTTGAGGGTTAAAATAAGAGCTTAAACACCATCAGATTTCCTAGTGAAGAAGAGCCCCCAAGAGGCCATGTGAGCACATTCATGCTCCTGTGCAGTTCCTGATCCAGGAAAACATCCCTACTCAGGACAGTCCTGTAAGTCAATGGGACTCTGGCACAGACAGCAGAACCCCAATTTTATGTACATTGATCTTACGAGCCACCACTTCTATGAACCATTGTTATCCCTCGATCCACCAGGTGTATGTGCTTGTGCTGCGAGCAGAGGTCACACGCACTCAGCGTGTGGGCGTATTCAACCTTTCAAGGCTCTGGTGAAACTCCCTGTGAATGGGGGGCGGGGGGGGGGGGCAGTGGAGGGCTAGGAGGGGAGCTCCTGAGACTTGTAGCCAGATAGACAGATTGTCTCACATTTTATGGGACTAAGATATAAAATTAAGGACTCATGAAAATGACTTAATACAGGAGACTTAATAGTGGGAGGATCTTCTTTTAACATAACTCCTATTTTCCATCACCTCAGCTCGTCTGGGGTGGAGGTAGCGTTTGGGACCTCCCTGGTAATGAACTATAGCTGAGACATAGGTGTGTCTGTGATTCCCTTTTACCATTCACTCAAGGTTGTTTCTGCTCTTCAAAGATGTAGCTGAGGAAGATCTAATTTTTTCTCTGGCAGTGAGCAAGGTGCCTTTAGAGGAGAGGGTAGGAATGGTTTGGATTCGGCCCAAGAACAAGAAGGATGACATACACATAATGTATTTCTTAAATATACTAAACAGTCAGTCTGCATTCTTCTTAATCAAACTTCAGGTATCCCTTTATTTCCTAGGGCACAGCTAACCAGGGACTTGCTCTTTAATTACATAGCAAATGTCATGGAGGTTTTGCCCATGCAGTAGCAAGGGCAGGTTCTTGCAGGTTACCTCGTAATTATCCTTCAAGTTACCGAATAATTCCAAGATGAATTACCATGTAATTTTCAGGCTGTAGATAGCAACATCAGGGTGGAGTTTGGAAGACAGGGTCTATTCTTGTCTCACTTCTGCACCCAGGCAGCTCTCGGGAAATGTAACAGCCCCCACAAGCTAACAGCTACCCTGGGAATACGTGGTCGGTACGTAGCCAACAGCTTCCAGCGCACTGGGTTCTTGCTAACAGGAATAATAGTGTGCGGGAACCAATGCCCATCGCCTCCAAGAGCCTTAGCTAAGGGCCACATCATGTCCTTTGTAAAACTGCATTATAGCAGGGATAAGGACGCTCTGGAGACTCATTGATTTTACATGTGCAGAGTTTCCGTAGCGTGGCACTGTTGTGGCAGCAGCAAGGAAGGTTTGTGCCAAGGCCCACGGATGTACTTCAGGAGCCACTGAACGGAGAGCAGAGCACTGCAAGGAACAGAGTGATCCTATGCATCAACAAGAAGAGGCCCGGCAGTTTTGTGGGCTCTGCACATGAATGCAACAAGCCCACGTGGTGAATAACCAGAACCATCTGGAGCCAGTTACAGGGTCAGAGGACTCTGTATAAATTCTTACTTGGGTACTTTGGCCCAGGTCCTCAAAGGTCTTTAAGTGCTTTGCTCCCACTAGAATCAACAGGAAGCAGGTACCTAAATATTCTGTGGATTTGGGCCTTAGACTCTAATTTGTATCCTGTCTTCTGCCATGCTGCAAGCTTAGAGAAGCTATCTCCTGGGCATGGTCCTCCTTCCTTAGCTCCTTCCTAGGTGCATCGCCCTATCCCCCAAACTCTTCAAACACATGCTTATACCAAGGAGTTTCCTGGGGTCTGGAGGAAGAAGGGGACCTCTCTCATCTGACCTGCAGAATGCGTGAAAGAGAATTTCACTCAATTATCCCTGCAGAGGTTCATAAGCTGTGGGTGAGCTAAACCGTATTTTTTTAGAAAGAAAGATCCAGTCTTGATTAAAGACTTCAAGTGACAGATAATCCACCATAACCGTGGATAGGCTGTTCTAATGCCCTCACTATTGAAAACTGGCACTTTGTTTTCAGTTTGAATTTATCTGGCTTCACAGAATGGGAAGGAACCCCAGGAGATCATCTAGTCCAACCCCCTGCTTTGCAGGACCAATCCCAATTTTTGGCCCATATCCCTAAATGGGCTCCTTAAGGATTGAACTCACAACTGTGGGTTTAGCAAGCCAATGCTCAAACCACTGAGCTATCCCTCCCTCCCAGCTGTTGGATTTTGTTTCACCTGTTGTATTGCCATAGTGCCTAGGAGCATTAGTCAGAGCTAGGCACGGGGCAAACCCAGAATCCTACCACACAACATTTCAAAGCTAAGTAAATAGATGTGATTAAAGTAAAGGAACTGAAAACTTTGTTTCTGACAGAATACCTGTAAACCAGCCCCCTTTTCACACTGGGTGCTGTGCATTCCGGGAACTGCTGTTCCATGTGGTCAAATGACAGTTATGTGGAACCAGTCCATAGCTTTGCAATCCACACTGCTCTGCATTTAGAGACCTGACCATCTCTTTTGTTTCATTGTGAGATGTCAGACTCTCGTGCCTCTGTAATCTGAATGTTTTATCATTGAAATTGTGCCTTAGGCCAAACTCATCCTTGCCACAACTCAATAGAAGTTGGAGTTGCACCCGGGATGGGAATGGCCCTGTGATCTTATATCTGAATAGGTATGTGGATACCCACAGGGAAAAATTAACACTAAGGCAGGGGTGGGCAAACTACAGCCTGCAGACTGGATCTGGGCCCCAGATTTGCCACGCATGTGGTGCCGTGAGCTTCATGCCACTCCAGGAAGCAGCCGGCACCACGTCCCTGTGGCCCCTGGGAGAGGGGAGACAGAGTTGAGAGCACTGCCCTTGCTTCTGGGTACCTCCTCCGAAGCTCCTATTGACGGGGAACGGGGAACTGCAGCCAATGGTAGCTTTTGGGTAGGTACCCACAGGTACGCGGAGCTCTCTGACCCCTGCTCGCCCGGGGCCACAGAGGTGTGGTATGCCCACTTCCCAGAGTGACATAGGGCTGGGACCAGGGAGCCTGCCCTTCCCTCAGTGTGCACCGCTGCCACCCTGGAGCCACTCCAGGTAAGTGGTGCTGGGCTGGAACCCGCACCCCAAACTCCTTCCTGCACCCCAACTCCCTGCCTTGAGGCCCCTGCTGCACTCTGCACCCCCTCCTGGACCCCAACTCCCTGCCCTGAGGCCCCTGCTGCACTCTTGCACCCCCTCCTGGACCCCAACTCCCTGCCCTGAGGCCCCTCGTATACCCCATACCCCTCCTGTGTCCCAATCCCTCGCCCTGAGCCCTTTCCTGCACACCACACCCTCTCGCACACCCCGCACTCCCTCCCACCCCCCACCCCAGCCCTACATTCATAGCCCTGCAAGCCATTTCCCCACCCTGATGTGGTCCTCGGGCCAAAAATTATGCCCATCCCTGCACTAAGGCCAAAGGGCCAAATTCTGGCATGGATTTGAGACCAGGCTTTGACTTATAGCTTACATTAGAAGCTTGCTTGCCCATCTTTGGGGGGGGGGGAAATGATTCAAGAATAAAAAGTTTTAAATAACTGAAAAGAATATTCTGTGTGTATGTGAAATGAACCCCTGAGCGAGAGACAGCACATTTTTACACTAGACAATTAGGCTTTGTAACTCATTGCCACAAGGTATCATTGAGGCTAATAGAGTAGGAGGATTCAAAAAAGAACCAGAAATGCATGTGAATCCAAAGAACACGCAGGCTTACAACAGCACAAAAGGAAGGAAGAAAGACCAAGAATTTCAAAACCGATATAAACCCTCCTGCTTCAGGGCATAAATACACCTCTGGTGAACTTTGGGAAGAAGATTTCCCCAGTTTCACGGGTTTCCTGCACCTTCCTCTGATGTAGTTGTTCTGGCCTCTGTAAGACACAGGACTACATGGACCCTGGTCTGATCCCACCCGGCAATTCCTTGATGTAACTGAGATGAGAATCTGGCTCTTAGTGAAATTATGTCTTGAGCCATAATAATAGCACCACTGCTATGATGATCTAATAACCAGGCAATCGATCATTTGGATTTTACTGAGAAGTTCATCCCCTGGGAGACTTCATTTCCTCCACTGAATCGCATTGAGGATAAATCCTGCTTTCAGCAGGGGGAAAGGTGATAGGGGAGAGTGGCCATCATGAGTGGAATGTGTCAGAAGAAGCTCAAGAGAAATTGAAAGGGGCTCATCAGTCGTTTGTGGATTTTTAACCTGGGGGTCGAGGGCAGATATGAGGGGGTTGTGACCACCCTGCCTTTCCCATATTACTAAATGGGAAGGAGTCTGGTCTGGTTCCTAGCTAGATGGGGAAAGGAACCATCTACTGTGAAAAAGATGCTGCTGATACAGAAAAGGTTTCCCTCTGGATCCCAAATAATCACAGCTACCCTAACTGCTCCCTGCTTGGTCTCCCCCAAAGGCCTCTGGAGCTGCCAGCTAATAATACCACAGACACACTCTGGCTCTGACTTTTTGAGTTAATTGTATGGTACAAGGCATCCTGTAACTCAACCATCGCTCCTTTGCCTTGGGTAGTTGTTTTAAAGAGGCAACACCCCTTGTATAAATAAAGGAGAGATTCCACTTTATTTCGAGGGTGAGAAATACTAAGGCTGCCCAATTTAGAGCATCGGCAAGCAGGGAACTGATGGGGCAAGTCTGGCCTCGTTGGGTTAACGTCATCTACCCGAGAGTAGATTGGCTGACACAGTGTCAACAGTGAAGTGCTTCTCCCGCTCTGGGGCAAGCTGCTGGAGTTACTGCAGCACTTCTTCTGCATATGGGTGTCTGTTCATAGGCACCGACTCCGTGGGTGCTCCGGGGCTGAAGCACCCCTGGGGGAAAGGTGGTTGGTGCTCTGCACCCACCGGTAGCTCCCTGTCCCAGCTCACCTCTGCCTCCTCCCCTGAGTGCGCCTTCCCCACTTCTCCTCCCAGCACTTGCCGCTATGAAAACAGCTGTTTTGCAGCATCACAAGCTGTGGGAGGGAGGGGGGAGGAGCGGGAATGCCCTTCTGCTGTAGCAAAACAGACTAATCCATCCAAGTAAGTCTGTCACCTGCCCCGTCAGATCAGCACAAATGTCCCTCTACTTTAGTAGTCTTTCAATGGTCCATTTAATTCGGTAGCCTGCCCAGAGCAGCACCTGATGCTGAGTCTTTCATAAAAAGACAATACTGGGTGGAAATTGTTATTGTCATGGTTAGTAATTACCTTACACCCTGCTGCCTAGGGATTGATCGCTGATCCTACATAGCTTGGATAACTGCAGAGGCTGTTCATATCCACACAATTATGTAACCCTTCTCCCTTATTTAAAAAAGAAAAGAAAAGGTAATTAGCTCTCTGCCCCTGCATCAGTCAGATCTGTGGTTTGATTATGTGACACAAAAGGTTTTCCTTTATCCATATTAAAATGGAGCAATGTACCTTTTAATTTAACTGAGCTTGCTATTGTCCTTGTATGAGTAGGAAGTGTAAAAGGAGCACCATGCTAGCATTTTCTGTGCTAGTCATTATTTTGTGTACTGCACTTCAAATATCACCTCTTGCTTTTCTTCCCATACTCACCAGACCTGGCCTCTTAAATCTCTCTTTGTCTAGATTCCTTGTGCTACCCTGCAATAAAATGTCCACCGCTGGCCCATGTCAGCTTTAAATCCACTTCTGTATCAAACAGCTGGAGGATAGCTAATGCGATGCCAATTTTTAAAAAAGGCTCCAGAGGTGATCGCAGCAATTAAAGGTCAATAAGCCTACCCTCAGTACCAGGAAAATTGGTTGAAACTGTAGTAAAAAGCAGAATGATCAGACACATAGATGCACACAATTTGTTGGGGAAGAGTCAACATGGTTTTTGTAAAGGGAAATCATGCCTCACCCATCTATTAGAATTCTTTGAGGGGGTCAATAAGCATGTGGACAACAGTAATCCAATGGATGCAGTTGTAGCATGCAGAAGAAATTGTGACGGGCCGGTGCTAGAGAATGCAATCCGCTCTCACAGTCGTCTCCAGGGCGGGGCACTGTCGGTAAAGGTAACTTGTTATCTCGTGTGCATGGGAACCAGAGCTTCCCAGCTTCAGCTGCTAACTGTGAGATTCAGCTTTTGTGAGACTAGGGAAACAAAACAAGGCAGTGAAGCAAAACATGTTATTAGCTATTCATGAGCTATGTATGAGATGCAAATATGCATGGGTATTTCTGTGTCAGCGTGCCCCAGCATGTTGGGCTTCATCCTGAGCATTGCTTCGGTGCGTCGGGCTTTCCCCATCTCTCAGTGACTGCAATGATAGGGGCCCCCCGTTGTGGCTGTTTCACTGTCTGCCTTCAATAAACTCACCACTTATATTCAGCTACTGTGTGGCCTTGTCTCTACGGGACTCAGTGTACCTTGCAACAACAGTGTACTTAGATTTTCAGAAAGACTTTGACAAGGTCCCTCACCAAAGGCTCTTAAGCAAAGAAAGTTGTCATGTGATAAGAAGGAAGGCTCCGCAACAGATTAATAAAGAAAAAGGGTAAGAATAAATGGTCAGTTTTCAGAATGGAGACAGCTAAATAAGAGTGTCCCTCAGAGATCCGTACTGGAACCAGTCCTATTCAACATATTCATGAATGATCAGGAAAAAGAGGTAAACAGTGAGATGGCAAAAATTGCAGATCATGCAAAACTACTCAGTATAATTAAGTTCAAAGCAGACCACAAAGAGTTACAAAGGGATCTCCCAAAATGGGGTGACGGGGCAACAAAAAGGCAGATGAAATTCAATGCTGATAAATGCAAAGCAATGCCCATTGGAAAACATGAATCCCAACTATACATATAAAATGATGGAGGTCTAAATTAACTGTTACCACTCAAGGAAGATATCTTAGAATCATATTCTTCCGTCCTAAGTGCAGGACTTTGCACTGGTCCTTGTTGAATCTCATCAGATTTCTTTTGACCCAATCCTCCAATTTGTCCAGGTTACTCTGGAGGCTATCCCTACCCTCCATCATATCTACCTCTCCCCCAAGCTTAGTGTCATCTGCGAACTTGCTGAGGGTGCAATCCATCCCATCATATAGATCATTAATGAAGACATTGAACAAAACTGGCCCCAGGATCGACCCTTGGGGCACTCCTCTTGATACCGGCTGCCAACTACCCAGTGAGCTGTTGATCACTACTTGTTGAGCCCAACAATCTAGCCAGCTTTCTATCCACCTTATAGTCCATACTTCTTTAACTTGCTGGCAAGAATACTGTGGGAGACCATATCAAAAGCTTGGTAAAGTCAAGATATATCACATCCACTGCTTTCTCCATAGCCACAGTGCCGGTTATCTCATCATAGAAGGCAATCAGGTTGGTCAAGCATGACTTGTCCTTGGTGAATCTATGTTGACTGTTCCTGATCAATTTCCTCTCCTCCAAGTGCTTCAAAATGAATTCCATGAGGACCTGCTCCATGATTTTACCAGGAACTGAAGTGAGTTGTCTGCTCTATAGTTCCCCAGGTTCTCTTTATTTCCTTTTTTAGAGATGGGCACTATATTTGCCTTTTGCCAATCTTCCAGGGCCTCCCCCGATCACCACGAATTTTCAAAGATAATGGCTGATGGCTCTGCAATCACATCAGTCAACTCTCTCAGCACCCTTAGTTTTTCCTTGAACTAAGATTCACTGATCACTAATTCCTGGGATTCCATAGTACCTTTTAAAAGAGCTTTTCCAATACTGGCCATGTTTCTCCCCTCTGGGATAGTACAGTAAGTGTTTACCATGACGCATTCTATCTATTTTGGTGAGTAGTTCAGCTATTTCCTTCTAATCTCTAGGATAAATAATGAACCATCCATCTCCAGCTGTTCCAACACCTCTGTTTCTGGGATCTCCCTTTCTCATAGACACACAAATTTTAAGGCCAGAAGGGACCATCATGAGCATCTAGTCTGACCTCCTGTACGTTGCAGGCCACAGAACCTCACCCACCCTCTGGCTGAGTTGCTGCAGTCCTCAAATCATGATTTAAAGACTTCAAGTTACAGAGAAACCACCATTTACACCAGTTTAAACCTGCACATGACCTGGGCCCCACGCTGCAGAGGAAGGCAAAAAAATGCCAGGGTCTCTGCCAATCAGACTTGGGGAAAATTCCTTACCATCCTCAAATATAACGATGAGTTAGACCCTGAGCACATGGGCAAGAACCACCAGCAGACACCTGGGAAAGAATTCTCCGTAGTAATCTGGGCCCCCACCATCTAGTGTCCCATCACCGGCCTTTGGAGATATTTGTTGCTAGCAGTTGCAGACCGGCTACATGCCCATTGTAGGCAGTCCCACCATACCATCCCCTACATAAAGTGATCATGCTTAGTCTTGAAGCCAGTTAGGTTTTTAACCCCACTACTCCCCTTGGAAGCCTGTTCCAGAACTTCAGTCCTCTGAGGGTTAGAACCCTTTGTCTAATTTTAAGCCTATACTTGTTGATGACCAGCTAATATCCATTTGTTCTTGTGCCAGCATTGGTGCTTCACTTGAGTAACTCCTTTCCCTCCCTGGTATTTATCCTTCTGATTTATTTATAGAAAGCAATCATATCTCTCCTCAGCCTTCTTTTGGTTAGGTTAATGAGCCAAGCTCTTTGAGTCTCCTCTCGTAAGGTAGGTTTTCCATTCCTTGGATCATCCTAATAGCCGTTCTCTGCACCTGTTCCAGTTTGAATTCATCTTTCTTAAGCCCAGAACTGTACATGGTATTCCAGATTCGGTTTCACCTGTGCCTGATATAATAGTACATATACTTCAATGTCTCTACTGGAAATACTGCTTCACCAGCACTGCACAGAAACATCTTCCTAAGGCAGTTTTTCCCTTATCATTCTCTATGGTAAAGAAAGATGCAAACACATATTTAGAATCTCTGCAATGTCTCTTTTTTGTTTTTGTTTTTGTAATGAAAGCTGAGATTCACACATAACCACATGACTCCAGGCTCTGGGGCTTTATAACCCCCCGCCCACAAAATATCTCAAGATAAATGCATGGGAGCTGTCCTCTTGAATTGCCCCCTGCTTAGCCCTGGTGGACTAGTGGATACTGATTCTCTGACTTCCTGTTTCTGATTTTCTGGAAGGGTCCAGGTCGAAGGCTGGGGCTGGAGAGTGTGTGCACAACTCAGGAGAGGGGACCCTTGGCAAAAGGAGCTTTGAGCTTTAATTTGTCCAACTTTCTGTGCGTGTAGATCTTTATGTTTACTTTCTCTTAATTGCACCGTTCCTTACTGTTAAATAAGGCCCTGATTTGCAACTGCATATGCGCAGACAGACTCACTTGTGCAGAGGCCCATGGAAGTCAGTGGGTCTCCCTAAAGCCTTGGGGCCACCTACGTGTACCCAGTTGCAAAACAAGCATCTAATTTTTTTGTCCTGGCCCATTTTTAGTGTATGTCCATTTTAACATGAATGTGAAGCAGCTACATTAACTGGAAGTTAGCAAAATATGTTTACCTGTGGATTGATATATAGTCAGGTACAGAATCCTGGCTGCTTTTCTGCCCCCACACAATGGAGGAACATTATTTAATTACTTTCTGCTGCAATGTGCCTGTACGGTATGGTTTTAGTCATGCATGAGTTAGCAAGAACTAACTTATGAGTAATTTGTATTTTGAGACCTTTTGAGCAGACTAAGTGATTTCCTTATGTATACGGATGTCTAAAAATAATTAAAGGTAAAAAGAAAATGAGAATCATGGTGGTTTCATGCCACAGCCCTGCAGTTTGGGTCAGACACAGAGCCGGGTTCTGGATCTTTCTGGAATGTGGCATGTTTGGAAACCACCAGAGACTGCTGAGACCTGTGGAGTGTATTCATGCTCTTCACCAAACCTCATGTGCAGAACATGAATATTTCACTATTCCATTGGAGGGTGGGAGTCACTGTGATGAATGGGGATTTTCACTGTGCAAGCAACCATCTTCCACCAGCTAGGCAGAATCTCCATTTTCATGCATTTGCTCCAGAGGCAGGAGATTTGATATCTTCTTGGAAGTAAAAATGTTTTCATGGCAAAACAAGCATTCCCAGTCTGGGAACAGTTTACCTGGTGAAGAAATGTTGAAGCCATACTGAATATATTTTTCTCTTGCACCAACAGGCACACACAAGTGTACACACTCCCATGCTCAGCCAGCTTTGCAGACTTTGGGTAGAATTCACGTCCTATGGAAGCTCAGTGCAAGGTCCTCTGCAGCACACAAACATGCTGCAGAAAGCATCTGCTGGCAGCGGAGCTGCATCGGGCTGCTGGCACATCGCTGCAGAAAGAGTCCCTGGGCTGACTCCACACAGACCCCTCTTGCAGGCAAACTGGAAGCAGGCCATGGGAAGGACTGCAGATCCGATGCCCTCAGTACTAAGCCTCAAGAGTCCCTTGGAATGGGCTGGAGTAGAAGCTGCAGGGAGGCCACACAAAGGCACTGCTCCCATGACCCTGGTGGTAGGCAGTAGATTTCACCTCCCTACCCGCACTCCAGTCCACTCACTGATCGCCTGACTAACTGAAGCCTATGCCAAGCGAGTGAATTTCACCCTTTGGGAATATTTTCACATGGCTGCAGTTGGGACTTCCAGGCAATCCTAGAAAGCCAGGGATGCAAAAATTCTGCTGGATCAGCGAGGCAGGCAGACAGGGTGCTCCTGAGTCCTTGGAATACGGTGCCACAACTTAATAGAGCTCAGTGAGGACGTTTTGCTGACAGAATCTTTCCTGAGGGTAGAGGCAGAGGCCCTAATAACCCTAGCCCCAAGCCCCTGTTACAGGGAAGATGGAGCATTTACGTTTGCTTCTCAACATAACTTAACCTTTTTTTTCTTTAATAAAAACAATAGCAGAGCAAACCAAAACTTGCTGTGACATAAACCAACTCCCCATTACATACTGTACCTGTGGTGGTGTGAGTAATGGGTTACTCCCTGCCTAGCACAACACTACGGTTACATAGCTAGCGCCTGTTGGTGCTCTCTGTTTACCCTGTTTTATCTTTCCTTACCTTTTCATCACTCTCTTGTTATGTTTGCTCAGTTAAGTCATCAAAACAAGTTTGTTTTTTTCTCTCTCTCCCTATGCCTAGCCCAAGGAGATCGACTAATCCTATGTAACCAAATTAGTATTTTGTTTGCTTAGTACACTCTCCTGTATGACAATACGCTCTCCGGTAAATGGCACTGAGATATGTCCATTTTAGGCCTGGTTTGCTGGAGAAAGAAGGAAGTTTCGAATCTCCAGTGAGAACCCAGCGTAGGCAGAAGAAGGGAAAGGGTTTCCTGCCCGTTTAAGGGCATGAGTTCTTTCTGGTATTTGTGTTTGTGCTTATGTTTTAAATTGACTATTTCAATGCCTGACAGAGCCATTTATGGCAGCAAAATAATTACTGCTGCTACTTTATATCTGCTCTTCTCCTGGCATCTCAGTCTCTGGACAGGAGAAGTATATGTGGGGACACGTTTTCATGTTGTTTCCATCAGATAAAGATGAAGGGTTGCGGGGAGGGAGAAAAACCTAATAGATCTAGTTTAAGATTAGCAGCCATGTTAGTCTGTATCCGTAAATAAGACGAGGCAAACTTTGTTGCACCTTAGAGACTAACCAGTTTGTGATGGTGCTGTTCCTGGTGGGATCCAACTGAGAGTGCCAAGTTGGGACAAATTGCTTCTGAAAGGGCAACTAGAGCCCAAAGCTGGGGTTTCTCCACCTCTAAGGCAAACCAAACCAGCCAAACAAAAAAGACTTTCATTTCACCCCACTGGCTAGCCACAAGTCACCCAAGCAATTCCCTTCTTAGACACTACAGTTTCCCAGTATCACCACCAGCAGCCACCTGTCCTGGGGATCAATGGTTATGAAAACCAATACCCCAATAAAGAAAACGGTTCTCCCCAATTCCAAAGAACAGGCCAATATACAAATCAGATCTTACCCACAAATCACGCTGTTGCCAATTCTTTAGAATTTAAAATCTAAAGGTTTATTCATAAAAGGAAAAATATATAGGTGAGGGTTAGGAATGGTTAAAGGAAATCAATTACATGCCGTAATGGCAAATCTCTTGGTTCAGGCTTGCATCAGTGGTAGAATTAACTGCAGGTTTAAAATCAAAGTTTCTGGAATGCATCCCCTTCAGGGATGGGTTATCAATCCTTTGTCCAGAGCTTCCATGTGTAGCAAAGTCCCATCCAGAGGTAGGAGCAAGGCTGGAGACTGAAGACAAGATGGGGGGGCTGCAGCAGATTTTTATAGTTTGCCCCAGGTGCAGGAATTCACTTTGTTCCTGCTGTGAAAAGTTCAGCCCCATGGAGTTCTGGAGTCACATGGGCACATTACATGACTATACATGACTCAGTATTCACAGGTGGTGGCCATTACCGACCATTTACCTTGCATGTCCCTGGTAGACTTCTTATGTGGATTGGAGCATTCCAAGCTCCCAATGAGTCCATTGTATAGCTGATAGTCCTTAATGGGCCATCAAGCATGGTAAGCAAAGCTAACACCCAGGGTTCTGGAATATCCCCAACAGCATAGCACAATATTTAGAAAGACAGACAGCACAGAGCCAATATTTATAACTTCAACTACAAAAATAATACACACATCCCAATGACATAGTCATAATCAGAAGACCATAACCTGGTCATAGACACCTTATATGACCCCCTTCACATAAGATTTGGTGCCCCTACAGGACTTTGGTTGCACCAATGATTTATATGATCCCAGATAATTTCAGTATCATATACATGTGACACCCCTAATGAAAAACTGATGCAGGAAGGGATGACAAAACATCACTGACTGCATCCCAAAAGGTCCCCATCCTTGGGTCTGTCTTACCACAGCTAGTTTATGAAAGTCATGTTCAACAACATGATAGAATCTCTTTACAAATTCAAGGTACCACTTGGGTAGACCAATAGTGGATTGGATCTGCTCTTGCAGCATGATTCCTGTAAGTCTTATGTGATTTCGCCAAGAGCTAAAGAAAACAGCTACTTTATTCATACAAGCTGTGGCAAATGCTTGGAACCCAATTAACATTAAATCAATATAGATATTAACGTTGTCCATAGTACAGAAATCTTGGCATTTTAGCCATGGAAACAATATGGTAGTGTGCCTCAGTTTCCCTTTTTATACAGTACATCAGGTCTGCAATGTCTTTTCCCCTATTAAAAGCTTGAACACTGTTTACAGGCATGAACTGTGACACATCAGTAGAACAAGGCCTTTTAACACATAAACTGGTTAGTCTCTAAGGTGCTACAAAGTCTTCCTCATCTTATTTACTAATAGATCTGGGTTTCTTTAGTATCTGTGGAATCCAGTTGCACAGCTCTTAGATTTACACCTAGAGATGGGCATAAGCCCCAATGTTTAGTATAGATCTGGATATCAAATACGCCAGTGTTCGGACCCATTGTGTTGGTTCAGCCCATTATAAACACAGATGCCAATTGTAAAATGTGGGTGTGGATTTAAGATTTCAAACAGCTCCAAGGATTGATAGACTGATCAATCTTGGTTTTCACATTGCATCCATCATTGTGATATCCGAGTGCTTTGTTCTGGGGTGGGGGGGCTGTGTTTGGACCCAGGGGTCAGACTTCTCTCTATCTATAACACACAAGTATAAGGGTTTTCAAGTAGGATGGTTTGAAAAGAAGATAAGAATGGCCATACTGAGTCAGAACATGGTCCATCTAGCCCAGCATCCTGTCTCCTACAATGGCCAATGCCAGGTGCTTCAGAGGCAGTGAATATGAGAGGTAATAATCAAATGATCCATCCCCTGTCGCCCATTCCCAACTTCCGGCAGTCAGAGGTTTAGGGACACCAGAGCATGGGATTGCATCCCTCAGCACCTTGGCTAATAGCTATTGATCGATCTATCCTCCATCAACTTATCACCCCCAAGTGGAAACATAGGGTAGTGGTGGTTGGTGATTCTCTTCTGAGGGGGACGGAGGCACCCATCTGTCACCCGTACATGGCGGTCAGGGAGGTATGCCACCTGCCAGGGGTCTGTAGCCGAGACATTAGAGGGATTGTCAAGGATCATCCAGCCTTCTGACTACTACCCCATGCTACTCATCCATGTGGACACTAATGATACTGTGAGGTATGACCTTCAGCAGATCAGAAGTGATCCAGGACTCTGGGAGTACGAATAGGGTGACCAGACAGCAAGTGTGAAAAATTGGGACGGGGGTGGGTGGTAATAGGAGCATATACAAGAAAAAGACCCCAAAATCAGGACTGTCCCTATAAATTTGGGACATCTGGTCACCCTAAGTACGAGTGAAGGAGTTCAGAGTCTTCTCTTCCATCCTTCTGGTCAAGGGTAGGGATCCAGGCAGAGACAGGGGCATTCTGGAGGTGAATGCCTGGCTACGAGGATGGTGTTGCCAGGAGGACTTCAGCTTCCTTGCTATTCCAGGACGAAGGACTGCTAAGCAGAGATGGGGTCCACCTATCTCTGTGGGATAGGGGAAAAGGGGAAGAGCATATTTGGATATGATTAGTTAACCTCATGAGGAGTGCTTTAAACTAGAGTTGAAAGGAGCAGGTGACCAAAGCCCACAGGTAGGTGAAAAACATGGAAACCTGAGAGAAGGGTCGGAATCTGGAGGGAACATAGGCTGTTATAGAAATAAGGGAGAGACAAGACAGAACTTGATGGGGGAGGGAGAATCAGATCAGTATCTTAGATGCCCGTATACTAATGTGAGAAGTATGGGGCATAAGCATGAAGAACTCACACTGCTAGTAAATAAATACAACTATGACATAATATGCATGTGAAAATATGCATGACTCGAATATTGGTACTGAAGGGTACAGCTTGCTCAGGAAAGACCAGCAGGGAAAAAAAGGAAGGAGGTCACAGAATCACAGAATATCAGGGCTGGAAGGGACCTCAGGAGATCAGCTGTCAAATCCCCCCTCATTCTTCTCTTCTGCAGACTAAACAATCCCAGTTCTCTCAGCCTCTCCTCGTAAGTCATGTGCTCCAGGCCCCTAATAATTTTTGTTGCCCTCCGCTGGACTCTTTCCAATGTATCCACATCCTCCTTGTAGTGTGGAGCCCAAAACTGGACACAGTACTCCAGATGTTGCCTTATACATTAAAAATGTATACACTTGGATTGAGGTTGAGATGGAAAGAGGAAGCAGACTTATTGAAAGTCTCTGGGTAAAGATAAAAGGGGTAAAAAAACAAGGGTGATGTCATCATAGGGGTCTACTACAGACCACCTAACCAGGAAAAAGAGGTGGATGTGGCTTTTTGTAAGCAACTAACAAAATCATCCAAAGCACAGGACTTGGTGCTAATGCAGGACTTCAACTACCCAGACATCTGTTGGGAAAATAACACAGCAAGGCACAGATTGTCCAACAAGTTTATGGAATGTATTGGAGACCATTTTTTAGTTCAGAAGATGGAGAAAGCTACTAGTGGAGAGGCTGTTTTAGATCTGATTTTAACAAACAGGGAAGAACTGATTGAGATTTTGAAAGTGGAAGGCAGTTTGGGTAAAAGTGGTCATGAAATGGTAGAGTTCATGATTCTAAGGAATGGTAGGAGGGAGAACAGCAAAATAAAGACAATGGATTTCAAGAAGGCAGACTTCAGCAAACTCAGGAAGTTGGTAGGTAAGATCCCATGGGAAGCAAGTCTAAGGGGGAAAACTCCTGGCTTAACCAGGAGATCTTCTATGATCTAAAACGCAAAAAAAAGTCCTACAAAAGGTGGAAACTAAGTCAAATTATGAAGGGTGAATATAAACAAATGACACAAGTATGTAGGGACAAAATTAGAAAGGCCAAGGCACAAAACAAGATCAAACTAGCTAGAGACATAAAGGGTAACAGTTGTAAAAAGAAGAATTGGAATCACATGGGCAAGTCACATGTC
Organism: Sternotherus odoratus; assembly: GCA_032164245.1. Classification (NCBI taxonomy): domain Eukaryota; kingdom Metazoa; phylum Chordata; order Testudines; family Kinosternidae; genus Sternotherus; species Sternotherus odoratus. The sequence goes on along the minus strand of JAVMKO010000021.1, from coordinate 6,335,461 downwards.
CCTCTAAGACTGAGTTCCTTACAAGTCAAGCCACATGCCTGGGTAAGCTCAGATGTGGATTGACATCTCCAAAGTTCATTGTTGGCTTGATGGGTTCTTGATTGGGCATTTACTGAGAATAGTTCCTTCTCAGAAAGTTTCACTGAAGCTTCACTGAGGCTATGTAAAATTAACCAA